>CM028911.1:3553384-4765884 GCA_016801845.1 Polydactylus sextarius | reverse complement strand
TGGCCCAACGTAACGGCTAGCGCTGGACAGTCATCGCCACTTACAGATTACAACACACACATTACATTAAATTGCAATTTTTAATCTAACCATAAAGTAAGGACCCTGGCGTTAGTGAATCCTTTAGTTAAATATATTTTGTAGCAGGTCACCAGTTTTTTTGAAGACAGCGCGTAGCTAAGTTAGCCACCGGTTCCCGACATTAACGCAGCTAACGTTAAGTAACGATACTGTTAGGACTCCTAGATTGACTTACAGGGTTTTAGGGTGGGTTTCGTCGTCCATGGCCGATGCCGACAGTCACCAGGGCAGAAAACGTTAGTTACTTGATAGTTAGCTAACGTTAACCGACTCCAGTGTACGCTGTCAACTACAACAACTAGCTAACTAGCTTGGAAGCTAGCTAACCGGGCGCCAGGGCTGACGTCACGCTGTGTGTCCAGAGAACTTGCGTCCGTACGTGCGTGCGCGAGGAAGAACCACGGTGAGGTCAGAACGAGGTGAAAAAAAGCTAACATGAATACAGTTTCAGAAGTGAAAAATGTATATTTCTTTCGCACGACCGATTACTAAATAAAAAACAACAAAAACCCAAACAGTTAACAATTTCAATATTTATTTCCTAACATTTGTCTGGAAGTTATTTGCACAAGACTTTTATTTTGAAGTCCAGCGTAAGGGTGCGCGTGTTTTTCTTACCAGTGTTCGACGGTTGTTAATGTATCGAACCACCGGGACGTTTCTGGAATCTGAGCGGTCATCATGAAGGAAACAGTATGAACACGTGTTGAATAAGACATTTAAGATTTGACTAACAAATTCTATGTCAAAGCACTGTTATTTTAACTGTACAAACAGTGGATTAATGAAAAATGTATCAAAAAAAGGACAATAAATCAAATAAAGAACATGATCTATTCTACTACTGTATTTAACATATATTCTACAAACATGAACACACTGGCAATTTACTCAGACACATAATGAAATACACAAAAAAGAAAAGAAACAAAAATAAAGTTATCTGTTGAGTTTATTTTATAATAATATATATATTCCATATATGTGTGTGTGTGTGTGTGTGTGTGTGTGTGTGTGTGTAAGCGTATTCTTTAACACATCCAGTATTGGTGTCTTTCTTTGGCTTCATGACTTATTCTGTGTCTTCATTATAATATCCAAAAATGTTTAATCAAAAATACTTAAAGTTTCTCCTCAATCGCATTTTGCATCAGGGAGTAAGTGGTAGTGCTGAGACGAGGGTCGAGGCAGGTCATGTGCTGGGTGGTTACCAGATACATGTCCTATCAGCACCGGCTGCTGAGCTGACAAATCTGGAATATTTTGGAAACATCAGCTTCATGACAGAATGAAGAATGTCGTGATCATTTGTCAACGTGATATATCACTGTATTAATGATTTCACTGACGGACATCAACTGTTGATGCACATAAAAATGTAATCAATACAACACAGACACTGGGGTTCAAGAACAGGGCTACATTGTACTGATTTAATGTGGCCATTTACTTTATGATTCAATTTTAGACAGAGCGACTACAATATAATGACCTATAAAATCCAGATAATAATCATATTATAAAATATTTATGGAGATGACTTACTGCTCTAAAACTACTGTATATGGGGATTTTGGAAGGTGATGTGGTTGTCTCCTCGGGCTATGTAATACAGGTTTTGTTATTATTGTCCAAACTGTCTAATGTGTATTTGAGTATCTCTTGAAATCCATATGATGGTTTCAAACTGTCTGCAGGATGACTGTCTGAGGATGACTTTAAATTACTAGCATTTCCCATATAGTGTGAAGCAGGAAGAGCTGTCATTAGGGATGTCACTGTGCCCACACTGTATCACAGCACCACTGTTATGTAATTCTGTACCAAATCATAGCAAACTCAGACTCAGAGTTCCCTTGGACTAGATTTATCATGTGGGAGTCTGAGTACATCTATTTGGGGAATCTTTTATTCTGAAAAATCTTGGGATTCCCTGGTACACACAATATGGTTCTCAATCTAAAGTCCTGGTTGCGGGAGACACTGGGATTCAGGGATTCCCATCAAAACTACTGGGGGGTTAATCCATCCATGTTAGTATTTCCGCCACAGCTGCAGTAAAATTGTGGGAAAATTATAATTAAATGGTTTTACCGTCAGTGTTTGGGGAGTAGGGGGGTGGTCTGCGACATAACAAGTTAGAGAGCCCCATGCCACCGTATCCAGCGCTGTCCGCCCCCAACATTAACTCTGCTATTTCGAGAAACTTCCAGCCCACTTTTCCACGTCACTTGAAGGAATCTTTAAAGCGTCCGTCGCCTGTATAAAATGTCTCAGTACTCGACAGCCAGCAACATGAACGGCATGAAGACACAGTCACCGATACTGACAATGGCAAATAATGATAACGACCCTCTCCCTCTCGGCTGGGAAGTAAAAATTGACCCTCAGACAGGATGGCCGTTCTTTGTGGATCACAACAACCGCACGACAACCTGGAATGACCCGAGACACGACACGAAAAAGGTAAAAAAAAAAAAAAAAAAAAAAGAAGAAGAAGCGTTGAGATAAAGTTGTTTAACGGTTAACGGCTGTAGAACTCTGTAACGGTTATTTTTTATGCTTCGCCATATTGGTTTTAATATGTCTTTTTTGGTTTGATGCGCTGTTAAATCAGCGAAAGCGTTATGCTACATCACTGTTATATATTAATCTTGTTGACTATAGGCCTTGTTCGGCACCGTCACCTCCCCCTCACAGACAGATCATAAGCCTATTATAACGAGTGATCAACCCCGTTATGTTCCCGTGTCATGATCTAATACTATTATTACTCGATGACTCACGCTGCAGTATGTAAAAAGCGACGTATGATGAGCTCCCAGTGTTTTAATAACGCGTCTTTCATAGTGGAGAAAACACTGCGACGTCCAGCTCATATTAAACTTTTTGCCTTACATGGATCGAGGCTGGTCCGGTTGACTTTGGCCTGTGTGGAGTATACTGACATGTCTGGTGGTGCTGGCTGCTCTGCCCTGCCTGTCATATTCATATTCAGCTGTGTTTAATTCATGTTGTGAAAACATGAGGGGTGTGCAGAGAAAACCCGTGGGCTGAAGTGAGCTTCACAAGCTGCCAGTTGGTAATCTTTAGTCTCAGTGAGAGAGACACTGTTGTCCAAAGTTAGTGTCCCGACGAATCTGCTAGAAAGACACAGCTGTCAGGGGATAAAATTGGTGCAATGGTGCTGGCAGTGTGCTGTGTCCCATACTGAAATGGCAGAGGGCAAAGGGTCGTTCACAGCTATTTTATAACTTTTTGTCTTTAAGGGGAAAATACCACTGACTTAAATATATGCACATGCAGCTCTTTTTCTATAGGATCCTGTATTTGATTTAATGGCAGGAGGTAAATTTTCCACTTTTCAGACGGATCATTGACAGAGTGCTGAACTTTGTTGACCTGTTGCTCGTATCTCTCCAGAGCTGTCAGTAGCAGGTGTCCAGTCACTATAGGAGAATAAAAAATTAACTTTGGTTAATGGAAATTTACAACACAGTTCCTGCCGGTATGTGTTGATAACATATAATATATTGTGCTATTTTTATTCCTTTAGATATCTTATTATATAATAACAAGTTCCCAACTTCTACTATTACTTCTGCTCTGATCCTCAATGTTATACAAATGTATTTGAAAACTTATTTGTGAGACTAAACCAGAATAGGTGTGGTCAAAGACAGGACTGACAGGAGGATGAACTAAAGTCTGTCCAGTCTAAATTCTGTTTTACTCATTTACAAAAATAACACTAATGTTGACTTGCTTCACATGAAGTTTATCAATTAGTTGCATTAAAGGAGTTATCACCTTCTAGCTCTCCTTGTCTATGACGTAATGATGATTAGCTAATAATATGTTAGTTTAGTGGGAGTGCCAAACTATTGTGTGGGATAAGTCAGGGTATTGAGACAGGTGAATGGTTTCACACAACAACATACCCAGTAAAAAAATAATAAAGCAGCCCCCTCACTGGAAATGTGTTAGAGTCTCTGTTAATCAGAAGTTATTTTTATTTATCAAATACTCAAAGAGGTGATGCTTTTGGCATCTCTCTGTGGAAATGTTACAGTTTAACCTCTAACCTTTGAAAATATTTCAGGACTGAGAGCACATTTTTAATAAAATACCTCTAGGGCTGAAAAAACAATGCGGTTATATGTTTAAATACATAAGTAAAAAGTAAGTAATAAGTAAAAATTGAGTTTATGATAGTTTATCTGTATCCGTTTTTGTTGGACTTATAAGCGTGAAGAGAAGAATAACTTATAATATTTTCATTAGTTTGCATATTTCTTATAAACTCAGATTCCTCAAAGTTGGTCAATCATCTGGTAAAAATATGAAATAATTATCAGTAAATACCTATAGTTTAGCAATAATAAGAATTTAAACCAATATTTACTATAAATTAGACAATTACATGCACTAATAGTGTCTAATGGATATTTGTGTGGTTACATAGTTGAATATCTTCAGTATCAGCAAAGGAACCAACTTCAGTGTTGCTAGAAATGTTGTTAATTAAAAAGTCCTAAAACTGGTCAGAACACTTACATTCATTTGCCCAAACTTGTAATGTAAATAAATTACAGGATTATTTATATTTATTTTGTTGTTCAGGTCAGAGAAGTGTCAGCAAATGGACCCAACATACCACCAGAACCAAGTCCTCAGGAGCCACAGAAAACATTTGTGAGGGAGATGAAGCATCCCATTCTTCGCCCAGGTTACGTTCCCATCCCAGTGTTTCATGAGGGCGCTGAACTGAGGCAGCAGCAGCACCCGTGTTATTCCTACATCCAGCCATCCATCGCACAGAATATCCGGACAGATGCACAAACGCCTCCCCAACACCAGGACTGCACTGCAGGCCTAGATCACCTTTACATGGACCTTCAGAGAGCTGCTCCCCTGAACCTGGAAAAGTCAGCTCACCTGTGTCACAGACAGCAGAGGTTCGGCCTTTAAAGAAGAATATATATGTACAGAATTATTTGCTGTGTGAAGACTTTTTATGATTTATCTTCGCTTTTTCATATTGGTCTTATATTTTACAGGTTTATACTCCCCCACATCACCAACCCCCACGTCCCAGCAGCACTAGTCTTCAAGCAGGTTACATCCCTATACCGGTGATCCACGAGGGTGGAGGAGGCCTAACGCAATCTCAGTTAAATCCCTCCATTTACTCTCAGCGTGTCCCATACTCAGAGCACCAGCAGCCTTTTCATCGCCTTCAGACAGATGAATGGCCTGGCTACTCTGCAGCGATGCAGCCTCCCAGAGAAAGGGCTTCTCCAGTATTGTTTCCCCAGCACCGCGACACTGCTTCTATTCACATCCCAACTCATATTAGAAGCCAGTCCCCTATTATATCACAGGTGCTTGGAGAGAGACCACAGGTGATTAAACTTTTATGTGTTTTCACTTTCACTTTCTTTTCTTGATATTCAGAAATGATTGTTGTTCATGTCAGTATTTGTTGATGTAGTGTCACCTCCTAATGACCTCATTTTAACTTCTAAGGCTCAGCAGCATGTCCTTACCAGAGACCCACCTCAGAAATTGGAGCAGGAACAACAAAGCACGCAGCAGAAACCTGAGATCACACAGCTCCCCCAGCCATTGCACACAGAAGTAGACATCCAAAAGCCTCAGCAACCTCAACACTTCCAACAGCCTCCACCTCAGCAACCACAGCAGTTCCAGCAACCTCAGTTCCATCAACCACAGCAGTTCCAACAACCGCAACAGTTCCAGCAGACACCACCTCCCATGTCTCCACAGCCTCAGCAGCCTGAACAGTTAATGCAGTCGCAGCAACAGTTCCAGCAGCCGCAGAGACCAGAGCAACCACAGCAACACACTACAGATATCACAGTTCAAATACCTCCAAAAGCAGAAGCCCAGGACATGGCAGCTGTTACCCCACAGATCCCACCTATGAAGGTGGAGGCGATCCCAGTCCCACCAGTAAGGGTAGAGACAGTGCCACCTGTAAAGGTGGAGGCAGTCCCACCTGTGAAGGTTGAGACAGCCCATCCTGTAAAGGTGGAGGCTGAACCAGCTGCTCAGTGCCCAGTCCACCCGGGCGTGGCTAAAGTACAGCAGATAGTCGAACGTGTTGCCAAACTGGAGCATGAGGTGAAATGTTTTAACGGAAAGAAAAATGATAAGAAGTACTTGTTACTGGAGGAACTGCTGACCAAAGAGCTCTTAGCACTGGACTCGGTCGACCCGGAGGGTCGTGCGGATGTGCGGCAGGCGAGACGAGATGGAGTCCGTCGTGTTCAGACCATACTGGAAGAACTGGAGCAACTGGAGGAGCAGCCAGCTAAGCCTACTAGCGACACCACGATGGAGGGAAACAACCTGATGCAGAAAGGAGAGCCCAGCATGTTCACCAAGGAGAACGTTGAGACGACGAAGGAGATATCATAATCACGGCACACTCAAGAGGAGAGAAGAATAACCTGCTGTATATTTGATAGTGAACAAGTCTGCTCTAGCTAACTCCTCCTCTGTCTACAGCATTTGTGGAAATTGCATGTATTGATTAACAGTGTTGGTATTTCCTGCCATTCAGCACATAATTGATGGTAGCTCAGTGCAATCATGTTTTTCAAGCCAATGTTGTTGCCTTCTATGTTGTGCCAATGTCTTCGTAAAGACAGCTGTCATGATTGAGGTGATGACAACAATTTCTAGTCAAATTAAAGTTTGAATAAGAGGCCTTTATCAATAAATGGAAGAAAAAAGTATTTTCTTAAGAAATGTTATGTGTAGTTGCCTTTTGTCTTGATCAAATATTGTATGGAGCTTTTCTTAACCCAGTCAGCTCATAGTTAGTACAGGCGTGCAAACACTGGGGCTTTTCAGCAGAACTCACTGCACAACTCAGTCAACAGAAAAGCATTTTCCCCCTTATGGTCACGTGGCCACATTGGAGCTGCTTTGTCATTGAACACAGTGAATATGTTTGTTAGATGCTGCTTTTTGGTGCATTACTGAATTTTGCCATCTTTGCACTTTGCCGTCATTGAAATGTATCATGCTGAAAGTTCAGCAGCCCTTCATTTGAAGTATATTAGTCACACAGGTTTTTTGATTGATGTGTTTGCGTGTTTGTATGTGCATTTGGTTTACTTGTTATTTCAAAACATTATATCAATATTTATATCATATAGTATTTTGGTACATTTATGAATGTGTTATACCAAA
This sequence comes from Polydactylus sextarius, assembly GCA_016801845.1. Taxonomy (NCBI): domain Eukaryota; kingdom Metazoa; phylum Chordata; class Actinopteri; family Polynemidae; genus Polydactylus; species Polydactylus sextarius. The sequence continues at coordinate 4,758,579 of CM028911.1, read as the reverse complement.
TGGAGGTGAGATGGTTTATCTTACTTGAGACGTGAGACAATCAGCACTTAGTGGTAGTGAGGAATCACAGTGTAAGATTGTCAGAATGGCCTTGTATAATTACCAAAGCCACAATCTGTAATAACACTGATATATACCTATCTATATATATATATAGAGAGAGAGATATATAAAAAAATGGCCTAAAAGCCTTAAAAATACCAACTGTGAGAAAACGCCCACTTTATAAACAGATGAAGAAAACTTCAATCTGTCTTTTAACTTTTTTTTTTTTCCAAAAAGACTTTTCTGATCACCCTAACTGTTTGTGTAGTAGTTTATCACTGTAATACAACCATAAGCCATCAGTAATGGTCACTGCCTAACACACGTTTATAAGTTATGGATTGTGGCTTAGTTTTGATCACGGTTTTTAGTTGCAGGCTGATGTATTGATGAAAGTCGATTGTGTTGGTACGATTGAAAATAAAATGTATTTGACATGGATTTTGGTTCCCACAAAAACAAATCAGAGTTGGCTCTGTTATTTTTAAACCTGCAACTAACATGAATCTTCATTATTTATTAATGTAATTGTTTGTTTTTTTTAAAATCTATAAAACGTTAAAAAAGTTGTTAACAAATTTCTTGTTTGCACTGACAAACAATTTATGAGTTAAAGGCTTTAATTTACATTTTTAGTGAGAAAGGAAGCACATTATTATAAGAATATATCTAAACATTAAGTAAAGAAGCACATGTTTACTTCCTGCTAAAGAAATGACTATTTTTTGTCACGTATGACCATTCGTGCTTGGCTTCAGAAATGTTCCCCGGAGCCAGTCTGCATCTGGTTTATTCTTCCACTGCAGAGATTTCATTGGTAACATGAACAGTTATGTCTGTCTGAGGTCAGCTGCTCTCTCCTTTTCCCTCAGGGCTTCACTGAGTCATAACTCACAACATGTTGGTACATTTCATTCTTTCAGGGGCGGGGACAGATTCGATGTGTTTTGTTCTGTTTTTTTTTTCTTTAAAAGATACACAAATGACCATTACTTACATCAAAATACTGAATTGACATTTGTTGATGTTATGTTTTATATTAAATGTTGTAATTACATCATAATACCCCAAAACATAAACTTAGATTCAACTTGTTCTTGCTCTGTTGTCTCTGAATATAAGGTGTGGCAGCTGTGGTGATATGCTTTTTTCAAGTAAACATGAAAGGTAATAAACAGGTAATAAATAGTTGGGAAGAGCCAATAAAACCAAGGTTCATATTCTTGATTTTACTAAATTTTGACTTTTACCAGAATAAGTTTTCTGGCCATCAACCAGCGGCTTCTTCAACATATTTAACTATCTTAACATCATAGGTAATAATTACTCTAATCGTTTAGTGAGTAGTTTGACATGTTGTTAATGGACAGTACCTGGGCACCGGTGATGACGGCTCGCGCTCAGATCACGTGTTATTGTTTGGAGCAGGAAACTGTCTGGTCGGATCCGTCTTGAACGCCTCACACCAGCTGCTGCTGCCTGGGACACTTTCTCACTCATTCATGCGTATTTGCCTCCACCGTGTCCGGCATGCCTGTGATGGGAATGGATGCCTCACCAGCAGAGAGGGAATTTGATGACCAACATGCGTAGATGTGGAAAAAACAAATCCGACACACATCCAGCTGCTGCCGCCGCCGCTGCTGTTAGCTCGCTAGGTAGCTAACAGCTACCGTAGCAGCCCGTGGGGGGTGAAAGGAGCTAACAGTGGCTAGCTACAGTTAACCTCCAAGACGTGGAAGTTGACAATTACCAGGACCTGGCTGCTTAGCCAGCTTGTTGTTTGTTTTTGTGTAACGTAAAGGGACAAAATGGAGTTGTTCCAAGCCAAAGACGATTATATTCTCCAGAGCGGGGACCGAGCTCTGTGGTGCAGCCGAAAAGATGGGACCATGACGGTCAGACCTGGTACGTACGTTACTGGATGACAGCTTTCTCTGCAGCCGGCCATTTACCTGACACTAACATTAGGCTTTATTATAACCAATTAGAGCGAAATTACAGCATTTGAAATGTATTTTTAATAGGGATGGTTATATTTTTGTTCACGGTTTGGTCACTGTATCTTAAAACACCTCCGGTTTCGTCTAATCTCCTCCTGAACTGTCACTGTTCATTTTATAACGTCGTTATCATTTAATCGCTCTGAATTATTCTGCTGCCTCAAACGAAACCATCTTTCTTTTTTGGAAAATAGGAGACAGTAAATGCTGGGTACGCCATTCCTAAGTCTTGAAATCATCGTGCTAGCTTTCATTCCGGCAGTGCCAACACCCCAAACACAATCCAAAGTTTGGCTCTGGTCCTTATGTTACAAGCTGAAGGTTGAATTAGACCTTCAGTTTCTCTATAGATCAATATCAAACAGTTAGATTAACAGTATGTCAGTTAACATGTGCTTTACTTGTGACAGTTTAACACATGTTCAGTTAAGTTCTGTTAAGGTTACTTTTCAGAAAACTATAATACCTCACTGATGTAAGACAAAATGAAGGCAAAATAAACACTGGGTCAAACCAGCACGTCCTGTCTTACTGGGGTTTTGTAAAGCAGCTCCTGGTATTACATCGTAAAGCTCCTGGCATTACACCTGGCATTACATCTTGGTCACATTGCAGAAGTGAGTAATGCCACAGCTCACAGCTGTGATACAGGAAAGGGCTGGTTATGCTTTCGTAGAAATTGAAATACTACGAGTGACTGCCTGGGTTTACATATCCTCAGAGAACTACGCTAAACTAAAAGAAAACTTTCATTAGATACACCAAAAGGCTGTGCACGTAGTCGTCTGTGTGAGTTGAAGTTGTATAGGTGTGCAGCCATCCTGAACAGGTTTTTAGTTGCACCACTGTTTCATTATTTAATTGGAAAAAGGGTTTCCACTCTTCACTAGGTTTCCAGTCCTCTCCCTCAAGCCTCAAGTATTTCCATGATATTACTCATTCTGAATGAGATTGTGGTTACTTTTGTTTTTTTTTCTTTGTGTGTGTGTGTGTGTGGTTGTGAGTGAGTGTGTGTGTGTGTGTGTGTGTGTGACCTTCCTGGTGGGGACCTCACACCCGGTTCCCCTGTATTTGAAATGCTCTGGCGAGTAGAACAGGAACAATCATTGTTTAAAGCTGCCTACAGTTGAAGTTCTCCACCCGTGGCCACACCCTTCACATTTTTCCAATTTTCTCCACCATGTTCAAACCGTCACCAATGCTAAGCAGTTTAGTTTTCCTTTTAGTCATGGGGTTTGAGCTTTGCCATAACTGACATCAAACTTGGCCTGGTGTGACCTTGTGACTGTGTTGATTAGTAGAGACAGGCTATTTTTTTATTTTCTATCTTACCAAATCAAACTTTTCATTATAAATTACAGATTGATAAACCAACAGTGTTGGTAAGATGAAGTGTGTGGCTACAGGAAATCATACGGTTGTAAATGTCATGACCTACTTTCTGTTTCTGAAAACACATAGGTGACAATTTCAGGATGGATTTTTTAATCAGGTAAAGGTAGACGTCTGAAATTTAAACAGATGAACCTGAGGCCTCGGTTAGCACAGTGGCCTACATACATATGTAATTACAAATACGTAATATTTAATTCTGGCTGTTTATCAGGCCTGAAAGCATATGTTGCTGATCTGTCTTGCTTCACTCCAGTCCTGATGTTTTTCATCTCTGTGTTTGTATTTCAGCAACAGACCTGTTATTGGCTTGGAATCCAGTCTGTTTGGGTTTGGTGGAAGGTGTCATTGGAAAGATACAACTTCACACAGGTAAGAGGAGAATGACAAACCTGTGAACAAACACATTCTTGCTAATATTTTTTTGTGTGCAGTGGACATTTGAGTTACCAAATCATGAGATGACTTTGAAATTGGTGTAGTCATGAAGAGGAACAAGCTGGGTTTTGTTTGTTGATGATGTCTTTCACAAGACAATATATATATGAACAAAATTATATATTCTGGTAAATCTGATGGATTAGCATGATTTAAATATTTAATTTACCAGCTGTCCAGTGTTACCTCATTAAAAAAGATCTGTAATTAATGGCTGGTGTACAGCTGCTTTCTTCACACCTTTTAGAATGTGAGGAATTCTGCACCCGTGACACAACTCCCCCATCTTCTTTCTCTTCTTGGCAGATCTTCCTCTCGGCCTCGTATTAATCCGCCAGAAAGCATTGGTGGGGACTTTACCAGGCAACCACAAAGTCTACAAGATCACCAAGATAGCTGTCATTCCTCTGTCTGATGAAGAGCCTCAGGAGCTTGAACTGGAGGTGTGCATACTAATGCTGTGAATGAGACAAGAGAGGCATTGACAATCATTATAACAGTACTTCTGAGAGTCCTAAATTGTTTTTGTTATGTACCCAAGCATCCCCCTGTATGTGTCAGTGTATGATTCATCCTGAAGATGAGCTGTCACTGGTGCCAGATGATATATAGTCACTATTTTTATTTTATTCAAAGGGCTGATTTATTTTCACCCACACAGTTAGACTGAAAATTAAATACAGGCTAGAATCACTGTAATAGATATGAAAGGAAGTTGACTGTTGCTAAGATTTCAGTCTTTCAGGGGAGCTTCATGGATGGTGAGACAGAATATTTTCAAGTGAGTAAATAAAGAGGTGGATGACTGTTCCTGAATAGGCTTTTAGATCCCGTCCAGCTGTACTTTGTTTTTGTGCTGCGGAAGGATTATTCACCCCATTTTGTGCCTAGTGATCCTATAGACCAGCGTAGCTGTGAGATTGTTTACTGCTTTTGTCTTCGAGAAAGGCTTAGAGTAGTGCTTTGTAGATTTCAACTGTATGTAGAATCAAACTTTATTTTTTGTGTGTGTACAACAGTTTGAATTTCCCACATTAATAATTTCTGCTGTTTGGTTCTGACAACGTCAAGGTGGTACCAAATTCTATCATAACATAACCTTAATATTGATATTAATATATCTGTGTAATTGCATACATTTGATACAAGATCGTCTTTTTCAGCTTTGCAAGAAACATCACTTTGGAATTGACAAACCAGAGAAACTGGCCCAGTCTCCCGATGACTCGAAGTTTTTGATGAAAACTTTAAGTCAAATCAAATCAAATGTGGCTGTGCCCATCAAGAAAAAGGTATTTGTGCTGTTCATTTCATACAGTTTATTCCATCATCTTCAAAGCCACACTACCTTTCCTATATTTTCCACTTTAAAGACTCTGAGGTTCTCATAGCATTTTGGTTTCTGTCCTTTCTCAACTTACCTCTCTTTTCCATCCGCTTGCCCAATCCAGTATTCCCCTGCCTTCCAGGTCAAGGAGAACAAAGAGAAGGAGCGGTTGGAGAGGCGGCTGTTAGATGAGCTCTACAAGATCTTCATGGACTCCGATTCCTTCTACTACAGCATGACCTACGACCTGACCAACAGCGTGCAGCGTCAAGGAGACTCAGACAACTCCAGTTTACCACTATGGAAACAGGTTTGGAGAAGAACAGTAACATAAAGTTAGACTTCTTTTTTGCATGTGGTCTGCAGATTCACTCCTAAATGTGACCAATTGTAATTTCTAATCTCTTTGACAGGTGGATGACCGTTTTTTCTGGAATAAACCCATGATCCAAGACCTTATTGACCTTCAGGTAACACAAAAAATCAATGATGCTGTTTCTTATTGTTTTTCAATTCAATAAATGCAGATATTTGATTCTATTACAACTGCTGACAGTATTTTTCTTGTAACAGTCAGCTCAAAGAGTGCAGCTTGCCCTGCTGTAAAAGTGCAGCATTGGTGCTGATAATTACCAGAGCTTTATCAGAAAAATATGAAAATTTTCAGTGATAATAAGTGATAAGAACGCAGAGTTGTGGAGGATTATCTGCCTTGGGTACAGAGTGGTTCCTTATCATTCTGGCAAAAAGCATTTTAATTTTGTTGTCGTTGTACTTTCTTGACTCTTTGACTGCTCCAGGTCCCGGACGTAGACTTCTGGGTCATACCAATCATCCAGGGGTTTGTACAAGTGGAGGAACTGGTGGTGAACTATAACGAAACGTCCGATGAGGAGAGGAGCAGCCCTGAAACCCCTCCGCAAGAGATCACCTGTGTCGATGACATCCACCCTCGCTTCACTGTTGCTCTGATCTCCAGACGCAGCCGCCATCGTGCAGGTAGAGCAACAAGCTACATCTTGTCCCTCATGAAGGTCACCCTTTAACTCTGACAGAACCTGAATATGTGGGTTATATTTTGCATTAGCACAGATTTTTTACCACATATCCATTCCGGATCTCTTTCACAAAAAAGCTTGGAATCGCTGGATGATTGTGTTTTCATCTCTGATATAAACAATCCAAATGTTGATTCATTCTCTTTGCCCAAAGGGATGCGGTACAAACGCAGAGGAGTGGATACAGATGGTCATGTTGCTAACTATGTGGAGACAGAGCAGCTGATCCACGTGCACAGCCACACTCTATCATTTGTGCAAACTCGTGGCTCTGTGCCTGTCTTCTGGAGCCAGGCAGGGTACCGCTACAATCCCCGGCCACGCTTAGAGAAAGGTCAGTGCTACAGCAACTGCTTTTCATAGGATTTGTTTAAAAAAAGATATGAATCCTTGACCTGTTATTGGTTGACAAAGGAGATAAGTTATAATGATGTTAAAGCTTGCAAATCAGATCTCCTGATGTTTTCACACTAGTAACAGTTATCTGAAAATTTGCATATTTTTCCACTGTTTCAGGAGAGAAGGAGACCATGTCTTACTTTGCTGCTCACTTTGAACAGCAGCTTAATTTGTACAAGAAGCAGGTGAGTCATATTTCCTCATGTGTATGTGGGGTGATGTGCTCAGCATATTTATTGACTACTTCCTGGCATTGGTCTCATGTTAGTACCGTTATTCTAAATGTGTCATGTCTGTGGTTGCTCTACCACATGTGACTGCATATAATTTGAATGCTTTGACTAATGTTCTATGGTCTGAACTACTATGTGTTTCATATGTGTTCAGCATCTCAGGCAGCGCTTTTTCTCATCTTCTTCAGGTCATTATTAACTTAGTGGATCAAAGTGGACGAGAGAAGCTAATTGGCGATGCGTATCTGAAACAAGTCCTGCTTTACAACAATCCAAACCTCACATATGTTTCATTTGACTTTCATGAGCACTGGTAAGACAAATACTTTTCTTAATGGTGAAACTTAGTAGTGAAACTTTATGAATGCACTCTATTATTTTATACCACTACACATTTGATTTCCTCTTTGTGTTTCTTACATCCTGTTCTTCAGCCGAGGAATGAGGTTTGAGAACGTACAAATACTGACAGATGCAATTTCTGATATCATCACTGACATGAAGTGGGCCTGGTAAGTGTATTTCTTTTCTTTCTTTCTTTCATTTTTAGAGAAACAACAATAATATGATCACTGTTTAAAAAAATGTCCTTGATCAGCTAAAAGAGGCCGAAAATCCTAATCCCATGAATGAATCCTGTTCTCTCAGGGTGGACCAAGCAGGAGTCATTTGCAAACAGGAGGGGATCTTCAGAGTGAACTGTATGGACTGTCTCGACAGGACCAATGTGGTTCAGGCTGCAATCGCTCGAGTAGTGATGGAACAACAGGTGAGATGTTTTGTTTGTCTCTGAACCCAAGGAAATGAATTACTATACACGTAGCTGCTATGCCTCATGGGAAGCATAATTCACTATGTGCTCAGACTCTAATGCCCATAGAATTAAACTTCATTCTTCCAGTAGTCCATTAGGCATGTAATGTAATCAACAAATGGTTAGTCAGATACAAAATCCACATTACCAGTAACTGATATGTTTTTAAAGAAGCTATAATTTAGAAATAATACTAATACCAGTAATAAATAGTGATTAACGCCATCATGAATGTTAATTTATTTCATCAAAGCTGGGATTACAAAGTGCTTTGTAAAAAGTGCAAGTGTGATTCATCAGATTCGCTTGGCAACATGAGTTCTGGTCCCGTGCTAATGTGTGGGCAGTTAACTTTGTGTTTGTACAACAGCTACTGACATCTGCATATGTTTGTTCACTGGATCATACGCACACACACAGACAAACAAACACACAAATATAGACAAACTGTAGACTTTTGATGTTAGTACAGCTCTGACCCAGCTCTGTATTTCACACCTACACAACTATAGATGATGCAGCTCAAATCTGGTTAGAAATCCAGCAAATCCACTGTATTCATCATATTAACCAGCAAATACAAGTGAAAATTAATCAGTTTATGAATTGGACCCACCTGACCTTTCTTATTCATGCACTGTAAATTGAAAGACAGCACTCATAGTTCAAACATTGTGCCCAAAGGATAAAAATATCACTCACCTCTTCTTGCAGTTGAAGAAGCTTGGGGTGATGCCTCCAGAGCAGCCTCTGCCTCTCAAGTGCTACAGGATTTATCAGATCATGTGGGCCAACAATGGAGACACCATCAGCAGACAGTACGCAGGAACAGCAGCACTAAAGGTAACATTATTGTCTTTTGACACAGACTGTTGTTTAATAGAAGAAAATTTGAGCTTTTATCTGTCTGTTTGACTGAGGCTGAGCTCACAAACCCAAATGTATTTTGACAAACACTGTTTGATCTGTTTTAGGGAGATTTCACCAGGACTGGGGAGAGGAAACTGGCTGGCGTGATGAAGGATGGCGTGAACTCAGCCAACCGCTACTATCTGAACCGTTTTAGGGATGCTTACAGACAAGCAGTCATTGGTATGAAAAACCAGGGAAATATTATTACCATACTGTTTATTTGTATTTGTAAAAACTGTGAATCCTAAAAAAATTATTCCTCTCAATCCTCCAGACCTAATGATGGGCCTGCCAGTGACTGAGGACCTGTACTCTATCTTCAGTAAAGAGAAGGAGCATGAGGAAAAAGAGAAGGAGAGTCAAAGAGGAGCTCAGGAGCAGGTCAGCCTCCTGCTGCAGACCTACATGCAGCTGCTGCTGCCAGACGATGAGAAGTTTCATGGCGGCTGGGCTCTCATCAACTGTGACATGAGGTGAGTGGCTTTACTCTATAAATGTGGACTCCACTTTGTGAGTGTTTGAATAATAAATCAGTTTGGACAAGAACCAAGTTTTTATTTGTCTCTCTGAAGTGCTCTTCTTACAACACTTTTCTCTTCTTTCCCATCAGCCTCATCGATGCGACCAACAAAGATGTGGATGTTTTGCTCCTTCTGTCTGACAAAGCCTACTACATTGCCTAGTAAGTCTGACTTTAAATTTGTCTAAACAGTGATTGTTATTGATTCACTCACATTTGAATTTGTTTTCTCGTAGCTACGATGAAGAAGCAGATAAGGTCAACCAATACCAGCGCCTCAATTTGGAGGGATTGGAAAAGATTGAAATTGGTAAGAGGTTAAACTCAAAGGAGAAGTGAAGGTTCTTGTACGCTCGCTGACTCAGCCCAACACTTCCCAAAAGTGTGTTTGACAGTTTCTCCGTAACCTTTCAGCAACATCACTGCTGAATGTGATTCATGCAAGGAAAGCACATTGGTTAAAATGAAAGTTACAAGTTGTGTTTTCTCTTGTTTTTTTTTTTTCAGGACCCGAACCTACTCTGTTTGGGAAGCCAAAGTTTTGCTGTATGCGTTTGCATTATAGGAACGAAGAGACAAGCGGATACTTTCACACGTTGAGAGCAGCAACACGAAATCCAGAGGATGATGGAAAAGGTATGATGTAATATGTCTTTAAATACTCTAAAGGCTGGAAAAGGAAACGTCATAGATCATTAACTGCATTGTTATGCACTGTTACATGGTGACACTAACATTGTAACATATTTTCAGATACATTGCAATGCATAGCTGAGATGCTTCGCATAACAAAACAGGCCACAGGGTTGGACCTGCTTGTGGTGGAAAAGAAGCTGGAGAGGTGAGTTATTTGTCATTATTGAGATAATGAACATTCATCTGTCTCTATTACACATCACGTATGAATTAATGGAATTAAGATTAGCATCTGCAGCCATCATAGCTCATGACAAACTGCATTTGTGTCTGTGTTCCAGGCGACAGAGCAGACCTCATGAGGACATAATGGGGATCCAGAACAAACCCGCAGATCAGGTCCAAGGTAGCTCTGGTTTAGCACAAGGCAAAAGTTTCCTCCTCAACAAATTCTCCTCTCTCAATCAGAAAGTCAAACAGACCAAGACAAACGTAAACATTGGCCCCTTCAAGCCCCTCGGGAAGCTGGGTAACTTCTCTAAGCCTGATGTGAAAGTCAATTTCTTAAAACCAACTATGCACGTCAACCTGTGGAAGTCAGACAGCAGCTTGGAGACGTCAGATAATACTGGCTCAGGAGCCTTGAAAGACATCGGTGACGAGCACTCTGAAATCTCTGACGACTCTGACTCTTATAACTCTGACCCAGAGCACCCGTGTTCTGGTTCTTTAGAAAACGTGGACTATGTGCTGCCCAGCTGTGGCATTGTAGCATCTAACCCACGACTGGGCAGCCGCTCCCAGTCTATTGGTAGCGTTGAACTAAATATTCCCTCTGTTATTCGGGTCACAGGCTGTGATGGAACGCAGGAGAGCTCTTCTCAAGTCGATGAAGACAAGTCTCCAGGTGCCGCCTCGGTGGCTGAAGAAGCCATCCTGATTGACTTTGGTACTCCCATCGATGCCTACTGCCACCAGTTTGTCCAGGATGCACAGACCAAACCTGTTGAGGTGTTTGGAGAAAATCCGCCAGCACCTGTACCTCCGCTCAACCCCGTGGTGCCTGTGCAGAATAAGACCCCAGCAGACTCAGGCAAGCAGCCAAGCTCTGAGTCGCAGCAACAGCAGGAAGAGCCGCAGCTCCCCAGGCCATCCCAGCTCGACGTCCAGTCCTCTACCTCCAGTTCCAACCTCCTCACCATCCAGAAGCCCAGCTCTGCAGCCTCAGGAGGCTCTCAGAGGAGTCTGTGCTCACAGATGGAGGGCAGCCTCGGCCCTTCACCTGCCGACAGCAACGGCAGCCGAGTGGTGTCCCCCTTTGCCAAGATCAAGAGCTCCATGGTCCAGGTGGCCAGCCTGACCCAGGCAGGTCTCACCCAGGGCATCAACTTTGCTGTGGCAAAGGTGCAGAAAAGCCCCGAGCCAGACACTGTCATCAACGAAGTGCAAGAGAGTGAGCTGAAGGCAATGTTTACACAGTGCCAGACCAGGATCATTCAGATCTAGTGCTTTTCTTGTAGCATTACAACATGTTGAAACTTCCTGTATGGTAGCAGTAGCAAAAGCTTGCACATAGCGTCACTACTCAGCCAAGAAACGCACTCTGAGATTTGCCCTTTAGTTAAATTTGCCCATATTAATGATGACTCATGTATATAAGTAACAAATACATAATTAAACCCCACATTAAAGTGACCATGTTTACATGCACAGAATTACGGAGTCTTTTGATATAAGGGACATTTCAGCTCTAATCCCTGTCGCCATGCAATCCTACTCTCTGAGTTGATAATCAGTTGTCTTCAATATACTGCCTCCCTATGAAAATTCAAATCATGATATATGACACAAATGTCTCAGTTAACAGTATCTACTACCAGTGTTAGTAGTAGGTACTGCTACTTCTACATTTAGTGCAGCTTTCTTATTAAATTCCAAAGAAATTCTTGTTAAGATTATTTTAAGAGAAATATAATTAAGACAAAAGAAGATATTTAGGTTTTTAAAGATAAAGATGAAGAGTGGTGGTGGTTTTTTGTGCATGTAAACATGCCTCTGTCTTTGGTCTAAAACGTTATTTAATTACCCACAATGCTCGCATGTGAGGTTAACGGTAACAACAGGTTTAGGACAAGGCAGGTGAACATTCGCTGCATGTTGAAAGACCAACTCTGACTCTGATCATGTACTGTATATCATCCCGTATGTGCAGGTCACTTCTTGGCATTTGTGATATAGATCTTGTAAAAGAAAAAGAAAAGTTTGTACGAGTTGTTGTAGAATCTGACCAAATATCTTTTGTGATGCCCAAAGGACAATTCTGTGTTAACTATTACCCTTTGTATAGCTGTCAGAAACTAGCCAGACGACATACTGTACGTAGTTATCCTATGTAATATCAATGTTGTCAAGTGTTAACTTAGAAGACATACCGTTATAGAAATAATGACTACACAAGACCTTAGTAAGGTTATCCTGGTTGTTGATATGTACAGTGAGTATTGTATGTTTAACTGTTCCCTGAGTAGAGCCTTCCCTTAAGCTTTTTGTATCAATGGTAGGGTGGCAGCTTGACATGTTCAAAGAGGTATGAGGATTATATTTTGAAAAGAAAGCCCAGTGTGTCATTGCTAATCATGAGTAACCAGAAAACTACTGGTTGGAGTTGTTTTTGATAGATATATGAACTGAAAGAACTATTCTGCTAATTGTTGTACTAATTGATAACGAGGATCTGTTTGAAGCGAGTCTTCAGCCAGCGTTGTATATTTTGACGTTGCATGTTTGACGAAGACAGGAGAGTAGCATATAGTAGGTATATATGCAACTGCACCCAACCAATTATTAGAAACACTGACGCTTTATGCACTCCCCGAACTGAAAGCATTTTTGCCTTAACAGGGAATTGAAGTGGGATTATGTATATCAGGTATTTATGGCAAAATCTACCTTTTTAAGTCCATTCTTACATGTTACATTTGATGTACTGTATAAAAAAATCATGTTCAGGGTTATTTCATGTCTTTGGGCTTTATCTTGGGATATTTCATCTTATTGGCATATACATTCTCTGTGGAAGCGAGCAGGTTAGAAGTTGTAAACCGTGTGTGTGTGTGTCATGTACAGTATGTGTGAGTTTGTGTGTTTGTGTTTGAGCGTCTCTGCTGCTGTTGATGTTTAGGATCGTTCGCCTCAGAGCTCTGGTTATATTTTTGTGGATTGAAGCCGTTAAAATTGTTACTTTTTGTCTCATCAGACATGTTACAATATTACAGTCGTCAATCAGTTAAAATCCGCTACAGGGACTTTGCTGTAGTCGTTGAAAAGAAATTACAACAAACCAAGGCCACCTCATCCCACCGTTGCCTATATTGGTTTCTGTCTCTTATAGATAATAATCTGTTTCGCTTCGAGCTGAAATATCCCAAGATAAACTGTCACACGTTTCATACTTTGTGTTATATTCACCTGATTTATGCATTCAGCTTGCTCACCAGCAGATAAGATGTGGGATACTTGTATATTTTATCTGACTATATTTGTGTGAGACTGTAGCCTTGGCTGCTTTGTTAGTGTTAGATTAATATAGTTATTGAACCTGCTGATAGTGTGTGTTGCTGCCAAAGCTTGAAGGAAACCGCTGGAATGCAAAGTTTTAATATGGAGGGTAAAAGGTGTCGTTATTGTTGTTATTATTTTTAACTTCCTACATGATTGCAAAACACTGGAGCAGTTTCTCAAGCAAAATAGAAACGTATTCTGTCCTAAACTGGCTGTGTTAAAGCTAAAAGGAACAGTAATCCTCAACATTCCTGATAGAGACCACGATGCTGGAGTGCTGATATCTGGTTTTTATATGCAAAAGACAGAATAGTTAAGATTTAATCCTTGCTGGGTGAGATTTTTTTTTTGTTCTCATACCTTTTTGTTTTTACACCAAGTGCTTTTGCAACCACCTCTTTATTTGTCTGTGGTTGTCCCACTAGAAGCCCAAACCACGACCGATCATCATGTGACTAGAGGTTTAAAGCATTTGATTTGCACTGTTCAAGCACATTTTCTAGCATTAGCACCATTTCATCTGAATGTCTGTGGGTCATGTCTTTTCCTCTTTACCAACTAACGGTTGTCATTGTTTTCCACAGTGTACTGAGATTGTATTGTATATTAAAGTATCCTATTTATTCTTATCCTTTTTTTGGGGTGTGTTACTTGATAACAAAGTGCACGTTTCACTTTTTGTTTAAGAAGTTATTCCATTGGAATAAAAAGTAAATGGATGAATTAATGTTGCATTTATTGTCAGATCAATAGCAGGAAGTGTCTGTGCCAGCACATCCCACAGTTTCCTCTTAATAGATGCTGGCAACTCACTCAAGAAGAAACTCAACCTACTAACTTATCCTCCATAGCTGATTTTTTATTTACATTTTGGAGATAAAAAAAAAAAAGGTTTTTGTTAAGCAACACTGTAAACTGCTGGTGTGAACACTACAGGATGCCGTGAAGTCAAATAATTAGAATTAATAATAATTTTAAAAAAGAAAATATAAATCTTACCTCCAGCTCAAAACAGAAAAAAGCTGAATGCAACATAAACTGTACGGCAATGAAAAACATCTTTATTACAAACTTCTTTTCTTTAAATGTATCAAAACAGGAGCCATCTCATTTGTGTGCCTGATCACGGCTCGTTGCCGTTGACACACTTGTGCTGCTCCATCCGACTCCTCCGCAGAGCCTCAATGTGTTTGGCTCTCAGCCAGCTGTCTCTGGACAGAGACGTCTGTCCCAGGCTCAGAGACAACAACCTGTGGACACAGTCGGAGTCAGCCGCATCCCACAGATCTCACACATATCTCAGCTGGGATGAATTCTGAACACTACAAATACTGCGATTACATCTCAGTTTCCTGGCCGAGGCAGTCCTCGAGGCTTTCAGTGGCTCAAAATGTTTGTGACCAATTACATGGTCACGCTGCTTATGTCATATCTGACATTTCCATTGCTGTCATAATGACTTACTCCCCTGTTATTATCACTTGAATAAAAGGAAAGAAATGTAAAGAAACAGAGCTTATTAACTTAAATAATAGCTCACCTTGCCACCACCAGCATCCTGTGGAGGTCCTCAGCAGATATGCTCTGGGGGTCGTCTTTCCTCATGTCTACAAAGTCATCCTCAACCGACTGAGGATATCAGACAAGGACAAACAGTTAAACTATGCTCTAATGCACACAGACTGCTCATTAGACAGACTGTCCTGCTCTCTGCAAAAGGGACAAGAGTAAAGTTGGGGACATCTTTTGAAAGTGACTTCAAAAGCTGAAGCGAATACAAAGTAAGAAACTGTCGCATTAATCCGGTCGATGTAAACTCAGCACGTCTCACCTTCGTCACTTCATCAGAGATGCTGTAGTCCAGCAGTCGCGCCATAGTCAGGTACATCCTGAACTTGTTCAGCTGCGACGAGGCCTGCAGATGCATGTGGATGCCGCTCAGATACTCCTCCATGTGAGATGGAGCAACCTGAGACTGGAGGTGTATCTGACAGTCTGACTGTGGAGTTACAGAGAAACAAAGACGTTGACATTGTGCCTTGAAACATACAAGAGCTGTATATGTGTGTATTCTTTTTTTTTTCCCCTCACAAGGTGTTGCTATGCAGGACTAGGCCCTGCGTGTTGCGTGCACGCTTAGTTTGGAATATTCTCTAAACTTCAAAGCATGCCAGACCGGAGCGAAGCCTTCGCCAGCTGACCGTGAAGTATGTGATCAGCGCAACCCTCCCGCTGTTCGTCAGCCCATGGCAGTTCAATGTAAACACAGACGTGTAATTGTGACTTCTGATCGACCCTGGGACTTGTTTACAGCACTGCTGCCCTTCATTGCTGGACTAATATTGCCGGGGCCTGACGCCTCTCCCAGGATTGTTCCTGTGGCACACAGCTGCCGTCATGGCAACCCATTAGACCAACACACAGAAATAGCACGCGGCACATTCCTCGGGTTGATCGCAACGGAGTGATACCCAGGCTAAAGCCGCCGGTTGGTGGGGTAGCTGCTGCTGACCAATGACAGCGACATGGCAGCATGACGTCAGCTGGAAACAACCTCCAGCGTTTGACACGGCTCGGTCTCAGGAGAGGCTGGAGGAAACCTAACCCCTCCCTGGCTCTGCTGGATAAGGTGGGGTAGGGGTACTTTTTGGGGTTTTTTTTGTGCATGTTTGTTTGGTTTTTTTGGGTGGGTGGGGGGTGTGGTACAATACTTTGTGGAACGAGGGGAGTTTTCACCCCAAGAGCACACATCTCATCCCTGTGTGTCCTCACCGGCAGCAGCGAGCGTCCCTCTGACACGATGAGCACGTTAATATTGCAGGGGAATTCCATCTGGTGGTAGTTAAAGTCATAATCAACCTTCTGCCACAAGATCAGGTTCCCCAGGGCCGTTACGTTACGCACACCTACAGGACAAAACAAAGACACAAACACACACACAGAAAGAGATCCAACCGGGTTAATGTCAACAGTGTCTGCAGACTGCAGCCTAAGAGTCTGTCCTCTCAGTGTCGTCCCCTTGTGGTTTCTAGCGGCCTCACCTGTTGTATCCAGCTGTCCCTGCTCCAGCTTGGTTTCGTCCAGGAAGAGGGAAGTGTTGCGGGCGAGCTGCAGTGCTCCGCTCACAAGCCTGTTGGCCACATAGTCTTTCTTCGGCACCAAACGCAACTGGTTCATGTTCTGGAGACTCATACCCAAATAGTACGACTGCATGAAGGGAGGAAGCGCGGGAAGGCGATTATTAAAAATCTTTTATTAAACCAAAAATGAGGAACTGACTGTAACATTACCGGCAGCTGCTCAAAGTAATAAAAAGTGACTCACAGAGGGAACGAGCTGCTGGATGATCTGGTAGAGGCGGTCGCTGTACGAAGCAGTCGTAGGACATCCGCTCAGGTTCAGAGTGAATTTGCCCAGAGGGAGAACATCTCGTCTCGTGTACCTACAAGAAAATCACGTAAAAAAAAAAAAAAAAAGCTCCTTTGACTTAGCAAGAAGGGAAGGTTGGCCTCAAACGTTACAGACTGGACTTGTATTTGACACGTACACGTTAGAAATGAGATGCAGAATGAGGTACTCAGCAGCCAGAGCATCTCCCAGGAGGACATGAGTGAAGTATGTGAGCAGCTCTGCCCGGACAGAGGCCATCTCGCTCAGGGTCGAAGATAAAACTGAGGAGGAAGGACAAAGTTGAAAGAAGTCTCTCTATGGCAACGACAGGCATGTGGGCTTTAAAAGCTGTACAGTGAAAAACATTTGCCATGTTCTATTTCTTCTGGGAAAGCTTCACAAAACACATGAACTCTGACACAATGGCCCCTTTTTTTCTGCTTTTCCCACAAAGCTGGAGGGTAACAAGCCTATAAATAAGGTTTACATTGCTCTAACTTTACAGCAGCGTGCCACACAGATAGCTAATGAGGATTTGTGATCCTTTTAGGCATCAAAACATCTGTGTCCATAAAATACACACTTGCAAATTGCAGATGTCCGATTGTCTTGACTTTAACCGTGATTACATAACCAATATATAAGTTGAGAAGTAAAGAAACTTTCCCTTTTCCTTCAGTGGTCTCCTAGTTTGTGTCAAACAGCTTTATTTAGCAACACTGTATGCAAATCAGATGATCTGCAGCTGGGTACATTTACACCTGTGGTTTTAGTAAATAACCTACTAAGTTGAAAAATGGCAGGAATGCAACATTGTGCATCCCCTTTGGCAATTTATAGCTGGCTTAATACCCATTTCCCTGATTCTGCTCCAACAGTGCGATCAGTCAGGGCTGTCACATGAGCAGTAAATTAGTGCTGCGGCCTTATATTCTAAAATGAGATTGAAATATTCATGATTACTGGTATTTACAGTCACCCACACACGGGAAAAAAAAATCTAGTATCGAGCAGCATCCGTGCTCTGCTACTTGTCCTTACAGGCACTGTTGTCCTGCAAGGTGCTGCAGGGCAGCAGGGGGTTGTTGTGTGGAAGTGGCTTGACGTAGACCATGTGGAGGCGAGGGACGAGCGAGGCCGGCGGGCTGTGCACTCTCTGCTCCTCTGCCGTTTCCATGCAATCTGTTGGGTCCAGGAGGGACGACGAGGCATCTCTGTGTGAAAGAGGCCAAGAGTGAGTAGGCAGATCACCAGCAGTGAGAAATTACAATAAATTGCTTCATGTGTCTTACTTCTCATCAGCCAGAGCACTGAGAGCAGGACTGACAGAGAGGATCCCGTAGACCTCGAGTGCCTCATTGAGTTTGAAGCTGTCCCAGTCCTCATATACCTGCCAACAACACACACATCATTTAGTTTCTGTTACAAGGGTGAAAATGAGGAAAAATTCACTGTCATTGTTAGAAGCTTTACACACCTTAACTAAGCAGGAGGGACCTTTCTCTCCTGGCAGGGGGAAGTTGAGGTCAAGATGAGAGGCAGACGCCACCTGGTTGGACGGAGCTTCTGTCTCCAGTCGCTTACAATCGCCGTTACCGTGCTGCTCTGTAGGACTGTGAGGACCTGCGGCAACAGAGACGACACTTTTCTTTCACGGTACAATCCCTGCAAAATCTTATTTTATTAGAAAATCTCTGATGTCCAACAACTGCAGTTTCTTGTTGCCTTGTGTTACAAGAGAAGAGACTGGAATTAACTGTGATTTGTCAGTGTGATGGTTGAGATCAGAGACTTTTAATCATATCATGGAGAGTATGTGATAAGATCTTAAGTGCTCAGAGAAAAAAAAAAAAAACAGAACATCTGTGACAACTGGCAAACGACCAACTCCATGTGCTTCACAGCAGCGATCAAATGGATCCTGTAGTGTGAATTTGTTTAAAGTCTGGAAATTTTTGGAGGGACTGCTCTTTTAATAAAAAAAAAATGTACAGAGAATGACCTGGACAAATTTGCATCCATGCAAAACATTTTCATGGAAAAAAAAAAAAAAAAAAACATAGAATAAGACTTCCTCTGTTTTACATTCAGCTACACATTTACTTATCTCCACTTTTACAAGCAACACACACCAGAGTGCGGCTCCCTCTGTTTCTGTGGCTGTGTGTCCATGTCGTCCATGTCGTCATCTTCCTCGTAGCTTCGCTTCTGTCTGCTCGGCACGTATGAGGTGGAAGGAACCACTCTTGCTTGGCTGGAACCGGCATAGCTGTGTGACAAGTTAAGGAAAGCTAGGGGGGATGCAATTCAAAAAAATACTCCCATATCAGTTGGATCCTTCAGATATCTCATTATGAATAAGACGAAGAGGATATCTCTTTCACCCAGGGATTTTCTCCAGGGATTGGCACACAATAGAAAGTCTGTCTCTCTGCAGTGACCATGTTGGAGGAGTTAAAATCCACCTGGAGATAAAACAGAACGTATGGATTAGTGTTCTGAAGGTCGACTGAAACATTTATAGACGCCATGAATGATTGAACAGAAGCGAACATACCCCACATTCTGTCACATCTTTGTACCTCCCACATCGCAGCGCCTGAAGACGGTGAAACAGGAAAATGAGATGATGTTAACTTTGTTATTAAATGCAAAACATATCCACCGGACAAATGAGACAGCTGTGCCTTTGCAAATAACTGCACAGGAAAGGACAAGGAGACACTCACTTTAGCTTTAGTAGATGGATCAACCGTCTCGTAAACGCCCATGTAGAACTCCGGGTCGAACATGTCTTGGATTAAACAACGAAACTTCACCAGGCTGTTGGGCTTCAGGTAGTGAAGAGGGACGTCGTTCAAACACGGAACCTGCATCACAATAAAGGCAGCTGTCATTTACAAGTGAGTGTCCTGGAAACAAGCTGCGACATTTGACATTTCCAGACATCTTTTGCATCTTTGTGTAATTAACATGCTAAAAGGATCCACAAGTTGCATTACCCAAGACTGAGCATTCTTCTCTTTCAGACAATCTTTGAAGAATTCAACCGCTTTTGCCTCCCATCCAGACTTCAGACTGCTCTGAGAGGCAACTACAAATATCAATAAGAGCCTTTTGTTATTTGTTGTGGTATGTAACATAAAAATGGATGGGTCATAACAACAGAAAACAGAAGTAAAACACAAAATTTAGACACCAATTATCTGGATTACTTTGATACGACCTGGGGAAACATTTATGCACCAAAACGTCAACTAGTCTAAAGTGAATTTTCTTGTGATGTATCTTCCTAATTGAGCTAAATCAGTATCAGAATTAAAGCAACAATGTTTTTGTGTTACAGCTTAAGTTAAAAGTTTCTACACCTGACTGATGTATATTTACTACATACATTTACATAAAGTTAAATGTAAACTGTCAGGTCATTTTACAGGAAATACACATTCATACAGGACATTCACACAGTTTCACACTCTATGAAGCAGAGTTTAGGACATTAAAACTACATTTATCTATATATCTGAACTAATTCAGTGACTTCAGAGAAACATTTTTACACACACACACACACACACACACACACACACACACACGAGTCTCCAAATCAAACTAGACACACAGCTCTTTTCTTTTTGTTTGTACAAACATTAATGTCTGTCGACAACAACCAGTGGAAAGTGTAGTAGGTTTTCTGTAGTTTATGAGAGATATTTAAAACACCGCTGCACATGATGAGCTCTGTAATTAGCGAGGCATGTAGCCATGTAGCTAACTAGCTAAGCTCACGCGTTAACTTTAGCTGTCAAGAAGTGAAGTTCCGGTTTGTCTCTTACCAAACATCTCTTCAACAACACCCAGAGGGTTGTTGATCCAGTCGTGTGTGGAAGGCATCGTTTGCCAGCGACTCACGTCTGAAAAGTATAAAATATATCAAAATAAAATCTCTGTGAAAACACTTATTTGTTGACTTTCCTCCACACACATACACGGGATCGCAGAAGCGAGGGCGGGAAATTTGCGTCACCAGACAGAAAACGTGAGGCGTTTGTTTTGAAGACAGTCACCGCCCGGAGCACGGAGACATCACACTGGTACAAATACTGACTGTACTGCAACGGACTGGGTGTTTTTATCTTGATTAAAGGTTAACTGAAAACTTATGAGAAAAATATTCACTTTTTTTCTTAAATTATTTTTCATTGAAATGTCGTTTTCTAAGTTTTTAGCTCACTTGAACTAATAAGATACAGATGTAATGTGTCTCCCTGGCCTGTAGGTGGCAGCGGTGAGATGTGCTGTTTGTTTTTCCACATCACCAACGAACTGCGGCCAAATAACCTGCGTGGCTTTACCAGATCTATAAACCATGTGTGACACCGCCTCTTGTGTTTTAATCCACAGCAGCTCCTAGTGACACTTTTTGGATCAGTGAAATCAGTGTGGGCGGTGTGTGAAGCTGTTTGCAGACCGGAGCGTGTACCGCCTGCTTGTTCCGGTAGTGGCTACGTGTAATTCTAAGGAAAATGGCAGATAGAAAGAATAATAATGTCCCCAACACCGGTGCAAATTTATTGTTCAGCGCCGCTCCGGAGTTTAACTTCAACTTGCCTTTCATGCCAGTGAGTCAGGCCTCTGGTCCGGCGGTGTTGTCAGGAGGTGAGATCAAAAAGCAGAAGAGGAAATGTCTAAACATTGGCTGTGTCCTTAGCAGGCTAAGCTAGCAGGCTAACCGGGGACTCTTGTGCTGTGTCAGCTGTTGTTTAGCATAAAAATGAACCGAAACGGAAAGAAACGATGTGTGAGAGAGATAACGGCTCGTGGGGCCGGTTAGTTTGACTGACAGCTGTGTGTTTTTGGCCCATTGTCTCCAGTCTGATGTGTTATTACATGAGGAGGATGTACAGCTATTTGAGATCCTGTTATTAACAATATTTCTATATGTTGAAATCGACCTCATCACAGACTTAACTGGTGGTTTAAAGTCATTTGTAGATACATTTACTGTGATTAAATGTGTCAGATGTTATGAATGACCATCATTTATCACATTAAAACTTTCCTTGTTTCAATGTCCCTCAGATGATTCCACTGATGTGGGAGAAGAAGACAGTTTTCTAGGTCAGACGTCTGGGAACGGACCAGCTCCTTCTACATTCAACTACTTTTCCAACCCAGTAACCACCAGTGATCCGTTTGCATCCATCGGCCAGTCGCCATGCCCACCACCGGCCCTGTCAGCAGCTCCGACAACAACGGGCCCCGTGTCTATTCCCAGCAGTGTCAGCATGGCTCCACCTCCGCCTACAAGCTCACAGATGAATCCTGCTGCTCCTACGCCATTTGGCAGCGCGTTGTACCAGAGCCCCATGGGACGTCACACTCCTCCCCCCACCACGATGACCCCACCGCCTCCCCAGATGCAGCCACAGAGTCATAACCCGTACCGACACACACCCACCAGCAGCAGAGCCAGTCCTTACATCCCAGCTCCAGAGATCCTGCCGTCAACACACTCACCTCAGCAGAACCCGTACTCTCTCAGCTCTGCACCACAGACATTCCCACCATCAGGACCCACATTCTCGAAGGTAAATATAAGCTCATCAATGACATTTGTTGCTTGTGTTTGTCAGATATATGATTACAATGTATTAGTAGTAAGAGCATCAGCTTCATGCCTTGAACACAAAGTCAGTGACGAAGTTTATAATCAGGATTTTCTTGTCTTCTCTCTTCAGCCTCCTCCCACACAGTTTCAAACACCTCCACCTCCAGCCACCTCTGCTGGAGCAGTTGTGCCAGCGGGTCCCATGATGCCATATAACTACAATGTCTACGAAGCTGTTCAACCTCACTGGTTCTACTGCAAGCAAGTGGAGTCAAAGAGCATCTGGCTTCCTTTCAGTATCATTGACTCCCTTCAGCTAGAGGAGACGTTCAATTCAGGTATGATGACATATGACTCAGGATAATCCTTGAGTGTGTTTACTTATATTTAACTAATATTTAACCTCAGGATGACACTGATGATCTTCTCTAAAACTGCTGTGACCGTTTCGTTCTTCCAGTTCAACCAGACCCAGAAAATGTGATCGTGCGAACAGATGGAGGACGTTATGACGTTCAGCTCTACGATCGTGTACGGACTGCAGTGTACTGGGAGGAGGATGCCTCAGAGGTCCGACGCTGCAGCTGGTTCTATAAAGGAGACACAGACAGTCGGTTCATCCCTTACTCTGAAGAGTTTAGTGAGAAGCTGGAGGTTTGTGTCACTTCTGTACTTAACCAGAAACAGCTGTTGTGTTGTTGTTAACATGTGGAAACATTTGTGCTTTTCATTCACTCTGATGCACACGATTTATATAGTAAATAACTGTGTATACTTGTGTCTTTACAAACAGTCAGAATATAAGAAAGCTGTGTCAACCAACCAGTGGCACCGCAGACTGGAGTTCCCATCAGGAGAAACTATTGTCATGCACAACCCGAAGGTAAACCCTTTTCTGACAAGTGTTGAATGGTGATCTTGTTATAATTATAAACCAATCAGTTTGTTTCATTGTGAGGTAACGATCACTCACACACTCTCTGCCTCTGTAGGTGATTGTGCAGTTTCAGCCTTCGTCCATCCCAGATGAGTGGGGCACGACTCAAGACGGGCAGACCAGACCCCGGGTGGTGAAGAGGGGGATTGATGATGACCATGATGAAGTGCCTGATGGTAATAGGGTTTTGTTTTGTTAATAGCAAAAACATAAACCTCAACTTGTATTGTATCGTTTTACACCTCCAGTGTAAATGGAAATTTATTTAAGGTCACGAATTCAACTGAGAAATTATTCAGGACACTATAAAGTGAGATGAGCCATTTTAAAAGATATTGGAGGAAGTGCCCGGAATCCTAATCAGTTTTATGAGGGATAATCAATTCATATTTAACTGTTAGTTGTATTTTAAAGTCTGGTTACAATATGTAATTTTAATTTGTGTGTTTTTTTCAGGTGAGCTTCCCAAAGTGGATCATCTCGTGTTCATGGTTCACGGAATCGGTCCAGTGTGTGACCTGAGGTTCAGGAGCATGGTTGAGTGTGGTGAGAAACATACAGTCATGTGTATCATTTAGACTAGTGTTGGTGTACCTCCTCCATTTTGGAAATTAAGCTACACAAAATTGTTGTGCTTTCAGTGGACGACTTCCGTAGTGTGTCACTGAAGCTGCTGCAGAGTCACTTTAAGAAATCAGTGGATGAGCACGCCATCAGCAGGGTGGAGTTCCTGCCTGTCCAGTGGCACACGGCTCTACACGGAGACGCCACCGGGGTGGACAGGTGAGGAGCCGCAGGTTTACACAAAAGGAAGTCTTATAAATGTGTTATCACTCTCCAAAAAAACAGGGCATTTTCTAATAAAAAGTACTTTAATTTACCAAAACACATTATATCTAAGTCCACGCATTCAGCCGAAGAACTTCATTTTATAGAAGAACTGGACAGTCTTTGTTTTTCTTATTGTTGAAAAATTGTTCTTATTGTTGAAAAATCCAGTGAAAAGACCAAAATACTGCATTTGTCGGGGACTATTTTCAGCTGCAGATTTAAGATGCTTTCGTGACGTTATTTATAGCAGAACAGAAATAACTCTAGAATTTATTGACACTGTCTGGATCAAGAATTATCACCAAACTTACCCTTTACTTCTCATCATTAATTACGAACATCTCTCTCTGTAGGAGGATAAAGAAGATCACTCTGCCCAGTACCGGACGATTACGTCACTTTACAAATGAGACCCTGTTAGATGTTCTCTTCTACAACAGTCCCACTTACTGCCAGACCATCATGGACACAGTTGCTTTAGAGATTAATAGACTTTATGCTCTGTTCATGACGAGGAATCCAGACTACAAAGGAGGAATATCTGTGGCTGGACACAGTTTAGGTACAAACCCAAATCCAGTGGCCTTATCATTTCTGTTTGCTCCTCTATGTTTCTTCTGCATTTCATCGTCTCTGTCTTTTTTCTCCTGCAGGATCACTGATTCTCTTTGACCTGCTCTCAAATCAGAAGAATGCCTCTGGTGCAGTGGCCAACCCAGTCATGCCAACTTCTAATGGAGACAACAAACCGGTCAGACACAAGTTAATTAAATCAATTAAACATATATAGCAACGTTACATCTATTATCCTGCTAATCTGATTTTTCAATGAAGAGTCTGTGTTTGGCATCTTAATGTACGTAATGAATCACGATAATGTAGCAATGCATCATTCGAAGTTTGCTTTTCTTAATCAGGTGGCAGCCCTTGTGACTCAGGGAGTTAACAGTGTTACTCCTCCGGCCGTGGAGGAGGAGGCAAAAGAAGACGGAGAGGAGTTTGAGGATCTTTCTGCAATGCTGGAACATCTGGGCCTGTCTGAGTACAAGAGCACCTTCGACAAGGAGAAGATTGACATCGAATCTTTCGTAAGAACCAAAGCCACGGTTACATGAGAACACTTGATTGTAAAAAAATAACAAGGATAGTAGTCGAGCTTGATTTTCTAAAGTTATCCTTCACGTCAAGCTTCAGGTTTAATTTTGTCTCTGTCTCATCTTCTTTCAGCTGATGTGTACCATTGAAGACCTGAAAGAGATGGGAATCCCTCTGGGTCCCAGAAAAAAGATCGCCAAGTTTGTCAAAGAAAGAGTGAGTAAGCAGGTGAGTGTATAATTTTGTCTCTTGAGCCTGTGTTCAGCCAGTAGTAAGTAAACCAGTGGTGATGACTAACACCCCACTTTTTTTAAAAACATCCTTGCCACGCTTTTTTACTCACAGGCTGCGCGTCAGGCCGCTCAGGAGAAGAAAGCGGAGGTGAAAGAGTCACCAGCACCAGCAGCTGAAGCTCTTCCTGATCCTGCTGCAAAGAAGCTTCCCGTGGGGAACACCGTCTCCTCCATCCACGTGAACTACAATTACTTTGAAGTTGGCACTGGACAGGTAGATGTGACGTCAAACAGACAGATTGTTCAGATCGATTTCTTTTCAAAAAAAATGTAATTGCATATTTATTGATATTTATGAATGTAACTGGCTTCATTCATGTTTTACCTGCAGGTGTCAGTAGTCTACCACTCACTGGACTTTGAGCCTGTGACCTTCTTCGCTTTGGGTTCGCCGATCGGTATGTTCCTGACGGTCCGAGGTCTGGAGAAGATCGAGGAAACGTACCAGCTGCCAACATGCAAGAGGTTTTTCAATATTTACCATCCGGTATGAAGCTCCTCCAGTTTGTTACATCTTTAATATCTCACTGTTGTATAAACAAAAGTAATTCCTCCACGAAAATAAAGATCAAAAGATAATGACAGATTTCATGACTCTCTTGTAGTTGGACCCAGTGGCGTACAGGATCGAGCCCATGATAATACCAGACATGGAGCTGAAACCTGTATTGATTCCTCATCACAAAGGAAGGAAGAGGCTTCATCTCGGTACCAGACTCAACTCATTATTTTATCCTTAATTTCTACTTTCATCACCCCTGAACCCGACAGTCTATATTTAATGTGCTGCAAGTAAGATAATAAGCTCTGGCACAGTCAAACATCTTCAGAAGAGCTGAAACCGAGTTGTAAACGGAGTTAAGAAAATTACAGTGTGGACAGTTGACACAGTTGGTCTTGTTTTGTTTTTTTTCCTCAGGCAGAACTTTAAACATTAAGACCAAGACCGTATTAAATGTGAAAACTTGATCTTGTCTGTTTCAGAGCTGAAGGAGTCTCTCTCCAGAATGGGCTCGGACCTGAAGCACGGTTTCATCAGCTCTCTGAAGACCGCCTGGCAGACGCTCAACGAATTTGCTCGCGCTCACACCTCGTCTGCCCAGCTCCAGGCCGAGCTGGCCATTGTGGCCAATCAGATCGAAGAACAGGAGAAGCAAGCGGAGGAGGGTGAGCTTCCCATGTTTGACTCTTCAGTCGAGGTTTTTTCTTTATCGAGTGAGATAAATAACTCCATTCTGATTCCTCACAGAGCATCATAAGATCCCAGAGAGCCCCGAGCTGCTAAAAGAAGACGAGCCTCAAGTGAAGATCGGGATGTTGAACGGAGGAAATCGCATCGACTACGTCCTCCAGGAGAAACCTATTGAGAGTTTTAACGAGTACCTGTTCGCCCTCCAGAGTCATCTCTGCTACTGGTACAGACTATATTTGATTCTGCTATTTTACATTTGCACATGTGGAAAAAAAAAAAAATTTTAAACAGTTTGCTGCTGTAGCCAGAACTGAAATGATTCGTTAACATACAGAAAATGAAACGGCACAGTTCGGAGTAAATTTAAAACATTTGGGTTTTGAGCGCTTTTTTAAGACATTTTGGGAAATGATAATGTGCAGTGTTCACTTTTATAGATCAAATGATTCATTAATGGTAAAAAAAAAAAGATTTCTTTAAAATTTAATTGCACTATTTGAAGAAAAAACATAACCCCATCTTCTGAGTTTCTATGTGCAGTTCTGACTTCATTGTTAAGATTTTCACATTAAAAGCCTCACAACAAATTCAAAGATGGCCGATTTCCATTTAGATCTGTGTCTCAGCCAGTTCTGATGTTAACAGATGAATATAAAGCTTCTATATTGATGTGTTTATTATTTTCCAGGCAATCTGAAGACACCGCTCTGCTCATTCTCAAACAGATCTACAGCACCATGGGGATCCATCCAGAACAGCTAGCGCATTAATACAATGAAGTACTTGAGATGAAAATAAGCCTGAAAATAAGTCTGAAAGTTTCCCATTTGGTTTTTTTCATGTCTCAGTTCTCCTGGATTTTGATTCTACCTTCTTTTTTTTTTCTATTTTATTTTATATTCATGTAGTTTATTATATACAGATGAATAATACAATTGTATTATGCCATTTGTCTTAAATTAAGAAACATACAAATCGAACTAGTTGATTCAAAAGTTGACACTTGACACATTTGATATTACATTTTTATAGGATAAATTATAGAACTGAAGTTTACTGAAAATATGTATCATTCAGTCAAAGGGCAAATAGCAGAAATGACATAGCGGCGGGTTAATGCAGACTTCTGTAAGTTTTATTTCAAATAAAATCATGGCAAAAATGTCAAAATAAACCATTTCCTTGCACATGTTCATTGTGCTTGAATTGTTTGAATTGAAAAGCTGAGAGGAAGACACGTAACTTTTTTCCCCACAAGGTGAGAAGACTATCTACCAAAAAATAGCTGGAATATTTGCAAAAAAAAAAAAAAAAACATTGATTAAAAATAATTACAGTATGGGAGACGCAAGAAAAACCTGTTTTATTTAATAAAGCACTTCTCGCCTGCTCTGCTCAGGATTCTGACAGCTGCACTCATTAACATCACACCTCCGACCTCTGGGACTCCACGGCCGTAACATCCTCTCTCATTATGTGATGGAATTAAACTGAAAAAAAAAAAAAAAGGAACAAGCCTACAGCTGTCAACACGGCGTCCCCCACGATTTTCCCCAAGACAAAATACGGCAACATTTCACATCTCTCCGAGCGCGTAGGCACGTACGACAAAAAGTATTCAAGTCACGTTCATGAAACAAAAGGAAATAGTAGAAAAAGTATTTACAAGAGTGGCTGTAACATTCAATCTCAGTCCAGTTTTGGGGATCGTAGTGCTGTGAGCGGTCAGGTTCCCACATGGGCATTAATGACACGTCTTTGTTAACTGGACATTAATACTGGTTAACAAGAGTCCTGATGTCATAGCGCTGCATGCTATAAGAAGATCTTTGCTCCTGCTTCTTTAGATTTTAACTAACATGCTTGTTCGCTTTGAAACTGCAGCAAAAGAAGAAAGTGACTGTCACATAAAACAACAACAAAAAAAGTCCCTTTTTTTTTTTAAACCACGTTGCCATTTTGAAGCAACCTATACATAAACAATACGGCTCTACGAGCAAACTGCTGATATACTGTAGGAAGTAAAAGATCTTTTTCTTGCGGGTTCTTTTGGGCTCAACTTACATCACGAGAAAGTGCAACTTCTTACTGTTGCTTTTGTCAACAGTAAATAAGTAGTTATATAATTAAGATATTTTTTTCTTCTTTTTCTTTTCTTTTTTTTTTTTCAATTAAAAAAAGCTGCTCTAAACGTCTGTGGCTGGTTGTATCTGAACGGCTCTGAAGGTGCTACGTGTGAAGCAGTTCGATCGGCTCGACGGATACGTTTCTGTATCCAACGTTACTAGCTGCATGCTTATTGAAATCATCTCTATATGTAAAATACTAGGTCAACCTAAAATCCATGAGATATAGTGCTTGTTCTACATGAGTTAATTTCTTTCCTTTGGAGGGATAAATATTACGAATTCGATGGTGTTCTTTAGTTGGATGTGGCTGTAGCTTTTCACTGAGAGTTGTACCATGTTGTAGAGTTTAATATTGATCAATGTTCGTTCTTGTACATTCATTTGTCTACAGCTGTGCAGGGGAGGAAATGCAGAAGGATACATGTAAACATGTCTTTGCTTTTATGTTCGTGTCATGTGTTCAGCACCTCACAGTCTCAGTCTCTGGCTCAATCGTCCGTTTTGGTGTTTTGAGTCTTGAACGCCTGTTTGCGCAGGTGAGCTTCAATCTCCTCGCGGAAAACCAGCATTCCCAGGTGAGAGTGCGACGCCTCGTTCATGGCTTTGGACTGGATGCACATGCGGTACTGCTCGGGCGTCAGCTCGTCCGCGCACTGCTTCTCGTGCCAAAGGTGGAAAAGGCCGGACACAGGAGTCCGGATCACGATCGTGTCGCTCCGGAGATACTTCCTGTACAGGTGGACGTCCTCCACACCCCAGCCTTTCACTTCCAGATCAAACCCTCCTGGAGGGAACAATTGCAAATGCGTGATGTTAAATTAACTAAAGCAGCTATGTATTTTGAAACAAATGTTCAGCGCTTACCAATGTTGAGGAAATCTGAGCGATACTGACACGTCATCCCAAAACCAAAGTCTCTCCAGAATCCAGCGTCTTTTTTGTGAATCTAAGTAAAAACAGACAATCACTGCCAAACCATATAACTACACACACTCATCAAAACTAAATGTGAATCTTCACAGTTCTTACCAGTTGGAGTTCAATAGGTGGAGCCAGCTCCAAATTTCCATAAACTATGGCAGGATTGTACAGACTGAACACCACTGGATAGAAGACTTTCTTATCTATGAGACAGAAATAATGACAATGCAGCAAATCTAACCGCACAAAGACTATAAATGTGATGAATCTGCTGAGTG
The DNA here is from genome assembly GCA_016801845.1 of Polydactylus sextarius. Taxonomy (NCBI): domain Eukaryota; kingdom Metazoa; phylum Chordata; class Actinopteri; family Polynemidae; genus Polydactylus; species Polydactylus sextarius. The sequence goes on along the minus strand of CM028911.1, from coordinate 4,728,564 downwards.
AACTTACTCGGAGCGGCGTGGAGACGACAAGTGTTGAGGAACTCAAGAGTAAAATGGATGTCAACATCGCAAAAAAACATTAAGACGTCTCCTTTCTTCCAGGCGTGGGCTCCGATGTCGAGGCCACGACCTCGTGAAAACTCCTCGTCTACCGGGATCATGGTGTAATTGGAAAAGCTCTCCTCCCTGACAAATACAACAACCAGAGCTTATGATGCAAAAATAAAAAAAACAACCAAAACAAGAGTCTATCAAAAGCACGAGCGCCAGAGAGAGAGACAGAGAGGGAGGGAGGACAAACCTTGACATTTTTTCCAAAGCTGACTTTGCGTCCTGTAAACCTTCCTGCCCGAAATAAACCACTGTGAGATGTACGCGTCTGTCCTGCTGTATACACACCTCCCTGCAAACATTTACAGACATTAGACAGATATATTATTTTTTCTTCAATTCTATTTCACAACAGTGATGAAACCAGCCCGACCTGTCACCAGCTAGACGTGCTGGATCACGTTGAACAGGGGGCGACTGTTTCTGATTCATCCTCACCTGAAGTTGTGTAAAAACTGTGAGAAAGTTTCTACTCTGCCCGCCAGCGGCACAATGATGTTAATAATGACGCCCGATGTTTCTACAGATGTGCTCCTGACTTTCATTAAAGGACCAAACGGTCTGAAGAGCGTGACATGACGAAAGCTGCTGGAATCCTCTTTGGCAAAGAAGAGCTCGTAAAGTGTCCCTTTGTCTCGCTCTGTCCTGTACAGTCCTGCCAAATAAAACATGACAAACGACGACATGTCAGCTGGAGTTATTACTCATTGTTGTGTCAACAGGACGGAGCGAGTCTTACCCTCAGTAAAGTGACCGTCTGTGTAGGTCTGCCTCTGCATCGGCATGTCATCCTCCACGCCGTCCTCCTCATCAGGGTTGTTGATGATGTCCAGCGCGGCCTCGATGACCTCCGCTAGCTCATCTCTGCGGTCTTTGCGGACAGGTTTCTCCTCTGGGTGTCGCGTCAGCCCCATCTCCAGCTGATACACCTTGGATGAAGTGAAACTCTCGAAGGGCACAAGGGCGTACTCGCTGGGCAGACGAGCCCCCGTGTTGACCTCAGCCTTGTCAATCTGAGAGTGCAGGTACTCCAACAGATCTCCAGGTTCCTGGTCTTTAGTCTCAGTGAGGCCCAGGACCCCGGGCAGCTCCTTCTTGTCCTGCAGGAGCTTCAGCTTCTCGCTCATTTCCTGCAGTTCCTGTTTGAGCTGGGCGATCTGACGCTTGAGACTGGCAGCGCGGTTTACGTGGCGCTCTTCCTGCTCCTGCAGCAGCGCCTGGTAATACTCCTTTCCGTATGTTTCTCCTGCTAGTCCGGGCAGGACCAGGCTGACGTCGGCCGGAGGGGTGCACTCCAGCAAGTACGCAAACAGCAGCAGCACCAGCAGCAGGAAGAGCCCCAGAAAGAGCCATCGGACCCGGCCCTGGAGCGGCAACCCCCGCCTGGGCATCACGCTCACATACAAGCTATAGCTGACAAGTCTGCATTCCCTGTCCCCTCACACCACATTACTTACATTACATCATTATAGGGATTTAAAGGTCTTGGCTCTTGGATGTTTTTATACATTGACCCTGTGTAGATCCATGTGATGATCACCTAGAATGACAGAGACAAGACAAAACATTTTACTGTAAAATGAACCTTATAAATACACATACAGTTCAAGTTGAGATGAAAACACTGGGGATCAGCAGATTATCAGACAATAAACCATTCAGTCAACCTCAGCAAATGACAATAACAGACAATCAGCGAATAAAACTTTTTCTGTAACAAATATGCTGAATGAGTAGCTAACGTCCACGAACATTTAACATTTAAAAGATTAAATGTGAATCCAAAGAAAGAGAGACTCGGGTTTTACCTACACCTGGACTGTCCTCGCTAGCGCGCGGCTGCTAGCTCTGAGCTAAACAACAGTACAGAGAAACTGGTGGGCGAGCTGCGCGTGCGTCAAGCTACTGCACTTACACTTCCGCTCGCACAGTCTGCCTTTCAAAATAAAAGAGCGACGTTCTCCAGAACAGCTGGACAACAAACTCAAACTCCCCAAGTGGAAAATCAGCACAGATGTGTCCTCAGCGGATCAGATGCCAGACAGGAAATCCTCAGTAAGCAGCTCTTCTCCTCTTATTCAAAACATACAACGATATTTATTTCTTTAAGGTCACACAAACCTCAGCACACACACAGAAACAAAGCTGTTTTTCTGTGCAGCCTTCACCTGGTCTCATAGATGTAAATCAGTGTGAAAGCAGCCATAATGAAAACCAGCAGGGTTCAGAGTCCACAGTGGCAGAGCTTGAAACCTTTCTTCAAATATTTATATATATAATTATATAAAAACAACTACAGTCATTGTCAAAACATTTCTATGTGGATTGTCAGTAAAAGTGGAAGTTGATTTTCTAGTCCAAAGTACACCGTGTGCACTGTTTTCTTTGTAGTGAAGAGGAGACTTTAATGCCAAATACCATAGTGGATTCCAGCTGCGTAACGTTAACTGGCCAAAACTAAAACGCAAATATAAATTCTACTAAAACATAACTTCAGACATTTCTGGGCTGTAACTACTTATTTAAAAATACCAAAGAACCATTCTGAGGAGTTTCAACATCCTGCTCAAAAACAGAGGATCCAAAACCTGCTCTTTGAGAAATGCAAATTTAAAAAAAAATCCTAAAAGGAAGTTATCTTTTGCAAGATGTGCACATTTCTCCATATAATGTCATTCAAACAGAGACGTGATTTAAGAAACAGAGCAAGTCTGTATAAAGTCTGTTAAATGTGGCATTTGTTCTACGTGGGAGGAGTTCTGGTTTATAATGTCAGTGACTTTAAACAGTCATCTCTGTGGCCTGGTCACTGTAAAAGCCAAAATAAATCATTTGCAGGATCTGCTCACTCTATACAGAGCCTGGTTTGTACGGATCACCCTCAGATACAAAGAAAAATCCACGTGAAATGCCCCCCTGGGCCTAGCTTGTGACATAAGAGATTAAGCTTTACAAACTGTGTGTTAAATGTATCTCTGATTTGTCTTCTTTATAGCTGTCAGGGGTAAGGATAAAGATAACTGCAGCGCTGGTTAAAACCCACAGTAAACTTTCACAGCCATATTGACGGCAGTAAATTCAGACACATTCATACATCAATAGGGACTCATAAATACCACTTAAGTTACTTCACTCTTCCTCGATTATAAAACAATTTATACAGACAAATGTGGGCTGTTGTTATCATATAACATTGTATCTAATCCAATCATATAATTAATTTAATCAGATTTTGCTGGTGATTAGTTTACTAAGTTTAAAACTCATTTGTCATCAATTAACTAAACGCAAAAAAATTATATTTAGACTATTTAATGTGACAATAATTACTCCATGTTCATTTTAATGTAGTTATTTCTCAAACTGTGACATCTGTGTGTCTCTGGAAATTATAACAAACATTACACGTCCCCTTATTTTGAAAAACCTAAACCGGATGTCGACTCGGTTCTGCGGCTGGCTTAGTGATACATTGAGCTTCGCTGCGCTTTCGTGTGATTGTTAAAGCTGCTACTGAACCCGCTAATCTGTTACAGTCGTTGAAAAAACAATTACTTACCTATTCCCGTCTCTGTCCATTCCCGTCTGCGCCTAAAGCCGCAGGTTTACTGTGAAACTACCCGCAGCTGGCGGCTTGTGTTGAGATCTGCCACGGAGCAAAGAGAAGCGAGTGGGTCGCAGTCCACTTCCGCTCACCCAGTGACCAATCAGGGCTTAGGAGGGAAATGTCGTCATCAAATATGATGATAATAATAAAACAAGGAACAAATTATTATTATTATTATTACTGTTATTATTACTGTTATTATTATTATTATTATTATTATTTGTTTGTTTATTTCCTCTGTATTTTCCTAACAGGTGACACAAACATCTTATCTGAGATGATGCATTTTGCTGACAACTCTGAATTGCATTACTACTAAAGCGGACGGTAACCAGAGACAGATCACTTGTTTTGTGTGTGTAAATATGAGATCTGTTATCGCTGCGGTGCAAAAAATAAACCAGGAAATGTTCCCATGAGGTTCTATTTTCAGCCACTGTTTTGTTCATTTGGTTTAATAATTCTCATTAAGGGTGACAAGAGCCCTGATTGTATCCCAGCAGCACACGCTGTGTGAAATGCAGACACCACATCGGTCACCGAGGACATTTTAATCAAAGCTTTAAATACATTTTCTTTCTTTTTCTGTCTTCACTGACAGATACTGTTGCAGGTTATGGTCAATAACAGAAGAAATAAAGGAGAAAAGGGTGTAAAATGTTGTGTACATTTACATATTTCAAAAACAGGGTATCATCTCTTTGATATTTCCAACTTTAAAACTTAAAGTAAAGAGGTTATTACGGTATGTTTGAATGCAAACATCTGCCTAAACTTTGACACAATTACAATCTTTATTTATTTATTTATTTTTCCAAAATAACATCTTTACTTACGGCCAAAAAGCCAAAGAGTGGAGCAGAGCTGAGCCTCAGTGGAACTGCAAGAGGCACAAAATGTACATTATTCTGCAGCCCTGAATATTTACACATGAAATCTCTCTGTAGACAAGTGCTTGCCAGGGGACTACTGCAAATATTTAATAATGACTTAGAAATAAAACTGGAGTCTAGAGGTGAATTGAGGCTAAACATTATATTGCAACGTGAATCACTCGAACATAAGTAACCGAATACAGGTTTAGAAAAAACAAATGTAATTTCAAAAACATGAGGGGAACAGACATACTGCACATTTTTAATGTTTATTATTAATTGAAACATAATCAAATAATAACAACATAACAATGATAACACTCATTAGCTTACATAATCGTACTTTTTCCACAAAGTTTGCAATTACAATGAATCAAAAAGTGAACTGTAGTCTGACAAGGGACATGGTTACAATCTACATTAAGTCTCATGTCCTTACACTGGAGTAGCACTCACTAGTTGATATTTCTCATGTAGAAAAAAAAAAAAAAAAATTACAAGAACAAAAAGCAAGAAAACCGTTTGCTGAACATGTCTGTGTTACTTTTCTTTGGCAACAACAGTTCGGAAACATCTTGTGAGACAAACACAAAATGGGTCTTTGACATTTTTGAGGAGCGGCCGTCCTCCTACAGTAGAAACTTTACATCATCAGAACAAGTTCAGCATTTTGCTTTTTGTCCACTCAATCCCAGCTGTCTACAACAGCTGATGGTAAAGACGTCCCCTTTAATTCCTGGGCTGGAACAAGATCTTCACAGTCATACATTAATAATTGGAGGCTATTGTAGAAGCGGCACAGGCACTTAAAAGACATTGACACTGACATACAATCTGGTACAATAGTCATGCAGTGATACAATTTGGCCAACATGACCCATGAGGTAATAATTAACATATTGAAGAGCAGAATGAAGCATGGTCTATGACGATCCAGCCAGTTTTGTAGCAAAAAAGACCTCAGATTTAAACCTTGAATACCCATGCAACAGAAATAAAAGGGAACCAACTTTAGCATCAGATTGTATATGTACAGTCTTGTAGAAATATATACATCTACCAATTAGTCATCTTTTCTACAGTGTTGGTTTGTCTTTAGCTATCAAGCTTGTCCACAGCTTTTGCGGGTGAAGGCAAAGCCATCCAGTTTGCATAAACACTATCATTGGCATATCTTGTAAAGACTGGATTAGTGGCATCATGTCTGTTGAGCGGTACCGGGCTCTTCTCAGGCCAGTTCGGGTATGACATGCCTAAAAACGAGAACATATCATTTTTCTGCGCTCAGTGAAAGATAAACAGCGTGCAGACAGTAAGGCTCTGGAATCAAACTCTGCAGTGTTTCTCTCTGAGATGATCCTGATCTGACTCTCAGAGGTTTAAAGCTATGGCTTTGTAAATGCTGAAATAAAATGAATGATTATATAATGTAGTATTTTTATGCATGTTTGTAAATGTAATAAAGCTATAATGTTGCTCACTATGGCTGCTTTCCTGTAACTCTTTCATTTTCAGTCACTTTAGAGTTGTGTTCAAAAGCCTTACTGTTTCTCTGTTCAGCATTGTGGAATCATTATAGATTATTAGCATATATACATGAGAAAGACAGGAAATTTAAGACAATCTGGAATTCAAACCACAGTGAGTGATTGATTCAGCAAGGACCTGTTTCAAATGTTACACACACTGTTTCGTCTAATGCAAAACAAATCGTGAAATGGAGACGATGTAATGTGATGGAATGAGAAAATGAACTATGTACAAATAAAATGCAGATGAAGCACGAGTATGAGCGGCGCTGTATAAATTAGAATGAAGGATATATTCAATATTTACAAATGTAGCTGTATTTGTTTTTCTTTTTCTTTTTTTTTTGTTTTTGTTTCAGCATTCATGTACATTAGAAGCAGGTCCAAATAGAACAAAACAAAAAAAAAAAAGAAAGAAAGAAAAAGTCAAGACACAAGATCTTTTTTCACTGAGCCTCTCATTTACGATGAAATGGGAGATATGTCAGCATTAATCAGCAAAAGGCATGCCTAGATCACAGTCACGCACACTTGACTATGGAAAAAAGCCAATCACAACTTGCCAAAAAAGAGAGCTTGTGTTGTGTGTCCTGTTTCTAAAATCTAGTAAATGCATGGGAAATTCTACCATAGAGCTTGTTTTCAATCCATGTGGAGGGGAGGGTTCGAGGGAGAGGGGCGTTATTACAGTCCACTAGTGGTGTGTCCTCTTCAGAGAGGGCGTCGTCGTACAGCAGGGCGTCGGCTGGTGTGGATGCCGCAAGGTCCAGGTAATCCTGACAAGAGCAGATGAGGGTGTGATTAGGCTCATTACAGCGGTGAGGAGTCGCAGCACGCTAATGCTGAGTGTTAAAGGTCAGGCGCATGCGTCGACTGCAAAATCCCTCTGTTTATCACATCCAATGATTCATTCTCTACTACCTCTTTCTGTCAACAATGAGGAACTAGCCTGCTGTATTCTGGGATGCCTGTATTCCCTTGTCTTTAAATGCTATATTTAGCCTCACTTCAGCAGCCGAAGCCTGACTGGAATGCTCTGTGATTACGCTGCCCAAGGCCACATTTTAGGATTGCTCTTCAAACACTAATTATGGCATCTAAAGTGTTTTGGAAGAGGGACAGATCACTCAGCAGAGCGAGCACACACAGAGAGAGAGAGCCAGCAGAACATGGTGTCCTGCAGAAATGATATGCTGCTTGTTCTGGTCTGGACATAAATCCAAAATGAGCAGAAAGCTGAGAAGTCTAACGTTTGACTGTCAGATCCCAGTGATGCATCACTGGAGGTTTCTCAAAAACTGCAGCACTAATGCATGGAAAGAAGCTGATTAATAACCTTTCCTCGTTTTCTTCCTGTAGAAGATTATGAATAACTTATAATGTATTGTATAGCTTCACCATACCCGACTTTTCACCATCATCTTTTCCAGTTCTTTGCTGATGTCTGAGAATGTTGGCCTCTTGTCTGGTTCTTGTTTCCAGCATCGAAGCATGAGGTTATACCTAAAAAAACACACAAAAAGACACACACACACACACAAAAAAAAAAAAAAAAAAAAAACAAGTGAGTGAAACAAGTATCATTCAACCCTCCCAGCAGAGTCATTTCCTTTTCAAACTTGCAGTCTAAATGTGCTGGGGGGGCAATATTGTGCTCGGCAGAAATGAACAGATGATGTGTTGCTGTAGGGTTAAACAGTGGAGCTCACATTTCCTCTGAGCAGTTCTCTGGTCTCTCCATTCTGTAGCCTGTCTTTAGGAGGTTGAAGAGGCGTTCAGGAGCGATTCCTGGATACGGATTTCCTCCGAGTGTCACTATCTCCCACAGCAGCACACCAAAGGACCAGCTTGGAGGAAAATACAGGACAATAAAAGTGTTAAAGGAATAAATCATCATTTAGGGAAATGTGTTTGTTTGTGTTCTTGCTGAGAGTTGAATGAGAAGATTGATATCACTCTAATAAAAATTATTCTGTCAGTTAGCGTAGCTCAGCTTAGTTGGAAACAGCTAGTCTGGCTCGGTCTGAAGGAGATACAATCCATGTAGTGCACATGTAATCTGATATTCACTTATAAAGCAATATTTCCCTAAATGTTGAACTTGCCCTTTAAATGATGATTATACTCACACATCACTTTGCGTTGTGTAAATGTGATCAAACAAGGACTCTATTGCCATCCATTTCACAGGGATACGGCCCTGGAAAACAGACAGAGACGTTGTTATTTCGTCACTCAAAAAAATTGTTGTAAATCAAATATAATAATGTGCTTTTCTGGCTTCATTTCCTCACCTTGCTCCTCTTAACATATGAGTCCTCTTCATACACGTCTCTAGAAAGGCCAAAGTCTGAGATCTTCATCTTCCTTCCTTCAGCTACGAGGACGTTTCTTGCTGCGAGGTCCCTGTGAACAAGCTGTCAGACAAAAACACTCATTTTAACTTTATTCATCTCTCTGCCTTCAACTTCACTCTGTGCTGACACTTGTATTAACGGTTTCAAGTGTAAAATCCCAGCAGCAAACACAGAAATGTAACCTCTTCTATTTTTTTCCAAGTACCTTCATTTCAGCCAGGTACTGCATTCCTCTGGAGATCTGCCACGCAAATGAAATCAGGTCTCCCATGGTGAGCGCCCTGTCATCTGGATTCTCCAGGTAGCTGGAGTTTCGGTTGGCGTCCCTGCCCATGTAACTGGGGCCAACTTTCCGACTCTCGCGCAGGAAGTTGCGGAGCGACCCGTACTTGGCGTATTCCACAATCAGATACAATGGACCTATTCAGAGAAACGCAGCAGTCAGACTCCATGTGCAACACACATGGCGTGAGAGAGGATGGCAGGGACACTGAGGTCTCACCGTCCTGGCTGCAAGCTCCATACATCTTTATGACGTGAGGATGGTTGACTTGCTTCAGTAAAGTGAATTCTGACAGCAGGTCACGTAGCTCGCTGTGTGAGGCATTTTCTGTTATGGAGGCAAAGGAAGGATCATAATGATGAAACCATTCAGCTCTTTAGACATACACTCCTCATATATCAACGTTAACTTCCAGGCTCGTCCGGTCTTTGCCTGGCTTGTCTTACCTTTAAGCATTTTCACAGCCACAGTTGTGTAACCTGCTTTTCCTTTCAGCCTGAAAGCTGTTGCCTTGACAACTTTCCCAAATTCTCCTTCTCCTAAAGTCTTGCCAAGCACAAGGTTTTTACGAGGAAACTCCCACTTTGGATCCTCCTGTTGAAACAACATAACATTGTTGAGTTCTCAAATCATTCAGAAGGCTGCGCAGAGGGGGAAAAAAAGTGTGTTGAACTTACAGGTATCTTAAAAGTGTCGGTCTCGATGGATTCCTGCGAACCTCGGCGTACATTGTTAGCAGGGAAGGTGCGAGGATAAGGCTGAGCCGGCCGCCGGAAGGTCATCTCTGCAGAGGCGATCGGAGGCTTGGGCGAGTTTTTGTGATAGCGGTGGATGAAGTATGAGGACAGGAGGATGGAGACAACAAAGGAGAGGAGCAGAGATGTGGCGATGATGGTCTTGCACATGTCGTCACATATCGCTTCTGGAGGAAAGGATGATGCACAAAACTGTCATCTTTCAAGAAAGCAGCAATTAGTGTCTGGTTCATTGTTGAGATGACATGACGTAGCACCTCATGGAGGCAGCGTTTCATTTTATTGCCAACAGATTTGTGTGATGTACGACAACTTACCCTCAATGTCTATATTTTCACAGAAGCATTTGTCAGCGTAGCAGTAACAGGTTCCATATCCAGCCTTGATCCCGTTCCCCAAGCCTCGTTCATGTCCTCCGATAACAGCTTCCTCTTCAGGGACAAAGACCATAGTCAAAATGGTTTTATTTTAAAGATTTATATGCAATATAAAATGTGTTGATATTTGCAGGAAAAGCTGTGTTTCATACTTGTGCAGTCTTGTGGACATATTGACGGATCTTTGCTTTCAACTGCGTCACAAAAGCTGTCCGGGCATGTCCGCAGGTCAGGGGAGCAGGTCGAGTAGTTTTCAGATATTCCTGTCGTGAGAAAAGGTTAAGAGGAAAAACAGATGACACCACTTGATGAGCAACAAGCACCTGAAGCAGATATTTCCATGTCAAAAACACAAACTCTTCAGTTCTGTCAGCTTGTTGTGACGTTGGTTGAATGAAATCCTCGCTGAGTGTGAACAATGTAGCCGTTTAAATAACAACACATCCCTGTGGAGTTTCCCTCTAGACATAATATGGTGTTGTTAGTGCCTGTATTTATCAAAAGCATATTTTGCATGACTATTGCTTCCCATTGAAAAAAGATGTAACTGGAAAGGGTTCAATGTTCAATATGGGCCTTTAATTTGTTCCACTGCCACCACAGAGGAAATATGTTCTCAGTCTCGGCCTCATATGGTTCTAGTTAAAAGACTCTGAAGTCTCATAATTAATGTGGACATGATTCAGTGATGTTGAAATCCCATATGATTAGAAAAAATAGCTTTAATTTCAGGATGCTAAGTGTTAATTAAATCAAATGTACCTTTCTCTGTGCCTTGTCTCCACTGGCATCTCCCTGTCGTTGCCCCGAGGCCTCGGACAGACTCACAGTCTCCTCGCCGTCTGTTCTCTGCACAGGATAGGACCTGCTGGCTCTCCTGCTTGGCTTTCTTTGCTGTGTACATCAGAGCCAGGAACACACAGAACCAAAACTTTACATGGAATTTTGGGAGACGGAAAAACTGCTGAAAGAAATTTGCACATGTGACCACAGCAGTACTGAATTAGAGAGGAAATGAAACACAAACTGTATGAACTGTAACACTAATTAATGTAGGAAAAAACAACTGTTTATAAATGTTTGAATAATAAAATGACGGCAGTCTCACCATCACCATCGAACAGGATGTGGATCTGTGTGCTGGTCTCCTGCTGTGTGTGATCCTCCTGAGCCACGACCAGATACTGCAGGTCCTGGCACTCAGGCCTGCGCAGAGCCTCCGAATCGTTCACGTAGAGCAGACCCCACATCTCGCCAGGAGCCTGAGTGATGCTTATAGCCGCATAGCAGGACTGCAAGTCAGCAGTCAGGTTCTTATCTGGCACCTCGAGCCGGTACGTGACTTTAAAGCCATCGAACTGCTGGCAGTTTTCCACACAGACTCTGCCAACCTGAGAGTAAATGCAAGCCGAGATTGAAAATTGAACACTTACATATTGTACATAAGTAATTAAAGCTGAAGGGTTGGGGTTAGAAAGGTCCAGCAGGTGGCAGTCTCACTATATTTCAGTGAGTCAGCATTGATCATATTTTCAAGCTGTTTAAATGGCTGTGTTTCTATGCAGTGAGTAGAATCGACCCTAAAACATTCAAACATTAATTAATTTCATTAAATAAGTTGTCAGGAAATAATTTGAATGTACTGTTGGTTGTTCAGCTTGTTCAGCACACACACACACACACACACACACACACACACACACACACACACACACACACACACACACACACACACACACACACACATCAAGACCACTTTGTTCCATAGAGGCGGCTTTGCCCAATAAAACAAGTCCATAAAAACATTTTCTTCTTTACCATACAAACCTTGTTTATCTACTGCAACACCAAAGTTTATGTTGGTAAAACTACCAGGAGCCTAAACACAATACAACACAATAACAGTAGAGCAGGCACAAGAGTAAAATAAGGAAGTAAAGCACTTGGATGTCACTTTAATGAACTGTCTTGCTATATGTTTTATTTTTGTCTATTTTTTGGACATTAAAACTACTATTATTCCTGAAGGGGTAGATATTGATAAAAGCTTTTTTGGATCCATAAGACTATAGACTATAAGCTGTGTGTGTATGTATGCTGTACGTTAAATGTTTCAGGGTTATAAAACTTCATCATTTACAGAAGGGAAAAGTCTTTGCTGATGAGTAATTGTAGCAATCAGTAATGCATTAATGTTTATGGCTGTCCATCTCTTCTTTAAGACTTCAGCAGACTAGATATGTGGTTATGGATCAGAGTGGGGAGCAGTCAGTCCTTTGAGTACCTGTGCATAAACAGAAGCTCTGCGCGTCAGTGTGAATGTCTGCGTGACGTTGGTGAAGTGGATGTGAACCGGTAAGATGGTGACGTTGAAGTGCAGCAACACCGTTCCCTCCAGACCGGGATAGGTTGTGTCATTGACCAGGTAGTCCAGCTGAACATTGCGACTCTCGTTCACGTACAAGTTCTTCTTCAGGACGAGCTCTAAAATCCAGGAAAGAAATATTTTAATGTGTCTTAAAAGCTGCTAGTGTTCATTACAACATGTGAATTCCAGTGCCTCCTGGGTTGCTTACGGTACTCGTGGACAGTCTCTCGAATGCCTCCATGAGCAGCTTTCTTTTCCCTGAAGGCATCTTTTATATCAAATGTCTTCGTTATCCATGGGTCATTATTGAGCAAGGTCCCAACGTACTTATTGTGACTCCGGTCGATCTGAAAGATGGGGGTTAAATCCCTGTCAAAGACGAACAAGGTTCCAAAAGAGCCACCCTGGAAAATAACAAACAAAACAAAGTGAGAAACTGAATCGGGATGTAAATACGTATTTTTTTAACATGACACAGTGTCTGTATCAGTCGTCTCGCCTCTGTTCTGTTGAAGCCAATGATGACGTCTGCTGTGTCTGTCCCGTTCACAAATGGTGCATTATCATCTTCATCGTCAACAAAAACGTCCAATGAAGTTTCCACCTTGGTGATGACCGTTTCTGTTCGCACTGTGCAGACCAGCAGGAGTCTGTAGCATTCACTCTCCTCTCGGTCCAGCGGTGCGGTCACCACCAGCTCTGTGGTGTTTTCATTTACGGCAAATGGTGCTGGAGAATCTGTAAACAAGAAGAAATAAACACTAGATAACATGACCAACTAAAAAATGTCTGGTCCAAGAACATGATATTTCTTTTTCTAAATGTTACATAGTCTCTCTTTGATGTGTCCAACCTGATTCCACATTGTAGGAAATGGAGTAGTTGGTGCAGACATTTAGTCTGGTGAGACGTCGGAGCTGCCGCAGGGACCCGGGGAACCTGTTCTCCATTATGTGGGGGTTGGAGGTGTCTCTGTGTGGGAAGCATAGCTCCTTCATATCTGTCTGAGCACACTGAGGCAACGTTGCGTTGACAAAGTCCAGGGTGATCCGGGCAGAGTTTTTGTTCATGCAGTGGGTGCTCCTGGAGAAGTTGGGTAAAACCTTGGTGTGCAGGGTCAACTTCTTCACAGACCATGAATATTGATCTGATGAGATGCACAGCCAAAACAAAAACAAGAAGCATTTTAATTTCAGACAGAGCTTCTTTTTGTTGACTGTAGGGTTTTTTTTTTAAACTAATTTATTTGCTTGTATGCAATTACATTATCATCCTGAAGGCAGAAAACTGAACACAGAGCCAAGACGTTATTAGTATGCAGGGCGCATAAACATCAGGAAACTAATTTACTCTCATGTGTACAGCACACCTGGCACTGAAATAGGAATATACATTACAATATACTATACTATAATACTTGTATCCAACTCACTTAGGAGAGCAAAGTCACTCTGCTCCAGAGTTTTGTTCAGTGACAAAATTCCAGTGTTGATGTCTATGTGGAACCAGGAGAGGTAGGGCGGACGTTTCATCGCCCCCCAGCACAGGTAGAAATGTGGCCGCTCTGAGTCACTGTCCAGCATGGCGTGCACCTGGAGGATGGGTGTTCCTGCCTGTTGTCCCACATACACCGTCTCAGTGTACTCATTCTGAGGGAAGTACAGCCCCGTCACTCCTGTAGAGAGAAGATGTGAAGTGAGCGAATCGCAAGAAAAAAAGAAAAAAAAAAGTAAAAGTAAAAAGCAAAGTAAAAAGTAAAAGTAAATCCTGACAGAAGTCTTATTAGAGAGCAGCACAACAGCAGTAATCTCTCATCATCTCTTTTTCTGGTTATTTAATTGTAAGACCAATACCGAGTGACAATGCTGTCAGGGCACTGAATGGAAATTAACACGTACATAGAATATGACAGGTTTTTTTTTCTTCCTCCGATTCGTCTTTCATCTCCCCCGTTAGCGGAAATTGAAAAGAGGGCTCAAATGACACTTACGCAGCTCTTTTAATAAATTTCTCATATGGTCAATAACATGTGGTTTCCGATTCTCCTTGCATTCACCTTGAGAAGTTTAATTACAAGGGATAACATGATATGGTGGACAAATGAATCATTACCTGCCAAAGGAAGGAGAGGAGGTTGTATTTGTGTGTGTTGGGTGTAATCCATAAAGAGCTATAGCAGGCTGTGTGTTTTACAGGAAAATGGAGATGTGAGTGTTCCTCCTGTAATTATATCCCTGTTATGTTCCTCTTTGACGACAGTAGGCGACCATTTAGGGAACGCACTAATGTCATTAGCAGACAGCAAAACTAGATTTTCTATTTCTGTTGGTGCAGTTGAGGCTTTGTCTCTGGTTTCAGACATTGATTTAATTTTGTGGGGCTTGGATGACAGGAGGCTGAGCTGATGGATAAAATGTGGCCGTCCTTCCTGAAGGATAGAGATGGAGATAGACCCGCGGAGGCTGCAGCCCTTTTTATTAAAAGTGTCCCTGTAACAAAAACAAACAGCAGGACACTTGTTTGTTGATCCTGCTGGGATGGCCGGAGTCACTTTCAGACCTACTAACATTTTAAGGATCCTAAATCTATCACAACCAAATTAGAGCCTTTTGTGCTCATGAGCTGAGCTCTTATTTGGGTTAGATTTACTCTGATTTTTATTCCTCAGGTTATGTTTTAAGGACATGCCAGCAAAATACTTTAACATGGCACTGCTGTCGAAAAAAGATGCGTTCTCATGACTGATTAACGATACTTAAAAACCATGAAAATAAAGTAAAAAACCATTCAGCCAGCTCATTTACAGTAGTTCATTCTTTTATTTTATGGTTTTTAAAATGGTATTAAACGCCATAAAAACCAGACTGATTAAAAAGTCTGGAGTTGTACAGAGCAGTATATCATTGAAAGTGAATTTATGATGTTATGAAGGAAGAAATAAAATCGGAGATAACAAACCAGAATATTTAGGCATAAGAGCACGAGGAGGAGACATAAAGTTTCCATTAAAGTTAAACACAGGAGTGCAGGAGGTGATTTCAACATTAAATCGACCGACATTTAATTTTTGCTGAGTCTGGCTGTGTACTCATCTTGTAGCCACACCTAGAAAGAGCAATGACAACCTCCTGAGGTTATTTGATACCTCTGTAGTTTGGGCTTCAAATATTGTATTTGTTCTAATGTAACATGGATGGCTCTAATACAGTAGTATAATTTATATAGTTTATTAAAACTATTCTATATAAAAACTTTGAATGCTGAATGTGTTGTAAGTCTATAATAATGATACATAGGAGTTACAGGGGGAAATCGCACATTGTATCTCAGTTTAGGGCCCCATCAGTACCTTCAATGGCCTTTAGGGGGCGACATTATCACACTGACACAGGTCCAAATCTTGACTAGAGTGGAAAACTGCACAATAATATTTATCATAATACACTATTAGACTAATGTCTGCACTAATTTGATAAGATGGAAAAGATCATGGGTTCATTTATATTTTTAACAAGCTAGAGAAATACTGCTTTATATAATACAGCCCGTTATTACATAAATTAATCTACAGAAACCTTACACATGATACAGTCGTGAATCAAACAGTGGAGATGACAGCAGCTCTACAAATAAAACTAGTGGGTCCCACGTGTTAACCAGTCGCAGCCGCACACATTTATGAATGCTGGTCCTGGCTTGAAGCCACGGTGGCTGGACCCATGCAACACAATTCGTTTATATCATTCAAAATTCAATTTCTTTCCAGGACTGAGGCCAACAGAAAGCAAGCAGTTTATATCAAAACTAATTAATTGAATGGATCAAGCAGGGCCTCTCTTAGCAAATGGCATCTTTTGTCTGTGAAGCCATGATGACGATTTTGGAAATCATGACTCATTAACTTCCCCAAAAGATGCAGAAGAATGATGGAAATCCAAAGAGTTTGGACGTTTCATCTCTTAACACAGTGCACAGATAATGATTCAGAAAATTAAAAAAAATGAAAAAATAAAAACAAAAGCAAAAGCAGTGGCATATTTTACTTCAGTGCTGTGTCCGACAACTGTTTTCAGATTTGACATTAGGCCTCAATGTGCCAAAACTTTATGTGTGTAAACATTACCATCATGAGGGAACTTTTTACAGCCTTCAAACATCTATAAAACTGATGCTCAGCTGCAACACACAGTGTCATTTCTTCAAAAGCCAGAGTAAGTAATTTTGCAAACAAAGCCAGTGTTTGAACAGGAGGACTCTTGTAGCAATCCGTGTTTACAATAGATATCATGTCCCACTGAGTGGATAGTGAAATTGGACTCGTGCAAAGCTGAAAAACAACAATTGAAATCCCCCTCAGTCACCTATGAGCGCATACTTCTTCCTGTTGTCTTTGATGATTACAGTTTCCTTTAGTTAATTAAACCCTGCGTCCGTTTTGTGTCATCCTCTAAAGGACATAGAGGACACAAACTCATCACAAAATCTGAAGACACAGTCAGCCACAGACCAAAGTGTGTCTGGGACCGGTCGCGGCTGATAGGGTGGAACGCCCTCTCCGTCGTCCCAGACAAAGACAAGAACTCAATTAGCTCAATGCGTGCTTGGGCTGATAGATTTACCAGCTATGAGCTCATGTTGTGGAGTAACCCGCGAGCTTACTAATCCACCTCTGTGGAAGCTTCAATGAAACAAAACATGGAGCTCCAACCCACACGTCCTCACTGAGCAGCCCTGTCAAGAGCATCACAGATCAAGAGAAAGTGACCCAGCCTGTCTGCTGTATGATTCATTCTCTCACTAATCTTGTTCGTTGACTGGAGCTCCTGTGGTGGGGGCTCAGTCCCCCCATGCCCTCTGATTCCCAAGGTCAACGTGTGCCGCATCAGTCGCTGGTAACGACCCATTGGAAAAGGCTGTGTATCTGGCAGCAGACCAATCAATAACTGTACTAATCAACAGTGATGCTGATTGTTTTCCACTGATGAGACAGACAAGGAGAATGGCTGACGGCTGCATGTGTGCAATCATCTCTGCAGCACGTAATATGGAGCCACTTGTTTAGCTGCACGGCCAAAGAAACGTTACCTCTACTATTTCATTTTCATTTCACAGCCAACTCTGCAATTTGCTCCATCAATATCCACATTTTCCAAAGAATCCATTATCTATTACAAGATAGCTATAGAAAGCGTCATTAAGGAGCATATCACCTAGTTATATCACGGTGCTATAAATACAATAAATATTAAAATCTCTCTGGAACTTATTGTGATTTCTCTGTTTCCAAAGATGTAACAGTTACGGGAATGGTTTTCTTCAGAGATTCAATTAACTAAAAAGCTGCACATTGGGCTATAATTCCACTTATGAAAGCTATTATTGATCATAATGTTTTGAAATATCTCCCCCTTGGTTTCCTGTGCCAGTGCGCGTGATTGCTTTGTCATATCACACTGCAACCAGAACCTGGAGTTAATATAGTCCTGATTGTGATGCTGTCAATCTCAGAACAATGCGGCGTAATGAGGAAAGAAAGTCATTTCCTGTCATGATGACAAACTCATCAAACTTTTCATCAGAGTAATACGATATGTGATATCAGGCTCCAGGTAGATTACTCACTCTACTGTGATGCATACCGTAACATAATGATCAGTTACCCTACAATGTAATCTAATTATCCTTCAGAGAATACAAGAGCTGAGATCCAATGAACCATGTTCATCAGTCATCAAGAAATCTAATAGAACATCTCCTTAGGGGTTGGCTGCAAGTATAAATCCAGTTTAACAATTCCTCTGGGGTAACAGTGGCATCAAAAATTGAACACGTGGTTCAACCGGAGAGCTCTAAACTGAGTTTGATGCAACAGTCATTAGACCTGCTGTGATAAAACATCTCTATGTTCATCAGAGCAGACTTATACCCAGACGGAGGTCAAATTAGGTAAAATCATTTATATTTATATAAAAAGTTCACTGTAATGGTTTCACCTCACTTCACATGAATGGAGGACTCCTTCATATCTGTTCTTGATAACAGCATCTAAATACAGAACACATGTGTGCGATCATTACCAACAGACTCGTCACAGTTTAACAAGATTAACAAACTAATCCAGCATGAGCATCTTTTGTGTTCGCTCTGTGTCCAAGGAAACCAAAAGACATAAACAAGAGTCTGCAGCCACAATGACGCTGTAGTTAACCTCAGCATGTGAAAATGTTCACAGTAACAATGCTTCGACAGGTTTAATGTTTAGCACATCCAAGTCCACATCGTAGCATAACATGCAAGTCTGTCATAAACAAGAATGTTGGACAAATTAATATCTAATGATTTAATGACGTTGCTCAGTGAAGGTCACGGGGGTCATCAGGAGTCATCCTCCAAGGACCATGAACATACAAAATGTCATAAAAATCAATCCACTGCTTGTTGACCAAAGTAGAAAACTGACAGTCATCACAAGAGCCACTGACACAGCTAACAGCTGGTATACTGGGTTTATCTTGTATATACTGTGAATCATATTGAATCAAACTATCATTGTATGAAGTGGACTGTTTGGCAAGTGAAATAAATGTCTTAATCATGGGACACTGTAGGAATGGGCACTAATTATCTGTTACAAGTCTCTGGCTGCGTGTTTCATCGTGTGTCACCACATCATGTATCTCAGTTGATGATGGATCACATTATGGAAACACAGGGAGCGGGCTCAGCTTTGCAGCAGTGAATGGAGGGCACTGGTCTTCCAATACAAACGGAAGTGAAGCTGTCAGAGTTTCTGGCACTAGCAGGTGGAAAAATAATTTCCAACATGTTTACCCACCTCTAAACTGAGGGATCAAACAAATGAACACGGAGGGAGGTCTGGGTGAGGCTGACAAAGGAGGGAAAAGCTTAAATGTCTTCTTTTGTGAGAAGACACATCATTATTTATAGTAAATTAGGATTTTAAGTTTTAGAAAATGTGGACAAGTTAATTTTCTCCATGATCGTTTGGGTTGTTTTCAGTAACAGCAATAAGGATTGAGGATTATATATTTATTATTTGAACAGGTTGTTAAAGCTCAGATCTGCAGTGTCACGCGAACCATGTGGGTTCAAATGAGCTGAGCTGCTTCGTTGTTTCGCTGGCGGTTGTAAACGATGGGTCGAACACAGCGTGCACCGCTAGGCAACTGGAAAATAACTTGTCAAGACCCATGTGAAACGAGAGGACTAAATGCCCTGAGGGCGAAATTTCAATCAATGTCTCCTTGTCCTTTCACCACAGCAAATTAGATTCTACCCATGCATGAGAGGGAAGTGTGACCCTGAACTGACTAGAGGATCAGGGAGAGAGCTTTGACAGGTAGGAGCGGCAGCCATGCAACGGCAGCAGCAGCAACAGCAACAGAGTTAAAAGGTTGCGACTCTCAGCCAAAGCTGTAATGATGAATTGGGCAGCGTTCCTCCATCAGATATGATTTTTTTTTTTTTTTTAAAAAAAGGAAAAACACTATCTGTCTAATTTGGTCAAAAACCTAATGGGATGATGAATTTCTGCCAGTATTTTGGTGATTTGAAAATGAATAAGTTGGCACAAGGAGGAGCTTTAAAAGAACAATCAAAAATATCAAACTTGGCTGAAACTGCTGCATCATTGCTCTGATGAAACAAAACCACGATGATGATGATGAATTTACTGACTGTCCTAAGAAGTATCAGCTGCAAATTTTGAAATGAGCGGAGAGAAGCTGAAGCCAGATGGTTGTGGTTTTATATCACATATGCTGGCATTTTCTTTTACATGGATACACTTGGAAAAAAACAAAATCTGACGGGAAATTGAGTTTCTTTTAGCTGCAGCTTCAACTGAGTTTTTCCTCTCTAAGATACTAAGAAACTTTTCAATTCAATATAAAAGACAAATCCCATAGAAAACAACTTGTATTGTGTTTTCCAATTACACTAAAAGAGACCTAGTGACAACATGAGAGGACAATTGACAAGATTTATAATGCATCCATAGGCGACACAAGACAGAAGCTTTGCTAAATCGTATAATGCAATAAGGAGCTAAATCAAATAGCAGCATGTATCAAATGAGATTTATAGGCCTGGTCCTTCTCAAAAGCAAAAGATGCTGATGAAAATCATCATTGTAATGAAAGGAGATGGAGGAGCAGCTAAAGACGCCGAAGCCACCGTTTCCTCTTCCTCTGGGACGGAAAGGGTCATCGCTGAGGATTACTGCTTGGTTAAGGTTTCAAAGGTCAGAGGCCAAGATGGGGTCAAAGATACAGTAGCAAGGTCACGGCAGAAGATAAACCAATCAATACTTCATGTGAAAACATCTGTGGTTTCTCTTGAGGAAGTGATGGATTACACAGAAGTGTCTGTTAAGAGAATTTAGCTAATTTCAATGAAGGCTTTCACCAAGTCTCACTTTAAATAAATCAAAGGTTATTTCAGCAAAACTGTCAAATTTAAATCCTACTACAGGCCCTCAACTAACCATGACTTGGGTTTTCTCCTAAAAACATTTAAAAAATTGTTTTACATTCAAACTGAAAGCAGCTTCACAATCTCTGTACAAACAAAGAGACGTCCCAGCTTCCACTTCGCTCTAATTTATGTCCTGAACCGTTTAACTTCTCCTCCTCAGCTCTACTCATGAGTGCAGGGCAACGTCGCAGCCACATTTAAAAATGCTGATTACTCTTATAGTGAGCACTGATTGCCAGTTTTCTTTGTTTGATTACCTCAGCAAGAAATACTAAAGTAATCAGTATTCTGCAACTTACAAAACTGATGATGTGAATTGACAAAAAAAATAAATAACCGTTGCAACATTTGTTTTCTTATTATTATTTTTTATTTTTCTTATTATTATTTCTTTCTTATTATGAAAACATAATAGCACTTGCATGAAAATGTAATTAATTGAAGATAATTTGGTGATTTCAATTCTTTTTCAGTACAGCAGAGCAGGAAATGGTCATACTGTGAATGATGTCAACAATCACAAAGTCATGGACCTGAACATATACAACAAAATCAATCTGATGCGTCATTTTGAGGCCAGTAGACGTCCGACCTGCAATCTGAACCGCGTGTGCACTTGTATAACAGCCGATATTTTCCTAAAGAAAACAAACAGTCAGTGTTTGCCCAGAGATAGGAGCAGCTGCTGCACACCTGCCTGCAGCTCGCCTCTCCTCCTCTGAGTGAGCTCAGGTCTTTTGTTCCAACAAACAGGCAGGTGACGGGCACCGTGTTCAACGTTGGGGGGTGTAGATTTCAGCACCCATTTAATTACCGTCTCGTCCTTGGCACACGAGATCGAACTCGACCAACTGTGTTCGGCTATAAATATCAGGAGAAATGCCAGCTTCACTGACAATACGCGTGGAGCAGACCAGGACTGAGACGTAAACGTACGTAGGGTGTGTGAGTGCGTGCGATGGGAGCATCACACTGTGTCTGTGATGTGAAGCCACGACTCTCGGCCTCTTTGTGCCGAGAGCTCCGCGGTCTGTCAAGATGAAAAATAATCTGAGAACATTAAACGCACAACTGTGGCACCTTAAAAATTTCATTAATCACCTTAACAACTATGTAGGAAAACTGCTCCCTTGGGCGATTACGCTTCATCCTGTACTTTAGCGGTGAGGGCCACTTGTAGAAATAAAACAGCACTGAGTCATTTTACAGGAAAATTAATTAATCATCTCCATCCCACTGACAGACTGTGATGGTCATTTTTAACCCCTCACTCCTGATAAAGCACATCCAGGAACCTCCATTAAGACAAGTTATAAGTCCAACAACAAATTCATGAATTCCACACACCAGCCTATATTTGTCCAAGCATCACATCAGACTGACATACTTGCTCCACACTGAGATTTGCAAACTCCTGAGCTATGAGAGACACTTTAAATATAGACTGCACGGGAGGACAGTGTTGGTACAGTTGGGCTGTGGGATTGTGAATGGGATTATAATATTATGATATATGGCTATTTGACTCTCAGTCTCAATGTGCCATACCACGCATAACAGCCAGCAGCACAATGCAAGTATCACTTTCTGCAGCGTGAAACAGTGCTGGCTTTGTGTTCCTGCCATTTCAGACACACACTTCTCAGAAAAAGCCTCAAAACTCACACTTCCAAAATGTTGCACTTTGGAGAAGAAATTTTGTTTCTCATGCAAGCACACAATCTCACATGTATTTATTGTATATGCATCAAGACCTTAAGTCTTTCCACTACGTATAGAGCTCTTCATCTTGTTTTTCTTTAACAATCGTGGTCACTAAGGCAGAGAATTATACATTTTGTGAATTTATTGTGCATCCTTGACCAAACATATTTTAGTTTCTGCTGTGCCCAAACCACAAGTAATATCCTCTCTGAGTGACATGAGGGCAGGAGATTGAGAAGATGCTCAAAAGAGAGAGAGAAAAAAAAGAATCTGTCAGATGAAGAGATAATGTCTCAAACAGAGCAGAGGAAAAAAACAAAAAAACAAATGGGCTATTTTGGATTAATCATTTTGCCTAGACTGCTTTTTTCTTCTTTTAATAAAGATCCCCATCTGTATCTGGTGAATTATTATTTCCAACTTCATCATGTGCTCCTCCAGCATAAGTGTAGCAATAAACCTGGAGATGCTCCTTACCTTCCAGCAGCAGCAGCAGCGCAGCGATGTTTCCCCAAGAGAAACCACAACTTAACCCCATATTCGCGAACCATAAGTAAAAAGTTTATGAATGAAAACGAGATTCAAAAAAGTTCCTTAGGATCAGAAAAAAAAAATCTGGAACAAAAAAATAAAAGCGGAAAAAACGAATAAAAACAACAGCGCCGTATAAACCAGAGAGCGTCCCGTGTGCGCGGTCCTCAATGTCCCATAGACGCGCTGCTGTGTGCGGCTCCACTGGCTGCTGCCGGGCTCTCTGGCTGACCGGGGGGAGGGGGAGAGATGAGGAGGAGGAGGAGAAGAAGAAGAGAGGAAGAGGAGGAAGATCACTGCTCCACTACTCACTGCTCCGCTGCTTCCGCAGCAGCAGGCATCTACAGGAAATTTAAGAGCATAATTTAACAGCAGGTCAGTCATCTCATTAACACTCTGCTGGGGGGAATTATTAACAATTACCATTAAATGTGTAATGGCTCAATTTAAAGGTACAGACACTGTTGTTTTCAAAGAGTGTCATCTCTGAACACTTGTAGCCTATGTATTAATTATATTTTTAAATGACCCTAATCCTATTCAATACGTTAATTAACGGATGAAAACAAAAACATATATAAGGATGTGTGTGTGTGTGTGTGTGTGTGTGTATATATATATATATATATATATATATATATATATATGGGAGCAGGGAATTCAGTGTTTGGCTGAACAGAAATCTTTTTCACTGCTGAGTACAAAACACTATGGTTTAATAAGACAGTTTGTTTGTGTGTGTGTGTGTGTGTGTGTGTGTGTGTGTGTGTGTGTGTGTGTGTGTGTGTGTGAGAGAGAGAGAGAGAGAGAGAGAGAGAGAGAGTCTGGTCAAACTCTGCGGGACCTTTCTGAGAGTTGGAGACGGTGTTAAAGTGAGGGATCTCGATAACACGGAGCAATGCACTGCTGCATCCTCGGGGCAAGACACCAGTCACTCACACACTGATCGCTCTACAATCAATGTCTGCATGGAGCAAAAACACTGGAGCTCGCTGGAGCTGGAGCTCTGAGGATGCAGAGAGGACACTTCTCAAGAGCTGGAAACTAGAAAAACATATTATCCGAACTAAACATATGCTTACAGCTTAGTGAAATATATCAATTGTGTTTATTTGTAGGGATTAAAATGTTGTGCCTCTAAATTCATGAGTAATAGATACTGGGAATATGTGTTGGAGGCTTGATAACAGACCAATTGGCTACCACATTCACAGTTTAAACTTTAATTCAACTCCAAACTGTACAATTTCAACTAAAGTTTCCGCTTTAAAAATTCAAAGAGATCCTTCAAGATATCACGTTATCTTTATCTGTGAAATTGTTTATAATAAATGATCTGATGAACGGACACTGTTCTCAGATGTTGGCGTACTATATAAGGCAGAGTAAAGTCATGCTGCAGCTTGTATCAAGGGACAATATGGGGCTCATTATGTGAAAATTAGAAGGTCAGCGGTCTGCATGAGAACATAGTATCTGAGATAAAGTTTCCATATGACAGACTATAGGTATCCTGAGACAGATGCTCAGTAAGAATCAATAAAGACAAGGAAGTGTGTTATATGGGACCGCTGTGGGTTTTTTCCTACAATGCTGGAGTGAGGAGAAGTTTAGACAGGGATGAGATTAACAGAAATTCAATCTGGAATAGAAGAAGAATATTTATCACCTTCAGAGTCTAGAACTTCTTATGGTGACCCCGTTGATCCTTATTAACATATGTTTACATTTAATAGCTTCTGTGCTCATCATGCTGCTGCAGTTACTGTAAGTAGTTCTGAGTGAGTCAGCAAAATACTAATGTTTAAATATAAAGCTTTATCATTATGTGCAAATACGCAAACGATATCTTTAGACCTCTGCGGCGAGTCTTAATCGATTTTATTTTCATCCCATGAAGAAGCATCTATGCATTTCCATTGCTGGCACAGTGGTTCAGGAGAGCAGTAATGGACTTGAGTCTTGTTCAAGAAACAACATGCACCTAGTGGGAGTCAAACAATAACTTTGGTTCATAAGACCCATTACAAAAGCCGCTACACATGTAACACAGTGTTCTTATGGCATGTGAGGAGTGTATAATATGATTTCACTCTGGAGGTAGAGCACAAAGCTGTTTCATTTCATTAACTAGATGGTCATTTCATGATGTAAACAGCACCTGACCTGATACTGAGGGCACGCTGCTCAATACTGTCATGTATATATTCTAAAGAATATGAATAAATCACTTGGATAGATTGTCACCCATGTGGAAATATTATTATCTGAGTCTGAGTATTAAGTAGTTAAGCAGTGTGAAGGGCTCAGGCTCTTTGAGGGGGCCTGTCGCTGTCCTCTGATGAATTGGATTTGTGTAATTTCCCTGATTTTCTAATACAATGAGTGCAAGAGGTTTCAGTCCCATTAACGACACTCCTTTGTGAGTTGTGCATCTTGACCCCTATTAAAGTACTGTCACTCGGACAGCAGATGGTACACAGAGACACACACACACACACACAGAAGAGGAGAGGTGGCCATGGCAACAGACTTATAATGGCTGGCCTGGTGTGTAGTGGAATCACTTGGCCTAATTTGTTAAGTAGCACCTCAGTATATTTGATTTAATCAGTGTATTCAGTGCACTAAACAAGTAGCATCAAATAAAACCTCAGCTGCGCACACCGACTGTGGATCAGACATCTTCTTTAGAAACTGGATGGTGATTTAATGGATTTCACTGACAAACACATTCTTACTTTTTCCACTGTGCTAAAGCTTGTGTGAGATAAAAAAACTTAAAGCACTTCCTCTTTGCTGCTTGATTCATCAGATGACTTGGATATTAGCATCAGTACAATTCATTCAAATGCACGTAGGTATACTGTCCATCATTGAAAAGAAATCCGAAGCGATTAAGCCAAGAGCGGTGGGCCAGGTTTTTAAAAACTCACAGATGTTATAATCATCTATATACTTTACTATGAATATTGTTTGTGGTTAATTTCTAAAAAAAATAAAATAAAAATAAAATAAAAAATAAGATAATGGCTTCAACAGAATGAGAGGGGGAGAAATGATGATCTTGTTCATATTTTGAGGAAGAATTTCTTCCTGTAGAGCAGGTAGGCGATGAACACCCACAGTGCAGTTCCCCACAGGCTTTGGAAGAGCCACTCCCAGTGACTCTGCTGGAAGTGCATCTCCCAGCTGAACGGGAAGTAGAATCCCAGGAGAGAGTGGCCAACATACACAAGGATGGAGTTCATCCCTGAGGAGAATGAGGAGGAGAGGAAGCAAACACAGACTGTTACTGACTAACTCTGTTTTAAAGGAATATTCAGTCTTGGTTTTATTCTTCATCAATTCTGATAGGTTAAGTGGAAACAAGAAACAAGCAGCAGAAGCTTCAGAATAAACTTCAGTTCACAGATTAGAACGGGTCATTTAAGAGGAAGAAAGTAGATAAACCAAAATAGTGTTTATGGCCTTTAACACTAAATGTTTTGTTGTTGTCAGCTAGCTGCTTCAGCTGAAAATAATAAAACAGAGTATTAATGTGTTTGGGAATTTTAAAATAATTTTCCACATTTGTTTGCCAGAATAAACAAGAATGCTTATACTAATTATATTTTGGCTACTTTTACACATCTGGCAGATGTAAGGCAAAGTTAACATTCCTTCAGAGTTGTGGTTCTGGCCACCTGGCAAATGTGAATTCAATATTTGCTCTCCTGCTTCTGCTTTACTCTTTACTCATGGGAAAATTTGGCTTCCAGATGCTAAATACCGCTTTGTTTACCAGTTAGTCATTAAATGTTGTCTGTTTGTTGCTGGTCAGACAGTTTTCAGTGGGTTTTTTTAAGGTGTTGTGCTAAAAACTGCTGCGTCTGTATGGAAACAACATTGATGGGAGAAGTGAGACGACACAAAATGGTAAAGTTAAAGGATGGACCATCAAAACAATGGACTGAAAGACATTAAAATAAAAAGAATGAATAGAGCTGAACAGACCTGCAGAATCTGGTGATATTTTGTGTGTGTTCATCACTTTAAGTACTCTTAATAAAAATAGAATTGATATTCCCTTGAAGAAATGAAATGCATTTTGTTGATTAACGTGTTGGAGGTGTGAAGTCATTTCAGAGGTTTCCATTATACCCACAGCAGAAGCACTGCTATCATCCACTGAAGCCTTTGATTTGTGTATAAACTGTACCTGGATATATGAACGGCTGTCCGCTCCACCAGCCCTTGACGTCAGTGACAAAGTACATGCCTCCCAGCAGCAGGAATGAGAAACAGCCCATACATGTCACATAGGACAACGACCTGGAGAAACAGACCGTCAAAGATACTTTACAACAACAGCAACATTTCACCGTGAACATTTGGGAATCACTAAAATGTTAGTAGCACGGTGTGAACAAGGTGTAAAAACACTAAGTCTATCAATCCTCTGCTGCCGATAAATAACACCCAGGGGTCTTGAGCCAATCCAGCAAGCTGTGGGACAGTTTTTTGGATTGGTCTAAAGCAACAGCAGTGAATCCTTGGCACGTGCCCTGTGGAGCAGTGCCAGCCAGCCATGTCCCTGTCTGCTCTTAAGTGCAAGAATGTTTGATGTAATATCATCTAATGTAAAATGGCTGCCTCCCGGAGCCTCTTTTCACTGGCCTTTTTTATTTTTTATCTCTGCTGAAGTGGGGCCAAAAAGGACTCTTGGCTGCGAGTTAATTACTTCTAGACATCAAGGCAGGGACTCATACTCAAGAGCTCAATAACCTGTGCATGATGAACAGCCTATAAAAGCCAGACAGGTAATGGCGAGGGATGAGCACAGCGTTAGCTGGGGCCCCTGTGGAACATCATGAAGAATTTGCTTACACATCACAGATGAAATGGTATTCTTCCTGCTGAAACATTAAAATGATTCACATCATATTAAGGGGAATGTGGGAGTGGAACAAATGCACGGGTCGTAAAGTAATCTACATCTGAGGTAGTAATTGCACTGTATTTCATGCAAATTTTTTACAAACATTTATCAAAATGACGTGTCTTGTTCTTTTCCAAAAAGGTTTGATGGTTTGAGAGCAGTCAGACTGCACTATGATTATATAGATGCTTTTCCCAGAGCCCATCATCCAGTGATGGTGAAATGTGTAGTGAGTGCTTCTGGGGTAGAGAGGATAAAACGTCCTTAATACCGCTGGACGTAAGGAAGAGCGATCATGTTGGGAGGATGTATGACCGCTCCACCTCACACTCCCAACAGCCTGGGTGATTATTTACAGTCAGAGCTGTTGTTAGAGGTAAGTAAACGCGTGTTTTAGCAGCCTTGATTTGTGCCTGTTGGAAACCCATCCTTTCTTTTGTGCGGAAAAGTGGCTGGATTTAGAGGGTCAGGAAGCACTTACCAAAGGTTTTTATTGACAGGTATAAATCCTTCGTCTCGCGTGCACTTAGAAAGGATGGCTGCAGAGATTCCCTGAGGATGGAAATGAAACAGATTTCAAATCGATGGAGGGCGATAAAGCAAGCTGTATTCAGCAGCTAAAACGTGAGGCAACAGAATCAAGCAAGTCCGGCGGATTAACCGATTATCCGAGAGTCAGATGAGCACGCTCCATCAAGCCAAACACACACACACACACGCGCGTCACACCACAAACACGTTCATTTCATCATCTACACAGGAATGATGTGTTCAGCCACAGCATAAAGTTACATCCATCTGGGGCCCAGTTGAGTGCGCAGTCTTATTAACCACGACACTAATCAGCCACAACATTAAAACAGGCAACTGCTTTTAATGTTGTGGCTGATCGGTTTCTAGCAGAACCATGTGTGATTTGATGAACTGCTGATGAACTGATGAACACCTTTTATTATCCGATCTATTTACCTTACATATGATTTAGATATTGGAAATAGTTTGTGCTGCACAGAGTAACCCTGGACACTGAATCAGAGTCCAAACATGCTTGTTAGGTGGATATCCATCATGCGTATAGATGACAGAATCGATGGTGTGGAAATAGCCTAGCCGGGGCTGGATTAAGTCTCCAGGCTATCCAGGCAGCAGGATGTGGGATAGGACTGGTATGTGGGGCAATCGCTCAATTTCAATCTCTCACTTCTGGAGCCTGATCGTTGGACTTTAATTAACAGGGCCTGTTGTTTATTTGAAAGAAGATGCATGGCTGCTCCCGAATATTAACCAACCTACCATCAGAAATCTTCGAGTTCTGGTGTAAAAACCTGGCTTTGTCCTTTACTGTATCAACACCTTCTGGTGCTTTGTGAACCTCCTGTGCATAATACCAATCCTGTGGTTGGGTGTGTACAGAAATGAGCTCCCTCCTCCACTGAGGAGAACTGCTAATGTCAAGAGCACATGTCTGAAACTCGAGGCAGTTCAGCTCTGTTTCCTGCCTCCCCTCTGCACCGAAATCATATTAAAAACGCCAATATCAAGAACAGGTCAATCACTAAAACTTATTTTGCTTTCTGTGTTACTGAAAACACTTTGCTGAACTAAAAATAGACATAGCCAATGAGATTAAAGAAGAAACCAAAGCAAGTATACATAAACAGAACACATGAGGGAATGATATGCTGTATTTATGCTTTACACGAGGTCTGTATCTGTTCCAAAAATCAATAAGAACAGGCTGCTCTCTTTGTCAACCACTGCAATGTGAGAAAATCTATTTTACTGTTATTCTCTATTTCAGTTAACCAGGATTTTAAGTCCCTGTATTGATCCATAACTAAACGCTGTATAATCCTGAATATATCGTCTCCAACATCATAATCTTGAATAGCATCTGCATCACCTATGTAGCATCAACTGGTGAACCATGAGACAGAAAAACAAAAGCTTAATGTTTATTTATTTAGTCATGAGTTGCTATATCACTGTTTGCCTGTGGGAGAAGCCAAATGGATCTAATTTATTTCACCAGCCTGCAGCCACTCTCTTCACAATAATAGTCAATAAGATTCAACACCAGACGACATAATGGGGGAAATTTGTCATTTAAGAATTGAGGTTAAAGACATTAAATTCTCAAAACAGAATTTCAATTGATTCTCACATGGACAGGACTTTTCCTGATTCACTCACACAAAAAGACACATCTCAGGGCTCTGCGCCTCACATACTGGATCTACTACACGACTATTAGACACATTATAATACCGTTGCATTGTGTATTACAACCAAGTTTCTGTTCATGTTTTTATTGTCTTTTTTCCATTTTTTTACTTTTAGCTTCTTGGACACTCCCTCCTGATAGAAGAAACACTCTCCCTTTAACTTTACTCTGATGAGCACAGATTGAAATATCTCAATAAATATTAGATGGAGAAATGCATTGGTTTGTACTCACATAAATGCTTAATACAGCATGAATACCATAATAACTTTTGCAAGCTTTTAACTTTTCACTTAGTGTCACCATCAGGTCAAAATTTGGACCAACTTTGTTTTACAACCAAATACCAGCTAAAGTCCTAATGAACTCACTAAACTAAAATGATACGTGTGACCACTAAACACCAACATGTTGCTGCATGCTGATGTTAGTGTTCAGCTCAAAGCACGGCTCTGCAGTACATCTACACAAAGCTGCCACATGCTGTAGCTTCTGAAGAGAATTTTATGTGAAGTACAGACCGGAGCTGTAAATCCCATTGAGAAATGACATCTGATATTGGATTTTACAAATAAATTTCTCTCAACTTGATAAACCAGACTAGCTTACAGATGTCGTACTGATGACGCAAAGTTAACAAATGAAATTGTTTCCTTGATTTAAGAACCTTCAGTGTGGTTTAAACACATGGGTCCAATAAATAAACCACATACAATTACAGTCCACATATGAGCCTCAAGGAAACTGAAATCTGAAATTAAAGAAAAGGCTTAGTAGTACACTACAACTACATAAGTTAAGACTAAGGGGAACTGCCTTGTTCTCTGCTTGAGTCCACTGTCTCCTTCTTTTCATCATGCACAGTTTGGTTTCCAAGGCCGAGTGATGCAGCCAGCCCCTCCAACTCCATCATCGCTCCAGGTCACAGGGCTGCCAGTTCAGGATGTCTGCCTCCACAGCACGCAGGCTCCTACTAACCCCGTTTTGCAAAGAAACTATATCTCTGCAGCATCTTGCTGTACGTCCATAAAAACAGTGGCCAGGCACAGTTCAATAAAAGTCCGGCCTTTCTACGTGGATGTCTGTCTATCTTGTTAAAGCTGTCTAACAGCCTCCTGTCACAGGTTTAGAAATGCAAAACGGGCCATCTCACATAACACTGGGCTGCTCCCAGCGGGACACATTGCCCCTCTAAATGAAATAGAGGCCAGCTTGCCTCTTTTTATGCTTTGGGACCACCCAGAATGAGCACAAATCCAAATTAAATATGACAACAAAAGCAATCCAAGCAGTTTTATGACAAGATTTACCTTTTTGTTTTGGATTTAAATGGGCACTACTGAGATAAAGTTATATCACACCTACATACTGTCAAGTGTATGGATAGATTGTAAATAGTGCTGAGGTATATTAATTGATTATACTCTTGATCAGATGTTTGTACTCTGACTGCAGAAGACTGTAAGTAGTATGCACAACCCCTCTAATCTAAAACCACATGTGAGGCACAGTCGGGCAGTAAGAGAGACAGTGTGTATCCCCCTGAGGCACTGTATACTCATGTCTGCCTGGAAACACAGCCACACATGGATGTTGTTTAATTGTACTGAGATCACACACACGTCCTCTCCTACGTCCTTCTAATGAATGGCTTCGGTGGCTATGACTAAAACCAGAGTAGCTGGAAAACACGGTGCAGTTTACCTGCAAGATGAAGTAAAAAACAGCCACACCATAAAAATGCTTAGCCATGTGTGAGTCACAGAAGCTGGAAGATGTTTTAAGTGATTTGTTGTCTTGGTTGTAAATTATCAATTGACTTTTATACTGATTTACTTTACCAGCTGCGTCTAAAACCCTCCACATAATGTAACGTACCAGAAGGATGGCCCATGCAAGAAATCGACCGAGGATGTGGAGGTTTAGTCCTTTATAGCAAATGATAATTTTTCCAGCCTGTGGAGGAGGCAGAGTTAAGCACAAAGACCACAACTCATTCAATCATACATTTAATGAGAAAAAAACAAAAATGTGTAAAGACAACTAACTGGTGTGTCCCTATACGTGCCCTCCAGTAACAAAATCGGCCTGGGATGTGGATGTCAATACTGTGTCCCTGGCATCGCGGTCACATTTCTCCGACCCAGCCAGATGTTGGATGTAAGTCATCCGCACCCTCTGATTAATTTGGTGATGATAAATATGTTTCAGCTGAGGAAATTAGCATGGACGAACACAGAGGAGGGCAGTGGACACCTGGCGTGGCGTCTAAGACTCGCTGACTGAAGGGCTCAGTGTTGGCCGCCCACTGGGAATTAAGTAATGTGGCTGCTTTTGCCTGGCAACTTCCCACAACATAAATGGTTATAAGTGACACTGCTGCCAGCGGAGACTCAGGTCTAAAGACCAAAAGCTTTTTCCTCACTTTCTGACAACTTTCTGTCAATAATGAAGGGCAGCTGTGCACTTATAATTAGGCGGCAAAGAGTGTTTCACATAACTTTGCTTCTAGTAAAGAGCGTCTCACTGACTATGACGGTCTTTATCAACCGAGTGTTTGTATCAAGATAATAATGTCAATAAAAAACACAACTGAAATCTAATTAATTAACAGAGTCATTTGTTATCTGTATTTGATTACAGAGTCCAACAGAGCCTGTGCAGTTCTGAAGTAAAAGAAGCTGCTGCTCTTAGCCAATCAGATGTCAGCATTGTTAAGACTTAAAGGGGCTATTCACACAAATCTTACCAAGAGCTGAGATGACTGCAGTTTACTGTGTAAAATGATTTGAACGTAATTTTACGTCTCATTTTTTAAGTTAATTAAACACAGTAAACCACAGACATCATAACTCTTGGCATAATTTGGGTGAATTGCCCCTTTAAATGATTTTGAAATCATTCACTCATTTATATTGGAGCATGGCAATAAGTTTTAGAGGTAAATATCACAAAACCTGGCCAAATAAATAAAAACTATCTGCATGGCAACAGACTGTGGCAATGTTGTGTTTTGTGGTTAAAGTAAACTGAGCCTGTAGTTGGTTTTCACATTTATTCTGTAAATAAATCATCTTTATATTTGCAAAATACAGTACTGGAAAAACATTGCTTTTATGCTGAGCCAATGGAAATGTGGGACTAAACCTTGGCGCCTGTGAAAACTCCTACACAAGATATCAGAATATTCACTTGTTGACTTACAGGAGATGAAATTCATAATCTGTCCTACCTGCATCCCCAGAAATCCCATGACAATGGAGTTGATTGTACCCAGAATCCCCTCTGGGTCAAAGGGCTGTGTGGTATGATACATCACCTGGAAAAAAAATATGAAAAGAAACAGAAAATATATCTTAATGGTTTTGTGATGGGTAGATAAAATGAGGAGTGGTGTGTGGAAATAATCTTACCTTGCATGTGGGATATCTGTACATGTTATCACCAAAAATCAATCTATCGATGTATCCTGCTGCGCCTCCAGTGCAGTTTGGGTAAAGGCCGTTATCACCAATTCCCCCTGCTCCCAAATACCCTCTGATAACAAACATGATTAGTAGAATAAGACATTGCATATAAATGATAAAGTAACAACGGCAGTTTTTAGAAAAAGTATGACTATTCAAACACACTATAACATGTAGGGTCACAGAAAGGGGAAAAACACACAAAAAACAACACTGAGCAGAAGACACAGAGCGGGGAAGATGGATCCTCTGCCTCCGCTGCTCTTATTGCACATGACAGACTGAGATTGGCTAATTATGCCCTCTGAAGCATCCACCACGGGCCCATAAATCACAGCGGTTCATAACACCAACAACACAAGGTGCACACAAACACCTCTGCTACAGCGCAGCGACCACAACTGGAGATTAACTCAGCATGAAGAGGTGGATGAAATTTACATTTTTAGCATATATGTGCAGTGGATTAATGAGCAGACCAGACTCAACCTACGTGGGACAGTTGGGCACAGGCATGAGGAAGGTGAGGGACAGCCACAGAGTCTCCAGCAGGATGATAATCAGCCACTGGGACCAATACAAGACCACATCTTGGATGGGGTTCCACCAGTGATGCTGCATCAAACATGAATCTTGTTAAAAATGACACAGCAGCTTGGATTTATCAATGGTAATAACAGTCTGTTTGTTGGCTTTCTGCTGGACAGGTGGTGGAGGTCTTCATGGTGCCCTGAGGATGAATACAAATGACAACAATCCCCTGACTTTTCATCAACCAGCTGGTCAAAATCTTAATTTTCCAATAAAACATCTCTACACTTCCTCTTCCTCTCCCAGACAATGCATCTACTGTTGAAACTGAACTTCTGACCTTTTATCAGGCAGTGTTACCAGCTGAAAACATCAATATATCCAATAATGTGTTTTTGACCAAACTCCTGCAACACCTTCAGTGTATCTTATGAGGATACTAACCTGCTGAACTAACACAGTAAACATAATAAACATTACACCAACATTCAACATTTTAACCTCTTTGTTCTGGGCATGTTAAAATGATGATTTACATTTACATAAGTTATAATGTGTGTATAATGTGTATAATATGTTTGAATGTGTTGTTTCAGGTTGGACTTCTTCTGTTGTTTCTTTTCTTCGTGTGTAATGACAAAATTGAACTTGATGGAGCTGCTCACCGATCTCAGTGGGATTTCTTTCTGGCCCCAGAAAGTCTGCAGGAGAGACAGAACAAAGTAGGTGAAGCCCAGACGCTGCAGCACTCCAGGGATCCGCAGCCAGGACCAGGACACTGGAACAAAGTCAACAACACAGAGCATAAACGCTCACAGCAGCAGCACTATGCACCTTAATACTGATACATGAGGAACATATGAAATAACAGTTCACACAAGACATAGATACTCATGGACATAAAATGATTCCTGTTGACTCCAGCAAATTATAAATCAGGAACTCAATAATTATTGAACATCTCAGTCATCCCACAATGACGACATCCTGAGGCAGCATGATGGACAGCTCAACACGTGGAAACAGTGTCAGCCTCAGGATACGGACATGTCAAGAAGGTGGGAAGCTGATCAAAGATTCCCACTTATCTCTCTGTCTCAACAAATTAGGTTGGCTACGCTTGACTTCTGGTTGAGAGATTGATGGTAATCTACACATTAGTTAATTGAAAACCTCTTTGCCACACGAAGTGCTGTAAAAACAATGTAATCCCTATCATCGATCTGCTCAAATCAAATAAAAGGCGGAAATGTCTCCTTTCATAGGAAAAGGGGAAACTCTTACTAATGACACGTTTGTTAAATATGCAGACTACACCTCTGCTCAAGATAATTTACTACATGTCTCCCCATAAACGTGTGATAAAATAAAAATCATTATAAAAGGTGAAAGTCAGGACACAGTAACATCCTTTGTTTCATTTTCTAATCAATGTATGTAGTTTTTTCTGCACGGAACACAGACTTTTCTCTTACATTCAATATCTTTTAGGAATTGAAAGCTCTGCCGTCTACTCCCCATCTCTGAGCACTCTCTCAGATAGATTGAATAAAATAACGATTTCTTTGGCAGCGTGCAGAATTGAATAAAACCATTAGAAAGTAGAGCAAACATCTGGGCCAAAAACTTTTCAGACCATTTTTTCCCTCTAATTCAAACATCCTCAAGTCTTTCAACAGCACAGGTTTGAGTCTGACTTGAGGAAATCACCTTTATCTGACAGATCTTTTCTTGTAACTTCACACCATTCAACAAAGAATAAATATCTGTCAGACAGTCAGAGATATAATCTTGAAAACACACTGCGACTGTGAGTATAAGAATATTTTTATATGTCAAAAGCATCAATGTCTATGGAGCCAAGTGAAACAGCCATGCTTTTAGTTTCACCATAATGTGTTTTTAAATATATCTGATGGTATCAGTGATTGATGAATAAATTGATTCCTTTATCATTTCTTAAACCAACAAAGTAGCAAACACAAGAGTTTCAAGGTCTTTCACACTTCTTTGACTGTGATTTAGACATACAAGCATAGTTGGATTTATTTGATATGACTCATAGCTGATGTCAAAGGTTAACACCTTCTCCTGTCTCATTAGACACTGAAATGGTTTAACATTGAGCTGATATGCCTCCATTCTC
This sequence comes from Polydactylus sextarius, assembly GCA_016801845.1. Lineage (NCBI taxonomy): Eukaryota > Metazoa > Chordata > Actinopteri > Polynemidae > Polydactylus > Polydactylus sextarius. Next base: position 4,692,282 of record CM028911.1, on the reverse strand, counting down.
TGATTAGATCAAACCTCAACTGCTGAGGACGTCCTTGGAGACAGAGGACAAAGCTGCAGTTTATGGTAAAAGTCACTGCGCTGTTATAAGCAACTCCAACCAACAGCAGCAGCAGCAGCAGCAGCCTCTCTCTAGCAGCTGCATGGGGCTGAAGGGTGTAACACTATCTGTTTATAATTGTCCATTACCACAGCGGTTGTTTTTGCTCAATCTGCCTCTGTTAAATGTCCCCTGGTGCTGGATTTTGAGACTCCACACACAATATCAATATTTTTGTTAACCCAGTTACACACACATCCACCCATGAAAGTCCATTAGTGGGGGGGAGTGGGGGTGGCTAATGTGGGTGGGAGGTGGGGGGGGGGCACCCTGCTCATCCCCAGGTGGATGATGAAATGGGGATTTTAAAGAATGCTTTCCTTATTTTAACCTTTAAGCTTTGGCTTTTATCACAAACTGGGATCTAAACATCTAAACTCACTCGCCTTTGTGACATGACTAACAAGGATTTTGGTCTTGCTCCTGTTATGAACCTGACACCATAAGCAACACAGTATATTAGTCCTATCTTGGACAACAATACGGTTACAACTAACAACTTCATAATAAATGAAACTGCTGCACTTTTCACAATTCACTGATTATTAACTTTGTCTACAAAAGAAAAAAGTGCAAAGCGAATGTCAATACATATCTTGTTATCTTGTTTTGTCTTTTTTTGTCTAACCAACAGACCAAAACCCAAAGATATTGAGTTGAAAAAGCAAAATTTTGCACTTGCAATTTTGCAATCACAGTTTAGGAGATTGAACGATAAAACCACCAAATATGTGGTGTTTTAATGCTGGAATGATGACTTCACAGACAATCACTGCAGTTACTTTTCTTTTCCACTGACTAATTTATCTACTGATTTTTACATTTCTTTGTGACATGATATAAAATGGATGCCTGCCCATACCTCTTACAGAGTCTGTGTTGAAACTTTTTGGCTTCAATATAAAATATAAAAGCAACTGCAGTTTGTTTAATTTGTCCAACAAACAGTTTCTCTGTTCTCCGCTAGTGCAATTATTTACAATGTACGCACATGTAAGAGGATATATTATTAGACCGGGCAGAGCCTGGGTTTCAATCATTTTCCTGGTACAGAACAAACAAAAAGTACAGAACAAGCACATCAACATAATAACATAATGCATTTGTTCCACTGATAATTACAGTATGTGCAATATACTGGAACCTACACGGTCCATCTCTTGGAGAGTAGTTGAGGAAGCAGAAGCCGAGCATCAGCAGGACAGCTGTTCTCCAGCTGATTTTGCGCAGCAGCTGGAGGCGACTAATTCCTCTCCTCTGCATGGATGTGAGAGCGAAAACGACTGAGGTCCCAATAATGAACACAAACCTGGAATAAACACAAGTGTTAAGTTTAACTGTTCCTATTCTAAAAATAACTGATAATATCTGATAGTCCTCCTGAACTACCTACCATGGCATAACTAGATCAGCTACAGTTAAACCTGCAAGAAATCCAGAGACGTACATTATTATCAATGGGCACACATGCTTGAATTTGATGTCATTACACAGAGTTCATAGTTTTTGCCCTTCTCTAATGTGGCCAATCAAGAAGGACAAGATGAATTTAGAATGATGCTACATCTTTAAAGTGCTGCTTCTGTTATTAACTTTCCATTTTGAAAAGGTGTGATTAATATACATTTTCCCTCCTCTGACAAGAACAGCCCTGCAGCAAAGAGAGGATTAATCAAACCATGCATGAAATCAATACACCTTTGTAGATGTGGTGAAGAGGCTATTATAAAATTTAAATTGAGAACACCCCTAAACGATGACACACATTTCATAAAAGCTGCAAATACATTTTTGTATGTTTTGTAAAACTTTAACTGACCCAAAAACAAAGGACACAGCAACAATCTCCTTCTATCACAGATGCCTTGCTCAAGGGCTGCTTGAAACTGGAAATTATCACAGAGGAATGTTTCTCATTCACTGCTCCCTCCCATTTTCTCCCAGCTGTCATTTAAACACTCATCCACCCCTCCTCTCTCCTCCCTGGTTGTTAATAACAATAAACATCTATGGATTGCAGCTTTGATTTGGCTCAGATGAGGAATGGCACCCTGTGTTTGGTTTGAGACAGCATTCATCATAATTAGTGACAACAGGTCAGAAAATGCTGCAGACATGATGAGGAGAAAGTTGAGTAATATCCTGGAGTTCATGAATTCATTTCATGTCAGGTTTTGTGTGAAAAAGGTGCCGAGGTATCTGCTCTGTCCATAAAACACACTGACATCTGAGCTCTTGGTCCTTTAATCTGCTGAATCCACTTGAATGGAAGATATAGATATGGCTAAAGAAAACAAATGACAGAGGAATTTCAAACTGCTACACACAAGCTGCAAGTGTCCTGTACATGCTACTCTCATTTGGTTTTAATGAGTAAATATGTGTGTCTTGAACTTTACTTAACCGTTCCATGGTGCATGTTGAAAGTACCAGTAGCCTCCTCCGCCATAGTTCACAAACACCATTACTGTCAGGGCAAACCTACATGAACAGAATAATGAGTAAGCACTATAGTGTATTATTTAGCAAACAAGAAATAATGGGATTAACCTTGACACACTAGTTAAGATCACGTGGAGGTAATGTATGTGAAAATGGACAGTTGTCATTAGGAATAGATTATTAAAACATAAAAATCATCATGATGTAATCATTTCTTACCCTCACTTGACAATCAAACTGCAATACTTTAATTCTGATCCAATATTACCTTCTGAATTAAAGTTTAAGAAGCCCGGGGCGGGGCTTTTTATTCTGTCACACTCCAAATGCAAGGTAATGCAATCTAAGCATTATGAATCACTCAGGAAATGAACACTTGTCCTCTGGATCTCCTCAAGCAGGAGTGCTGACTAAAGATTTTGCATCTAATATATGATACACTTTATACTTTAGCACTGGCCAAGGCTGCTGAAATGCAGCACACGTGATGGAGTGCTTCACTGAACCAGATGATGGTGGAAAAAAGGTGTTTGCGTTGCATGTAAGAAAATGGGCGGGCGCCATTACACAACACAAACTTGTGGGGGAATGTAAATGGTTGCATGGTCAAGCGGCTGCACGTGGGTTTTCTCCGAGGCAGATTCCATCCTTTCAGCATCCTAAATACTTGAATTTATGATTCTGAATTATGTGTTATTTAATCAAAAGGGGGAAAACATTATAAGGGGGTCTTTAAGAGGCATAACTAGATTAGTACAACCTCTAAGAACAAGACTGTCTGATAAGGTGCACTGTATCTGCCTCTGCCTCCTCTTGTTTTTCTGACTAGATTCAATTAAGAGGTGCACCAAAGCCATTACTGCTCTTTTAGCCCCAACCTGCTGATACAAGATTTTAATCGGCCACTATCATCTCAAAAGGGCTATTAAAGTAGACTAAACCCTGATGCATGTGTCTATGTGCTCTTTTTCTCTCACTCACACACACATATGCACACAGACTATCGTTTAATTTTTGACGAACATATCCATTAGTTGCCATAGTGACAAAGACAAAGGTTAAATCACTAGCCAGATGAGACCTGGTGAAAATCACTGCAGTATCGTGGCTTATTGGTTGTGTTTTTGATTAAAACACTCTGGGTGTCTGATTGTGAATAAGAGCTCCATTATGGGCAGATTAAATTATAAATGCCACACACATGTATCATAGTTGTACCTTCTAATTATGATTAAGGGAAACTATAAGTGCCTAATTAATATGATGTGTACTGATATCACTTCCTTTTATGTTGCACCAAAGTTAATACAAGAACAGATAATGTCCAGGCTGAGGCACCGCAGGCGTGTTTCTCAGCTACTAATCAGATTTAAGTTGTAAATATCCCTCCGAAGCTCTCCATCGAACATTTGTCACTACAGTAATAGACATAATTCATGTCTGGGAATCAGTATCTATGATTTGTAGCGAACATATTACAGACAGACATGTCTGTCTTGAAGCAGTGTCGACTGGTTATGACTCATTGATAGACGCTGATGGACTTCTTTGATTTGAATCACTGTACATGCATTACCAATTACAGTATTAGCTTAGTACATTTCCCCATTGCAAATGGATAGTTATATTCTATCACAGCAGAGTATTGGATTACCTACTGTGGCCATGGCCATATCAAATACACAGACACCCAATCTAGTCATAATAAATTACTACATGAGTGGAAATGCCAAGGTTCTTTTTTGTGGCCAAACATCAGAGCACAGCTGAAACCGAATCGGAACAAAACTTGGAGCTTAGTCAAAATAAGGCACAGAAGTGAGTCAGCCACCTGGTGCTGAATACAGCCGACAATCCATTGTTTTGCTGTAATAGTTGTTCCCCCTCTTGTATGGCGTTGCTAACTACTGACGGTGCGATTTTCAACAGTAAAGAAACTGGCGACAGGCTTTTAGCAATACGACGCAAGATTAAAATTCAAATCCTTTTAGAAAAATTAACGTGCAACTGTATCCCACAGTTCTCTGTATATCATGTCAAGTAGAGCCTGAGCAATGATCAGAAAAACCTTTCAGCTTAGAAGAAAAGCCTTTTGCCTTCAGAAATGTCTCAGCATTTATTACAGATGACTGATGTGTCTGTTCTCTGTAGAAAGTTGTTACTTATCGGAGGTATGGATCATAAGTCACAGGGCTGAGGAGGCACACGCAGCGTTAATCTTGAGCGCTGAGTCACAGTTTGATTAAGTGTTGTGTCAGGTATGAGAATTTCCAGTATTACCAATCAGGACATCAATATGTGACAAAAATCTGTAACCCTAGAGTGACATTTCAGCTAATAAGATTGAACAGTTTTGTGGCAGGATGTGGAACTGAAAGGAAATTAAACTGAAGCCCAAACTTAATAAAACTATGTGGTATTTTGAATTCAGCACATATGCATGGTGGTTTCAGATGGCTTTTCATCCACAAGGAAGCCGCAGATGAAGAAGATGCCAATCGTCTGCTGGATGCTGCGTCTGTGCTGCTGGATTTCCTCTCACTCTCCATTTTGGCAGGAGATCTATGGCTGTGTGGATGTGTGCTGATATGTTGACGGTATTATTACATCAATTATTTGGCAAGGGGGAGGTCAAAGCCACACCAGCATCCTGTTTCCAGAGAGGCATGCTTTGTGTCTACCCCCAGGCCACAATTAAGGCTAGCAGGGAGCCCAGATTCAATCACATACATCACTCCTGTCCAACAGAAACACACTGTTCCAAACCCGAGACACACTAATATCAGAAATCATGCCCAAAGCTATACTGCCTGATAACGATAGCTTGAGGGAGCATGTGGCCAGACTGTGACCCCTGTAATTATTCTTTATGCTTGGGCTGTAAATCTTCATCATGCCACAGACTGCACCAAAAAGAATTAGCATGTGAACAAGCTGCATGTGGTGATGGAGTGATAAACAGGATGGTTGTTGATGAAGTACATACCCTCGGAAAGTGTCCAGTGAGCGCAGACGTGTTGGTTTGGCTTTGGTAGTATTATGTTCGCAAACATGTGACGTGTCCTGTAGAAACAATTAGAGCATAGACAAATTAATGAAAACACTTTGGCTTTTGAGTGAACAATAATATATACACATACATGTAGATGACACAAGCTCAATGACCCTATACTGAATGGCTCCTGTATGTAATGCTGTATCTTAAATCCTTGTGATTTCTGTTGTCTTTGGTTGAAGCTAATCTATGCAAACAATTGACAAGTCAAATGTATTTAAGTAAAATCTGCACACTTACATATCTAGAAGACATAGAGCAACATTAGCAGTTGGAGTTATGTGTATAAATATGTTATTATTAATTATTAACTCTAGTCTGGCCCCCACAGAGGTTTCATCACAGTTTCTGTTTGCTTCAAGTGGAACCAAGGTTGATGGGAACAGAAGCACAAAAGCACTAAAACCAAAACAAGAAACTAAAAGTTGTTTCTTTGTTTTTTTGCTCTTTTTTCCCTCTTAGTTGCATAATGTTACTTCACACACGTGTATTAAAGTGCTGATTTTTAACAGCGGACAAGTTCTGCTAATTGCATAGAATATATGGTTTAGATTATTGTTACTATAATATTTCTTATGTGTAAAAATATTGACAATAACAAAAGTTCAAAATGCTATACGGGTCAGGACCCCTCAGAATCATGTTAGGAGTCTCTCTGTTCCGGGTCAGTGTCTGTGCAGCGTAGCAGAGCCTCTTTTTTCCTTCTCTCTGTGAAGGCAGCATTGAGATGACTCTGGCCTGTTGCCCTCTCAGTTGGATTAGCCTGCCTCGCTGGCCTCTATGCCGGAGTTTAAAGAGCCAGAGCAGGAAGACACCAGCACTAATATGTTATGATGGATCTGCTTGCCATTCAGACAGCATATGGAAAGCTGAGACATCTTGCATGGAAGAATGAGAGGAGCCATTCATGCTTACCAAAAATACACCACAGTTCTTGCCGTCAAGCAAGATGATTGGACGGATACCATGCTCTACCGCTTCTTTGTAAGTCTGCAGTACAATTGGCTCTGCTAACATTTGTATCAATCATTCCATTAGTGTCTCCCAAATGGCCTGATGACTGGAGTCTCTGAGCAATTTTGGTATGCATCTCAGGCTGCAGAGTTGGCCAGTGAAAATAATTCAGTGTAACTGTTGGATCGAGACAATGTTAATGTTTGATTACAAAAAAACATAAAGTTAATCATTTTCTGCCTCAAAGAAATAAAAATATTATAACTACTTTCTAATGTGCTATCTTTGAAAGCTTTATTTTCTGGAAAACTACAGCAACAACTGGGTTAAAGTGTAAGGTGTGAAGAGACCAAACAAAAATATAAAAATACATATATACAGAAATACATTTCTATATAATTCTCTTTAAGTTTTCAAAACTGTGGGTTTAAATGTCTTGAATATGTTTAGATACAGTTGATACTGATGAGACTGCAAGTGAAGCATTCATTTGACTGAAATCCTTTGATTGGTTTATGATTGATTTAAATGTAATCAATCAAATCACACATTTGTGTCATCTCGTTGCATTAATTAAAATATTAATCTAATGTATTTTTCAGTAGCACCATTTTACTTACATTATCCACTGAGTACCGAGGGCCTTGGCAGCAAATGGTCTTAATAAAGTTTGATGTACAGTGCTTCCTGCAAAAAGAACCAGAAGTCTAGACTGCCTGTTTCTGATGGTGGAGCAAACAGTGCAGAATGACAGTTTTCATTGTGGGTAACATGACAGAACACAGCGGTACCTGCAGATGTAGGGTGCCACGACGGATAAGAGAGCAATTATCGCCAGTATCAGAGCTGCAACCACAAGCGCTGACAGGAGAACACAAAATGATCATGTTTACAAATGGACAATTAAACCGATCCATCCAACATCAAAGTCTCTCTGTGTCTGGATGTCCGTGTCAAGAAATTTATACTGTACATCTCTATCACAATAGAATCTGAATAGAGATATAAAACCTGAGAAAGCAGCCCAAACTGTCTGCTTTATCCATCTCTGAACCCTTATGGGAATCAAACAGTGTTAAATCCCTGAAGTGACAAACAAGAGCCTAATGGAAAACTCTTGCTTAATCCATCACAGAGCAATCACTCTGGGTAATCTAAGCCTACAGGCACCTGAAAAAGAAAATGTAAGACTACACTGGAACAAGAAGGATAAAACAAAGACATAGGGAAAGAGGTGGACGGCCAGAGGGCATCCTAGATAAGAGAGGGATGTAGATGAGGTTTATAGTACAAAGAAAGTTCAAATACATTGAATTACTTTTAATTACCATATAAATAATAAAATTTTACAAAATAATCATTGTGTAATGTAAACAAAAATATTAATAGACAATAGTGCAATATCATTTTTGCCAAACAAAATTATTTTTAGGTTATTTGCCTTTTATGTTATTGTTCACCCATTAACCCCGGCATTTAAATATCAGTGAGACATTTGACAGCTGCGCTACTGATTATAAAACTGTAACACATGGGCTCAGGAGATATCAGTGTGGTCTTCTTGCGTCAAAGCACGGGAAGGGTTAGTATGAGCAGTGTTTGTCTTTAGTGGAAAAACAAACAAAAAGAAGCCATTTTAACCCGAGCTGAATCCACACTACGACATCCACTCTGACCAAAGAGTGGTCACTTAATCGCTTCAGAAAAGTCCTGGCATCTCTGGTGTCCACTCATAAAAACACCATAAAGCTCTCAGCACATGAAGTGAAACAACACTGGATTTCTGCAATAGCCCTATTAGTTACTGTCAGAATAAACAGAAAATTAATGGAGGTATTTGAAACAACTAGATTAAGTTCAGTTCATCATGACATTTGCTTAAGTCAAACACTTCATATCAGTCGATATCTTGGATTTGAGAATCAAGGCCTCAGCAGGTGACTTGTGGTTTGTGGTACAATGCAGAATACAGTACTAACATGATTAAAGGTTGGATCTGATAGCAGCTGCACAGAAACACATCCTTGAAGAATACCGCACCCAGCCAATGACCTCATGAAGGCCTGTGGCCGATCAATCTCAAACGATGAAGTAAACTTTCAAATTCCCTAGCAGGGCAACTCTAACCTATCTTGTGCTGCTGACCAGACCATTACTTAAGCTGAGCAAGTCCTACGGGGAGTTTGTATAATCACCAGTCTGTGAAGCTAATGGAAGCTCATCATACTGTGAGGGGTGCAGTCACACTGACCATATATCTGCTTGGATAATGGCTACTTGGCCTTAAAAGTCTGATCTACAACATAATCTGCAATATTGTTAAGTAGAGTGTACATTACGGAGGGAGACGCTTTCAAAATCCCATTACGCCCTAATCCTTCCACACTCCCTAATGTATTACCCACAATCCCCCACTCATGGAGCCAGGCCCTCAAAACAAACAGAAAAGCTTTTCTTTTATCCCTTTTCAAGAAAGCATGTCTTATTTGATCAATACACATCATGTCCCAAGAGATGGATGAGAATTACTGCTCAGTGGATGTGGACAAGCAGAGTGATTCTCCTTTTCGCTGACTCAATTAAACAGAGAGTGGATCAAAGGCTTGGCCTGAGCCTGGACACAGGTTCATTTACTGACATTGTGCCTCAAGAAGGCAAAACTATTCCAGTGATTACTGAATTTCATCATCTTGCATTCTTCAGTGTTGTGCACTTACGTAAACTTGCACTGTCTGGTGTTCTATCCACATTGTGAGAGCAGCTGGGTTTACCAGTGGCCTCTGACATCTGGATCCACACAGAGTAATGACCACCCTCTCCGTATTTCTGACTCCACCTGCATCCAAAACAGTTAAATATAAACAAATGCCTTCAACAACAGCACATAAAACTGCAGGCTTATTTTATTTGATCTTCTGTGAGATTGCATTTCCTCAGAAGAAAATATGCAATTACTTTTATTTTCATCCACTGATGCTGTTTTTCTCCAGACTTGAATGTAAAAACAAATATTTCATAACACCTGTAAAGCTCAGGAGCACCACCTAGTGTCTAAAGGCTGAAAGTGTGTCCATCTATCCTCTCACCATCTCCAGTTTCAAGTCCCCAAAACATGCATTACACGCTCATATTGATCCACTGTTGGGATGACATACTAGCTATCACTTGGAGTGTTATTTCAAAGGAAGAAGGAAATCAATAGCAGCACAGTCTGGTTAGAGACCTCTGCATTGATCTAAGAAGCCCAAGAGCAGACCTCTGAGAGCCAAGAAAAAGCACCAGAGGCTTGTCATTTTGAAACCCAATCCTTGCCGCCATGTTTACAGGTGACCCCCAAATGGAAAGCTCTGCCCTGTTATCTTGTCAGTCCTGATTGTTTATAAATATGGCAACTGTCTCTTTCAGTTAACTTCCCCACAGAGGTTTCCACAGGACGCGTACCTCTGAAGGTTTAATGAGCCCCTTTCATCAATATTGGAATGTCGGGTCTTATTAACCCCAAAAAGGCTCCTGATCGATACCTAGCGAGGAGGTTTAAAGGAGGGCATCACTCAGGTCCCGAAAGCAGGTCAGGATTACTCTCCCAGCCCTGTAAATAATCACACAGACTGCTGATGCAATCATTGGATGCCACCACACTATATTATGTCTACCAGACAGGGGCAATACACTCCCCCAAGGCTAGTTATTATGAGTAACCAAGAAACAAATCAGCAGTTTTACCCCCGTGGACTCTAAATGACAACCGGTTTCCTGTCATTAATGCTTATTTAGAATATTAAACTTATTACCTGCAAAGAGTTGCATTCATGGCCCGCGACTCCACTTGCAGAGTCAGAGTGAATTTAGTGCTGATCACTACAGATGCATTGTTGTTGTTGGGTCTCACTTGGGTAAAAAGTTGGTACACACACTGAAAAGAGAAAACAGGAAAACATTGAAAAGTCTGGGATGTAAAACCATCAGGAAGCCCAAAATCTAGACCAATGGTCTAGATTTTGAAAAAAAAAAAAAAAAACCATCAGAATGGGTCATAATAATGGACAGTGGAAGGATTTAAGTATTGGCTGCTCCTAAGAATTTAATAAAATACTAGTGTGAAAAATAAGACAAAGAAACAAATAATATACATAAAATGAACACAAATCACAGGAGCAAGTGACTTTCACAACACAAAAAATGCAGTGAAATGGTTCAATCATTTAATCAAATGTATTGCAGGCTACTCCACCTTTTTCCACATGAAAGTGGCTTAACTTGTCAAGGAAAGTGGAGCACAGTCTTTTGACAGTGCAGTTCTATGACATGTTTCATGGTTCTGAAAAAAGCTTCATAAAATATGAGCCATTAAACCCGATGACATCAGGATTTTCCAGACATCAGACAACAGCATTAAAACAGGATATATGGAGGTTACAAGACTCAGTAGTCTAATAAAATTTGCATTATGGAAAATATAGGATCCAGTAGTTATAAAACACAGCTTACGCTACAAACTAAAAGTTGGGAAATATTGAGTTCTGCTTTCATTGTTTTTTGTTTTTTTTTAATTTGTCTGATGTGAATCCCAAAATTTACCTTACATACAGTCATGGCCAAAAATATCGGCACCCTTGCATTTCTGACAGATAATACACAACCTTTTTCAAAAATTTTTTTTCAATTACAAATGTTTTGCTATTCACGTGTTAATTTCTTTTTTTTTTTAGAAATAAAATAATAAGGAAAAAGTCAAACTTGACAAAATTTTAAATGAAACTCAAAAAATCCCCTGGACAAAATTACTGGCACCCTTAACTCGATATTTGCTAGCACACCCTTTAGGGGAAAAAACTGAAATCAACCGCTTCCTATAACCATGAATCAGATTCTTACATCTCTCTACTTAAATTTTAGATCACTCTTCTTTTGCAAAATGCTCCAGGTCTTTTATAGTTTGAAGGATGACGTCTCCCAACTGCTTTTTGACATCTCTGTTCTATTTTAACCATTTATGATGCTTTTTGAAGTTTGTTTTGTGTCATTGTCCTGCTAGAAGACCCATGACCTCCGGTGGAGACGCTGCTTTCTGACACTAGGCACTACGTAGCTCCCCAATATTCTTTAGTAACCATCAGATTTAATGATGCCATTCACACAGTGAAGATATCCAGTGCCAGAAGCAGCAAAGCAACATCACGACATCTGTGAACCTCCACCATGTTTGACTAAAGGGACTCGTGTTGTTTTCTATCAAGGCCTCATGTTCTTTTCTGTAAACAGTGCCATGATGCATTTTACCAAAAACCTCTGTTTTAGTGTCGTGTCCACAGTACGTTCTTCCAGAAGGATTGTGGTTTCATCACATAAGTTTTGGCAAAGTCCAGTCTTGCTTTTTATGCCTTTGTGTCAGCAGTGGTGTCCTCCTGGCTTTCCTACAATAATGTCCCTTTTTATTCAGATGGTGACGGATAGTGTGAGCTGACGCTGTTGTACCCTGTGTCTGCAGATCAGCTTCAATTTGTTTGGAAGCTGATAGAGATTATTTATCCACCATTCAATCCTTCATTGTATTTTTCATCAATTTTGCTCTTCCATCCACATCCAGGGAGGTTAGCTACAGTGCCATGGGCTGTAAACTTCTTGATGACATTACGCACAGTGGGCACAGGAACATTAAGATCTCTGCAGATGGACTTGTAGCCTTGAGATTGTTAATGTTTTTCCACAATTTTAATTCCTTAAATCCAGAGACGACTCATTTTCTGACAGAACTGCAGGGTGCCAATACTTTTAGCCGTGACTGTATGTCTTTAAACTAGGTGAGAAACATGAATGTGAAACTTCCTCTGTATTTGAGGCAATATTCTGTATGTACATCCTGCTCATCTGCCTTTATCTTCTTATCCATATAAATTTATTGACTTTTGAAACCTGGACAGATAGGGAACAGGAGGGGAGAGAGAAGAAGAGAGACAGGATATGTCCTTTACCTTGTAGCAGTAATCTGACGTGTAGGAAACTTGCACTACTTCTGTCAGCTGGTTGTGAAATGTTAATAAAGCCTGGTCCATTTTCAGATTGGGTCCTGCAATGATTTTATGATTTACAGCAGGTAAAACTAACTTTTCATACATCATAAATATAAGATAAGCAGAAGTGTGTATCAAATTATATTCAACATCAAGATCACAACACTGACTAATCATTTCCTAAACACCAGACATGCACATTTCTTCATTAATAGATATTTACCCTGATTATAGGAACCGAACACAGACACAGAGAAGTTAAAAACAGAATACTTATTTTTCTGGACAGTTAACCCTCTTTGGTAAAATTGACAATACAGAAACATTTGGTCTCCATACTAGTTTAATGATGATCCACATCTACCATTAATGAATCAAAAACACTCACCTGATGTTAACTGTCGTCCATGGCTGCTGGCAACAAGGATCAACAAAGTTAGACATGTTTGTAGCGGTATCTTGAACTCCATGTTGTCTTGACTTGAAAACTGCCTCTGTTAGCCACTGCTCATCTTTATAACTCTCACACCAATATAAAAAGTGGTCAAAGGGCAGAATGCATACGTGTTTCCTTTTCACCGGTTTATGATACATATGTTTAGATTCAGTTTTGGGGCAAAAATAAACAATAAGGACTTTAATCATTTGTGGAAAGAAAGATAAATGAAACAGGATTGAATGAAAATTTAGAAACTTCTCATGACTAAAAAGGTAATAAGGTGCATTCATACACGAGTCAGACATTTTCAGAAGTAATAAGTATCTGCTGCTGGACTCCAATCGATTGGTTTAGTTTTAAATCACGACTTGCTTTTCTTTCCAACTAAAACACTTAAGCACCGTTTTCATTTCCCCATTCAGTCAACTGTTAAATGTAGATCACTTGTCACATCCTCTCCCTCCTCTCATTTCATTAACCAGTTCATTTCCCTGAGCACTCGCTGTGACAGATGAGTTCAGTGGGGCAATCTCACAAGAGGACCTCATTAACCTTTGACATGAACTCCTCTCAGCTGAGGAGCACAGCTCACTTTAAAATCTGCTGTCCTAATGACTGGAGCCATTAAATACAATAGACTTATTGTATTCTGGAGTTTAATTTCATGTTTAATATATGTGCATGTATAATATAAAAATAGGTTATTGAAGAGTGTACAACACGGATCTTCATCCTTTTATCACGCAATAAAAACACTGTTGCACTACTCATTATGTTGTATCCTGCTACAATAGCTGGCTTCTGCACGCCTTGAGCAACAGATGACAGGTTATGATTAAACAATAGTTGACAGGTGGCTGTGTAGCCTATCAGCAGAGAGAATTTCTACTCAGGCTTCTGCAGGGACAGCTAAGTAGGACCCACAGCTCATGTGTCGGATGGATTCATTCCAGTTGCTCTCACTGGCCGCCACAGCAGATTTGCCTCTGTGCAACAGGAAGCTGGAGCTGAACGTCCTCTGTGCATGAAAACACTCTGCAAACATGGTGAGTACACAACATCTCTGCTCTGTGGTGTGTCAGGGCTCCCACACAGTACTGCTAACTGTTTCACACACCTGTTGACAAGTACTTAGTCTCATAGTGTAAAACTCTACTAGATTATAATTGAGAAATCCAGATTAATTTAATTTGACATATTAAACTCAAAGTTTCATGTGTCAGGGTTAGATTTGTTAAGAATGGCAAAAGCACATGTTCCTGTATTTCCTTTCTATGCATTAAGCCTCTCTGTGAGATGAATAGATGAGCTTTAAGCCAGTGGGTATTGTTTGTGTGCTGTCCATTCGCTCCACAGATACAGCAGATTAGAGCGTTGCTATGATACCTGTTGATGTCATTGTTCTGGTTAAGGCTGTGGTCATGATGTGTTTGCTCTTTAGGGCATAAAACCATAAGCATGACTGCTCATCTGGGGACAAAGCCTTCAAAAGACCATTCATGATTGTGCAACATAGTGACATCTATTTGGGAATGTTGACAAATGTTAACAGTGAAGTTTGGATTTAGAGTCAGGGTCATTGAGGTTGAATTAAACAAGCAGTATTGACTTTAAAAACATGTGACCATGCATCATGTGTCAAGATTAGGAAATGAGTGACCAAAAAAAAAAAAAAGACACAGTCCCCCACCCCTCCCACCACCACGCATACCTTTGAACTAGCTGGTTCTTAAAACCAGGAATGCAGCCTCTCATTGTTTCCAGATGGGATCCAATGCAACCAATCACAGTTTGTGTTTGTGAAACTGCCCCTCTAAAATCTGCACTATTACATCTGCTCTGTCCTGCCAGGCTGGTAAGATACAGAGTCTGACTGAAGAGGAGAGGAACCACCTACTCCCACTGCTGCGCAACGCTCAGTGGGTGGAGGTTGTGGGGAGGGACGCCATTTACAAAGAGTTCAATTTTAAAGATTTCAATCAGGTTTGTCATATTATACCTAGCATAACAACCAGCTACATGGTTTATGGATGATTTAAAGACATGATCTTTTTTCTTCACAGGCTTTTGGGTTCATGTCCAGAGTGGCTCTGCAAGCAGAGAAGATGGATCATCATCCTGAGTGGTTCAATGTCTATAATAAGGTATAAAAGATAGAAGATCCTAACCTTTTGCAGTGAACACTTCAGTGTGTGTTGCATAGTCCAGTACAGTGACCTTGTATCAAAACATCAAATCAATCAATCAATTACTCTCTCTCTCTCTCTCTCTCTATATATATATATATATATATATATATGCAAAATTAAGAAAAACATTGCGTTTCTGTTCCTAAAAGTAAACAAAGATGCTCCAGTCCTCGTCCTATAATGTGTGACGTCACACAGGTGCAACACATTAAACTAATTAGACATTTTTACGATATTTTTTTCCATCTTTATTGTTTTGTTTTTTTACGGCCTGCTGTCTACGTTTCGGTTCATTTTAGCTAGTTAACAGAGTTAAATCCAGCCGCGCATTCAGGAGCTAAAGTGGCAGATTTCCTTCAGGAACTGGTGAAGCCCAAACATATCGCTGAACAGAGGTGGATATTGGACTTACATTTATCAAGTGGCCATAAACACGACGACCGTGTCTCAGCTCAGTGTTTGCCTGTCTGATGCAAAGGCCTCCTGCCTCCACGTGCGACGTAGCGCCGCTAGGCGACGCTCTACGTCGCCCAGCAACCGTTCTAGAATTCAAGGACTGTGACAGATTTATTAGAATAAACAAATAATTCAAACGGTCAGAATTTACCAAAAATAATTATTATTATTAGTTTAAACTATAAGTTTTCTTCAGTTTTTATGTGTACACACACAATTTTTCACAGTATTAGTTTTATTATTTATATCAAGTCATGAAGTAAAGTCGAGTAAACAATCTTAAAATGTCTCATTTACAGAATAGATACATTACATACATACATACATACAAACATTCATGTCAGATTGACCTTATTAGACATTCACTTTTCTTCTTTATTTTAATATGAATCAATAAATAAGGTGAAAATTAGTCTGTGTTGTACAGCTTGTTACACAACAATAAATCAAACAAATTAGTTATACTTTTCTTATTATTCTATTTTTTAAGAGGCCAGTTTAGTTTTTAGTTTACTTAAAGTAAACTAAAAACTTAATGCAAAAGCCACTGTTTTTTTTTTTTTTTTTTTAATTGTAGGA
Source organism: Polydactylus sextarius (assembly GCA_016801845.1). Classification (NCBI taxonomy): domain Eukaryota; kingdom Metazoa; phylum Chordata; class Actinopteri; family Polynemidae; genus Polydactylus; species Polydactylus sextarius. The sequence goes on along the minus strand of CM028911.1, from coordinate 4,676,058 downwards.
TTTAAAAATTAATCTTCATTATTTGACTTGACATTAGTTGAGTTCAAGTTTTAACACATATCTAACACACTTTGTTTTAAGCCAGATAAAAATACTTCTTGTAGTCATATGATAAGTGCCACAGTCACAGTATTTTCTGTTTCTGCTCCAATTTCTTTTGTTTCCTCCAGGTCCAGATCACTCTTAGCACACATGACTGCGGAGGGTTGTCTCAACGTGACATCACTTTGGCTACCTTCATTGACCAAGCTTCTCTGATGTGACCAACACACTGTTAATAATCTCAGCAGTGAAAACTGTAGCGGTGAAAGTCACGTCTTTATTTTCATTCCACTCTCTCAAAATGTGACTGTGACCCAAAGAATATGAACCAGTTACTGTCAGTTCATTGTTAATAATTTTTCTGTCTGTAAAGGGTCCAATTTGTTGTTAAAAATACGCTGTTGTTGGCTTTGCACATGGTAAATCTGAGATTATTAGCCAAAGGAAATGGTAAAATCATGTTTACACATTAAATGTCTAAAGGCTACAAGCAATTCCACACGAACCATTCAAAGTGTTATAACAGATATTATCCACAGAGGTATATGTGTCCTCCTGTCACATCTGATGTGTTGTGCCAAATGTTTTTTGTACTTTCTTGTCAGTAAAAAGTAATTTTCTCTTCATTGTCGTACTGAAAAACAATCATAAAATGATTGATCTCTGACTGAATGCATTTCTATTGCAAACACAACACTGTGGACCATCTGCTGTGTTAACTGTTAACCACTCTGAGTGTGCTGACAGTGTTTGCTATGGATCATTTGCTAGGAGAAACCGGCAGGTGCTTCCTAACAAAATAAATCAGCTAAAGGAGGATGCAGGTTGACACGAAATTCAACTGAACATGCAGAACTGTGCTTGTGATTATACTGAAGTAGAAAATTCAACATGAGAGGTTCAACATGAGGTTATACTTATTATGAGCTGCTGAACTGGTGTTTTTTCTACAATGTCTGTGTATTGAGGAGCAGTGGACCTTAATGATGCTGCAGCCAAATCCCCGAGGATGAAACTGCTAAGACACAAGTTTCAACCTCTGAAGGCTCAGAGTTGAACGCTCATTATTAACACATAATATCAGGAAAAGAAAAGAACAGAAACCAGGACAGATTATTTACTGTGCAGATTTTTACAGAATCAGCTACAGAGGTTAATAAATGTCAGGAATTAGCATTAAAAGTTTTTATTCAGAAGAGATTTCTTGGCCATTCAATCATCAAACATAGAGGATATTTCTCCAAAGCAAACAGGATGAGTCATTATTGGAAAAGTCTTTTTTTTTGCACAGGCATGGGTATCCACATCCTGTCACTGGCTGCTGTATTTAATGGTGGATGGATGGACACAGATGATAGTATGAGCTTGAATCGTTAGTGGGGGCGTCGCGTCCTTGGTCTGTCATCAGTCTTTTAAGCAGGCACTGACTAATAATGGAAAAAAAAATCCCAGTGCACGTGCAAGAAACTAAATACATTCACATCTAATCTCTGTAAAAACTGCTCAATTTGTAAAAACAGTTAATGAAAACAAACGCTCACGAAAAAAAAAGATGCACAATCTAAGTGATTAATCAACAACCAGTGGTCACAAAATGGTTAAAATGCAGCGACGATGCTGATGAGCTGTCAATACTAATGCATCTCTGAAACATTAATAGTAGAGCATTCCCCTTCGTTTTTCATTCATAAAAAGAAAAAAAAGGTTACATATTGCACAAACATGGAAATCAACTTATGGAAACACATAATTTCAAAAAGCAATATTAGGAAAGCGCATGAAATAAAGAGAACAACACAACACAAGGTCCTTTTGGTGTTACAATATACTTTTGTTAAGTTATCAGCCTATAAGTAAAGGTGTACATATATCCTGCCGAATGGATCTTTTTTTTTTTTTTTTTTTTTTTTTAATTTTTAATCCACAAGGTATCCACATTCAGACAGGCAACAGAGACCTCCTGATTCTTTTCAGTATTAGTACATCTTCAGAACACTTTCATTTCACTTCTAGTCGTCAAATGCCCTAACATGGTGAAGATTCTGTTAAAATAGAAAACAAAACGACAGTTGCTCTGTTCGAATGTGTTTTAGTGGATGAATAAATGACATTTGCATTGAGTAGAAACTGAGGTAGATTGAATTAGGAGACAAATCATTCAACTAAGATAGTACACAGGTGACTGTGCAGACTACAGAAGAAATACTGAGTGTCTGCGCTTTGATAATATACAGTAGACCAGGGTTGGAAACGGCCTTCAGTCCAGTTTCATTCAAAGATGGTAGATGTCAATCCTCGTCTTTACAAAGCCGACTGCTGCGTGGAATCATTAAAATAATTAAAGTGGTTGATAATCTTTAGATTCCACAAGCCACTTTCAAAGCAGTCCTTCCCTGGTGATAGCCTCTCCCTTAGTTAGGTTTAAAGACAATTTTACTGAATATTAACGACGTTAAAAGCTCCCACTATTGAAATAATTCTCCCTCTGTCTACAATCCAACCTCCGCCGATGGACCACAGAAGCAGACATAAAACAAAAAGAATGTCATTAAACTAAGTGCTAACAAATAAGCATACACACCTTCACGGTTACAGACAAACTTCTACCAAAACATCAGAGAACTGTGGTTTCAAGTGATTTACAGATTAACCTGATATGTTCTTGTCAGGACATTGCAGTGCTTCATTAAAATGCTGTTTTCCAGAGAAATTTTAAATGATAACCATACACCTTTGACAGATCTCTACATATAGAGCCAGTCTAGAGCAGTAAGTACTTCGGGTTTCATGCTAGAGGGCAGCACAGTGTTTCTAACAAGCTTTCAGTGAGTGGTCTGTGTTTTTGCCAAGTCATCACAGATGTTGAAGCAATGATAGTAAGTTGAAATGTTCTGGAGTTGAAAAAACAAAGCAAAACAAAATTGAATGCTTTTGTTATGAAATCAGTAGATATTATGACAGATATATGTATTTATAAAAGCTAAAATTGAAATGAACTTCTAAAACAAAGAAAATTACTCTACAACATTAAGAACATCAAATGAAAAGAGTAAAACTTGTTTGGAACCAGTCACTTCTTCGCTGCCGTTGAGACAGGGTTACAAGCAATTTCTTTCTGGTCAATGATCAAAATGACGATGGCTTGTGCTTCACAGATCTTTGCAGATGTTTTCCATATATTGTAGATATGCAAGATAAGGCAACCGTTGTGCAATTAACTCAGAGCTCTGCGAGGAGGCGAGTGTGTTTCCCTGCGTGCAGTGGGGGTCGGTTCAGGCCGCCGGGGCCCAATCCTGTTTCAGTGGGCTTTGCCGTTGCCGTTCATGTGGCTGTTGTTTGTCTTGGGCACCTCGGTGCTGTAGAGACAGTCGAGGAAGCCTCGGGAGATCTCGGTCACCATGGATCTGTCTGGGATGGACTGGGCCATGCCATAGATCGCTCCCTGAAACAACAGGAAGACATGAGTGAGGTCACAAACACAAAGTACAGATAATAATAGATAATCAAGGTCTAGGTTTGAAACTACAGCTCTCATAATGCTGTAGTGGCACATAGACCTGAAGTGTATTGCCACTATTGCAACAGGAGGTGGTAATTTATCTTAACTTGAGCACCACCTTTTTTTTATTCTATATTTGTTCACATTTAGTCAAGAGAAAAACAGCAAAAGTATCTCAAAATTAGATGTTGGCACTTCCTGTTTGCAGTGCATTTGTGCTTGTGCAGGCGACTATCCCTGGAATAATTAATAATGCTTAGGAAAAAGTGTTTACTTTATCATGTCATTTATTAACTATGTAAATTGGACATAATACTATCCTCTGAATGTGTAAGTCACAGTGAATCTATAAATATGTGTATCACTTCTCTGTAGACCAAACTACACATATGTTAAACTGAATTACTTTTTTTTATTATAAGCTCTGGGTTTTTTATCCTTATATTTGCATGCCCATTGTTTAATTTCTGATATTCAAATGCAGGTAACGTTTCTTTCAGGAGATTTCTCTTAACAAACCTGACAAATACAGGATGTGCCTGCTGGGTGGAGTCACACCCAAAACGGCACGAGCAGCTTGTGTGTGTTGTGTTGTGACGACGTCAGCAGCACAAAACAAAACGCCACATGTACAAACAGTTTGGCCTTAATGACAAATGCAGAAGACTGAATACTAAACAAGCAGGTTATTCTCTCCAGTTTCTCATTAGCTGAGCTGGGACCTGTACTATAAACTGACCGGAGTGAATTTGTTTAGGTTATGTGGCAGCTGTGTAACAGACAACAGAAAGTAGGAAAAGTGTAGCAGGTTGTGTGACTGTGGAGCAGAGTGTTGAGCTGTCACTTTACAACGCATGCTTATGGAAAACACAGGCACTGAGGAAAAAAATCTGTAACACCTCAATATAACGTAGCCTCCTATATCACCACCATCTCAGTAATAAACATGTGATTGAATTCACACAAGTTCATAAACAACTGATAAACTTGAATTGCATTAGAAAAAAAAACAGAAATGTCTTGTCTGTAAAGGAAATGTAGAAGCCTCGTTTCAGTTTCTTCCTATAACTGCTATTGATGTATCTATAGAGTTGAAACAGCTGGACCCAAAGAAATCTGCTGGTCCTGATCAGCTTGAACCCTACTTTCTTAAGTTGGCTGATTTCAGGCTTCATTGCTAAGCTTTATCAACTTTGTTTAATCTCAGTCTTTTTAATAGTGAGGTCCCAAGTATATGGAAGTCTGCCTTTGCTCTTCCCCTGCTAAAAGGCAGAGATCCCTCAATTGTGAACAATACAGGCCGATCTCGAAGCTGTGCATTTTAGCAAAGGTCTTTAAAAAACTTGTCTGCAATCAATTTAAGGATTTCCCTGAAAAGAATAACATTTTATCGAGTTACCAATCTGGCTTTAGGAAAAAACACAGCACTGTCTCTGCAGCCTTTAAGCTTATAAATGACATCACTGAAGCACTGGACTTAAAGAAAGTATGCGTCGCATTATTTTTAGACTTATCCAAGGCGTTTGACACTGTTGATCATAATTTCCTGATTGATACGTTGCACAAAATGAGCTTATCTGAGCATGCAGTTTCTTGGGTTAGGGTTAGAAATTAGAAATTATCTGTTGGGTAGATCACAGTGTGTCCAGATGGCAGGATCATCATCAACATTTTTGAGGTTTTCTAAGGGGGTACCAAGGGTCGGTGTTAGTGCCTATTTTGTTTTCAATTTACATAAATGATCTTTGCAACAATTTGTCAGATGCTTTGTATCATTTTTATGCAGATGATATAATAATTTATTGTTCTGCATCATCTGTTGTGCAAGCTTTTATTCCTTTACAGTCTGCCTTTGACGTCGTTCAGTTCTGTCTGCAAAAGCTGAAATTGGTTTTGAACTCTGATAAGACGAAGGCCATGCTGTTTTCCAGGGCTACTGGGTCAAAAAGTCTCCCTATTTTAACTTGCCAGGATGCAGCCATTGAGCTGGTCTCGTCTTACAAGTATCTGGGTTTCCATATTGATGATCATTTAACTTTCAGATACCATATTTCAAGTTTAGTTTCTAAACTTAAGGTAAAATTGGGCTTTTACTTTAAGAATAGATCTTGCTTCTTGATTATAGTGATGTATTGCACATGCATGCACAAGTTTACATTCTCTAGATACTGAGGTTTTTCACTGGATGCAAGAATCTCACTCATCATTGCACTCTGTACAAAAAAGCTGAATGGTCATACCTGTCTGTCAGGAGATTTACTCATTGGTTGACTTTTATTTACAAGGCTCTACTTGGTATTGTCCCATCCTATCTCGGATTTCACCTTGTTAGGAAACTTGGACATCACAGCCTACATCTTCGCTGTCTTTTTCACCCTGACTGTTCCTTATGTTTCCACAGAACTGGGAAAAAAGGCATTTCGCTGTGCTGCTCCCTCTGCATGGAACTCCCTACAAGATGATCTAAAAATGTTGGACCTGATCCCTCTTAATAGGGATGTACAAATATTATTTATGGTACTACTTCCTCTGTAAAATTTTGCTGCCTCTTGGCCAGGTTGCTTTTGAAAAAGAGATTCCACATCTCAACAAGCTAACCTGGTTAAATAAAGAAGAATTAGACCGTAGAGATGTACCTTGTTAAGTGCCCATTGACCACAACCTGTATATTGAGTGTGTGGATGCAAATTCTTCGGGTGTGAAAACAGAGCAGAGCTATCTCACCATCCCTGTGGTTTTCTCTTTGGGGTTTTTCATGATGATGGCGACCTGCTCTCTGACATCACGTATAAACTTGTCTGCCACTCCTGGCTGGGTGTGCAGGACTGTGCAACAAATGTGGATGCTGTGAAAGAGGAAATTGTAGAGTTAATGGTAATAGTTACTATCAAACCTTTAAATCAGGTCAGGTTACTATGTGTGTGTGTTTTATTTGTACCTGGAAGGATACTGAAGCGTGTTCAGATTCCAACCCTTTGACGTCAGTGCATTAGACAGACGGAAAATATCAAAAATATCTGAGCCTATTGCCACCACTGACACCTCTGGATCCCCGAACACAAAAACACCTTTAACCTTGGAGACTCTGTCAATAAGAAAAAATATTTTTGTTACAGAATTTCTGTATTGTTACTAAAACATAATGTCTTATGTGTCAGTCTGGGTGCCTTACTCTGTTTTGATTTTGCGTGCAGTACTAATGATCTTCTTGGTGGCATCTACGTATCCGTTCTCTCCCATGTGCATCATAGTCGCCCAACAGGCAGCAATGATTCCTCCTGGCCTGGAACCAGCTATTGATGGCGAGGCGTAGATTCCCCCCTGCCAGTCTGGAGCTACAAAGTACTGGTAGTGACGATACTTTTTATCGCTGTAGAGTATCACTGAGGAACCTTTTGGGGCGTAGCCGTACTGGAGAGGAATGTGAAAAACACACTTATACGTAATGCTGTATTGAAACAACCACGAATGTGTGGCTCTGAGCCAGTTAAGATCAAGATTCCATTACACAGACATTACACCTAACGTTATGTTTGTCAGGAGTTATAAAGGAAAACCATAATTCTTTTTCATGCTTTCTTTATTAGCTCTAAAGCAAGATAGTGTAAGTGGATAATTGAGAGAAACACTGATCTGAGGGAAGTAAACACACCACTCCTTACCTTGTGGGTGTCTGCAGAGATGCTGGTAACACCTTTTACCCTGAAGTCGAATGGTGCGAGTGGATAACCAGCCTTTGCCATGAAGACAATGAGAAAACCTCCTAGACAGGCATCCACATGCAACGGGATCTTGTAGCGTACAGCCAGCTGGAATACACAGAGGGAAAAGTGTCAAGGATTTAACTTCCCTCTTTTGAATTATAGAAGCCATTTAAATGGAAAATGTTTTCTCTTCTGACCTTGCCAACTTCCTCAATGGGATCGATGATTCCATGAGGAAACTGAGGTGCTGAGCACACAAGCATGGCTGTGTTCTTGCTGATGGCTCTCTTCATAGCCTTGACGAAGAGGAAACAATGTGGGAATAACTAATGTCGAAAAATAGCAGCCAATTAGCACATACTGGTAGCGCATAATGTATCTCACCTTCACATCTACTTTCATAGTTTTCTTGTCGAGGGGAATGTGGACAAGCTTCATCCCAAAGTAGTGCGCTGCTTTGTTGAAGGCTGCGTGGACGCTCACAGGAGCGAGACTGCAGAGTTCGAGCAAAACAGAAAAAATAAGGTAAGAACTTCTTTGTTGGAAAACCTGTGGAGAACAAACCTTGCTACGAGTTTATTCAGCTCGTCTTACATTTCAGGGTATTTGACACCTCGCTCATACGCCATGTCCCTGTATGCCTTGCATGCCATCAGTATGCTCTCTGTTCCCCCTGAAGTAACCTGGAGAGAAACAAAACAAATGTAAAGATGCATCAAGTCCAAGTCCCATCTTTTTTTTTCCAACTGGAGTTTCTGACTTGCACATTTTGTAAATATGTGCTGTGCTGTGACTCACCGTGCCACAGGAGTTGGGTCCACCATGGAAAAGTGAACAAGCCATTCTAACGACTTCTGCCTCCATCTTTCTAACACCAGGAAAAATGTCAGGGTGAAGTGGATTGCTCCATGCAAAATCTCCATACACCTAGAAGAAAAAAAAAAAAGATTTGTGGACTCACAAACTAGGGCAGCAGTAATTTTATTAAAAGGGACAAACATTAATTATCCATAAAAAATGTAGTCCCAAAAGTCCAAAGATGTAACCACAGACACGTACCTTTACAAGGAGATTGGTCAAGGTTTCATCGCCCCAGTACACTGCCCCTGAAACACATCCTTTCTCCCACTGAACTTCATCTGCAAAGACACATTGTTTCTTCAGAAACTGATTTTCTCAGGAAAGGTTTCTTATCAGAAATGAAAGTCAACCCTGGTATAAAAAAGAAAATCCACTCCTCTTTATTTCAATCACTCCCCTGGGACTCCTGGACTGTAAAGTTAATGAACCATGAGGCAAAGCTCAGGAGAGAATGACGACTTACTCAGAGTCTCGTACTCTCTGATTTTGTCCAACACTTGGCTCTGAGACAGGCCTTTAGATGGCAGCTGTTTAGTGTAGCTCATCCCGTTCTTCAGAGTGCACAGACTAGCAGACATGTCGTCCAAAGCCTTGTTCAGCTGGCTCTGGATCTGCCGTAAAGAAGAAAACAGAGCTGTTTTATAGGCACACACCGTCTCTGGATACAGTAAAAGCAGTGATATAAAGCCTGTTGTTTACTAAAATGAACAAAAGTGAAAGAAATGTGTTTCAAACTGATGCTGTGTTATCAACATATTATGTAAAATTTATGATAAGGACTGAATGTGAGCTCTCTGTTGGTGACCAGAAGTAACCGAATGTTATCACCAGAGCATGATCTTCAGTGTGCCAAAGGTCTGACCTCCCCCTCCTTTCCCCCACTGCTTGCTACATTCAATCATCCAAAAGTGACTCATGAGCCCAAGAGACGTCAGTCTGTGCACATCTGCTGGGAAAAGAGGGAACAGATTTACCACTGATACTTACCGCCACGCCAACAAAGGGTATTTTTCTGATGAGTCGAAAGCACTGCTTCTTGATTCGTGATGTGAGACCTATTAGCCAAAGACAGACAAGGCAGCAGCTGTGGTGAAACACTGGCACACACTCAACCACAAATATTAACCAGCTGACGGTGACCTATAATCACAAGTCAAGACAAGACGTGTGCTATGAAAATTGCAGCTATACTGACGAGGCATTTTATTCAAACCCAGAAGAAACTGAACGTATGAAGCTAGTCTCCTGTAAGAAAACCTCACTCTGACCGACTCACTCTCTGAGCTGAAGTTTGAAGGGTGGAGCCGAGGAATCCAGCCACTGATTGACCGATAGCAGTTCTAGAAAGTCTAGTTGATTGAAGGTATTTCTGTATCTTACACAACAGACAAACAAGCACTGTGCTTTGGGTAAATATCTACAGTGTGTATGAGAAACTTAAACAAAAAGATTTGCATTAATTCAATTCAATTCACTTAACTGCTCAGACCACATTTTGTCATACCCTACAGCAGATTAGCAGTGATTAAAGCTGGTGTCAACAGTTCCGTGAATATGACTGAAAACTACAGTATGACTCAAAGAGTATTGTGAAGATTGTCTACAATCGCAGAGCCTGACTTAGCCTCTAGCAGGCCTACTTTGTATCCATGTGTCACGTGTGAAAGATTACTTTCTTGCTGGAAGAGGAAGCCTTTGACCCAGACTGCTCCCAGTGTGGTGAGGAGTGTCGCTCCAATGATCTGCCACGGCTCCAGGCCCTCGCAGCGCGAGTTGACGTGTCGCCGACCTTCCTCCAGGTACAGCAGGACCATCTCCTTATACACCTCCAAGGCACTCTAAACACAGAGACACACACGTTACAACTCTAAATGTCAACTCTACATTACATCAGGCATTATTCTTGTTTTCCAGTCAATGAATAAAATGCAGAAAATAAGAGGAAGTTTTTTCACATTACTCCGACAAATATCGTCTCATGTTAACATGGGGAAGTGATCATTAACTTTTTTGTGAAAATGAGTTTCGTTTGACGCCATCATGACCATTTTATTTCAACTTAAATGAACTTTCGGGACAGTTCCTCCTTTTTAAAACATGTCGTAAATATCTGTGTAGATACTAGCACAATGAATTACAGAAGAAATTTATCACATCATCTATAAAAAAAAAACTCCAAGCCCCAACCAGTAGATCAGTAGATGAAGAAATATGTGTCATGAAGCAGAAATATACTCAGATAATTTGCTTCTTCAGGAGGAAGACTTGTAAGCTACAACTGTTTTAGTACTTACATCAGAAGACATTTTCAGACACAGAGTCGTTTCCTCCTCACACTAAGACAACTGTCAAGTGTTGTATCAGACTGTCAGATGAACAGAAAGCCGTCTATTCGTTCTCCAGGTGTGAGTGAGAGAACGCCCTCTGTTAACAGGACGACTATCACCCAGCTCCACCCAGCACCCAAACCGACAACAAGACGATCAGCCAGCTGAGAGGATGTTTTGTAATCAGTCATGAGGTTTGCCTTAAAATAGACAGATCCCATATTCTACTTTTAGTTTTAAGCCTAGTCACTATTTTATGATAATCTAAATGTATATAAAGTGATTTTCACAGTCTGAATACATCTGAATATTTGAGATCACTAAATATGTCACAAGTGCTATTTCATAAGTGGGGCACAAATTATCTTTTCATTATCTCTCCTCTTTGGTGTTTTTACGACATTATAGCATGTAGTTTTGATAGCAAGGACACTTTATACTCTACAACTCCACCACAATCAGATGAAGAAAAGCTTAAGGTTCAAAAAACAATCTGTAGTGCCTGAAATAAATATCGCATAATGATACAATGAGGCAAGTTCCCCTTGTGAAACGGAAACACCTTGTCTATTATGTCAGAAAGTTGCTCCATCCTCCAGATTTTATTTCATCCTTATCATTTAACCATCGTCCACAGTCTCATAATGAGAATTGTTTTTTTTTTTTTTTTTAAGTGGAGCGAAGCAGACGGCTGTCTGCAAGATACAGGAGTCCACCCCCACACCCCCCACCCTGTCTACAGCTGTTATACCTGCCTGTTTGGATAACATGTTCTCATACAGGTTTGGCAAGATCAGCTGCACAGACATGAGTGGGACGCACTGGAAAATGAGCCGTTAACATGTGTTAACTCGGGAGACCTGATTTAAGTTTTCATGACAGGAGTCATATTTACTTGTTAATGTAGAAAGCAGGTGCAAAGCTCTGCCTGTGATCGCCGACATGCGTCCGTCATAAAGAGAAGATTAAATAAGGTTATCTCACATCTGTGCTAAATGCAACACTGCCTCTTTCTGTTATCCTACACACATTTTGCCTATATTTCACCATCAGGTCAATCTACCCTTCTCCTAAAACCATTCAATTCTATCTTTGCCTCAGGAAAACTTAAACCGAGTTCACACAAAGACTCTTGTACTAGTATTGTCCTGCTCATTGTTGGCCAGTGGACGCCCATTCCTTTGCTGCCCCTCATTCAGCATTCGACTGTTCTGTAAGGACTGCTTTTGTTGTCTCTGAGGGGAGGTCATGTTCTCATGGAAATGTACTGGGTGTGAGGTGGCGGCTCCTAGATACATCAAGGCAAAACACACAGCGAAGATAACACAACATCATCATTGCATAGTCAAAAAAAGATCCGGAGATCATTAAGCGGAGAAATAATTACAGCTGTGGTGTCTGGAAAAGTTTTCTTTCACTCCCCGCTGAGCCCCTGAGCTATCATGACATGAACTGACCCTGAAAGACTAAAAATTTACAATTAAACTTTTTACGATACTTCTCATCTCCTCTCCCTTGCTGGTCTGGACAGTGACAGACGGCAGGTTATGTTGCACTGACAGCAGATCTGTGTCAGACCAGCTGCCCTCTCGTGCCGAGCCTTTTGTCTGTCTGCTGCTGCTGATGGTCTGACCATCTACAAAAAGTTGACTGTGCTCCTTTATGGAAAATCCCTCAAATCTCAACAGCTCTCTGTACACAGGGACTAAAGCAACAGTAATGCTTTGTTTAAACTTCCTGCAGGTTTATGTTGAACAGGATCTCTAATTTTAAACAGCAGCTGCTTCAATAAACAATAGGAAGGAGCTTTAAACCTTTTTTTAATTTTTTTTTTTTAAGGGAGAGAACCACACTTTATCAAAACAGAGATCAGGTTTAGACTCAACAGGCACAGACAGTGAAGCTACATAAAGGCAGCAATATTACTTTCCTTTATTGTGTGATAAACATGATGAGGCTTGCCTCATGTGAAGTGTCCCATTTCAAGGGGCCAAAGTATCAATGCAGGTTACGTGTTTCCTAAGTAACGTAAGGCTTTGATAACAAGGGTCACTGTTAAAGTCGCTGTTTGTGGACTTGGAGCATCTCTGAGAGCAAAACAAGTTGGGTCATTGGTTCACTTCACCACTGATAAACAAGTCCTCCCCTTTCTAAGCGTCTTATAGCAGCACTGTCATCGCCCTGTGAGTCACACTGAGTGAAATGTGAGAAAAGAGACCAAAGTGAAGCGACACCTACCCAGTAATCCATGTTGTCCACGTTAACTTTCACCGAAAATCCTCTTTTTTTTGTCCGCTACTTAGGAAAGTCACCTCCCGCAGCCTTCTTCGAGTCCGTCTCATCTACATGCTGCTATCAAACACAGCAGAAAGCTAACCCTGATTCAGGAAGTGAGCGAGCTACTCGACAAAAGCTGCGCGCCACCTGCGCATGCGTGGATCTGACAACGCTGTGGATCAGTGCAATCACGTGGAAACCCTGTTGTCCGCGAGGGGCCGCATGCTCTGTAGATCTTCATATAGACACAGGAGAGGCGCACGTCTGTACACTCACAACTAGATGAGTTAGCAAAGGCACGATGCTGCGTTCAAAGGCTCTTCGACTACAACTCAAGCAGATCAATAAATAAAGAATACAGTGCATAATTTGGAAAATACTGAGATACAGACGACTGTAGAAACGCTTAACAAGACACATGAATTAAGAGACTAAAATATATTTTTAGAGATGCACAATTTTTAGACAATTTGGAGCTTTGACATGGCTCATTTAGTTCAGGAAGTTTTTCATTTTTTTCCAATCCATATGCTGTATTGTTATTTAATTATTTTTTACTTAATGTTTATCTGGAATTATACATATTAAATCATTTAATTAATTTATTTGGCCCTAAATTAGTCGAAACGTGACTGTAGAACTGATATTAATGACTTTTTAATGACCTGAAGTTTTAAAATTGTGAATAATTCCGTGACACTTTACACTTCCCATTGAGTTGGGTTGTTCACCTTTATTCTACTTATGGTTTCCTTGTTTCCGATGTCACCTGAAGGCATCAATTGGCGTTGCTTTCGTAATGACGTGAGGGTTGTTTGTTTTTCAGAGTAGAAACAGCGCCTCGCAGCAGCCGAGTGTTGAAACTGCATCTGTAACTTCTGCATCCCAGTGTGATTAAAAACAAAGATGCTGCAACTTATTTCTGCTTGAGTCTGATTTATGAATCAATTAATTATGTTTTTTTTTCTTTTAAACATGAATTGACAACTTTAACACTTAACATTGAGAAGTGATTTAAAAAAAATCTGCTAAACTCCTACTGAACTTATTTCAGATATCACATGAAATTAAAACATTTTCACAGTAAATGACAGCTAGTCAGTGAAATGGTGGTGAACACAGTAACAGTGACTGGATGTAACTTGATGTTTACTGGTTTGTAGTTTTGGTTAAAGCTGATATATTTTGGAAAGGGTCCCGGTTAAAGTTGAAACATGGTTCCATGATAGCAAAACAATGGAAACAATATCGAAATGAAGGATTTAATAAAAAAAATCACACATACTGTACTAGAATTTCTGGTGATTTTAATGGCTGTAATTTCTATCAGGCTTTAGAATGAAATTTATCTCACAAACAATTCTTCAATTGATTTTCACCATTCATATCAATTTACTAGAGTTGTGTGGGGGGGGGGGATACTCACCTCGCTAGCTCCAGTTAGTACAAATATACAGTTAGAAATACAAATCAGTGTATTCTTAGCAGTGATTATTATTTTATTGCTTTATTCAGTTTCAATGTAGAATATTTAAAAAGGAAATAAGATCATGCTTAATAATTTGGAACCAAGATTTCTCCACAGAATTTACATTATTATGAATAAATCACTATAGTCAATGTTTCAATTGAAAAACACAATTAAAAAGAGCATCTGGAGTTTTTTTTCTTATTGGAAAATCAATCTGTTGTTCTGTTTTGACAAACTTATACTTATATACTCTATATTTATTGACAATTTGAAGTTAAATTTCTAATGAGAATGGCATCCATTTATAGAAAATGAACATTTATTCTTTTTATCCTCAAAGAACTACTAATGAAGACAAAGTTCAGCTTTGTAACCAAGCTATCAGAAGAATGAAAGAGAAAAGCATTTTGCATTAGTTTAGGGGGTGAAAGGGGGCGACTTGCAGCCACAGCCCTGTTGGTGCTTTAAATTTTCAATCTTTACAAAAAGACAAACTGTCTCCAAAGGACAGCTATTCCACTGTAATTGGTGTACACTGTCTTAAAAAGCTGAGGTGAGAGGTACAATGCAATGCCTGTGAAAGGGAACTCCAAAGCACATTAAAAGTGAATTACTTCTTGTTATAAGTGTGCTCGGGGTCATTCTGGTCACGACGCGCGCACCTCTCCAAAAGCGCACACGTCTCCAGAGGCGCACTCCATACTTTCTAAAAGGCAGTCACATTGTTGAAGGGTTTCACAAGAGGTGTACATATGGCATCCGGGTTGCAATTAAATGTTTTTAAGATGTTTTTCCTTTCTTGAAGAAGTTTCCTTTTTCTTTTTTTCCCTCCCGGCAGCTCTTTGCCAGAAGGAACAAGAGGAGGGGGGCACATTGAATGGCTTCGCTGCTAGTTTGGGATGACAACAATCTGGTCAGCGAGTTGTTGGACTTTGATTGCCCCCCTCAAAACGTCCTTCAAACAAAAAGCTGAAGACGAAAATAAAGCCCCACCTGGTACCTCTGTTTGCTAAAATAATAATAAATAGATTTCGTTTAATAAATAAGCAAAGGAGACTGTAAAGTGAAGTAGTAGAGGAAGTATTAATCAGGAGAACCCGGCAGGTATCACCTGCTCTGGAGCTTGCTCAGTTTATTGTTAAATATTGTTAAATCACTTTTCGTACGAAGTCTGCTCCGATATCTGCTATTTCCACAGCATCTGGGCGCTTATGTTTGCCTATACTTTGCATAACAAGCAGGACACTACAGCATACTGATAAAAATCAAGGAGAGAGACTGACAACTTCAAACCCACACCTGTCCACGATATCCGAATATGGATTTGGCATCAATGATTATTTGTAAAGTGGCTAATATTCAGTTTACTTTAGACTTTTCGTGCCTTTTATAACAGCAAGGCACCATCTCCTATCTCACTAGCATATTTGTCCAGTTTATTGAAAGCATATGGTTATCAGATTGTTCCCAAAACACATATTTAGACAGAAAGTTAAGGAGAGCTTTTTGTGATCCTTTGTTGGCAACTGTAAATCATGTTTAAGCTCTGCCTCACTCCCCCTCTCCCCCTCACCAGAGCTGAAACGTGTCTGCATGTTGCTGACACATTTTACGGACCTTTAACTCCATAAAAGTCGAGTTTTATTATAAAACTGTGATGCGCCACTGAGCTGTGGCCATTATGGGCATGTTTTTGGAGATCTCATGACGCACAGATATATGCTCAAATTATAAAAGAAATTGAGCTTTTATTGTTGTGACACACAACAAGACCCTTAGTACTTTCGGTTCACACAACAGGTCTAACCCTGACACATCCTCTTTGTTAGGTGGCCCCATGCGTAATTCTCTTTGTCCAAATACCGGAGCTTTGCGCTCGAACGCAGAAAGCAAACGTATGTTCAAATACACTTGACATTTAAAAAATGTCAGTTTTCTTTGATTAAAGATGAATTTTCTTGACCAACACAGAGGTGAGTGAATCTTTAAACCATTTGTTGGCAACTCTGGTGTAAGAACCATTTAACAGCAGCTCTTTGATGTTAAACAGTTCAACTGGTGATACGCGCAGGATGAAAAATACGCAGCTGGAAACATGATATTTGACACTTTATTTTTTAGGAAACCACAGTGTTTCTGTCGTTTACACGCCAGTTTTGCAGTGCTGTGGTGCATCTGAAGTTGGTTCAAGTGCACCACTTTTCCTGAGTTGCTATGACCACCGCGTACCCTGCACAGCATGTGCCAATATTCTAGGTGCGTAAAACTTGGCATGACAAGTAGGCGAACCCTTTAACAGCGCAGAGATCTGATAACACACACGTGCGCAAGCAAACTCACGCTTTGTGCCTGTAAATAAAAATGACTTAAATAGAACTGAAGTATCGTTAAATATTTGCCCTAATTTCATAGCTTTTGCATCTAAAAAATTATGCTCAGCCTCATTGGAAAGTCTATTTATTAACATAGAAAATGATGTTAATCAGGAAAAAGTGCAGCTGCTTCTAATGCAGCTTCCAATGGAGCTGGAAAATCACCACATACACTCGTGTGCATGATATAAAATTCAACATAATATTTGTAGCTTTATTTTTAGATGACGAATTTCTGTGCGTAAAGACAGTTTCCTTGCGCAGTGCACTAGAAATAAACCCAATACCTACTAAAAAAACATATGTGATTAACAAGATCATATTAATATTTAGTATGTAATATGTGAAAATAGTTATTTTATTTTATTTTATTTTATTTTTCATTTTTAACACACCAAAATCTTGGCCCTACTTCTATTTGTTTTTTTTTTTTTTTTTTTTTTTTTTAAATATTGTGAAAATATTGTTTCCAATGTTTATTCAGCCAAATCAGTTTTTTGCCCCCACCCTCTAAAAAACAAACAAACTATGTTTTATATTAATCTTCTAACATATATTTATTCCATTAATGTGTCAGACATTTATGGCACTTTACTAAAAACTGTGTTTAACTGAAAATGACAAAGGATACACAAAAGAAATACAGTAGCGTTAAGAAGGGGAGACACGGAGGGAGAGAGAGGGTGAAGGACACGCAGCCTGGACGCTGATTGGCCACTTGACAGGCGCTGTTGATTCAGGCTTCCACCAGCTAAAAAGATAAGATAAAGGCCATATAAAATGACAGAGATGCGCATCCATCCCTCACTGTCTGCTGCCTCCTGCTCCAACACAGGATTAACAAGGACAATTGACCGTATCTTTACCCAAGCTTCACCTGGCACGAGTATAGAAGTAAGTGTAAACAAATCTGAAGTTTTTTTTTTTTTGAATCTGTTATTTGAACTTTTCCAGATGAATATCAGGTAGTAGTATTGTTATTATATGTTTATTATATCTCTTTTTTTATTGGTTGCGTTATTTATAGAGATAAAACAAATCAAATCACATCAGCACTGTGAGAGATTAATAAAAGTTAGAGGGAATGTGATTTTCTGACTGAAGAGTTAAAAAAGAAATGATTACACACAAAACTTGATTAACTCATTAAAATATTTGTTGGTGTTTTTTAGCAGCAAAATTTTCTCCATCTTATATGTGCGATTTGATGGGTACCTTGATAAATAATAATAATAATATTAGTGTGTTCATAATTGTGTGTTTCACCAGATGATAATGAATAATGTATTTTAATTGTACAGGATGTCTCCCACAGTGCGCTGCGAACCAGACGACCTGTGCACGTCCGAAGACGCAGCGACGCTCAGCAGGTTTTCTCCGTCGCTCCTCAAACTGAATGACGCAGGTGAAGCTCCAGAAAACTCCTCTGTGACTTCTTTAAGAAAATATCCCACAAGTCATAGTCAACAGAGACACGGGATCAGGTGTGATCGGGCCGGACAGCGAGGACGGCGCAGAATGAAAGCGAACGACAGAGAGAGACACCGGATGCACAACCTGAACTCGGCTCTGGACGCGC
This sequence comes from Polydactylus sextarius, assembly GCA_016801845.1. Taxonomy (NCBI): domain Eukaryota; kingdom Metazoa; phylum Chordata; class Actinopteri; family Polynemidae; genus Polydactylus; species Polydactylus sextarius. The sequence goes on along the minus strand of CM028911.1, from coordinate 4,657,926 downwards.
TGAGGAGCATCCTGCCGGCGCTGCCCGAAGACGCAAAACTCACCAAGATCGAAACTCTCCGCTTCGCTCACAACTACATCTGGGCTCTGACCGAGACTCTGCGCATGTCAGACCAGAATACGGTAGAATACCTGCCGGTGGCGTCAGACCTGAGCAGCCCGTCGAGCGTTTTATCCACCGAGTCTGGATACGTGAGCTCAGCAGAGTTTGACCTAAGAAACTGTTATGCGTCATTGAACGAAACGAACTATACAGTTTTTACAAGAAACGAAACCAACATGGTTCCTGTCACTTTTTATGTCAAGTGGTGACATTTTTTTGTAAGCATTTTATTCCTGTACCTGTACATAAAGTGTCTCTATTGCTCAAAAACGTCAGTGACGTCACCACAGGTGTTGCCCATCATCAGCTCTGATTGGCCAGAAACGAGGGCATGCAGAGCAGCACAGCAGCATGTTCTTTGTTTACCTTCACTGTGCATTTAACACATTCATTTCAATCTGACAATCACAGACTTAGAAAGACAAGAGCACTTGTTTAAGCTAAAAATATTTATTTGGCAATGACATTCAAATGTGTGTTTTTTTTAACCGTTTTGCTGTATGAAAGTAGATCTATTTATTTAATAAAACCGTAGAAAACATTGTTGTGTTGTATTGAGGGTGAAAATTATTCTCTTAACTCATTGTTTCCATCAAAAATACACAATGAACATGGATGTTATTGAAATACAGTTGGAAAAAAAAAAAACCGAACAGCATTATGTCATAGTATTACTTGATTCTCCTTTTTGTAAAATCCAAAGTTAATGTGCAAACAACAATTTGAAACACATACTTCTGTACTGTCCTGTCTACCAGTGACTGTACTGAAGCACAATGCGAGAAAAGACCGTTTTATAATCTCAGGAGTAGCGCGAACTAAATGATGTGATGTCTTGGATTACGTCACGGTGTCCTATAGACGGCGTGCAGTCCGAGGCCGAGCTCAGTGAGCGCTCTACTTGGGAAAGACCGTGACCACGTCGTAGCCCTCGGGTGGAGTCATTCGCTCCCTCGCGTGCTTCTCACAATAAATCTGGTCCTCCACAAAGAAATGTCCCTTCTGTTTTAGGTTGACGTCGCAGTCTGTGCAGGTGTAGCACTCAGGGTGACGGAACTTGTCCCTCAGCTTCACTACCATTCCCCTGAAAAGTAGATGGAAAGATTAGAGTAAGTTAGATAAACAAAGGTCAGTTGTTTTTCTTGACTGTAAAAGGTTAGGAGCTACAATACATGGCCAAAAAAACTAATAATCTTTTCTTAAAATCAAAGTGCTGCTAAAATCCTCCAAACTCCAGGGGAGATTTCCAGACAGATTCCTGAACTTGGCTGCACCAGATTCTCTCTTTGATATGTGCAGGCCAGTCAAGTTCTCACGCATCAAACTTGGAAAAAAACATTTCTTCATGGATCTGACTGTGAGTACGAGGAGGAGCATGTTTGTGCTTGTAAATACAGAAAGTAGAAAATAGAGAGAAACATCAGGAATGAGACATCCAGTGGTGGTTCATGGTTGGTGTCTCAACGTGGGAGCATTTCACATGAGACCATATACAGTAATGTACATCATGTCACTCAGTCTCTAATACACTGTTGACTATGACAAATTAGCACATCCAGTCTGTGGACAGTTAGTCAAAATGCACCAGGTTTTAGTGCTGCTACTGATATTTTACACAATTCAGTCAAACAGTTCATGACAAAGAAACTATTAAGTTCATTTCACGCAATGAGCACAAACAAATGGCCAAATTTAACACTGTTACTGTATTTAAAATTCCTCATACTTAAATTTTGTTTGATCAATGGACATTGAGGAGCTTTTAGTGCATAAGTATGTCCTGTCTTAACGAGGCAAACGAGAGGAAGGGTATTAATTATACAGTCTGTTGAAAAAGATCTGTTTAAAATAACTATGTGGCTTTTAAGGGACAGTGAACTCAAAACATCAAAGTCCACTCAAATTAGAGAAATTAGCCAATTAAGCTTAATTTTAGGGAGAGGAAAGAAGGTACTTGGCAGCAACAGATCTTGAGGAAAACAGCTGTTGACTGTAATTTGGCTGGTGCCTTTTACTAAGTTGAGCCACAAGGGGGAGCCAAACTCCAAATAGACACAACAGCACTTCAATAGAGGTTAAATAGAGGTGATAAACAGTATCATCGAAAAGTGAATTTCCTGCAGGTGGAGGTGAACTCCAGGTCTGGATTCTGAGGAAGTCATAAATGACTAAGATCTACAACCGATGGGCAGTGTAAATAACACTTATCAGTTAAGACGACTTTACTCATGAATCATAAAAGTACTTACACAATCCCAGATCCACATTTGTCACAGATGGGTAACTTTTCTGCATTCCCCACCGATGATCCAATCTTTGTTGTGGGGGCTTTAACACTCCTGAACCCTGATGGTTTACTACCGTCACCTACAAACATCAAGCAGATTGAGAATTTTTACCGTATATTTGTTTCAGATAATTTTGTTTTATCTGTTGTGAGTAATAAGCGGGATCCATACCCGTCTCGAGAATCTCCTGTAGGACCTTGAATGAAGCGGACTGTCGTGGGGGCTCATCAGACTCCTGGTTCTCCTGCAGCATCTTGTAAACCTCCGAGTCTGCTGCCACAGGCGGCCGCTTGCTCGCCTTTGATGGGTCTGCTGGCTCTCTGCAAAGCAAGTGTGTTCATTTCAGTCCGACTGCAGCAAAAATGTCAAAACGTGCTTAAGAGCAAACATCTTGTCATTTCATTATTCATTGTGTTGATACATAAAAGTCCAGAGACGCCAAACGAGCGAAGCCAAGACACAATATTGTCTAGAGTTTAGTTTGTCTTAATTATAATGATACGGTTTAATATTGTTTTATATGTGTGTCTTGTCTTGGTCTCGAGACAATTTTCTTAATTTAATTTTACTACAGCTAAGTGAACACTGAGGCCATTATATTCACATTACTAATGACTCGTAAAGACATAGATCACCCAGTCTTTTGGGAGGAAGCCCAAGTCCTCCAAGTTCCATTTTTACTGATCAAACTAATAAAAAAGCCATTAGCATCAACTTTCCAGCAGTTAGAAACCAATCAGATGGTGAACTGTGGAGAAACAGCTTTAATCAATAACATAAATGACTCTGAGATGCAGTTTTATTCTTTCTTAGTATTAAACATAGAAACTCTTTGAGGAGACTTTTAAATGAGCACAAGTAACATTGGGCTGATAGATGTATCTCATGTGGTGTGTTTAAACCAAATGGACTATAAACTGTAAGTAACACAAAACAATAACAAGTGTGTTATGTGGAACATTAAACTAAAACATAAACAACATTGAGACCAGTGGAGCATGTTGAACTTTGACCTGCATTTTCTAATTTAAAGGTGAGACTTCGGGTTTTACAAAACAAAACAAAACATGGAGCCGGGTAACAGCTACATAGTCACAGAAAGTATCCTGAAATACAGCTAGTATAAAGATCACGTTACTCGCTTCAACACAGACTTGGAGTGAAATCAAAATGTTGTTTGTAACAAGAAGAACAAGAAGTGCAGTGTGCACTTCTGTGCAACAAGCAGTGAGAAAGTTCCCGCACTAAGTCAAAGAGAGAAATAAATCACAAGATAATTTTAAAAAGGTTTTATGGCAGAGAATGTGTCAGAGCTCTGTCACTGAAAACCTGGATGGAGGCGAGGGTGAGCGGTGATTAGCTTTTAATTGTTTTCATGATTCAAAGGGTTAGTGTTTCCTCTGGGGCCTGTCTTTGATTTAACTCTGACCCTCTCTGGACCTCGTCTTGGCTTTGACCGGACTAAAGCGCCGTCGTTATCTTACTTGTTGCTGCTGGGCTCAGTGGCTGTGGCCATGGTCTTCACGTCGTCCACGGCAGAGTTGAAGTCCTTGATGTTCTGTGAGGAGTAGAGACCAGACGGGCTGTTGTACTGGTTCGTTACAACTTTGGAGCCAAACCCGGCGAAGGGAAGGGCGCTCCTGTTGTGGGTTGAGCCTATGTGTTTCACCTCCTGTAAAAAAAATAAAATAAAATAAAAATAAAGTTAAACTGTTCTGTTAGAGTCGGTGAGCGTCATATTTGTGAAATAACTCTCCTTGTCACTTGCATGCAACACGTGTAAAGCAAACTTGATGCAATTGTGGTCAAACCTTTTGAAACTTCAGATGAACTGTAGTATCTGCACACATACAACATGCAATCCATATCATGTGGGTTATTGATATTGGTTAACTTTTGTTTTATGGGTCATTACGCAACAAAAAAACAAGGTTTAGAGACGTTGTCAAAACAACCTAATTTCCTTTTTAAAACTGTTGCTCCTCGTTTTTTTTTTTTTTTTTTTTTTAAAAAAAGGCACATAATTTATCCACATAATGTATGACTGTGGACTCTGCCTTAATTATAGCTAAACGGTTAACGGATTTTACAGACAAACACGTCATGACACTGGCATGCCATCAAAAGTGGGCACATAAATACCACCAAATCTAGCTCATGCTTTTCAGTGGAAACACGGAAATGCCTCCAAATTTAGCTCATGCTTCAAGCGTCTGACATCTAAATTACAGAATACCCCAGAGTCTCTGCAAGCAAGTTAAAAAAAAAAAAAAAACTTGCAAGGACCAAAAGTTGCAACAGTCTAAAATGAACGACACAGTGGTTTTAAGACTTAAAAAAAACAAAAATCAACAAAAAACAGGTAAAGAAACAGGTGTCAAAGTGACAGACTCCAGACAAGCACATGAAACGCGTGTTTTGGTATATGTGAGAAAAATATGCAACATCTGTGACTTGTGAAACACACAAAGGCTGAGACACATCACAACCATTTCCTACATGAATTCACACTTTGGCCTCAACTTTCCACACAGTGAGCAGGAACTGAGGCTTGCGTCAGACTTTGGCTGATAAACTACCGTCTCCTAGGAAACCTCCTGTTGGGAAGTAAACAATGACTTCATCATTGGCACTACAGTCAAAAAAAAAAAAAAAAAAAACACCCCCCCCACAATACTTTGTAGGAGTGGTGGGAAAGGAAAGTAAATGTCTACCTGTTTGGGATTTCCCCAATTTAAAATCTAAAATGTCAAGAGCTGAACAATATTGACACACACCCGTGGCTCTGATGCAAGATTCATCTTGTACGGGTGTGTCTTCCCCTCCTCGGACGACAGCGGTGACCACAGTTTAGTTTCTGACCTGAGGAACAGAGGAAGGAGAGGAAAAAAAAGGCTTAAAAGATTCTGTAAGCAAATAATAAATCTCCCCATAGCGTGTTTATACATATCATGCTCGATTTCTTTCTTTAGTTTTATTTTTAGTTCTGTTTCTGGGTGTTGTCCTTTGACGGTGCACATGAACATGACAATAGACCTGCGTCTTTGAACGCAGCACAACTCCTGTAGGTATGTATCTTTTTCTCAGCTTCCTTGACAGTTGACCCCACCTTACATTCAACAGATTCTCCTCCCCGAATTTGCAAACAAATTTGCTTCAACCTGCCTGTTGAATCAGTTTCAACATTGCTGTTGCTGCTTGGGATGTGCCACCAGAAAAGGTCTGATGCAACTTTCTGATATGACAAGATTAAAACAAAAGGAAAAACCTCTAAAACTTTTAAAAGAGCTCAGTAAAACAATGACACACTTGCCCTTTAAAACGCATGAATATACATAACGTCACTTCCCAAACACCTGGATTGTGGCTGAGCTGTCTCATATTACTCAGTGTTTTTCAGGCCCGCGGCTACACACATCAGACTGGCATACGTTGCTACATCCTACCTGTCTATAGAGAGCACCATCTCCTCTATGCATCCCTTGATCTTGTTCTGCGCTTCCAAGTGAGTCATGTTCTCCGTCGGCTCTCCGTCGATGGACAGGATAATGTCTCCGATGCACAGATTGGCCTGAGCTGCTTTGCTCCCAGGTGTAACCTACAAACATGGAAGACATAAAAGTCTTTGTCTTTTATTTTGGAATGAAATTCTTGAGACACATGAGGACATAAAAGTCATTACATATGCGCTTTCACACCCCTTTAAACTATTTAGTCATGAGAGACACGAATATTAAGCGGATAACTTTTTAAAGATGTGAAAGCACAAATCCACATGTACTTTCCAGAACCTACTGTTACTTCTGTTTAAATAGGACCGTGAGGGATCTCTACACTTCTTTTTTTTTTTTTTCTTTTTGTTTCCTTCTGTTTAGGGTAAACACAGGCGCAGAGAGGTGTGTTTTCAGTCAGCGGCTATGACTGAATGCTGCCTCAAGGGCAGTGTGTCTCTATCAAAGATAAAGGCTTCAGGCTTGAAACAGAGGAAGACTCTGGCTCAGTCCAGGAATTTCTAATCACTTTTCCATGGGTGGAGTGGACCGACCACTTCAGCAGCAGCTTCCACTCACTCCACTTAGACAAAGTTCACAATGGAAAATCGTATTTTTTTGGTTGATGATTGTCACAGGAGTGTCACACTGTAAAACTTGTGTAATGATATCTAAATAAATTTGGGGGTGGGGGGGGGGGGTTGGTATTGACGTGTACAATACCGTTGTAAAGGCTGTCAGCTCATTAAAAAAAAAAAAACTTTAATTGGGGGACATCAAGACAAAAGACGGTTTATATTAAATTATGCTTTTAATTTGAAAATATGACTCAAACACACGAGAGCACACCTTTAACTGAAAGGTTTCGTGTAAGTGCTGGCGTGTTCCAACTATTGTTTTCACATTGTGTGTGTGTTTTTTTTTTTTTTTTTAAATATATTCTGAATAACAAAGACGTCTGTTTATTATATAAAAACAGTTAATACTAGAGTATCTTGTTTTACGTAATGCAGGTTCATAGCCCACCATGTTAGTACCAAATATTATACATTAGGTCATTAATAATAAACCGTTGAAGCTAACAGTCCCAGTGATGGAACTGTTAGCTTCGGTAAAATAACGGTCGCCGTTTTTAAAAACTAGCTAACGTTCACTAACTTTGTGTCGATATGTTCTCGCTGAAGTAAAGAGGAAACAGTCGGAGGTGAAAGTTTCGCCGGGACAAACCCAGGTGCGGTTACACTTGATAACAATGTAGCAGCTAACACACTGTAAGACTGAGACTAAACTTACCCGGGAAATAGCCAGTGGCTGCTCGAAGTCCTTTCCTCCAACCAGCCTGAATCCCCACGGCCCGGGACCCTGCATTACCACCCGGACAGGCATTTTGTTAATGTCGTAGAAAAAAAATAACTTCTTAAACCGAACTGAGTGTTGCTAACTTAGTGTCTCAGAGTTCACTTCCTACTGCATACGACATGTGCAGTGATCGATAGTGTGGAGGCTGAAGCTCAGCAGCATTAGAGCGGAGGAGGGTGGACCCACAGGTTACTGCTGGACGAATGGATTTTGAAGTTTCCTCGCTGATAAGCGGCAGAGACCAAAGATCCGCTACGAGGAAGATGGATCACTACACGACGTGTATGTGGCGAACTGGAGGTCACGTGACACCAAGATGTTTTACATTAATTCGTTTTCACAGTCAAAAAAAATTGCCTTTAAAGGCCAAGACTGACTCATCAAGATATCTAATGAAAAGACACTGAACTCATCCTGGTATTATCCAATAGGCCCAGTCTGTAAGGAACAAATAGATTAAAAATAGGGCTTAAAAATTGCTACAAAAAGCATCATAGTGTGTTTTAATATAACAGTGCCAGTATCTGTGAGTTAACTACATTTTACACTGTAGAAAAAGGCTTTAAAAGTTTTACAAACGCATAATAATTTTAATCATAATGTGTTTAAACGTAACTATGTCTGTGTATGTGAATGCACCGCAGCTATTGTAGGTATGTTATGTTTTTCTTTGCTTCCTTGACGGCTGACCCCACCTTACATTCACGAAATTATCTACTACCAGCAGGTGATGGCGCAATGTAATGTGCTGACATGACAAAACACACACACACATTAAGGTAACAGACGATCTTATTTAAACTGAAAGTACAGTCTATATTGTGCCTCACTTTTAAAGATATATAAGGAAAAAAGGAAGGAGTATTAGTTTTAGTCTTTTCATAGGATTTATTAACGCAAGAAAATATAGTGTAGTGTCAGTCTTGGCCTTTTAATCTGAGGATAAAAGTAAAAATATATCATTTGCAGCTTGTCTTTTGTTCTCTTTGTATCCTAATAGAAAACAACAAAGCTGGAGTAAACGAGTTATTTGCCTTCACTTGATTACTCATTATATCATCAGGACATCTGCGTGTCAGAAAGGCGGCACATCAACTGAGTTTTCAAATGCTTTAGTGTTGATGACAGTATGTTGAAATGTCATTTTGATGATCCAGCGTGGATCATAATTTTTTGGCTGTTTGTGGCTTCAGCTGATCAATGAAAACCAAACTACAGAAACACAGCTGGAGTGAAAAGTCTGTATTTATGTGCAACATCTTTGTGAGATATTTTTTAATTACTAATGTCTGATGTTTAATGTGGATGGTTCAGTGAAGATGTCACTTTTTATTCTTATGAATAATCCTTATAAACAGAAAATGAATGAATTCCTCTGATGGCCTTTTGACTTTTCTTGTAATGGAAACCGTTTGAAATGGAAACAGAGTGATCCCTCCTCGTTTTCCTGCTGCTTTCAGTGAGCTCCACTGTTTGTTTTAGGGATGTCGGTCTGCCGGTACGTCACCGTGTTATATGCGAGCTTACCATTTATGGTAGAGCTAAATCCCAGGATGTGGAATGTGCCGCTCCCAAACCTTGAATTCCTGCCAGAGGATCTCTACTGAAAAAGTAGAGAGAAAAAGCTCTGGGCAGACAGACTGAATGAAACACGTCCTTTCTTGTGGGGTTTACATGAGTCCACAACAGGCCCTCAGGCATACCACTGAAGTCCTCCAGACTGTTTATTTTAAAGTGAAGCTCTTTAAATATATAAGCTCAAGTACATCTGCTCCCAACTGTTAAAGCTGTGAAAACATATCCATCAACATCAGCATCCTAATGGGGCTTTAACCATCTGACATACAGATGCTGCTTTACATTTAACTTAAAGTAAAACTCTTTATCATTCAGGTCAAATAAAAACAGATAGACACACCAAAATGGTTTAAATTGGTTTATTAAATATTGCATAATACCGAAGTCACAGCAGTGTATAGTATCTTTATTTATTTTTTCAATATTGTCAATGTAACAGCACTGCAAATTGAAGCAAACAAACCAAACCTGTTGCGGGTTGTGCATCTCATTAAACTAATCCATTCTTCTGATTATTTGTCATTAAGATGAAGCATCGTGTCACACACTTTTAGGTACTTGCACAGTAAAACTGACAAGTTTTTAGTTAATGTGCTCCCGTCACTGAGACGAGGACTAAAGGGACAAATAAAAACATGGTTACATTAAATATGTCATGGATACATTTTCAGTGATACCGCCCTCCCCACCCCTCAAAAAAAAAAAAAAAAAAAAAAAATACATTAGATGAAAATGAGGCACAACTTTGCGTCTAACATAAGGCATTATGATCCTCACAAATGGCAGCATAATGTTCATATGCGTCAAACTTCCTGTGCTCAGTAATGCTCTCACTCTGTGCTTTGCCGGAAAAAAAAAACCCTTCAGGTAAATAAACTGCCACAAGCAAGAGCTCAACCTGACGCTCCCATCACTCGCAGTCTAGTTTTTTTTTTTAAAATTTATCTTACATATTTACAATCCTTCTCATGCGGTGCTTGTTCATTCAAGATGAAAATACAGACTTTTTCTTTTTTTTAATAAACAATCTGCACCACATTCATATATATTCATACATTCATACATCCCGTGATGTTTCATGAAGCACAGTATCACAGAGACGATCTGTAGTGGGTTTGTGTTGTGACTGAATGACGAGTGAGTGATCAGAGCAAACTTTATCTCCTTTTGTTCAGGGGATTGAGGATGAGAAACTATTTTGATAAAGAAAAAAAAAAAAAAAACTACAGGTCAACAGACTCTCAACCAATCAGCACATTCATGAGGAGCTGGAGTTACACAGGAGGAAAAAAATGTCAAGCCAGCAGAGGAAGGGGGGTGGGGGGGTTTCTGCGGTGTAACGAAATACCTGAACATTACATCAGTGCTATTCAAGCAAACCCACAATGCAGAGTATTATATGATTGATCTTGTTTTATCTTGCTGAGACAACATTCCCTCACTGATGACGAACTGCACAGGAAGAAACACCTGATTTTTGTCTCAACGACAGCAAACACCAGAGAGGACGAAACACTGATTGCTACTTAATTCTCCTTCAATGAATGTACTTCATCAGTTATTAAACTTCATGTATATCACAACTGTTTTCCAGTCAGGTCATTGTTTATCATCACCGCACAAGTGTTGCACATTCAGCTGCAAAGAAAACAACGATATAGTAAAGAAACACTTTTAGATCTAGAGTGTTACTGTTTTGTCTGTCTGTACTTCACATTATGCTTCAGATCGTGAGCACTCAGGCAGTCATACAGAGCTACGCTAACAGGAAGGACCACTGATAGTCTGGCACTGTTTGATTGGAAATATGTGGACTGGGAGCCACTTTTTTATGCTTATTTATTTATTTATTTTTTATACTTGTATAAACTAAACTGACTTGAAAATACTTTTGTTGTAGCAATTGCTCTACAAACTACATCCAACTGCAGCAGCACAGAGCAGGTCATAACAAGCACTACGAATTATTTGCAAGTACAATTTGACAGCTCCGCAAATGACCGATGAGCACATAGCAGCGGTTGATGACAACGAGGAATTTGCAAAAAAACAATATGTGTGCATGTCGAGGACCCAGTCTGACAGTTTACATCTGTGTGTGTGTGTTATAGGATCTGATGGAGCTGTGCATGTGGGAGCTCTGTGCTCCACAGGGAGACGTCTCTGATGCTCCGATAGAAGAGTTCAAACCAATCTCCTCCATCAAGGAGCTGCTGAAGCTCAAAGAGCTGACTGTTAACCCCGTCACTGCTTCTGTTTTCTTTAAGCTAAACACAAACATAGAGAGGTTAGCTGATAGTGTTCCATGCTCCGAGTTGATTTGTCAATCTGATATTGATTTTTTACAGTGCATGCTGTCCTAACGTCGACCTTAGTATGTGAATCATTCCACTAACTGTATTACCCATGTTGTTGTCATTACATATGAAAATATGTAGCCATATCTGGAAGGCCTCTCAAAGTTTTCTGTACACATTTACATGGCTAAAACATACAATCTTGTCAGTAAGGGCATGGTTAAAATCTCAATACGCTTTTAAAAATCAGTATGATTATTTTCTAAGACACCTTTCTGGCTTTTATCTAAAATATTAAACAGCTTTTTTGTCATCACTGATTAATTCTACTATGATCTTCTTTAGGTGGGATCTCTCTAAATCACCAAACAGGAAGTTAAGTGCTACCACGCCTGTCCTGTGGTTGAGCTGGAGCCAGGCGTCTACCACCAGCTACCTTAGAGGCATCAGCCATCAGCAAACACGGTTTACTTTTATCTCAACAGAGGAGGTATAAAAGGACAAATAAAGAGTTTCCGAAAATATAGGATGTGCATATACACAGTTTTCTTTTCATGCAACACAGTTCACGGTTTCTGTATTCGTGTTTGATGTGGTAACTGAGGAAAAAGAGAAGCTGAGAGCGCACTTCAACTTTTTTATCGTTTCTAGTCATGCACATGACTGTAATAACTGTTGTATAACAACCTTTGGATAGAAAATGAAGGCAAAACTGAGCCAGTGCCTAAAGCTTTGAGTCTATGATGTTCTTAATAAAAGTAGTCAATACTGACTTTAAGGTGATTTAGAAAATGTAAAAGAAAGAAAAAAAAAACAGATATGTCAGACCAGTTTTAAAACTCTAGAGGGCGCTGATTTGACATCATTTTCTTAAATATATATTGAAAGTTGATCAAAAGTTAAATCAAAAGGACATTGTTTTTCTTTTTAATTCATGTGATGCACTGTTTGCATCACACTTAGCTAATAATGTTAAACACCTCTGGCCCTGAAAGGTAGCTCATGACAAACAGCTGTGACCCCCACATCACACAAAAATACATTCTGACTCGTCCAAAGTCCAGTTCAGATAATAAAATCCTCTCTTTAATCCATAAACACTGCTCTGCTGCCGCCCTCCAGACTGAGGTGCTACGTAAACACTTGTGTATTGTAAAATTACACGGACGAAAAAAAAAAAGGAAAAGCTATTATCTGTACAATACAAGCTAAGTTTGTTTTAGATTTTTCACAGAGATATTCCACGTGTGGAGATGGACGTATTCTGTTGCGGCGTGTGTAAGATGTGGTCGTGGTGTACACCGTGCTGAGGTTTGGGCAGTGAGCTGTCTCTGTCTTCGCCTCGTGCAGTTTGACATACCTCAGGCCGATCCGATCACTTTCCCCCCAGACAAAATGGATTCGCCTGGCTAAATGTCTATTCTAACCAACAGCCATGCGCGATAGTTATTGACTTCCCAAGCTTGACAGGCAACCATGTGTTACAGCCAGATTAGATAAAGTGTCTTTACAGTTTCACCTCCTTCACGTAATTCCCAGGGAAAGTCCCAAACTGTTTTGTCCTCTTTGAGGTACCTGTAGAGAAAGAGAAAGAAAGACAGACACTCATCAAGAGAAAGAAAGAAAGAGGATGTTTTTATCTGATAAAAGTCTATAGAGAGTTATGTTTGAGCTATATTTGAGGCCTGCGCATGTACATAGCGCTCTGTCACCCACTGTCACTCTTCAGAAACCCTATATGGAAGGATGTGACACAAGTGAAGATGACTCTAGTTCTCCAGGAGCCCTGAGCATGCACATTACACGCGTGCAGTCCTTTTCGTGTCATTCAGCCGAAACCCTATATGGATTAATGGGACACGGCCCGTGTGACTGCGTCACTGAGGCCTGTGGCACATACCAACAAACCAGCCGTCATCGCACTTCTCCATGACGCTGACGAGATCTCCCTCCTGCAGCTCCAGCTCGTCGTCGTTCTGCGGCACATAACTGTACAAAGCCTGGAAACTGGAGCACAAAGACACGAAGGTGAAGTGATAAAACTTAACAAAACAAGAAATGAAAGTGTAGGCGTCAAAGTGAAACAGAGATATTACTCACATTCCACAATTGAGGCGACTTGGCTCCGGACTACTGCTGTGAGACTGCGGTTGCTGGGAAATGATGAGACATTGTTTACTGGGGTGGGGGTGCAGTCTATGGACAGAGTCATGAGGGTGGTGGGACAAGGTGCTGCAGTACCTCACTGAGGTCTCAGCTATATTCAAGATCTCATTACACACTGCCTCCTTTTAGTAGTAGTAGGTGAAGTCGTCAGAGAAAGACAAGACAGTGGGCCCAGCGAGAGTCCCGGGAGAGGTCGAGATGAAGTTGATAGAGAGGGGAAGTGAGGAGTTAGACAGGAAGGGGGACGAAGTGCGACACAGGGAGGTAGATCCAGTAAGTAGGAAGGAAGAGAAGGATGTGATCCGTTAAAAGCCAGGAGGAAAAAAGCAGAGGAGGTGTTGGTGGAGCCCAGGAGGAGAGGCATGAAAAGGCAAGACACCAGAGTGAGAGTATGAAGGATTAGTTCACTTCTTGTATGATAATACACAGTATGAACATGCAATATTAAAGGAGAGCTGACAGGAAAACCTAAATGAATACTTTGACATTTTGGGTTCAACTTGTTCTTGTTCAAAGTTAAATGAGAAAACTGACAAAACAAAATCTTCTCTCTGGATTTGGTGGTTTTTAGAAAAAAAACAACTTTTTACAAGTTGTGACACAATGAAAAAACAAAACAAAACATAAAAACAAATCTAGACCTCTCCCTTATGGTGAGTCACCAATATTCTCTGTAAATGTGGTCTTACGTGGCTGTGGTTCTGACCTCACTCTTGTCAGTGTGTGTGTATATGTGTGTGTGTGTGTGTGTGTAGTCAGACAGAAATGTAAATGAGTTGCTAGTCTGGGAAACTCCTTCTGCTGTAAATGATTTAACTTTTTAAGTGTTTCTTACTTTAAAAGAGCAAGTTTATTACAGTGTCTGGATCATCGCAGCATTCATGCAACGTTTTTGAAATTTGAGCTTGAAATTAGTGATAAAATTGGTCTGAGGCAGCAAAGTTTAGCTTGGTGGTTATGCTGTGAAGTCATGGATATGCTGATTAGCATGTGACTTAATCCATCAACATCTAAAGCGGTTTTGAGCATTAGCAACTTTCCTTTGAACTCGTGTTGTGGCACAAACAAGATGTAGCATGTTTTCCAGCTTTTATGCTAATAGAGCCAGCTGCCTTCAGCTAATGAACAACAATAATCTTCTCATTTACTTTTCAGCAAGAAAACAAATTCTATTTCCCCCAAAATCTCAAACTATTCCTTTAATGAAAAGATAAGTCTTCAAATATCTGATGTTTACAACATGTAACATAAATGTAGAAGACATCATGGGAGTCAAAGATGATGTGAACTACAAAGGGTGACAAGAGTTAAAGAGATAATGAGTCAGGTAACAAACATCTTCAGTTGGGATCCAAGGAGACTCTTCAGCATCTTACCGCAAATGAGTTTACATTGTTGTTATCCTGGATGTCAAACAGCATCACAGGGCTTCTGGAGCTCCGCCCGTGATGATCAGCCTCGTTCTTCACAAACTGCAACACAAACACAATCAGTTTCAACCGGGAGGTTCAAAATAAAAGCTTTTCTGTCTGGCGATAGCTCCACCTGCTGTAAACTGTTGTCATACTTTCATAAAACAAGTCAGGTTACACTTCCTTGTAGGTGGAAAGTTCAACCTTGCAGCAGCTTTTGAAACACAGGCCAACACGTGAAACCTATAAATACTCACCAATAAATATGTCACCGCCCTAAATAAAACTTCCAACCTCTGATGGCATCTGTGTTATGACACCTCTGCATGGGACAGTAACAACAACATGCAACCATATGCTGAATTTTATGAAGACAATGTAACGTGAGTCCTGGGGCTGTGAGCATAATGTCTCCTCTTACGGTCCTTTAGAGTTTGGAAATATGACTCTGAACTGCACAAACACTGTAAAAACGTTTGCGTATTAGTAGCGCACACACAACAACATGCAAACTTGCAGGCTTTAGCAGTGTGACACGGTTTTACTACTTCTTTGTTTCCTGAACTTTATCCTCACAGGGATAAAATCAGCTCATAACTTATTCATCTCTTTAATGCTTCAACCAACTGTTTAAGGGAATCAAACTGTGGCCAAAAGCCCAATGTTCCAGTCTGAGATGCAACACTGCACACCATGCAGAAGATACCTCTGCAGGGCTATTTCGCCTGCTGCCCGGGGCTGCGCAGCCCCTGTCCCCCTCTGTGCCTTCCCCCTCTGTCAAATCCTTCTCCCCCCTCAGCCAGCCCTCCAGCACCGGCCCGCCACAGGGGCTCACGCTGCGTGACAGATGTGGGGAGGGACAATGGAGCAGGAAGTCCTCCCTCTGAGGTGGGGTGAACGTGAGGAAAGGAGTGGTAGAGTTGGGTCTGGGTGGGTAGGGTGGTGGCAGAGGGGAGGCGGATGGGGAGGCCATTGGGGAGACGCAGTAAGGGCTGCCGGTGATGGGAGGCACGGGGCTGGCGGAGAAAGGCGGGGGCAGGTATTCGCCGCAGCGGTAGGACACAGTGGGCAGCGGTGGCAGGGGAGGGGTGGGGGCGGCGGGAGGGCTCCCTCCGCCCACGGTCAGGGAGATCCACTCAGAGGAGATGGCGTGGACCTCGGGGGACACGGAGCGGCGGGGGGAGCGAGGGAGGGGCAGGGGGGAGGTGGTCAGTCGATTTCGATACAGCTTTTTACAGCAATGTGATGAAGGAGGTGGAGGCGGAGAGAAGAGGAAGAAGAAGGGATGAGAAGACGAAGAAATGAAAGGTGAAACAAATTCACAGGACAAAAAATTAAATTAAAAGTGGGGATCAAGGTGAACACAAAGAGAATTTCTGCTTTTCAGAGACGTGGTATTCTGGGTCGTCCCTCTGCTGCAATGACCCACCAGACACTGGATTTGAGTTCTCACCTGAGGAGAAGCGTTGGTGCTGCGCTGTGGCGAATAGCTGACAGGAGGGTCGGGATACTCCACCCCGTTTTTGACGCGAGGTTTTCTGTTCACTTCTACGTAGGTGACGGGAAGATTCCTTGGCGGTTGGTGCCTGAGATTTTGCCTTCATACCAGTTCTCATCAACTCTACGTATTAGCGTGATCCTCTCTCCCTGCACAGAAACACAACATCGATTATAGACATTGTTGGGGAAAAAAAAGGATAAGGAAAGTAATAAAATGGACTTCTTATTGACCACATCCTACTTCTCACCTTTCTGAAGGACATCTCCACCACTGTGTCCCCGGTGAAGTTGAAGCGGGCGATGGCCTCTCCGTACTCGAGGACCTGTACTGGGGCACTTTTCTTTGGCTGGGCTTTCTCTGTGGGGGGAAGGAGCTGCACAAGAAGACAAATTAATATGACTGGCTGAAAAAATTGTGTATAAAACATAATTAAAAATCCAATTATAGACAATAACACAACTATTTCCATGAGTCAGTGTCAAAAAAATGTGAATTACAGAACATTTAGCAACAATTTATGGTAAAAAAAACAAAAAAAAAAAAAAAAAAAAAAGAGAGTCCACATACCTCAACATAACTTCTGGGGAAGATCCCAACTCTTCCATGATGTTCCCCCTCATACCAGTTCTGATCCACCTGTCGAATAATATACACGATGTCTCCCTTTTGAAACGGTAACTCCCTGTAAAAGTTCCAAAAAGAAAGAAATGGTTTTACTACATGAAAAATAAAGTGTGATTTCATGCAGTCCAGTAGCATTTAATATCTTATGAGCTATGAGGTGGCGGTGAAGTAATAAATCTTTTATTACAAAAATTCCACTATACTAAACAGTAATTTCCTGCGATTGTCATATTTTCTGGCAACGCGTCATCATGAACCCAAAAACAGAAGCCAGGAATCGTTTGAGTAATGTCTGCTCTGCCTGTGAGTAAAAATACACAGGGTGGAGGCAATATCACAACATCACTGTTGAACTGGATCGCAATAAATTGTAAATTGTTTCCCTCGACTACATTAACATAGAATCTGATTATGATCACTTACTTTAGACTTTCTGCTCTGAAGTCAAAGCGAGCCATGGCTGGAGTTCTCTGTGTAAATATGAAAAAAAGAAGAGCTATTTATTATATCACTACAACTTCATAAATATTCTCAGTTGAGTCGATTAAAGTTTTTTTTAAAAGACTAAACACAGTGTACATCTATTATTCTCTGTGCTTTGTGGTTTATGCGCCTAAAGAAAGGATCTTTTAGTGTTTGCCGTGAAGAGTAAATCTGAGTTGTCCTTTCGGTGCCCTTTCTGTAGATAAATATTCAAGCAATGACAAGAATGATGTGCTTGTGACTGACTGGGTTACTTGTCCTCTGGAGCATGCTCAGTGAGAAACTACAGTGGGTTGTTTACTGTCACACTGGCCTGGAAAGAGAACCCAAGGGGGCACCTTATATCGGTTTCATTACATCTAGATATAGAGCCGGTAAACAGTATGAACTGTGGAAGTGAAGTGTGGAAATCTACTGGAAATATTCAACGATAAACTTGGTGTATAGCTCTCACCCTCTGAATTTTTTAACCTGCAGGAGAAAGCCATCTGTGTCTACAAAAATCCTGCTGACAAGCCTTTCAACCCCCAACAACCCCCTCAGTCTGAGTCACACACCAAGTGACAAAGCATCTGTCGTCTTTTTTTCCTGCTTACAGAAGGATAAGACACAGCCCTGCATTGTACCTCGATGCCTGATTTCCTTTTCTCTGTGTTATCTGTGATGTTGAGCAGGTCTCCGAAGCGCTCATTGGTGATGAACTGGTGATGTGTTGGTACAATGCCTGTGTGTCGCCTCGACGCCGTGTCAGCCTCTTCCTGTTCCCGCTTCAGCCGTCGCTGCTCCTCCAAGATTTTCTGCCAGGAAACCAGACTGCACTGTTTGTCCCCTCTAGATATGAGTCTCTATTATTCTTCACTTCATGTGATCTTGTCTTTCTTATGTATAATATACAATTATCACATTTACAACACTGCCCAAAAAAAAAACCATCATTTCTGAGGTTTAATTTGTTTGGTTGGTTAAGTTTGGTTGAATTTTCAAGGAAAGTCACCTCTTTGTCCCCGTGACGCCTCCGCAACACATCATCCTGGCTCTCCCCGTGAGCTGGGGACGAGTCTGGAACAGAAACAGAAACAGGATTACGCTGTGAAACAGTTTTATTGTCAACCTTAAGGCAGATTGTATCAAAGAATGAAAACTTTTCAAGAATAAGATGATGATATTGCAGTCAACTCCTTAATGCTCCTCCTCCATCCAGTAAACAGAATCATAAAAAATACATACAAGAAGTACCATACAACCATGCATGCTTCAAATGAACACCATAATCTCTGCAATACTAAAACAAAAGGCACACACGCACGTCAAAAAAGCCAAATGTAATCCTGCATGCATATAGGAATGAACACAGAATGAACCAATGTGTGTTCATGGAAAAAAATGCAGGAAGAAAAATATGAAACCTACTGTATCTTGGCCACAAGAAAATAAACATGACGTCATGGTTTTTACTGATCAACCAACCAGCATCCATCAGTTTATTGAGGTTTCACCTTGTTAACTAATACTTTTTTTTTTTTTTTGCTTCCCACGCCACCGTAGATGTTTTGTTCTGTGTCCCGGCGAGGGCCACGAGAAACAATTATCAATGTTTGAGGTTTGTGTCTGATGCTTCGAGCACTGGCTGTGATGTAAAAGAAATCAAAACAGGAAACATCCTGTCTGGCTAAAACAAACCTTTCATGGTGAGAGAATGAAAGATGGCAGATGATGAACAATCCCCCAAAAAAGCAGAAATTATACAAAAAAAAAAAAGTACAAATACAGATATGGTGAGGCATCAATTTGAGAGAGAGTATGCAAAGTTATATCATTACATCCTGCTTAAACATTACAGATGAATACTTTGATTATAGTTTATTACAATTTTATTTCTCATTATGGAATATGAGAGAAAAACACATAATTTTTCATCTCTTGTTGTTAAAATCTGTGTAATGCTCATGCAGGTGCTGCTTTCTTGCATACAACTCAAATCTGATGACACCAGGAGATGTATACATTACCAAAAGCTACCTGAACCTCGTACAGTGAAGTGTTTTGATGCGTTTGTGGCACCATACGCATTCACAGTGAAATGGAAGAGCACCAAACAGCACACTCAGAATGAGATGGAGGCTTTCCTGTCACTTTGTAAACACACCACACAGACTAGAGATGGAAGGTGGCGGCGTCGCTTTGTGGAGAAAAAGGGACACGAGGTGAAGAGAGAGTCGAGATAAATGAGTGAGACCACACAGGGAGGAGGGTGACAGTGGTGAAGGGATGGAGATAGCCACCTCTGCGGTGAGCTGCCAGCGGCTGCAGTAGGTTCCCGTTGGCGTCCAAGCCCTGCCCGTTACTCAGGTGGTCAGTGTTGCCTCCTTCTCCGTTACTCAGCCTCTCCAAGACCTCCAGTGAGGACAGGCGCTGAGGGATCAGAGGTCTGAGCTCAGGGGACAGGCTGTTGGGCCTCTGGGCGCTCATCGTCACCTTGGTGGCTAACAGGGTCCTGCGAGTCTGCAGGTTCCTCCGTGGTCTGAAAGGAGCAGGACCCATGAGGAAGAGGTTTCCGGGCAGTGTGGTCTTCTTCTCCGTAGGCGACGGCCTCTCCTGTTGGGTCGTGGCCTGCTGCCTCTCGTGTCTGAGGATGGTGGTGAAGCGAGTGTAAGAGGCCGGGCAGGAGCCTTTGCATTTGCTGGGTTTGAGAAGGAGCTGGTGGTTGAGGTGGTGGTGGTGGTGATGGTGGTTGTGGAGGTGGTTGTGTTCTGGGGGGGCCTCTGTGAGGAGTATTGTGGGACTCTTTGTTGCATTGACATTTTGATTGATCAGTTCTGGGGAGCGCTTACAGAAGATCTGCTCAATCTCAGTCTCAGTGTTAATGGGAGATTCAGTCCTGATGTTGTGCGTCTCCTCTGAGGAAGGAGCAGCCTCCTCGGCCGTAACACTGCTCTGAGACGAGGCCTCCTCCTCAGAGCTCTTGCCCTCTGCCTCTACAGGGGAACAACCATCCGTCTTGGTGGCGTCGGCAACCAACAGAGACTCCGCAGACACTGCAGACGCCATGTAGAGGTGGGTGGGGACGTGGTCGGGGCTATGGCTGTGGCTAGAGTGCAGGGTGGGCAGGGAGGAGGAGCGGCTGGGTGCCGTACTGGACCGCTGGATGATCATTTCAAACTCGCTGACCCGTGATGAAACAGCATCCCGTGGAATGTTACCCCCCTCTTCCCCCTCTGATCTTTCACCCCCAACACCCTTTGCCTTCTCAAAAAGTGAGGCCAGGCTCCGGACACTGCCATGGGGGCTGCAGCCGGCAGAGCATGGACGCTGGATGTGATGCATGGTCCTGTACAGGCTGGAGAACTCGGATGCGCTCCTCCTAATTGCCGGGGAAACATTCCTGAGGCCGTCCGAGCATTCGCTGCCACAGCTGGACTTAGAGTCTGAATATTGCCCGTTCTCCTTCTCCTCTGCTCCCGCAAAGTCTGTGTCACATGGTCCTGTGTACAGATCCTCGCAGCTGTGGGCCTTCGGGTGCCTGACAGCTTTAGTCCTGCTCTCCTGACTGTTACCACTGGGCGGCAGCAGTTTGGGCTTGAACTTAGAAGGCAGGATTTGGGGGATGCAGGCTTTGGCAGCAGAAAGAGACTTCTTACTCTTACCCTGGTTACCTATTGCATTACTGGCAAGAACCGATCGACTATTTACAGAGGAGCAGGGTGAAATTATATAGCCATTCCCACCTTTATAATCCACTGGCAAGCATGCAGGACAACAGAATAAACAACATATTAGATTACAATGGTCACAGGTTCACACACACATACACACTAATACAAAGTCACATTTCTAAAGTAAAGACTAAGTTCTATCAGAATCAGATGAGAATAGAAAGCAGACTTGATGCACTGAGCATCAAGTGATCGATGATTGTTTTAATAACAGCATGGTACTGCAGTGAAGAAGTATGCTGTGTAAAAAAGAAAAAAGGGGAAATTTACTGTCTAACAGGTTCCTGCATTATTAGTATCACTGTAAACAGCAACATAACAAGTGAAACATAAAGAATAAAAACAGCAATATGCCATGAAATGACATGTGATGTTGGACGTCCTGTACGAATTCTCTAAAAGAAAAAAAACATAAACAACCACAGTTTTTTCTTCTTGTTATTATCATTCTGTGTTCATGTTAGGTCTAAAAATTGTCTCCTACACGACTGCTGCCTGTCCTGCTATAACATCCTACATATATTTTCCTCTTCTACTTTTAGCAATTAGGCAGGCAGCTGCAGTGATAAATGGCCCATGGCACTGCTGTTAATACAAACACTGCTCCACTACATGGCTGTAAATAAAAAAAAAAGGATCCTGATTCATCCTGGCTGATAAAATAAGACTGTGAAGAACCTTGTAAGAAATTCAACGTGTCAGGTCCTGGCTACAGTCAGTTCCTGGCTGTGGTGCGCTGGTGACAGCACGCTACAGATGGAACTGGGAAATGACACAACACTTTCACATGCTGTGAAACGCTTCTGTAGCATGAGTGACCCATCTGTCATGTTCATATCTGCCAGAAACAACACACTGAGGAAGAACACTAGATATTTTATCTGTAGCCTGTGGCATGTAAAGAATTAACATCCTGGCTACTGAAAATTTCTCAAGGCTCATCGCTTTAAAAATACCAGGAATAATGTATTTTTTTCTTTTTAATCTTGTGAGCATAAGACAGACACACATGATGAAGCATTTGCTTTCTAGACTACACTTTACCTTGTGTGTTTTGAACAGTAAGAGACTCTAATGATCAAGGTGGTGCCTCTGGCAGGAGGCTAATGAAAGAGCGTGCTAGTCAGTTGACTGGTGTGCCAAATCAATTTAGGACTTCTTTCCAGAGTTTCACTGGGTAAAAGCTGAAACGACAACTATCTTGAGATACTGTATCTGTGTTCCCAAACTGCTGACATCATTGATTTCCTCTTTTAAAAAAGTTATTGTTATTATTATGGAAATTTCCCAGACTCTAACTCTAACTAAGTGTCTTTCCAGATGTAATGTCCTGACATGTGTTTGGTCACACTGTCCTTTCCTTTTCTCTTCCTAACATCTCATCTCCTCCTCCAACGTTTCCCTCCCCGGCCATGTGTGCAGGCATTCCAGCCCCTGACCTCACACTGACAGCTGACTTCCTCATGCCTGCCCACCCTCTGTGTCCCTCCTGTTTATCTCACCCCTGTCTGGCAGCGTTGTGAAGAGCAGAACTCTGTTTATCTCGCTCGTTCCCTCCTCATCACATCCCCTCCCTCTGGCCCTCCGCTCCCTGGCGCTGGAACGCACTGGAGTCTTGCCCTAAGCCTGCCTAGCGACTGGCGGCTCACAACTGAGGCAAGAGGGGGGGAAATCCCCAAGGTTAGCTTCCAGCGACTTAGCAGGACAACCTCCCTCCCTCCACGAGTTTTCCAAAGCAGATGGCCAGTACGAGTTGATGAAAACATCCATGGCATCAATAATAAATCAAAAACTGCAGAGGGAATGAATGCTGCGAGGTGATTGGCCGATGCTGTGAGGTCTTGGAGCAAAGAAAATGTGTGGATTCCAAAAGAAAGGTAAACGGAAACACATGTATCCCTGTCTGACACGTTGAATGGTCCAACATCAGTGTCTGTAACTCATTGGTTCTGTCTCAGCAGGAAAGGCTTTTCACGGCCCCCGTCACTGTCTAAGCTTCACATCCACATACACACACACCTTCCATGTTACCAGCCACATTCATTATGTGAAGTGGCTGCTATCCTACCTTTAGAGGAGGAAGAGCTGCCATGGCGCTTGTTTAGGGCCCGTAGACCTTGTAAGGGAATGTCGCCGCCCTCCAGGACACTCTTGTAAACATGGCGGTCGCATTCTGGAGCCCCAGGCTCGCTTGGGGATGATCCTCTGTCCTTCTCCACCTCGCTTTGCCCAGACTTGCTCGAGGAGCTAGACGAGTGGTGAGAGGAACGCAGACAGCTAATTAAACACAGTCGAATTAATGTGGAGGAGATGTGTTACAGGTTTTTATGATAAACAGAGGCGCACAAATTGGGTAATGAGCTGTCATATGGTTCTTATTTAGCATATCTTGAGGTAATTCCTGTCGTTGCAGACTTGTGGGAGACAAAATAATCAGAGACAGAAAAAGCCAAACTTGAGAGCAAAACTGTAGAATTTTGAGGCTGATGTGGAAAGAAGGCACTGGCTTCCACACATATCTTGGCATTTGCAGAGAGGCCAACAGGACAGATTTCTATAAATATTCTCTGAACATTCCCACATGGTGCATCAACCCCGTCGTGCACCTGTACAACTCTCAGGTTTACTCCCTTTCACCCTGATCATGTGTTACTCACGCTGCTCCTGCTATTCCTACAGACAAACACAGTCATTAAACTGACTCCTGATTCCAATATCATATAGGGGGAATAAAAACCCATATAAAGCCTTTCCTGTAGCTGTAGAAAGAAGAATGTATTTTCCTAAATGTGTTTTACATCTACACTATTGCCAAGTCAGTTTTATAACCTTGCACAAATGTTAGGATACATTGCTCGCCTTGTTCCCAACCTCAACAAGAAGCTCTTTCATAGCTGTTAGAAAAAAAAAATGCGCACTGCTGACTGGGGAGAGCCATTAAAATCATATTGGTTCTAGCTTTCTCACAAGAATTCACATAAATGTGTTAGAGGAAATACAGGAGCTATGCAAGATTTAGGACAATCTCTGGGGAAGTTCTGGTGAAATTAGTGGTCGGCACAAGAACCACCTGTCAACATCTTTTTGATGCAAGTACGTACCACTGGATTTCCTGAACACTACAGCTAGATTATGAAGGTGATGCCCTCACAGCATTTTAGCTTTTTCTGGCATTTTGTTTTAAAATAACTATAACACACACACCCAGTGGATGTCTAATTTAGGCTTGAAAACATACACATCCACTTAGAGGTTCATTCATTTCCATATGTGCCTGTGTCACTACATAGGCACATATGGTTTTGCATTTTAAAAATATTGTCTTTACAAGAAAACCCTTCAAGATGTCTCCAGTTTCAAAAAGACCCCAAAGGAAAATAGACATCCTTCCCTAAACACATATGCCTTTGAAGGAAGTTACTTTATGACATGAGTTTTCCTTTGAAACGCCTGAGGGAGAGAACATCCACCACTACTTCATCAGGAAGCTTTTTCCTTTTTAAGATTAACAACAAATCAAATGATTAAACAAGTTGGATCAGGAACCTCTTTTCAAATACTTGGCCATGATGACATAATGATTGTAGCAGATGGAAAGTTCTTTGCAGAAAAGGAGGGAGAAGTTTATTTGGACTGTAGCACGTGACAGTTACGATCGCTTGCTCTTGAATTCCTCACATTTTATTGCGCAAACAAAAATAGAGGATGTCAGTCTTAGCAGACAAAACATAAAGTGATCAAGAGCTTTGTCTTAATATGAGTTAGCATCATCCTTCATAATCCAACTGCTGTTCATAGTCCAGTGCACACACCCCATTCAGAAAGAGATAACGGTTTTTAAGTTATGCAGCAGCAGGGCGAGTTCCCTATATCCCAGTGACATCCAGGTTGCTGTCTTAAAATAAATCACCACATAGCAGCCATGTCTTCACTCTACAACCACTCACCCCTGTAAAAAACACCATGAAACACACACAGAGGACACACTGTTCTGGTAGCTTTTTGCCTTATTAACAGGATCTCCTCAGGAAGCAGGAGTCCCCCCGCTGTAGGCGGGAGAGCTCTTCAGGGTGGAGAAATCTCTCACTGACATTTATCATAACATATTTTGAATAGTCATCTACGTTATGGAAAAAATAAGGGAGGCAAGATTTAAAGCACAAGTATCCAAATAAGATGGAGAAGCATGGACTTACTACTGCTGCAGGTCGGAGGCTGTTTCCCGGGGGCTGAAAGAGGGGGCACTCTGCAACAAACCAAACAAAGAAGTCATTGATAGATCCACAGGAAGGTCTCCTCCAGCTAGAACAGAGGCAGGAGCATTAGCTACAGCCAGATCCTTTCTCCTTTTCCTCTCTGTCGAACACTCGCTGCTCTGGATTTCTTGTCTTGAGCTCCCGGGGTTATTAGCTTCTCTGGACTGGGCTTGGCATGGAGGAGTAAGCGTGTGTTTTGGCCTGCATGCAAGTTGGAGAAAACAAGCGGCGGTGAGGAGAGTGGAGGGGGTGGGAGGGGGCGGGTGGGCGTGCATCGGTCAGGGGGCGCCCATGCGGGGAGGGGGCTGTCACAGACTCAGCCAATGGGCTGCCGCCTTCCACCGAAGCCGTCTCTTTTGTCTGGTATTGAGTCACTCTCATTACCACTGGACCAGACCCGGGGACAATTAACCAGCTGGTGGTGGAAGCAGGCCGAATTACACACACACACCCACTCACACACACACTCATACACACACTCGACACTCGATCTCACACATTCACAGGATCAAAAAGTGACACTAAGTGACAAATTAAAGAACACAGTGAAACATTTTAATTGAGGAAATGGAATAATAACAATGTTAAAAAGACAAAGAACAAAATAAAAAGGCAGGGATAAATACAGTGCAAGCACAAAGTGAGTGAATAAATGTTGAAAAGGTATAAAAGAGTAAAAGTGGTTATTTAAGTGCATTCAAAACACAGGGGTGGTCATTCAGTGTGGAAGCACCCACTAGCATTTAGAATGGTTTAGAGGCGGCTAAGTTTAGCCCACTGTTTCTGTTGCTTTCCTCTATTCGGACGTCACAGCAGGTAAAAATAACAGACGTGACACGGGCACTATGAATAAGAGCAGCAAGTGTTGTTTGCAAATACGATTGCACAATCCTCATCCCAGCCAGCCCGGCCCTGCTGTTAATACCACATCCACTTCCCCGTGGCGCGGCCAAGCGTCCGATTCCCACACCGATGACCAGACAAGGAACATTCTCAGCAGCTCATTTGCCACAACATGCCTTTCCACTTAGTTGCCAGGGCAGGACTATCATTAATAACCTTTCAGAATAAATGCCTGTCTTTATAAGAACAGAACATCAGCCTGGCAGGTCTATAGTCTGATCTATTTTTAAAGCCAAATGTTCCATGTCGACTCGGAGAACACTCCTGTGTCATTGAATAATCTGCAGCTCTTCCTTGCGCTGCTATGTCTTGTATCCCGCCCTCCCCACAAATGTGATGTCGGGGGGAAAGATAGCGTTCTCTGACACCCTTGGGTAATTGGGCTTACGCACACACACAGCACGAGTGGAAAGTAAACAGGAAACAAGCATGGGAGGCTTATCTGGAGTAAAGAAATGGAATCTTAATCTGCTTTATTACAAGATGCCTGATTAGAGTCAGTTTATGTGAACTTTTATTTACATTAAAGCGTAAAACTGTTCAATTTCAAACTTATCCTACACTGTTATCACTTAATGTCAAAGTCTAAGATAGTTATGTAACTTTGAAATAAAGGGGTCGAACAGAAGAAGTAGATGAGGCCAGAGAGCTTTAACATAGCAACAACTGCTTTGACTTATCTGATAAAGACACATGTGGAACATGAAACTACTTGCTTAAAGCAGTAACAGTGTGAAATGTCTCCAGCTGTATATGGACATGAATGACGGCCTCGGTGAGTCACTGGAACACAGATGACAACGTTTCTGCAGAATTTCATGTGCATGTTTCCTAACAGGTGTCCCTGGCTACTCAGAGCTGCGGCTCCTGTGTGCCGCTTTCATATTCAAAATAGCGATCATGAGTAGGTCATGGTAACATGAATCCCATTCTTTCCAGCACCTTATTTGTGTTGATATGTTCTCATGAAAACAAACAGCTCCCCCAGTGTGAAGGCCCTGTTATAGCCATGCGCGCCCCTCGTCTCATCTCCGTTAAATGCTTAAAGGTAAAGGTTAAGTGTATAACAGAGGTTAAATATGAAAGCACAATGAGCTGGCAGGCTTACAGAGTTACCTCCTTTAGAATATGTCAGGTGGTGGGGGGAGGCTCTATGTAACTCAGCTCTGAGACAGTGTGGCAGCAGCCCCCTCGTCAGCATATGCTCGACAGATGGAGTCACTCTGTCGGTTGTAGGGGGCCAAAACGCTCTTCCTGACCATAGCTATGTGTGGAATTCCAGCTCCAGCTCACCATGTATATCGATGAGCCTATGTTTGACCGTAACTGTCACAGGATGTGCTTTCAGCCTCCTCACGTACTTCGAATGTGTTAATATTAATCATGAACACCATTACTCTGATTATACACAGGTGTCAGTCTGACTCAGTGGCTATTAGGTGACTTTAAGGGGTCAACAGTGGGTGATGATTTGACAAGAGAAGAAAAAGCGCAGCCTTATATGATTTACTTACAGTAAACCTGATCTTTGTAGGTATTTGGTCGACAACTTGCTAATTAGCAGTATGAAACCACAAGAAGACTGTAATGAAGATGTGGAGCAAGGACATAAAATAAACTTTCAGTACTTTTAGGATATTTCCACTCATTAAAACACTTCATTAGCAGAAGTGGTTCTTCTCAGTACTTCAAAGGTTAATAATAAGAACAAGGACCGACAGGACCACAGCCAGAATGTGCAGCTCTTCATTCGACTCCTAAACACTGTTGCTTTTTGAAGACTTCCAACCATATCTCTCCTCCGGTAATACCGAGGGAGTACTGATATGTCAATCAGACCCCAATGAGCCAGTGTGTCTGGCTGAGCCTTAAGGTCAAATACTGCACATACCAGGTGCAGCTTTAGAAGTGACTTTGACATTAAACAGGAGCCAGTCATCAAGCCCAGCTCATCTGGCAAACACCCAGGCTGCCATGAGACAGAGTTGGCCGCCTCCGAGGCTCAACCTCCTCCACATATACAGTAACCTGGAACAGGAGACTCTGTCCCGGCGTCTGGCTGATGCTAGGACATGACATCATGTTGTAGTAACTGGTGCCACCTCATATGATCCAGGGTGTGGTGATGTGGCTCTGACTGACAGAGAGTGCCGAGAACCAACATCTGTTTGTGGGCAGCCAACGCCACAGTTGTCTGGTGCCATCTAAGACCTGAGGCATGGATTTGTCATGACACTGAATACTGCTTCAACATGCCTGCACCACTTTAGATATTTTGGTAAATCTACCAGATAGCAGACGGGCAGCAATTATTATTTCAAGGGCCTGGGATTATCCTGGAGCCCAGTACTCGCGTGGACTGCAGGCTCTCCAAGTGAAGAGTGACTTCTGGATGAATCACCCAGTCAAGGCCTCTGGCTTATGATATGAATTTTAGTTGGCAGGGAGCGTATCAAAACGAGCAAAAGTGTTGCTCTTGGGTGTTGAGTTAACGGCATGAAAGATCAGGGATGCTGCTACTGTTGGCAACACACCACAAACTACTACTGTAAACGAATTATGGGAGCAATAAAAATCACAGCAGCCACGTGACACTTCAATTGCTCCTTTATCGTGAACTTTGCAACTACTGGGATACAATATATCCTAATCAATAATCAGCGCCATTAAAAAGTAATTATCTAAACTGCAGAGGGATAAAAACCACAGATAACATGACGGGTCAGGGTGTTTTTGTTGCCTGAGGTGATTGTGCTCACTCAGCCTCACAGACACAAATAAACTGCCGAGAGACACTTTTGAAGACGGCAAAAATAGATCTCAGTTGACTGTTTTAGATACTGCTGGAGACAAAATCTTTTTAAATTGTATGAGGTGACGATGAAGAATGACAGTGACTATATCAAGTGGTTTAAAAAAAAGTTTGCTGCAGACAGGATCGCTGATGTACGTCCAGAAAAATGGTTAAAAAAAACATTATGAGGGATAAACAAAAAAATAGGAGTGCAAGACCGATCAGTAGTTGGGCTCTTCCAGTGACACAGAATGAGACACATGGCGGTAAATTTAGTTTAAAAGGAAATAACATTTCTTCTTGCTCATGCTGTCACAAAACATTTTTATGTACAAGATCAATTAAAAAGAAAATTACTCAAAGAAGAAGTGGAAGTAGAAACTGGGAGTAGTCCATACAGGCAGACACGGTTTGTTTAGGCATTATTTGAACACGGATGTTATTACATGCAATGAAATACAATACACTGTCACTTTACAGACAGTGACAACTTACCGCTTTGTCAAACTCCATCTCTGAAAAGAATTTATACCAAGGCTCATTCTCTAAATCTACATCTTCTGGACTTACATCCTGAGTCTAGGGGCATGGCAACGAGAAGAGGAGGAGAAAGACAAAGAGAAGACAGTTCAGACAGCACAGAAAATACACACCCAAGATAATGAGTCCATCAGACATTGTAGATTGAGCCAATCTTTTTCAATCCAGCACCATAATTATCTGTGAGAACACTGTAAGTGGTCTCATTGATGGATATCTTGATGACAGGTAAAATAAAGGATGGCTTCATATTTTCCCAAGTCTTTCTTTAAGTAACAGTTAAGAAGAAATGATTTGGGGAGAATGTTTACTGGATGTACAACATACAGAAAGATGAAAAGATTGATACCATAAAGCAGCTTAACACAAAGACCAGAAACACAGGGATGCAAATAGCAGCTCGTTCTGTCCAAGTTCCTCTACAAGATCAAAAGTTAAAATCTCATTTGTTTAATTGTAAAAATGCCCAGGAAGTCCTTGTTTCTATGTAACAGAATTGTTTATGACTCCAGTTGACCTTTCAGTTTCACTTTCACTTTCAGTCATTGAACTTTAGAGGCCCTGGCAGGTGGATGTCGTTAGCATGCTAGTTTTGTGCTAAGCTAGCTGCTGCTTACAGCTACGTATTTAATGAAGATATATGAGGGCGGTGTCAATCTTCTCATTTAACCACTGAAAAGAAAACAAACCAGTATATTTCACAAAATGTTAAACTCTTCTTTCTATATACTACACTCACAAGTCTAAATCTATCATTACATTCATTTATATGAAATACCACCTGATGTAAAACAAGAGGATTTTACACTAAAAAGATTTTAACTTTATAATACACAACTGAATTCTAGTTATCATATTAACTTCAGCCAAAGTACTTTTGCATCCCCATTGCAACTGTTTTAGGAAGTGATCTCTATGTGGCCAGTTTTACTGGAAGAAGAACTGAAAAATCACTGAAAACATGGATATATCAATGTAGTAAAAATACACTTATAAAAATATGAACCCATCCTTTAAGCAACTCTTTTACACAAGAACTTCTGTATGATATTTTTTGAGATATATACTGCATGTACATATTTATTTTTGAAGATCTTAAGAAAAGTAAGGGATGTGACAAGTACTGTACAGTAAAAATAAGAGGCCTAATGGTGGAAAATAACCAGCTACAACAGCAACAGGGACACTGAAAAACAACAGAGTCCCTTATTTTACTGTGGTTCAGGAAGAACTGGAGCGAACTCTAATTAGTGCGTTTGTTGCCACTGGGATTGGGCCAGTTCTTGGCTAACAACATCTACTAGCTTGATGTCACCGACTATCCGACAAACAATAATTACATAATCAACAAATTACTTGATGATAATACTGAACATCCACATGTCCTCTATTATGTAAGAGAGACATTAAAAAAAAAGAACTCTGACGCCTGAATATAAACTAAATGTGCCCTCTTTTTGGTAAACACTGCACTGTACATCTAGGTAGCAGCTGCCAGGTCTATGTTGTATTTGACAAAGCTTTTCCTCAAAAGACAACCTTCAAGGACATAGAATAACGCAGCAGCATTTGAATCCAGGCCAAGTGTTAAGGGCAGAAACGAAAGTAAGAGAACACATCCATGTTTTGTGCGTCTCAGCTGGGATCCTCTCACACTGAGCTGATTCAGCCCAATAACCTTAAATTGAAGACAGAGAGACAATGGCTATCCTTGTAAGTGATACTCCCCCGCTGCCAAACAGGATCATCTGTCGCTGCAACAGGACACCCTTTAGGAATGTGGTGCACATGGCGAATCAGGCTACACGCATACATACATCGTCTCCTGAGCTGCCGGTGAAGCTGCCACCACGGGAGCTTAGAGACAGAGGTGGTGGGGTGGGGATGGTGGGTGGATGGTGTGTTTGGAGTGGGAGACAGCTCACACGACATGCACACACGGAGAGAGAGAGCAATAGAGGGACAGACAGGGAGAGAGAGGGAGGGAGGGAGAGGAAGAGACGAACGGGCAGACGGCTAGCATACCGTTCTCTCCAGCTTCAGCACCGATGATTTCCCCGGCTCGTATTCAAAGATGCTCTTGGGCTCGGCGCGGTACTTCCTGGTGTCTACCTTTTTATCCGGGGCTCCCACTCGTTCCTGGGGAGAGGCGGTAGGGGTGGGGTGTGGGATGGAGAGAGAGCCAATCCTTATCAAGTAGTCTCCATGGCAACCAGCATAGGCTAAGATGTGTTTTTTTCATCTTTAATTTAAACATGACGCATGTCCTCATTATCATGCCCCCCCCGCCTCGTCTCTCCCGTCTCCTCCTCTAATGATGATATGACAGCAAATCCAATTCATGGTTCAGCAAAATGACTAATTCAATGAGGTAAACTAGATTGAACCCAGTGACAAAAAACAGAGAGCAGAGAATTTCTAACTCATAGACAGCTAATGTTTACATTTACTGAACATAAAAGGACTAAGATAAGATTTAGATATTATATTTATTCTGATCATATAAAACAAAAATAAATTTTTTATGAATGAAATTTTTTGCAGCTCTCAAGAGCATCCAGCAGCATTACTCTGCTACATACGTAACCGCTGAGGAGGGAGGGAGGTCAGTCCTCCACATGTCATCTGCAGCTCTAGTAGGCAACAGTTTATCCTTTATCACCTGTTCTCTGTCAGCACTCTATCACTCAACTCCCTGTGAGCAGATTGTTTTGTGGCAGTGCCGACGTGTGTACGTGTAATCACACTTCATTTAAAAACCGTAGGACTTAGCAGTGACTAAGGATAAAATAAACCAAGATTTCCACAGGAAGTAGGAATGGGTATCCGTTTTCTTTCTCACACAATTTCTCTGCAAGTGATGCTAAAGTCGTACTAAGAGAACAGTGACATTATGAACACTGATCTGAGATTACAGCAATGGTTTTAAAATGACAGAATGCTACAAAAAGAGACCAAAACTGGATTCCTCTGGTCACCATTACATTTACGACAACTGTATAACTTTTATATCCTCTTATTTGAGGTATTTTGAGTTGTAAACAGCTCCTTTCTTTACTAACAATTGTGAATGGTTCTGTGTCTTTGTGTTAAATATCAGTGTGAAGGAGGTTTGGAGCAGATGCAAGACAACTGACCTTTTGGCAGAGGGTTTGAGCGATGAGGACCGCGTTGGCACTGGCATCGATCGGCTTCTTGAGTTGACCTCTGCGTCGCTTTTTGAGCGTGGGACTGCTTTCACTGAAAATAGCCACAGAATTATTGACACAACGTGATGCCTGTGTGCATTAATGCAATAGTCTGAAGTGTTACCACTGTTTAAGTGTGAAAACACATTGAGAGTTTTGTATGAATATAAAGCAAGAGCTCACCATCTTCCAAGTAGCCAAGTGGGGTGGGGCCATCATCTGAAAGAGACAATTAAAAGTTTTTATTATATAACTCTATCTATTTTCTATCTCGGCTACTTGGAAATTAAAGAATATGGCACAATACTAAATTATTCAGAAGGCCTTAAAAACACTTTTCCTGTGTTTGGTCCTTTGCCTGACACCTTCCATTAGACCAGGCTTAAATTAAATCAAAGGGTGTCAGATCAAAGCATCTTACAGGAAGCATTACTGAGCTAAAAAGGGATGTGAGCATCGATGAGTATCCAGGCTCTGAATAAGTAATGCTCTGTAAAGCACCGTAAAGCCGAAACTACCGCATTCAGACCGATCTCTGTAGAGGTTATATGTTATTATAACATTTACAGAGTCATATCAGTCGCAGCCACACATGGAATTGATTGTGTGGATCGGAAACTGAGAAACCCAAGTAAGAGGCCTGGCAGCTCTTTCCGTCATTCTGCATACATACCTCGCTTTGTCGACTGGAACGAGCAGAACCAAAACCAAAACCAGAAACCAGGCCCCTAACCGTAACTGTCTAGAATTTGAGCCCAAACATTAATTGGTGAAGCTTATTATATGAACAAGATAATGTCCATCCTCCACTCAGCAGAGGACAGTCCAGAGCCTCAATGCAGGACTGCAGCAGCACCTAGTGGCCACAATCCTACACTACATCCCAGTTACAGCGGGTTACTGCAGGTTAAAATCATGCTCATGAATTAGAATCTACAGCTAATGAATTAATTGCTGGAGGTTTCTAATATTAAATGATTAACAGAAAGTAGAAAAATAGAAAGGCCATGAATAAGTTGTTACAATTTAATAAAAGTTGAATAACACTACAAGGCTTCGTGCATCCTTTTCGTTAACACGATCAATAAAATATGATAATGTTTGTCCAGTCTGTTTTTTGTTTGTTTTTTTTTTTTTTTTTGTGGAAAAAATAATTAGAAGAAACAGAATATGCTCATACAAGTGAGGAGATCTATGTGAATATATCAAATGTTGAGTTTTTTTTTTTATGCCTTTTAGCCACGGCTGCTCATATGTCAGGATTAGCACGAAACTTGCAATGCACTTAAAACTGATGGAAATAGTTGCTCTACCAGAGTGCAGAGTGGAAAGGAAAAAGATTAGTTTAAATCCTTTCAAATACTTTTGGACATCTTCGAGGTTTGTGGTTTTGTACTTTTAGATGTGTTCAGTATGACAGATTAACACACGGCTAAAGTATTTGAAAGGGCCCAGGATGGCTGCAGATTAGTGAAGCTAAAACGAGAGCGGAGTTACTACCATCGGATACCTTTTGATTTCATTCGTATGTCATAGTTCTCAGGGAAAATGTAGGTGGGGCGGTAAGGGTTTTCTTCAATAGGCTCTGAGCACAGTGATGGAGAGACAGAGCACAGAGTGACACAACATACAAACATATATAGAAACATACACAAACCTTGGACACCAACAGAGAAACATGACCAAAAAAATAATAAAAAAAACTGATCAAACATAAAACAGAGTGAAAATGATATTAAACTCTCTTACCAGGTATTCTGTGGATCTGCTTGAACATTGTCTTATACCAGTCTTTGGACTTTTCTGTGTTCTGGAATTAAGACGTGGACATTTTCAAATTCATAACAAGCCAAATATTTCAACATTTCAAGCAGGAGCAGATTAGCCTGGTGATGTTCAAGTCAATCAATGGTTTTGTATTACAATACTGTACAGTAATATATATATATATATTTTTTAATAACTGTATAATCAATGACACATGTATTCTACACAAAACATCCATTAAACCTCTACAGGCAGTTGATCAAGTCTTTATACAATACAGTAGGTTTTGTTGCTCACCCGTACGGGCACAATGGGCTTGTTGAGAGGACTGTGGACCGGAGAGTGCAGTGATAGTCGCAGCCTCTTCCCGTCCATATCAGAGACCGGACTCACCGAGTCTCTGCCTGGATCAGGGCTTTTGTCTCTTTCTGGGGTTGGGTCTGTAAAAAAAAAGGTTTATATAAACTTAAGTGTTGAAGCACATTACAGATTTACAGATAATATGGATGCATCCTGTAAATGAGGGAATGTTTTTCTTACTGTAACAACACATGTTACAGTAAGAAAAACATGGGTGTAATTAACAGACTCTTGTATTGCACAAAGGACTAAGATATGTCAGCTAAATGCTAAAAAGCTACATGCTAAATACTGAAAACAAAAAGGAGCGGTACAATGGTACAAGCAGGGAAGAATTCAAAATGTAAAGTTATTCAGTAATGTATAAAATACAGAAACATTATTTTTTTAGTTTGCTAACATTAGCCACTATAAGCAACTGAACTGAACTTTTCATTACATAATGGGAAGAACGGGAAGACTGTCTTATATCCAACTCCAAAATGAGAGTAAATACATCTGATTTATTGGAACTGAGACATCTTTAATCTAATTAGCTCGCCCTGTGTTTTTTCTGCTATGAAAATTCAAAATGTCTGCCAATGTCTGCCATGGACAAGGAGCAGTGGTGCTAAAGCAGCATGATATTAACAAATGATGACCATGAAAAACAAAGTGTTGGTATGTGAGATCTGGGACAAATGATGATGATGATAATAATAAACCAACATGGAAAATATAAGTGCAACTTTCCAATATGTCAGGTGCAACATTTTTGCATAAAATATATTATGTAGCACTGAGATATTGTTTTACATTTTATTCACATAATTCACCAGTTGTTCCTCGTTGAAACAAATATCACTGTGTTGTGAATTATATGCTTGGCAAGTGACAGCGATGGACTCAGCACTGTGAGCCAAAAAGAAACCCAAAACAGTCACTTCTGCTCGGGAGTACTTTACAACCATCCCAACAGGTAAAACTAACATGATCAGCAAGTTGTGCAAGGCTACAAGCAGAGGGATGGTAAACACCCACAAACATCTGTAATACACCAACAACCAAATGCATTTTACATATCCTGTAACCAAGCTCCCACACCCACCTCAGCGAGGCTAACACAGTCGAAACCAGCTTCCTCTTTATATTCATTTCAAACACTGTCCCTAGACAACCACCCAACTGCAACGCTAATT
Source organism: Polydactylus sextarius (assembly GCA_016801845.1). Classification (NCBI taxonomy): domain Eukaryota; kingdom Metazoa; phylum Chordata; class Actinopteri; family Polynemidae; genus Polydactylus; species Polydactylus sextarius. The sequence continues at coordinate 4,621,926 of CM028911.1, read as the reverse complement.
ACAAAACCTGTGGGTGAATTGATTTGCCAGGACCTCTTGCCCTACTCAATAGCGGTAAACACACATTTCTGTGAACTGTTACTGCACTGCATCATGCTATAGGGTTCACTTATACAGTTATTTCTAAAATACAGTGGCAAGTGTTCAACTCATGCCCTCGTCACCCAAGGGGCAATAGGTAGGATAGTAGGTAATATCACTAGGGCACTGACACACCAAGTGGTGTGAATATACTAGATCAACTCCAAAACCTCATAACATCAAGAAACATTTAGGTCAAAGGAAGAAGTACCCCCCCCCTTCTGTTTGACACGTCCGCTAGGTAAAACTCTGCCCTCCACATGTCGCAGTGGTTACCAGAGCAGAAAAGGGCCAATTGTTGCCACAGGGACACAGATGGACTTAGGAGGCTCATTGTCGCTCCACCAATGGTGCACAAAAGATATTTCATCCTTCTCAGGAAGAATGCAGGCTCACAAAGCTCACAAGTTTGGTGGTATATGAAGAAGTGCAAGCTCTGCCAGAGCCCCGAAGGCTTGCAGCATCTGTGGGGTCACTGTTGGTTGAACGCAGGAAGCTGGTCTCACGACCAGCGCTGATGTACATGACTGTGAGGTATTTGACCTGTCCCCCATCAAACGTCTTAACAGAGAAACTATTTAGTGCAGCAAGAGATGCTGCAGACCACCACCAGCTCATGTGCAGCAGCTGATTTTCAGCAAATACAACTTGGGGAAAGTCTGAGAGCACAGCCAAGAGATGTGACAGCAAGACAAAAAGAGTTTAATTTTCCTAGTTAAAACAGATTAGTCAGTGTACCCTGGCTAGTCCGTTGGTGGTGGTGGTCAGATGGTTTGCAGTCTATCATCCCAATCACCTAAAATTAAACCTATGATCAGCAACCAGCAGGTTCCAGGTTTGACAATGATGAACAAATTAACACCAGCTAGTTTAATCATTAAAGGAGTGAGACCAGTCACACACTCAAAAAATATACTCTGTGCTGATTATTATGACTTTTTTCAGAAAAGAAGCAGTAAAAGTAAATGTTTTTACTGGGGCTTATTCCATGCTTGTGAAAACAGAAGATGGTGATGCAATGGAAGATGCTTTAATGGTACTCAGCTAGCTTTTTCCCTGTTTCAGCTACAGTTAATTCAGGTTTGATGTCTTGTTATTGCTATAAATTAAATACAACACTTCCTTCTAAGCCCATTGCCATTTGTTAATTATAGCGCCACCATCAGGCTAACTCAGCTACAGTACAGTGGGAATTGCATGCCCATCATTTCCAGTCAATGGGCCAAGTTTCATGTTTCTAGCTCGTTCCAGCTCACAGCAATTTGAGCTGCAGCGGCAGACAACAACAATAACAACAATGATAAATCTGCACAAACACAATAGGTATCTAACAGATATTTAGGATTCAAGTACGTCTGGATTACAATCCTGAATATCTGTTAGGCATCAGTAAAATCCTGGTGCATACCTTCCAAATGAGAAAGATGCTTTTGCTGCTCTGTTGTGAGAGAAAGACACACAAAGACAAGACAGTGAAATGTGACTAAGCAATGAAGCAAACGTGTGAAAGCTCTGATTATGTGTTACAGAGAGCAAGACAAGGCCAGTGGATCAGACACAGACACACAGTCACAGTAAGACGTAAGTAAAGTAGCATCAAATTTGGCTCACAAAGACAATAAGTTCAAGACAAACTCGAAAGCTTTTTAAAACTCTTCATCTCCAGCTCACAGACTGATGTGCTCACCTCTGTTATGTTGCAACAGCACTATGGTGGGGTTGACTCTGCTAGTGCAGGGATAAACAGAGTTGGATGAAACACAGTTGTGACTGTCAGTGGGCGACGGAGCCTGGTTTTCTTTGATGTTGTCTGGTGAGCTTGCCTGAAAGAGATAGAAAATATCCTCTAAAATCCATAAAAGATTGTTAAAGTTTCCCAGAAATTTCACTTTAATCAAATAAAGTCTTTAAAATCAAGAGATCACACAGTTCTTGTTATTGAATAACCACAGAGAGAAACAAAGATCCAGTGTTAAATGGGGTGGAAGTAAACGTACCTGGCACTGAATGTTGTTTACAGGAGGTAAATCAGCTGTGATGGTGCTGCCTCCCTCAGCCAATCCTGCTTTAGAGCTGTCTCCATTAATCTGGCTTGTCCAGCCACCTAAAAAGAGCCCAGAACTTGCTCAGTTTGGCAGTCAGCGAAGCAAGAAGAAAAACACTGAGGATGATTCTGAAAAGAACAGTATTTCTGTGAACTTATCACAGCAAATCACAAAACCATGACAGCTAATTGCTGATCGAATAAATCTTCATTTCATTCCGCGGCGCGTGAATGCCTTCTTTGGTGGTTTTCATGCATAGAGTTGTTAATATCCTCAGGAAAAGGGAAAAAAAAGATTCTCCCACAATCTCTGAACTTTGTCATCAGGACAAAGCGCCTATTCAGTGAGCTGCAGAGGCAGTTTGTTCCAATGGCCTTTATATTCAGGCTCTACAACAATTAAAGCATCTCCCCAAAAGCCTTGGCCGGCCTCCAGTCCGGTTCCAATGTGCTCTACGCAACAAACAAGCCCACAGTCAAGGCCCCCTGCTCCAAAGTGCAGTGTGGGCAGCCTGCGACAAAAGAGCTCTTTGACACTCTCATGAAAATATGAGCAATCACCCTTTATCTTCTACTGCGAGTGTGCCCAGTGAGTGAGCATACGCTTGAAAACGTGACGAGTCCATCAGACAGAACTCATGAAAACATGACACCAAAACAGAAGGCTAAGGAGGCATGTGAGGAATTTTTACAACTAAACAAGTTGATGAAATGTTTTTGAAATTATAGCAACATTCACAATCACATCCTCTGTCCACATTTGACAGTGAGACGTGCTTTTCTCACACATATATGCAGCTATCACGGAGATGTTATAAAACAGCTCTGACTTACTTGGCGTTGCAATGACATTTGGCTCTTCACTGATGCAGCCCTCATCATCTATGTGGACGAGGGTGGCCCTTAGTGTCACGACTCCTTTCCCTTTGCACACTCTGCTGGGGTCCAGATCTGAGAACATTCAAAATAAGAGTCTCACCTCCACAGCTCCTCATCACTCAAAACATAGCAGTCGTTGCAACAGTCGTTGTATTGTGTTGTCTGTACTGCTCCTTCTGAGCTGATGGGAATCCAAGTTATTGCTACCTCATGCCCCAAATGACCAAAATAGAACTGTAACATCAAAACCAGGCCACTAATCTAATATCCTGCACTCGTGAAAAACTAATTGCCATGATCACAGTGTCAGTGTTGGATGTGGAGCAGCTTGAGTTTGTCCTGAATGTTTTTCTTGCTTCACACAGATTAAGTGACGCTGTGATGTTGACAAATTACTTTTAAAACTATCGCTCTCAGTTTTCTTTGAGAGTATGAGGTGTTCAACAGTTGTAGATGCTGAAATATTGATGAGGCAAAGAGATACTTCACCTGCAGAAGGAATCAGGTCAGGAGAGCCTTTCATGGTTTTCAGTGGCGTGATCCTGACAGCGCAGACTGATCGAGGTCCTGATGGGATGTTAATACACACAGAGAACAAGACATTTTTGTGTGTGTGTACCTAAAATGTCATATACGGTAAATGTTGGTTGAGGTCACGTCACCACTTGATTATTAAGAAAGGACTATTTAGTATAAATAAAGAGTGTAGCAACTGAACTATAAAGTGGAAAATGCAAATGATGGAAGACTTGGTTATATAATCATAACATGAATAAGGTTCACTGTGATATTTGAATGTCGACTTACTGGGAGATGCTCTCGGTCTTCCACTGCCCTCTGCTGGAGAGCTCTGAGGCAGAAAAAACAAGAAGAGGAGCACTTTAAATAGAGCTGATGGAGCTGGTGTCTGGGGACTGAATATAGATTAGTGTGATGTATTATTAAACATTTTAAATGGCTGAACAATTAATCACTAATATTATCAAAATCTAATATGGCCAAAGGCACCATCCAAGTTGCAGCAGTTGCAATTTTTTAGACAAAAGTAAATCGTGTCTAATCATACCATTATAAACACAATATTATTGTATTGTTTCTGGAGAATATTTCATAAAGAAAATGTTCTTACAGATCTGTCTCAGCCATAGCTGCTAAAGTAGAAACAGGGGCAAATATTTCATATCTCCAGACATAAACATGTTTGTTTGGAACAAACTCCAGCTAAAATCACACTATTATTATACTAGTGTTATCTGGTAGGAAATGAGATGGAAAAATGAGTGTTTCACCGCAATCAAGAGTACCCCTGAAAATAATCACAACCTGATTTTTTTGGCAAAACCTTTAATATTCAAACATACAACTGCAGCAAAGATAATCGCAGTGAAATGACATTTTGTTTCTTCTACTTCAGGCAAAAACAGAGAAAACAGAGTGCAAACCTTTATTGAGACAAATGAGAATCTCCAACTACATGTAATTTTGAATTGTTGCGTTGTTGCGTGTTTAATTTGACAAACCATGCAGCACCACCTGCACCCACAGAATATCTGCTGATATGTTGCATCACTGAAACATGTTTTTTTTTTCTCAGTTGCACTAAATGAAGGAACTTCTAAATCAAATGGACTGGGTTAATTGTTGTGGACCAGAGTAAATTTGGTAACCAGGTCAGTGCATTTTTGCAGTGTTAGCTTGCAGCATGCAGGGTGTTTCACAAAAGCAAACTGTGATCACTGAATCAGTAACACCACATATAGAGAACATTTCCTCAAAGATCTGCCTCAGCTGTGGCTTCTTATATAGAAACAGTGGAGTCATTACAACGAAGGCTTTAGTTTGCGACCACACGCAGCTAATGAAATTGTTTTAGGACTCCAATGGTTGGGTTACACACTGAAATGAGATACAATGCAGCCAGACAGGAACAACTCAACTTCAAGTCGTCTGTTTAAACACACATTATTAGTAATTAATGACTGACATGGCAAAATAATAATAATAAACTAAACAGCAACAGTAAACTAAATGAAAATAAAATTGAGGGAGCTCTTTATTAAAATCAGGGGGCAGCATATCACCACTCCTTCTGGAGTTTTGAGTGGTACTGGCTTATCGTCTATTGATGGTAGCATGTACGAGACATTCCTGGACTTGAGGACAAGGAAAATGTGGACCACTGTTGTTGCGAGAAAGCGTCCTCTCGAGTTCTCATGTCCTCTCAGGGCACACTGAATGCTACAGTGACTCACTATTACCTCTAGTGCTACACAGTGGTATTACAATACAGGGCAGGCTGGGGATAGTATGCTAACCTCAGTTGATATATCTACATCACATGGATGTCTTTAAAATAATGTTATTTCTTAAAAACACATATCGACCCTTTAAGAAAGCCTTAGTGTTTAGTGACAATGTTTCCTTGGTTATGTGTGTTACACAAAAACATACAAATATAAATAAATATAAACAAACAATATTAAAATCAGATGTTTGTTTCAGAATCAAATGTAAATAACTCTTAAAACCAAACCTCTGTTACTCATCTGCCACAAGTGAAATGAAATAATTAAAACATGTCGAAGATGATGACGCTAAGTTCAGTTAACACATAGCCAACTCCTGAAGCGTGACCTGCATTGAACCACTGATGTGAATTCAAAATGCAATCGGTGTTCCCCTTTAAGGACAAAAAGGGAGGATGTGAAAGAGAAACAAACTTGTGTTAATCTGAGCTGCGTCAGTGGAGCATGCAGAGGCAACACCAAGGCCAGTGAAAAAGTAGCTGTGAAACATTTCCCATCACTCAGCAAGGCCTCCCATTGTGCTCCGCCAGTACGACTAATTTAAGAGACATTCCCTTTTGAATTACCAAGAAAAGGCCTGATTGAGTCAAGACACAAACACACACACACACACACACACACACACACACACACACACACAACGGCACTCAAAGACTTGTTCATGTATACACACAGAAACACACTCAAATAGATTTGATCTGTAGGCAGTTGATGATGGTAGTGGAAATCCACCTATGACATCAACTTTAAGCTGGTTTTAAGGTTGTAACATTGTCAGTGCTGCTCTTAGTTTGTGTGTGACTGTGTGTGAACAATGTTTACAGAATGCAGTAAATAAGCCAACCTGCAGAACACGCAGGAGGCTGATGTTCCAGCTGGAAACCTCCACAAATAGGCCTAAATGGATGAGGGAAAATGGGAGCAATTCCAAAAACATCCCATGAGGACATGAAGCAAAAACCTTTTAAAGCATCCTCCAGGCTCCGAGCAGAGGAGTCCCTGTGCATCAGAAACTCTCTGTGTTTATTTTCCCTCTCTCTTTAATAATATCAGCTTCTTCCTGACCCCCTGCATCCCAGAGAGACGAAGCGTCCATGATCTCATTTCCAAAACCATTAACAGACGTTCCTTTGAGGAGTTTGTACACTGATCTCAACTCTTCTTCCGCTGTGTCCTTGGATGAACCCTAACATGGTGAATGTACAGTAGAAGGAGGGATGTGGGAGGATTGGAACCTCTCACATATAATAGATAATGTGAAGATGACATCTTGCAGTGTTCGGTTTTGCTGTGTAAACACACAAGCGCACAGATCACCCCTGGCCTTTTTAGGAAGAGATGCCGCAGAGCAGAGCTGGGCAAAGAACGCCATCCATCCAGGCTGTGAAAAAGAAGAGAGCAGTTCGGGAGCTGTGGGACAGCCTGCAGCGATCAGGCAAAGACAAACAGGAAAATAAGAAGAGACTTTATCAGTCAAACTCCTGTAAAAGATCAAGGCCATGTACCTAAATGCACCATCCCTCCTTAATCAAGGAAACCTTTAGAGGTCTTCGCTTCACAAACAGGTTCGACTGACGCCAAAAGCAAGTGAATATAAAGTTAAAGCAGGGTAGCTCAAACTTCAGTAGATACTGAGATAAAACGAGAGCATCAAAGGTTATATTTGTTGAATTTTTTAAGCTTTAAGCTTTTATACTCCCCCAGGGTCTGACTCATAGTGATCTATTGTTATCAGATTGAACCAGCAGTCTCCAAACAACGAAAGAATATTCTGACGTCTGAGCTCAGACGTCTTGCGATCGACTACAGAACAGTGCAGGTGTTATTCCTGCTCCAAGATTAAATATAAATAAATCACAGTGATGAAACACTTTCTTAGATCAGACCTGTGCAACTGTCTAAAAGCATTAAAATCATCAGCAGAGACCAGATGATTCATCCCATTTGCAGCACTCAGTCCTTGCACTATGTGACTCACACACACAAATACATCAATCCCCAGAGTACAACTCAAATACCTTTCTAAAACAAGCAGCTCCCAAAAGTCTATAATCTTCCGCCACCATCACTGTATATCTCAGGAGATGAATTACCTACTTGGTGATGTGCACAGTGAGTCCTCAGTCCACGTACCTCAGCTCCCTCTGAAACCCCCTGGGACGTCTGGCTGAGATTTGAGGGTCTCATCTGGGTGGGACGGTCCCAGCTTTGACCTTGACCTCTGACTATGTAGGGGGTCTGTTTGTTTTCGACAACAGGCGTGCCCTGATGGACCTGTCACCACATGCCACCTGGGAATGTTGCACCCACTCAACAACTGCGCAGGGTACCATATAAAATCCTCCTCCCCCTCGGTCCAAATGCTCCTGCAGGGCCAGTAGATGGGAGACAGACAGACCACTGGCAGGAATTTGCTACTGGATGACTCAGCCGTCCAAGAAGGTCCTAATACCTCAACGTGATGACTGCCTGCTAATATGTCACTACGTCTAACATAGTGAAGAAGTTGTTGTAAAACAGCAGGAAAACAAAGATGCTGGAGTTTGAAACATATTAGGGTTGTAATTATCAGTTATTTTCATATTTTAACTGATCAATCATTTTTACATTTAGTCTTTTCAGCTAAAATAAAAGTTCCCAGTAGTTCAAACTGGTTTTTGTACAACTATCAATTCAAAAACTTAAGATATTCAATTTACTATGTTTTTATTTTTATGATGAATGATCCAAACTATTATTTTATTATAGTCTCTGAATATATATCAATTTGAAGAGTGATACCAATGCTCTAAAATCAAATCTAAAATATGTGCCTTTATCTGTTAGTATATCAAAATCCATGCCAAAAAATTACAAAAGCTAATTTTTACATCTTATTTTTCCTTTTAAATGAAGCTCAGATATAATCTGTTTCCTCTTAATTTGAAGTAACAATTTACAAGAACAACAACAAAGCATCCAGTTCCAGACTCTCTGCCTGCCCTCCCTCAACACTAAACAAAAGTGGGGTGGTACCAAGTTGAACTATGATGTATGTCACGCAGGGGGTCCATGCTATGTTAACACAAAAGAGCTCTCATCACACACTCAGCTGTACTATGGTTGCAGAGAAAGAGCTGTTACGTAACTGCGCTTGACTTCTGCTTTGTCAACAAATGGCAGAAGAGAAGAGAGAAGCTATCCAGCGCTGAGTGTGGATCTCACCAAACAGCTCCAAACATGGCTCGAACAGTGCCGCTCCAGAGAAGCAGCTTATCCCTCCTCCACCCCCACTCAATTGAGAAGACACCCCCTCCTTACCAACCCCTCCTCCCCCTCCAACACTCTCTTCCATAAACAGCTTCCTCACTGGACAGCAGCCTGGGATTCTACACATTCCTCAACCCAGCTATTTCAAACAACTGCAGCATAAAAGGAAATGTATGTAACTTACACACGACAGTCATTATGGGCCTCAGAGCAGGATTATGCATTCATGTTGATAATGGATGAAGCTTAAGACCAGAGACTATACACACACTGCTTCTATGATTTAATGAAATATGACACTAACAAAAAGACTTAATGAGTTTATAGTTGTATTTTAAGAGTATTTGTGACCTTTTTTGGGTTAAAGAAATTTAATTAACATTTGCACTAAGCCAGTGAGAGATGTGTCCCTGTGCACTCAATGAGGCCTGTAGTCTGCCAGCATGTCCATGACAAGTCCTGACAGTTCCTGGATGTGACCACGGCCAGGATCTCTGGGACAGGGAACACTTGGCTGGCATGTGTGAAGGTCCTGAGGAAGGCTGCAGCTGGCCGCCTGGACCAAACCGCCTGTTACTGACGCTGTGTTGGTGAGCCAGGCTGCTTATAACGTGACTGCTAGGCTTTTAGAGCCAGTGTAATAAGAATGTCAGTGAGCTGACAGTTTACCCAGGGTGATATATCTTCACAGCAAGGGCTCCAGGCTACACTCCAAGAGTGAAAAAACTTGGATCACAGGCCCGGGGAGAGGATAAACATTCAACCGAATATGCAAGTAGCTTTGCGGTTTCTCTTTAGGGCACTCAGAGAGTTTACTTTTTGCAGGCGCTGAGTGAAAAATTCAAATAAGAAAAGATTATGAGCAAATAGGGAGATAGGATTATCAGGGATACAATAAATGACATAACAGGGGGGAAAAAATCCTCCATAACCACAACACTATAAATTATGTGTGAATTTACAGCCATGTAGTTTAATTTAGGAGTATGAATAAAAGATGCACATGAAGTTCATTTAATGTCATCACTACATAATGAGCTCAGCTGTGCAAAAGAGATTCCTCCTGGCTTAGATAATGGTGCGTGAAGCACATTAGGTGACCTGCGATGACAATTGGAATCATTGTCTGAGAGAGTGCTGAAAGAGTTTCCTCATCTCTACTGGATATTGTGACTCCGACGTGGATTGGAAGCTCTGAGCGTGTTCCCTAATATAACTCTGCGAGCGCCTATGTGACAGGACTACTTGATAATTGAGTCATAGGATATGGCAGCTAAACGTGAATATAAACGGCGATGTGATAATCCAGCAATTTTAAGCGCTATGAAGGTATCCTCGTGTGAAATGAGCGTGCAGAAGGACTCCAGCGGGTCCCCATCATCTGTCTATTTCAGGAATGCTGGGCCCAGTCTGACTCCCTGTCACACCCAGACACAAACACAGCAGGCAGCTCCGTCAATAACAGCTCGACTTCACAGGTGGCAGAGCGCAGATATCGGATTTTCCTTGCTGTTTATTATATTTCCTAGTGAGTGATTTGTAAACCTGCGATTCATCAGTGTCACTTAATAATCCTGTTTTAGTTTGTGTGATGATGAGTAAGGACATGTGTTGGTTCTTGTTAAAATATCTGCCAACAACTGCAGTGATGCTGTTGTTTTCCATCAGTTGCTGACATCTAACACAGGGGAGAAGGGTGGAGGTGTGGTGGTAGTGTTTGGTGGTGTCGGTGGTGAAGTGGTGTGGGGGGGGGTTTGCTGCTTAAATCCATCACCGAAGCATAAATTGCCTTTTCACTGCCTTGTTTACATGCGTCCGTGATCAGGGGACGGGGGGGGACGGGGCTTCTTTGTGCCACGGAGCCTTGAAAAGCCAAAGCATAACACTTCACTTCACCAGCCACTTCAGCCAATGGCGGCAGATGGAGAAAGCTGACGGGAGGGTGGGGGGTAAAGAGGAGGGGTTGCTAAGCAACCTGTTGTAACATTAACATGGAGTGAAAACAGAAACCTGGTGTCTGGCTGAAACATCCGGCCTGATCCAAAGCCATCCGTTATTCACAGCAAAGACAAGGCTGTTTTCTACAAATATTGTCCCCAGAAGATTTTTGTCCGAGTCATGCTGCTCCAACTTCACAATGAAGGTGGAATAAATGAGCTCAGACTAATAACTGAGGCTGGTTTTAACTAAATATGCCTCAGTAAAGAGAAGAATATCATCAAATATTGTGCTCCAGTTAATCACATGGTAAAGTGAGGCCTTCATTACAAAGGCAATATCTTATTATATGTGTCAAAGATGTATTCTAATACTCCATTGTGATTAAGCAAACACATTGTAATTGAGTCAAACATAATTTGAAATATGGGTCAGATTTCCAAACCAAACTGAGATCATCTTGGAAAACCCAGAGTGGGTGATGTGGAGGCCAGCTGGCTTTTGAGATTTACGTTTCTGAGGGTCGTTGCTTTCAAATCTGGGGGATCTGTGTAACTCGATTCTGAACAAGCTTCATAAAATATTGACAACTATGCTGGGTTCATACCAGCAGGTCTTATCTTTACTCTGCAGGTTATCATTTCTGTTGTGTCATGTCAAGTTTAAAGGCCTGAAACGCGATTCTTTGACCTTGATTTAGTGTTTGAGAAAAAAAAAGCAAGAACTACATGTTACTGTAAGTGTATGAATGTTGAATTCTTGCTTTTAATCTTCTTTTGTGCGGTGACACTGCGCTTGTAGAAATCCTGCAGAGATGCATAAAAACACCTTAAAACATGACTGTGCTGGAGAATAAGGATATTTCAGAAGGAAAATTTGCCATAAGACCGATGATAAATACGGTTGTTGAACAATAATATCAACACTACGTGTAAAAGGTCAAAGACGTCTGATGCTCTTTGACTGACGGGCCTAAATAGCTCATGAATGAGCCGCCGGGTACCAAACATATGACTGATCTATCTTTTCCATTTACGCACACGCAAGCCTTCCACCATCTCTGTGTAAATATCTACAGCTCCTTTACTCACAAGCTGTAAACCAGGAGCCTTCTCCATACAATACTCAGCTACTGAGTCAATACACCTGTGAGCCTGAAAAACTTGTCTTCCAGCAGCGGCAGAGAGCAAAAGCAGAGCCTGTGGGGGTGATTGAAAGCTTTAGCTCACTGGCAAAGCTCTTAAATTACATATAACAACAACAATAACAGGTGAGGTTTGGTCACACATACACAAAGTCCTCTAACACAAAGAGAACTAATGGATGTCCTGTTCTAACAGAGTAAATATTGTCCAGATACTTTATCTCTAATAACTGTGGTCAGAGCTTTGAGATAAGGCTGGTGATACGTTGAAATGTGTTGTTGACTTTTAACAACACTGAAACATGTAGTTTAGGGTAAATCAGTCTCGACTGCTTTGCCCCTGTCTCCAAAGCAGTTTGATTAATTATTTGTGTGTTGTGGGTTAATATTTTATCAAGGTTGTGTAGCATCATGTTACACAGATGCCTTGGAGTAAAAAAAAAAAAAAAAAAAAAATCACTGTAGTGATATTATGAATGAAAACACAAACACATCCACTGACAGTTTCAGAGGACAATGATACAGCTTACTAATGGTGGAGCGACTATGTTTGTTAAGAGGGTAGTGATTTATTTTCTTCTTTTAATGGCATTTAATGGCATCTATTAACTGAAGCATAGTGCATTTTTATTTGACGCTTAAGCAAAGTGTTTTGAAATAAAAACATTGGACAATTATTACTCATGACTTGCAATAATCAGTGTTTGTCTACGTATTTCTTATTGATTGGCCACATAGTTTGTTACATATAAGTTTGGAAATGATGAAAAAAGCTCCGAAGCGCTTGATCACGTGAAAAAAGACACAAGAATTTCCATTTTAATTTCACTCTTGTGGCGTACGGCTGTTGTTCACGTCATGTGTTCTTCATTATGAAGCCTCGGGCAGACCTGTTTGTCAAACATGAACACGAAGTTTAACATTCAGGTCCAACTGTGTCAATAACTGCAGAGAATACTCTACAGTCTTACACAACACAGCTGCCCGGTCTGTCAGGCTCACAAAGATGCCACTGAAATAATAAATTACAATGTACTAAAAAACAACATTACTACCTGTTTTATTGCTGCTAAATAATGCAGCAGAGATTCTTCTTAAACTGTGTGAAACAGCCGCTAATGCACCTTCACACCTGCCTGCATATCCAATGCTTTCTCACCTTCTAAATAATCCAATCAGACATGGAGAAGACTGGAGTCTAATCTGACAACACTGTGATAAAAATGACACTGAAATATTATTCATTAAACTATTCCCAGCACCTCCATGCCGCATAATATGCATTCCATTAAGAGCATGGTCGTGATGCCACAGCCTTATTGTATGCATGTGGAGTAGCCTGTTCACTATGACTCACAACGACAACTGCTACTAGTGAAGCCCCTCTGCTGCCTGCCAACTTAGAGGGTACAAAAAAAAACGCACTATGATATTATTCCTTTATTTAAATAAACATAAAATCATAAAAAAAATAATTAAAATCATGTGTGTTGTTGTATATTTCTGTATGTTTTGTATTGTATTTTTTTCCCTCCTGGGTATCCAGCTCACAGTGCGGCACCACAGCGGGTCGCATTTCCACTGTATGGATCAGTCTTCACTGCAGTAACTGTCCCACAGCCAGAGCTGCTCACACAGGCACCTGTGTTTAAAGGCAGTCTGCTGAATTGGCATTAAAATGACTGAAAGGGTGATGAATAACACATCTATTAAGTGGTGCTCGATTTGCATCATATGGTGATAACACACAAATCAGCTGTTTACGGTGCCAGGGTGATAAAGAAGATGGGGGGGAAACGTGGGAATAGAGTAATAGTAATAATAATTGTTATTATATATCAAAAAATGGAATAAAAGGCTCACAGGCTTACCTCTGTGTGATGGTAATCCAGTGTTGTACTCGCTGCTGCAGACACACTCCACTCAGCTCCGTGCACACACAGCCCCTCTCACTCTCCACCAGTGTCCAGTCAGCGCTTCACACTCACCGGTCACAGCTGCGTCAACGCCGCCGCACAACACCAGCACCGAGCACCGGGGGCCGGACCGCTGTCCCTTCAAAATAAAAGCAGAGACCGAAGTAGAAAAGTTGCAGTTGGCGCCACAATTCAATAGAAATAAGAAGAAATGCAGCTTTAACAATAATTGTGTATATAACAAATATTATCTATGTATACTTTGTACTGAAAGGATGCAGTTAAATATTCTTCTTCTGAATAAATATATCATTTACAAATATTGCAAACTTGCCAAGTATATATCTGAATTAACGTGATTCAAAATATGTATGATTTTACTCTGAAAAGTTTAACAGGAAGTCCTCGCTGTCTACACTCTCCCACACTTTACACTCGTCTCTCATGGGAACTTCAGATGGGACAGTTCTGCAATCAGACGTCATTTATATAAATAACAATGAAATAATTAGTAATTTGATTGAAGTGCTGGATGTTAAATCAGATAGAATCAAGGTAAGTTGGAGGATTTTTTTCAGAAACATGGTAAAAAAAAAAAAAAAAAATCTATATGTGAATCCACCTTTAAAGGACAGACTATAGAGCACCACCAAGTGATCAAACCTTATATTACACATGAAATGAAAACCGGCTGTAAAGCAGCCCCGCCAAAAAATAATGAATAAATAAGTGTATACAATTAATATGTAGTTATACTTACCCTAACCCTAACCCATTACACTATTCAGAGATTACATCAGGGTTGTTATATCGTCCATGATTAATGGTGATTCTTCAGGGAGAGAGAAAGATACCACAGCTGATTTGTAAATCTTTTTAGAAGATTTATGGTGACAATTGGCAGTAAACTCACAATTAAGTACTGTCATATTCATAAACTCGAAGATCATATACAACCACCAGCTACATTAAAAAACAACAACATTACAATACAATGTTCTCCTGGGAAACACAGAGTCCTGGCATCCATCATTTAACATGACCAAACCACATAAACACTTTCAGATCAAACATGCCTCCTTGGTAAAAATACTTTCAAACAGTAGGAAAAGTCATTTTCTAGCTCCACAGAAACTGTTAAAAAATGTCTCAAAGAACATGACAAAGAGTCCACGACTCTGTTGACTCTGTGGTACATCCCAGAATAAGACAAATCCACAGAGACCCAGAACCTGTAAAACCCAAAGAATCTGCTACAAACGTTACAGAGCCTCTGTGATAAATGTCCATGTCTCAACATTACACATTTAAAAACACATTATGCTTAAAATCCATTACAGAATAAATAAATAAACGAAACAAAAACATATTAGCAGCTGTAATAAGCTTTATTATTCTATCAAGGTAATTTAAAAACTGTTCTACAGTTATTACAGTAATCATTTTTTACAGTAAAAAACACAGAAACATTTATACTAAATACTGACTCCACACATGGACGCACACACACAAACACACAGACACAGACATGTTGATATATCACAGAAAATGTATTACACTATTACGGAAACTGCTACATAAAATTAATAAAATAAAAAAAGTATAACATAGAATAGAATATAAGCCTCTGTGCCAATTATTCTTGTATATCATGTTTACTTTCCAACATGTCTTAAACTGTAAATAAAAATAATACACAACTGCAAAAGCCTCAGGCGCAGCAGAAGCAGACGTGCCAATCACCGCAGGCGGCGAGGTACAGGAGGTGCTTGGTTGGTTTGTCTGTGAGTAGGCCTTTGAGGAAGTGCTCGAGTTGGGTAAGATATGTAGCGCTCGTTCACCATCTTCTCTGGCACCCTGTGAGAAACAGACAGCGCTGTAAGGTCTGTGTGCTGCTGTACATGTACAGTAAAGGGTGGGTAAACTGTGAACTGTTTTAAAAAATACAAAAAAACAAAAAGACAGCAACGATAATGACATATAGTAAACGCTTAGGCTGTGAAAACAGCATTTCAAGAAATGTAATTTACTGTATATTTTTACAGAAATTAAAACGTAGCAGTTGAGTATCATTAACTAAAACCTTAGTGAGTAATGAGTCACCAACTAAATAAATAATACATATGATTGTGTCTTTTTTTTCTTTTAAAACCAGATATTTTAGAATTTGGTTGCTCTTCAGGAACTGATGTGCCACAGATAAAAATATTATAAAACTTTTCATTTCTTCCTAAGATGATCATTTTTCCAACAAAAATCACTATTATACATTATACATCACTATTATACACTTTCCATGAAAAAGCTTTCCAATAAAAGCTTTTATCCAAAGTTTTTTAATCCAAAGTAAAATCTCACAAAGAAGAAAGCCACCAGGGGCAATTTAGGGTTCAGTTTTGTGTCCGAGGACAGAGGAGCAGGGAATTGAACCACTGACATTTTGATTTAGTGGATGAAGCCACAATTACTGAATCAAAACTGACGGTATTCAAACACAACCAACAGCTTATCTAAGTTCAGCAGTGGCATTAGCTGTGGTTAGTGATGGGCATCTAACCAGTCAGTTTTCACTTCATGTGATTGCACCTGTCACAGGAGGCTCTTCCAGCCAAACATTATGAAACATGAGTGTAAGTACATTACTGTAGTTTGGTTGTTTTCGTTTTGAACTAATTCAAAATGGAAAAGGATGTTTTTTTCCTGTATAAACTAAACCTGAAGTTATAAACACAACTGCTGTTTGTAACTTTATTCATTATTATTGTTATGTAAAATATATTTCATGTATTATCTCACAATGACAAAATATCTATTGTATAACACTAATTTAATAAACTTTGCCCTATAAATGTCAAAGTTGAAATTGAACATGTCTGTTTTTCAGATCATCAGACCAGAACAAAGACAGGAATATGATATGTGTATGATATGTTCAAAGGCCTAATAAACGAAAGCGTTCTCATCTGTTTATAGAGATAAGAAAAGTTCACACTGCTGCATTTCTCAAAGTTATGGGAATTCATCAAAGCTGTAATTAACAATCAAGTCACTTTTAGAATAGCTTGCTCGGAGGTATTTATATCTGCCCACAGCATGAACATCAATGCATTTCTCACTTTCTTACTTTGGCTTCCTCCCTCGTGCACAGCTGTGAATCACTGGTGGGTGAACATTTCCCCTCTCTCCTCGCACTGTCTCACTTACCGCTGCCTAAGTCTCACAGTTAGTTTCTATATCGTGACAACAATCTAGTGACATCTACACATTCAGTATAAGCTGCAGCCTGTTGACTGGCATCTCTATTACTTTTTCCTACCCCATCAAATCGATGAGGGTGGTTTAAATAACAGAGACGCTTCTCTATATAATGTAATATGAAGCCTATAAAACAACTACACAAGAAGGATTCATTGCACAATTGTTGGTTTAGATGGTTTGCTGAACCAACACTGCATTTTTCTGCTCTGTAGCATCAGTAAATGGAACCAGTTGTATCAGACTGACCTTCCTGGGACCCGTGGAGGAATCCTGGGTGGAGGAATAGCAGGTGCAGCATCAAAAGGTCGCTGAGGTCGTGGTGGAGGAGGAGGCGTTTCTATTGTGTCCTTTAAGAATAAAATCAAATGAATATCATGACCACACTTGCGACACTTGAAAATAAAACACACTGCATTGCAACACACAAACCCATTGCATTACACTCTGCCCTCACATCTGAAACAATTACTAAATGCATGACATAGCTAATGTACTGTGGCATTTTTAATAATTCATTTAAAGTTGGAGTATTTAGCAATCCTTAGCTAGCTCAGCAAATCTACATCTGTTGGTTTTGTGTTTTACAATTGATGAACTAATCGGTCAAATAAAAATATGACTATCAGATTAATCTTCAAAGAAAAACAATTAGTTACAGGCTTAGACGTGCACCCATTTAGTATGAGGGGATGAAAAAAGAAAATATCACCGTTCTCTTTAAACTCTGATGAGCGATTTCTGAGAAAACGTTAAGCAATATGAGAGAAGATTCAAAGATTTCACAACGGAGAAAAACTTGGGTCTGGCAGTTTGAGTCAATTGAGCCAATATGATACGAGTAAAATACAAGCAGATCTGTACTTTTAAGTATTTCAAAATCTGAAGGAACTCAAGTTGACAGCAGAAAAAAAATAACCCTCTGTGTAACTTTGCAGCACATGATGTTACATCATCCATGTTACAAGTGCAGAACACTGGGTCACATGTGTAACATCACAAAAAAGGGAAAAAAAAAAAAAAAAAAAAGAAAAGTATGAGTTGTTTTTGTTTTTTTTTTGACTGTTCTGTTGTTATTTTGGACTCACATCAAAGTCTGGCTCGGTCCCGCTGCTGTAGCTAAAGGCGCTGTGAGTGCTGAGTCTGTTGCTTTCAGTACCTGATGTAAAGAAAATACTGGTTAATGACTAGAAACAAAATGCGGCTTCTAGTCTCTCACGGGTTTGTGCTCGTGGTAAATTTTGGTGCAAGAGTGTGCAGTCAAACATGGACAAAAATACATTTGAACATGTACATGTATGCAGGAGCGATTAGAGTGAAATTAGATATGCATGTCAAGACACATGTCAAGAATACAGACTAAATATAGCAATCAGCAGGTTGTTTCTTTACTCATGAACTTCACTTAAACTTAAAATGTAAGAGAGGAAGTATTTCAGATAAATCTTAATATTTCAGACCATTCTTCTAAGGACATTGAGTTGACGCACTTTTACTTAGAGAAGAGTTATGGGGGAAGTTTCTTGGGTAAATTTGACTTTTTGATTTTTTTTTCTGAGACAATGTCTGAAATAAACAGAACAAGTATGAATCTCCTCGCTACCCAAAAGCTCCTGAGAGATTTTCTTTCCCTGTTCCTTTTTTGGGAACAGTAACATTGGGAACATAATGGGAAACATTATAACAGGCCATTTATAAGTCAAAACATCTCTCGAGATCAGTTTCGCTTACGCCCACATTTATTAGTGTGGGTGTAGTGAGTAATTAGCAAAAAAAACCCACAAAGCTATTACTAAGAAAACCACCGGAGCAAAAGCCCCATTCAGTTAATAGACACTGACACTAAGTATGAATAAACATGGTGACATTTCACAATTGAGTTGAAATGGTGATAACGATAGATTTCACATCATTCACAAAATGGCATAAGCAAAACTTCAGCCTGTAGAACCTGAATCTGCAATTCAGAGTAAAGAAACTATGGCTGAAGGTTATGAGAAAAGGTTATTATGTTTCACAAGTAATGACGTCCTGCTAGACTTAACAGGATAAGCAGTATAGATAACCGATGAATGGAGGTAACCAGGGCTTAGAACTTGAACTTCATTATCATTTTTACCAATGTATCACTGCAGCAGTTCCCACACTGTCAAAAATGAAAACAAATGGGAAAAGAAAGTCAAATTGCAGCCAAGTTGGAGGTTGAATTTGTGCCCAGTTTCCACCTCAAAGTCACTAATCACCCAGCATTAACCTTTTTTTCCCTGCATCATCTCTGACTTTCTCCTAGCGACAACGGCGTTTAATCAGGATTGGTAACTGAGTATTTAGTCCACCTACTTTTTATTTTATTTAGCACAAACCAGTGACTCTCATCGCATTTATCAGTTTTCTGGTGATTCTTGTTTTGTTGCAGAGACGGCGAAAAAACTTATGAGGAGAAAAAAAAAAGGTGGGGACTCACTTGACGTGCTGGACGTGCTACCCGTCTTCCAGTTACCTCTCTGCATCACCTGAGCCACAGGGGGCGGTGGTGGAGCCGCTGTTCTGGGGGAAGACTCATACACAGCGCACTCTAATGTCACACCGGAGCTCCATATGTTCCTCTGTAGCGGAGCACTTATCTCATACTCTAGGAAAACACAGACCACATCAAAGATTAGCATCTGTTGAAGAAAACAGGATGTTATTTTCCGCTATGCTCTGCTACACATAGTATATACAGTACATAACTGTAAAATAAAAATGTCATTTTCAATCATTTAAATGAAAGATAATTAGATTTTGCTACCAATGTCCTTCCCTGTCTTCTCTCTCTCTTTGTGACGCCTGGTGATGCTGTCTCGTAGTTTCTTCAGATTTTCCTGGGAAAAAAAAAAAAAATAACATGGCACAAGTTTACCACTAATCCTCACCAAGATCATAAAGTTTTTATTATTTGATTTGTTGATCCTACCTGTTGATAGCGTATGGAATTCGCCCTCCGCTCGTGATCAAACTGCCAAGCCTTGAATTCTTGGACAGCCTCGTCCACGGTGATTTCCCCGACTTTCACCCTCTCCTGCAGCGATATGAGCTGCCTCTGTCCGGGCGTTTTCATCCCAGCGTACGGGTCATAAACAGATGACGGGGCCATCGACACCGGCCGAGCTGGAAATTTTTGTCAAATTGAATAAGAATAATAAGAATAATAATAAACAAGTAAATAGGAAAAAAACTGTTGAAAATAAGATGACTTTTTTCATTTAAGTTTCAGAGTTTAAACACAGATGTTTGCAGATGTTTGGTGACTGTACCAATTAAAGAACAGGGAAATTCAAAACTTAAAAAAACCTGACCTTTGTTTTGAAAAACAAAAAAATATATAGATAAAGCACCAGCACGTTGCCAAAACAATATTATCAAAACAAAATATGCACAGCGAATATTCACAACACAACCACATATAGAAACACACAATAGCACAATAGCACCAGTCAAAGTAGAAAAAGAAGATGTTTATAATTGACTGCATTCCATTTAGGTGACTGATACCAGACCTGTTGCATTGTGCATGCTCTTTTAACAGTCATGACTTACTGGAACACATAACAACATGGCACCCTTTTTAGTCACTTAGTTATTTACATCTGCATCTACCCTTTCTTACCAAAAAGTCAAAATTGACTTTTTGCTCTCAGGCTAAAAATGCCTGAGCAGACATTTAACCACAACCACAAGACAAGTATGTTTAATTTGACCATGTCGATGTTACTGTGAGGTAGCAAAGTGTGGTTAAGATCAGTTACTATACATAGAGCATAAATAAAGCACAACCTCACAGATGAATATCACCGTACACAGGTATGAAGAGATAACGAAAGAAAACAGAGAATTTTACTGCACTCAAATTCTTTTTTTTTTTTTTTTATGTAGAAAATTGAAGAAAAAAAAAGAAAAATTGTTACCTGCAGGATAGTCAGAGTCCCTCGTGCTACTCTGGGATGTGCCTTTATCTGAAAATACTGTCAAAAATATCAGTTTATTTATTTTCCTCTTTTCCTCAGTTTAATGACAGATGATGTGTGAAGAGAAGTGACTGACTGGTCCATACCTCTAGAGATGTAAGCCACTGGCTTTTCAGGTGCAGCCTCAAAATCAGGTCTGGGGATGGGGGCTGGTGGACGGTTGATGATTACTGGGTTATAGGTGCTATTTTCATCCACAGTATCATAGATATCCTCTGGGCAGATGTTGTATGGATCCTCCTCTTCTTCTATTTGATCTAAGTCGTTTGCACCGTCTATTTCCTCTTCTGTATATTCATGGTGTTGGTTGTTGTTCTGTCCTACGTTGTCGTGAGGTTTTGCTGGAGACAATAGAATGACATCAGAAATAGTACACTCTACATATACAATGTTTTCATCAATGATCAGACATGTACCTTGGAAAAACTTCCTGAGCATGGCTTCCTCAGGGTTCTCATCTACTGCAGCCATCACCTCATCTAATGGACACAGCATCATGATCATCATTAACAGTTCAAACCCAAGTCTGGCAAATATCACCATCAGTAAATCTAAAATATAAAATCATATTAATCTTACACAAGTCCTCTGCACATTCAGGGTCAATCCCCAGCATCGATTCATATATGTCCTCTGGGCAACCCGAGTACTTCATCAGGATATCTTCAGATGAAGACATGAATTCATACACTTCTGCACAATCGTCTGTGTTGACAGTGTCCTCGATGTGAGACTTGAGCATGTCAGCTGTCTCCTAGATGTGTTTAGAAAGAGGCAAACGTTGAATAAAAAGATACATGAGAAACTGAGGCTGAATCCAAACATCCCTCCACATTCATGAACGCATGTGTTCACAGGAAAGATGTAAACATTGTAGTATTTGGCAACATTATTCTGCACTTTCTGGCCATATCTGTTACAATCTGTTACATCATCAGAAAATAATTTACAAGGTTAGGTTAATATTCATGGGAACACATGATGTTTAAGACCCATGTCATGGTCCAGTAGCCTCCCAGACATGACATGGTGATGGTGAAAAGGTCTGTGAGACTAAAGTGCATATTTGGATTCTGCTTGACTGTCAGAAGCAAATATCCAGCACATTGTTGGATATAGAATAAGAATAACAAAAGGCTTTCATCACTTGACTCACAACAAATTCGTCCATGAACTGTCTGAGATCAGTGAAGCCACTCTTCTCTGCCAGTGTGTTTGGGTAGTCTCCATTCTTATTCATCACACTGTAAGCCTGCAGAGCCCCGGGACACTGAAGAAGGATGGTGCTCAACTTCTTCAGGCCGTACTTTGCAGCAAAGTGAAGCAGCGTGGGAAGCTCTTCGTTACGTTGATCTGCACGAAGCACAAAATAACATCAGAAACAAGCATTTAAACGACTGTACTGACTCTTAAAAGATACTTTTCTTTTTTTTTTTTTTTTTCCTGTATATTGTAAAGATCAAATAGGCACTGCAGCAATGGAACAAATGCAATTATAATACATAGACAATAGTGTGGTTAGCGCACTAACAAAAGTTCAAAGAGGTAACTAGCAAAAGCAGAAATCAGAGCACTGTGCTCACATGCTGCCATATTGTCTTCTTCAATCTGTCTGATTCCAAACAGCTGAAGACTGGTTGCAGGCATCCTGGATTTTAATGAGTCAGTTAGCATGCTGTCCAGTGATTCTCTTGCATTGGATGTGAAGTTGAAGGCCTGGAAGTAAAAAAAACAAAAAAACAAACAAAAAAAAAAAAAAACAGCTATGAGGATTCTGCAGAAAAAAAACAAACCAATTAATACTATATACAATTCTACATGACATGTAGCATAATGTCTAACCTGGCAAATGAAGCTAACGGGATCAGAAGCCTTTTCCAGAAACCGGCTGACTTCATTCATACTGGTGTAATATGTTACAGGCTTCAAGCTGACACTGTTCTGGTCAGTGTGCATGGTGAGTGACACCTCTCCAGCAGGCATATCTAAATGAAAACAAGAAAAACAACGGAAAGATTTTAGACTGAAGTTTTCAATACTTTTGTTTTTTTGCATTCAGCTGGCAAATCAAGTCACATGATTTCCTGGACACTTGCCAGGTGCGACGACACTTATAGTGTATTCATTCTCCACGGTGCCTGCGACCCTTTTTGCGGTTGCTCTTTCAGATAAAAACTCCACCTGTGGTACCAAATGATCTTCTATTTTCTGTGTGAAAATGATGAACAGTGTCTCCTTTTCCTAGAGCAAAAAGGGAAACTGAATTAGTGAAGCTTTAGTAATTACTTTCAACTGCCATGTTAATAGTTCATCTCTACAAATCAAGTATTGGGGATTAAATAGTTTACTGGCACCAAAACAAACACTGTTGCTTCATTTTAGCAACAGAACAAACTATAAATACAAAACTGAATTATACTTCAGAGTCTCTCTTCTATTAAGTTAAGACAAAGTGGGAATTAATGTTGAATATTGTTATATATAATGTTGATCATTGTTTTTGTTATTTTTTAATTGTTATGATGTTATTACTATATAATTACGTCTTCGTCTTACCCCACAGAGAACTCGGTTCGGTTGAACAGTGCGACAGGTGAGTTGAGGAGAACTAGTTTCGTCGCTCGTCAAATCGCCCGCGCTCACAGGTTCTGCTTCATCCTTTAGGACAGTTTCTGTTTGCTCTTCTGACACCACTTCCTCTGTTTGATCAGTTTTGGGATTTTCAGATAACGAGGCCTCTGTGACGTGCAGCTCTGGTACAGCTACGGCTTTAACCTCCGGTTTGGTCTTGAATTGTCTGCCTAGTAATACAAACACAATAAAAATTATTATTTTCAAATATCAGTTTCTCTTTTTCTCTATTTTGCCTTGAATTATTTAATAGGTTAAAGGCTTTATTTATTTACAAATCAACTATTTTTTGTTGAATATGTTATAATATGTTACTTCTGTTGATAAAACTTATTAAATTTTGACTTTTTCAAACATTTCTCGTGAAATCTTTGTCACTGTGTGGAGTTCAAAACTTAAGTCACTTCCACATGGCGGAGCTGAGGCTGATGTCGAAAGTGATATTTACCTATATCTCCTTTTACAAAATATCATTTCAGGTAAACGTCTATGTGTCTTTTGTGTATTAAGTGAAGTGATACTTTACTTGATTACATTTTCCCTTTGGGCCTAAAACCAGGTTATCTGAACATCTTATCTGGGTTGGAAAAGCTTCATATGTACAGTATTACCACAATGGTACACAAGTGGGAAGATTTTTTAAAGGCACAAAAAAACAAAAAAAAAAACAAAACACAATGAACTATGATTAAAGCTGCGTACTGTCAGTGAAAGAGTCCAAAATGGTGTTGATGTAGACCACAGGCTCGTCTTCAGCGCAGAGTTTTCTCCAGCTCTGCCAATCTTCAAAACTCTCCGTCGGTACATCGTCTTCTGATATGCCACAAAGCAGCACCACCACTTTGTGAGGTGGGTAAAGGAGGTTATGAAGTGCTCTGTACAGTTCAGGTTCATAGAGCAGGTCCAAAAATGCTCCTGTGAGGACCAGCACGATACATTTGCAGCTTTGGAAATATTCAAAGTTATATCCTTGCATCTGATCCTCTGGGTTCACCGCGTGCAGCAAAATGGACTTTTTGCGGAATTTTCGAGCAGATTTCAAGATGTTCTGCAAATATGTCGCCCATTCCTGCGCCTCGACCGTGTGCAGGATTAACAGCTTGTGTGCTGAATGGGAACTGGAATTAGCTGAAAAACAGAACGTCATCGTGTGAATAGTATGTACAGTACATGTATTCAAACAGCCTCGCGGCTGCTTAAACAAATTATAAATCTGCAGAATACAAAATATTAGTTGGTTTTAGACCTAATTCTGTCTCATCATGAAGCATGAATCACAAGCTGTAATCAGCTCAAACGTTACACTAATGATGTGACACTGGTGATATTATGTGTTGGTTTCCGTGTCGCGGCAGGTAGTGTTTGCCGTGGAAATACTCCACAAAATAGCAGCTGTCCAGCTGTGGAATGTCAAGGTGACTGTGGTTGGAGAATGAATGTCCGATTTGTTTGATATTTCAGCGCAGTGTCAACAAGGAGCTGGGCAAACATTGCACTGTGTCAACACTGGTCAGAGTAATTTTGTTTGACTCATTACAGTGTTTAATCAGGTCAAGTTCACCTCTGTACACGTTAACTGGGAAAGAAACCTAACATGAGTGCTGAACTTCACAGTTCTCACTGACGGTACAGAACGGCACAGAGACCAGTTTATTAATGAACCAATAATAGGACCAATTTAAATTTAGACATGTAGGAAATCATAAAATAACCTGCCCTGTCAATATGACTTATGCTGATGCTTCCTCTTTTTTTATTTTTCAGCGTGAAAGTAGGATTGAAAAATATTGAATCAAACAAACATGAAATTGCAAATAAGGTACAACAATGTAAAAGTGATTCGTACGTTTGATTTATGATGAAATGATCAACTATAAAGTGCCATTTTTGCAACTAAACCATCAATACTTTAAAGTAACTTGACACAGTTAGACAAGATGGATCATATTTACCTGATTCAACACTTGACTCGGGTTCTTCCATGGTCGTGAAGCCTCGAGAGTACCCAAAAATCACCTCACAAGGAGCATCATTTGCCTGAATATGTCCTTTTGGTTTCTTGACTTTACTGAAACTCCTTTCCTTCTCAACTGAAACGTCATTAGCCTTCACCAGCTATAGCCCTTTGCTCAGTTGTATTAATAGCAACACTTAGTTTCCTGATTTTGGTGACACTGCCCCACTTCCTGAAACAGTTGAAGAAGTGAGAAAAAGCGACGCAGTCGTGTTAGATGCGCAACATATCTACAGTTACACTTTCTGTCAACTGTTCTGAATGCTGTTGACAGGATATATGAAAGAGATAAAAAAGAAAGATTTTGTTGCAGTTGTACTCAGATTTGAGAATTGCAGGCAGAGACAACATCATAAAAAGCAGACTGTGCCAATGATTAACATGAACCACGATGAATGCAAGAAATACCTTTGATATACTTTGCTCTCTGTTCTTAAAAAATACTGTACACTCACGCACATGCTCACAGAAACCCACAGAAAAACGCACACATCCACACGCGCACACACACACACACACACAATTCACCTGTTGTTTGAGTAAATGTTGCTTCCGTTTTTTCACTTCCTTCACAAGGTGTTTCACAGTTGCAGCAACACTGAAAGATTATATCTTATATAAGAGAACATGTTTACCTCAGCACAGTAACACAGTGTTAATATGACCCAAATGGAGACTTTACAACCAATGAGTCAGTGATGTCAAAGTCAATGTATAACTATACTTTTATAGGCAATAAAAGTGGTTTTAAACTTGTTGATACATTAATTCTCTGTCATTGTAAAGCCACTACCACTAACTCAATGCTAAAGGTCTTTTTAGGCTATAAGCTGTAAAATTGTTGTAAAAACAGTGATATCAATTTTAATATTATTATTTTCATGCTCTAATACTGACTAACAAGCATCACACATGTGCAGTGCATTTTTTACAATACAAGTATTTCTCTGTAAAACACAGAAATAAGCACATGAATGAGTCACAGGACTGAATGAATCATCTGCATGTTGTAACTATCGCTCACCATGTGAAATTCAAGATGCCGCTTTTAAACGTTTCTCCTCTTGACACGAAACACGCAACTGCACACCACGCTCAAATATCCACTAGAGGGCAGCAGACAATAATTTACACCGGATGAAGGATGATCCCTTCACTGGTCGCTGTACAGACACCATCAGACCACAGCCGCCACTAAAGGAATCCAGGTACCTCTGCACAGGTGCATTAATATCCCAACCTACTTTGGGTGGAATGCAGTGTCTTTCTACAGGGACTAAAACTAAAGAGAATACCACATGTTTGTTCATCTTTACTCACAAAAAAAAAAAAAAAAAAAGCCTATTTCAAAGACCAACTCTCTCCTCAGGTTAAGGTAATATTGGTGTGGAAGACTGAACCGGAGAAAAAAATGACTATTGGACACAGACAGGGAGGAAAACTAATTGTCTGTTTCCCTGGACATCTGAAGGCCAGGTGGAGGACTGGACTCTGTTGGAATAACGTGGGACATACTTGTGTGGGAATGTGGATGCAGCCTGCCCTAATTTAGAGACACTGACTTGTGTTGTTAAAGGAAAATATGAAAACTTAACTAATTAATGGAAGTCATATATTAATGTCCTGGACTGTTTGGAGGATTTTTAATGGCTGTAATCGCTCTTTATTTACCATCTTCTTCTCTACATAATCCATCTCTGTCTGTATATTTCTACAATGGATTGAAAACAGTCATGTCCACACCACATAGGATTAACTGTTTTCACTTAACAACTCTACTCTGCTCATGCTGATGCTGCGTGTGAAAAGTGTTGAAGGTACATTTTCCTGGCACGGCCGTAGACCCAATGAAACAATTAGGTCATGAGGTAAATGCCAATAAACACAAGGCAATCATGAGTGATTTCGATCGCTGAATGAGAATTGATGAAGCCGATCGCGGCCCAGCCGAGCTCTCACAGGAGATCCCTCGGCAGCATCTGCAACAGCTTTTTTCCCCCCGCTGCCATCAACAAAACACCAAACCATCACATCCTTTATAGAATTACTTCAACAAACTTCCAGACTCTTGTCAAATCAAAGCCAAGAAGCTGTTCTTGGTGGCTCACAGTTTTAAAACTTTTTTGCTAGAGTTTGGTTTATTTTGGCAGGAGCGTGTGGCTTTGACCCCCCTCAACTCCCATCCCCCTCCCTCCCTCGCTGTCTTTAGTTTCTTTAATCACAGTTAGGAAATCACACGACAAGAGTTTATTCCCTTGTCTAACCATGAATTTCAGCCACAAAATCAATTTGTACAGCTTTGCTTTTCTCAAATAATACAATTAGTTATGTTTCAGCTTTGACCTCTGTCTGCGTCGTAGACCTTTTAATGGCCGCAGCAAAAGTTCACTCTCTGACTTCTGAAGCTGCCTGTGAAGAGCAGGGTGATCCATGACCCGTCTTTAAGTACAATTTCCTGTAGAAAAAGAATCCCCTAATTTCTTCTAACTCTGCCATTAGCTACCATAAGCATGACCGGCCCGTTACCTTTTGTTTGGGCTCCCTTGAAACCCCTATCTATTAGGTGGCTCAAATCAAATCCCCGAAGCCTGAGTTTAATAAGAGAATATTTTTGCTCCTATATTTTAACCTTGTTATCCAATATCCTGTCTTTTTATTCCTCGGTGTGTTTTCAGCACACAGAGAGACTCAGCAAGAGAGTGTGTGTCAGTTCACAGACAGAGACCTGACCTCCTGCCTCTCAGAGCACAAAAGTTCATGAACAGCTTTATGATATTCTCCTATACTGGCACCGGATTGGTCAACGTAAGGAACAGGAAGTTTCACAGTTTACTATTGAAGAGTCAACCTCAGTCATGGCAACAGGTTCACTGATCTGTTTAATATGAGGTTATTTCACTATTTGACTTAAAAGTGTTTTGGAATAATTATTCAAACCAGGGCAGATTTTTTTTCCTAGTTAACTCATTGTTACTCAGAGTAATGAAATCGCTTTTGTCATACTTACAAATCACACATGATTATCATAATAAGAACTGTATTTGTCAAAATAATGTACCTCCTGGGTGAAAAATGACCTCAGTGGTACTTTCACAAAAAAGTAATTTTTGAGAAGTGAAAGAAATTCAGTTTTATTTTAACAGTGATACCAATTGTGTTTTTGTTTTTGGATGTTGAAATTGTGAAATTTTCTTGCTTTGCAGTCAAAAAACAAAAATAAAATGAGGGACTACGACCAAACTCTCTGACAGGCAGGAAGCTGTAAAAGAGTACTGTATGTCTAATATTGCCAACATAATGGTCATGTTACCGTCTCATTTACTGTACTTCCCCATCTCCGGGAAAGCTCTACCTCATATCTGCACTGCCTCTGTGGCTGTTTTTGGAGACTTAAAGTGGAGGAAAGCAGAAACAAAGCACAGTCCGAGGACATGGGAGTGCAATCTTGAAATGGAAAACTGAAATGGGGAAAGGGTCTCTGGTTGAAATGTTATTTGGATGATAGCCTGCATAAGAAAGGAACTGTGTTTGGTTTCTCATTGAGAGTCACTAGCAGGGCTCATTGTGATAAGAAAATAAGTCTAATGTTACCTGATCTGGTATAATGTGGACCAATTACCACTCCATTGCACTTCATTACAGGACTGTAATAGGGCCGGGGGTCAGTGCTTGAGATGGAGTGGCAGAGGAAAATTGAGTCGTCATTGATAATATGATAAAAACTGACAGTGAGAGGCCCCTCCAACAAATTATTGAAATTTACAGTTGATAGGGAAACACTATAACCTCATTTGGTAAGCAGCTGGCAAGCAGTTGTACAAAGCAGCGTCCCCTACACAATGAGAGTCTTATGGAGAGAGGGAAATCTAAAACTATCACAGAATAGTTTTAGACCCCTGCTCATTGGCTTCTGGCGCACACTGTGCATATCTTCAGTTTTTTAGAAATATCTAAAGTCATTTAAAATGCTCCCGTGTAGTGGACGGTATTTTTCTCTTGAGCAGGTGGACTGTGGAGACGGCGCAAACCCCCGTTTTATGCCGCAACCATAATAATATTCCGACATGGAAATTTGCTTGAACAAACAAATGAAGACCAAGTAACATTATTCTCATTCCTAGTGTCTCTCCGGAGTAGAACAGAGAAGTGCAGAGGCGAACAAAATATAAGATCTCACAGTTTCTGTAAAGCACTGTGCTGCTGGAAAAGGTAGGACAACCATTTGTTTGCTTCAGCTAAAGTGCCTCCATTTGAGGCCCCTTGAATAAATAAATCAAATAAACTACCATCAGACATACATTTTCAATCCATCAAGGTAATCAGATTCTGTTTACCTGAATGGGAACTATTCTAAAATGTTATTAAAAACTTAAATGGAGTTTAGGTGGGGAATAACTAGGCAGAGGAAATGATGAGCAAACAGCAGGATAAGATTCCAATTACTATTAAACAAGCATTGCATTGACTAGTAAAGAGGAAAATAGCTTTGACATTTTCCACAGCCGAAGCTCCCACCTGACAGGCTTTGTCGTATAAGAGCACAGCAAATTCAATTCATAGGCTTTTAGACATGAGGCAGTCAAAGCCTTCTCCAAAAATACTCTGAAATGCTGCTTAAAGGCCCATTTCAATGACTCCACCAGTGGTCAACATTTGTATGTGTGGTTAAAGAACAGGCACTTGTTGTGTAATAACTGGTTTTATCTCATATCAAAGTACCATTTCTTTTTTTTTTTTTTTTTTTTTGAGGAAACAACTGAGACACTTATTTTATTATGCATTAAAATCTGAATAAAACAGAAAGTGACATATATACATTTATACATTAATACATTTATATATTTATATGTCTCAATATTAAGAATTCAACAAGGTCATGAAATCATTACCCTGTGCTGAGGGAAGTATAATTTATGAATCATTTAGAAGACCAGTTAAGTTTATCTCAAATATCTAAATAGGCAATATATTGAATGCATGCTTCATTGATCAAAACTGTTGTGGAACAACTTATCAAGCAGCCATCTTTAACTACAATTTCAAGATCATTTTGCTTTCATCTACAGTCTTCACTCAGCTGAAATCACTTTGACATGATAAGACAGTCAATTTGGTTGTCAGCATTGGCTACAGTAATCACACTGGCCACTAGATAAGTGTGACTTTATTTATTTATATTGAGCCCTGTGCGTGTCTAGTTGAAGATAATAGTTTCATTTTCTGGAGAAAGTTTGCCACCAACCCTCATTGTGGAGTAAATGTGACAGATTTCTGCTTCATTAGGATTCATCGCGCTGACAAAGATGGATTCAAGAGATGAATCAACAATAGCAAAAGCAATATGCAGCACTCCATGAATCTCCTTGCTCTCCTTGTATCGGCTTAAATATGTAATTTACAGCTTCAGATTTACAGATCACAGGTGACAGCAAAAGACTTAAGATGAATGCTTACATACTCTGAAAAGTAATGGTTGCCTCCAACACATTAAATGTGCTGCATCAAATACACTTGTAAATTTAAGTGATTTATTATGTTAATACTTAATAACTATCACAAGCTTCTCTAGACTCTTAAAGAGAGTTATTATATCTTTTAATTTGTGCTTGTGGAAATGTATTAGACTATCCTTTTCAATTACATAGAATAAATCTTTGTATGAAACATATATAGTTTCTTTTAATATATTAGTTAACAAACACAAACTGTAGCTGTTTGATAGCGAAGCAAAGTCAGTATAGCAACACTAACAGTTGATGGTCAATGTGATACAAAGCACCAGCTGCATTTTCCACATCCCCGAAATGAAATGAACCTCCACTAAACTGATCTCTTGAGTTACTTGCTATCAACAGATGGTAAGGTCAGTTGACAATAAGCCTTTGGTCTGAGAGTAACCCCCCCACCTTCCTACCCCCCACTAAGTACGTCAGCTTGTCCTCTGGTACATTTGAAATGTTGCAGCGTGCTACAGGGGATTTTTGATGAAGTGGGCAGTTTCCAAAAGTTATCTACAGCTTCCGAGAGATTATCAGTGACAGACTCTCATTGTCTCACTCAGTTGGGACTTTGCCAGAACAGACTTGTTTGTTCACGTTAGTAACAGTTACACAGAGAAGTGGAACTTAGCAAAAAGGTCACTTTTCTTGCTGCTTCATCACACGTCAAGAGTTAAAATGGTGCTGTTGATGAAATAAAAAATATTCAAAGTCATCTCTGTTTTAACTGTGTGCAATGGAGGGTGACAGGAATGACGAGTCAAACTCTGAGGATGTTAAACAGCAAAGGTCATGAACCATGGAGAACAAAAGACCCATACGGCAACGCCAGACATGAATTAATTAAAAGCAGATCTGATGATGACATTGACGCCAAATTTCTATTTCATGTTGGTCCAGTAGTCTGGGTCAACCCGCCCTGGTATGTGTCCTCTCAGAAACTGATGAAGGCTCCTTCACAGTTCCGGTGTGAACGCGCCATAAATGGATCCTTCTGCAACGTTTCTTTGGGCTTTTTAAAATCCCATCAAACCTGTCCCTACACCGACTATTATATATTATGAAGGTTTTCTGGGAGTCACCTTAGGCGTTCATAAAGCACTGCATATGGAGGAGCTGTGAAAGGGACCTCTAAGACGGTTTAATTTCTAAAATTAAAAGGGCATACTTACAAAGATATTGTATTACAGAGCTTGTTATTACCACCGGTGCCATTGTAGCAGGAGGATTTTGCACTTCCACAATACGGCACAAGAGGTCAGAGCTTCACTGCAAATACTATAAAATGCTTGGCATCTCATCCACAGCTGGTGTATTCTAAACCTGTACTATTCATCGTTATCATTAAGGGCAATGCCTGAAAGATGTCTGTTGAAATAAGTTTGGTTAAAACATCATTACAAATCCAATTAATAGTGTCATTAAACTAGATAAAAACGAGCGACAACATTGTGTGATTTGAAATTCTTTTAAATTAGAGAAACCCTACAGCTGCAGACCAGGTAACAATCTAAGTTATCACCGGTGTTTAAAGGAAGACGTTGCTGAGGAAGAACCTGTAAGCTTTACTGACTGTCATGAGCTTTATTGTTACAGTTATTATCAGTCTAATTCAACAAAGTACACTGATTTTATGTATCTATTTGGGGAAAAAAAACATGAAATTATGTTTGTTGCCACCAATAATTCCCAATCAATGATTAAAATCTGACATAAACACTGTATTTCAAAATTCAATTTCCATTTAAAACCACCACCACAGTCCTAAGACATATTATGTATGTGATCTATCTCTAGTAACAGTCCTCTTCAAGCACACAAAGATAATGTCATTCATGCAACAGAACCAAACTAACTGCCTTCATAGAATTTATCTGGCTTCTAATATGAAACATTTAAAATATATAGAAGTTTAATTGTGCATCAACTGCATTCTGTTCAAAATATTCACTATGATATAATAATAAGTAGTATTATATATACTACATATTATTTCAGCCAGCATTTTTAATCATAGTGAATATAAATACAGCAATAATGGAACTGCCTGCCTATAAACAAGCAACTTTATGGGTCTTCATTTGTCTTGTCAAAGTGGTTATTAGATGCTGCAATTATGTGAATCTAGAAAAGAGACTGAAATAAAAACATACATTCTTTTGTTCCCTTGACAGCAAAGTCACGTCACTTGAGTTTTACATTGCAACATTACATGTAGCTACAATAATGTAAAGAGAAAATAATACTTTCTTTCAACCTTTAAGTTCAATGAAATAGAAATGAAAGCTAACGTGTAACAAATACTTCTGCATGTGAAAGATGGACAGTTTCAGAAAAATAGACAATACAGATGTGAAATCAAGTCTGAAAATGAGTCGAGTCAAATTGAGAATTGCGGTTCCTTTATCATAAAAACTTTCCAGTAATTAAATACAAACTTAGGCTCAGGCTCTGGCTATTTTTAACATTTGAGCAAAATGCAACTTTTTTCATTTCTTAAATTAGCAAAGATAACTGCTTCAATCTGGAAACACTAGCTAGTAAGCTAATTGTCTTTGGTAGCCAAAAACACTTCAGGGATAACGTCAGCTTACTCCACCGTGTTTGTCTTTTAGCTCTTTTTTTGTGCTAAAGTCTGATGTACATATGACGTAAGTATTGTTAAGGAAGCTAACTAATGCTTCTTTAAAACAATAATGTTAATTTATATCGTCTCAGTCATTCCAGTTTTTTCCATCAACATTTAAAAATAATTTACTAACAAATCATTTTTGGTCCACTCGTAGACTGAGTGCCACCTGAACCCCAAAGAAGAAGATGAATACTAGAATTCCATTAAAACTAATCTGTTGCCTTGTTGTGCCATCACAAAATGTCCTCCATCTCACACGCCATTCCCATTTTCTCCTCCATCACTGATGACACTGACACTGAGAGGATTACAAGGTAAATCAATAAACATCACCAGCTTCATGAATGAGCACAAGTGTGAATGTACTGATACCTTCACACCGGGTTAAATCTATTTACCTGCAAGATCACTGAGGTCTGTTCTCTATAGTTAAGATTAAATGTCCCCATGCTAAACAATAAGAGGATACCTCACTGCTCTACGGCACAAATCCACAATGTGTTGGTCAATCATGAGGTGAACATCAGCTCCATAATAAAGTAAAGGAGACTTGCAGTAAGTATGAAACTACACGCACACCAATGCAAATGTTATCTAACACTAAAGAGCCCGTGTTATTCTGCTCCTTCTTCCTCTTTTCTTGGTAATAACCTCAGTATCTTAACATGTATCCTTGTTAGGAGACTTAGTGCTTGCAGAACACTACGAATGAATGTCTTCTTCACTTCTTGCAACTTTAGCAACTTCATATTTTCCATTTTCAGTTGGAAAGTAGATCTCTAACTTTCAGCAAATGGCATGGGACAAGAAGAGGCAAGACTGCCGACCAGACAGACGAGCGTTCCACTCTCCAGCTCTTAACAAGCATAGTAATACATCAGTCAAAAGCAATAATTTTACTATTAATGAAATTCCAATTTGCCTTCAGTGCATTTCACGTTGACATTTTCCACATTGCAACAGTGCTTTGATAAAGTTTTTAAAATGCAAAAACGCATCTAAGAGGCTAAAGACCAGCCCGGGTGTCAGCGTGCCTGGCAGAGGACTATGGTACTTAATTTTTATCGCCATGTGCCCGGGGCATTGGAAGCCTGAATGTTAACATTGGCTCCATTTTCATTATCATCATATGATTATGGATTTTACTGCATTTAGCTGATAATACAACTAGGAGCTCACCTTAAAAGAAGTTGCTCGAAGGTTTTATTTCTGCCCAAATGAAATTTTCATTTGACAAACAAGTATAATTAGGCTGCACTTCTTGTTCAGTGTCAGTCTGTTTTCTGATTGAACTTAGACCAATTTGCTGCCACTAAATGAGTTTGAATAATTTCCATTCTGAATGTCTTGGGGACATTAGCTTTAGGAGTGCTAAGTGGCAGCATGCTTTTTGAAGTTGCTGATTATTTGATGCCACCCCTGTCTACCTATACATTTTTGAGCTTACTTCAAAGTTAACAAGGGAAAAAAAAACCTCCACATAGCCTACCTGGGAGTACAATGAGAATTTGAAAGTGTTTTTGGCCAGGTCTGGGAGGCAAAGTGAAAATTACTTTAATAAGTGTGTAATACACTTCGTTAGCTTCAATGCTCTTTGCTTCTTCACTTTATTTCTTTCATGTGGCCACTTTTGTACTGAATGAGTGGATTTGTTTCTGCTGAAACTGTACACCTAATAACTAATATTGCAATATCAGTTTCATTAACCCACTAATTACAAATTAATACATTATAAATTACAGGAACTGCTACTGCTGGCTTCTGTTATTAATAGTAATATGACACAGTAATATTTTGTATCCATCAGGAACAAGTGCTGAAGCTAGTCACTGACTGGTAGGCAGTTAAACCGTAGCCTTTATCCACATGAAGTGTTTATTTTCAATAACACAATAACCATACATTGTTGCAGATCACCTACTATTAATAGCACAGTAAGCCTCTGCAGCCACAAGATGAAAAACAGCAGACCAACGCGCATGGCAGAGAAAAGTGGGGTTATTTGTATATTTTCCCCCCCGTAATGGATTTGATAGATAACCTAAAATCTGAGTAACAGCTATTTCAGTAGGGGTAATCCAGTCATCCTCCAAAACATAAACACCAATGTGGAGCGAAATTGAACAAGTGGAATGGAGTGAATAAAATTGGTGAGGGCAAAAGAAAGAGAGGATCACAAATAAAGCTCAATGTGGGATTGATGAGAGGAAATGGGGATTTTGACAATGTGATTAAGTAATGGACTCAAAAAATGGAAGCAAAGGCAAAAAAAAGAGGGAATAATTTACTTGCGTATAAGAGCACTGCATGTCAGCGAAGGGCGGAATTACATTTCATTATCATAAATATGGAAAAACCAAACTGTGGCTTAGTTATGAAGAGTTTACAAGCTGGTGAGCAAAAAAAACTCAACCCCAGATCCTCCAAAACAGATTTAAATGCTCCCTCTAGACGTCGATTGTTGGTTGCATTCGAAGATTTTGGTCAGATACTGAACAGTTAAATAACAACAACCATTTAAACACAAAATCACTTCTCAGGTAATTAAATGTAATATCATATAATGACTGAAAAGCATTTTTTTTCCTAAAGAAAAATCATTTTGATTATTAAATCATCAAATTTTTTGTGCTATCCTGTTTCTCCGTTCCAAATTGGAACCAAATAACGGAGCTACACACAGAGCACTGGTGGTCCACAGCACAGAGGACTATTGAACTAACATGACAAAGAGCTCAGAGACCACTACAAAGTGGAGATAATGGTGTGGGGTCGGCTCAAAAGACTGAGAGTCACTGTGGATCCTAAAGGTTTGCAGTACATCTGCAATTCATTTGCATTGTATTAATTTTTCCAAGGAATGAAACATCTCCAGCCTGGTACAACAAGCTGACTTACAAATATGACGGACAAACACACTGCTGCTTCGACAGTTCTCGAATCTATCGCTGGGCGAATACGCTGGGGTAAAGAAACATTTTCAATACAATCAATTCATAAATGAAACCAGTAATGAATAAAAAGTTATTCAACGCAGAGCCACATCAATAAATGACTGCCTGACAAGACTTCATGTCATTGTCTTACATTTTTCAATTTACTTTCTATGGAGAGTTTGGTTCATACTTTGTTGTACACTAACAGAGTATGAAGTTACTGTGTTGACTTGTTTCAGTACATATGATTTTTTGACTAGTTCAAGGTTATTATTGCCAGTGTCGACAGCCGTAAAACTTAAAACAAAACACGTTAAAACCAAATTCTACTTAAAAACAAATGCACATTTTTAAAATCTGATTTGAACTTTTCAGTGGCATTCACACCAATCAGCTACAAATTAAAACCACCTGATAGTGTACAAGTCCCCTTCATGTCATTAAAACAGGTCTGACCAGTCGAGTCATGGACTCCACTAAGACGCTGCAGCAGATTCTTTAAGTTCTTAAGTAAGTTGTGAGGTGGAGCCACCATGGATTGAACTTGTTTCTCTGATTCATCCAACTGATACTTGATTTGACTGAAATCTGAAGGAACCTGGAGTCACGTCAACACCTTGAACTTGTGTCTCTCAAACCAATCATGAACATTTTTTGCAGTGCTGCAGGAGCTTTATTGTTGTGTAAGAGGGCACTGCCTTTAGGGACTACCAGTTCCATGTACTTGGTCTGCTACAATGTTAGGCTAAGTGGTTTATGTCAAAGCAACATCCACATGAAAGCCAAGACCCATGGTTTCCAATTGTACATCCTTGCACTAACTCTTCCTGAGCCAAACAACACCTAATTTGGGTGTTTTTGGTGTTTGACTGCAACCTAGTGTTCAAACATATTTATATTACTATCTATACGGTCAAAAACATATCCCATATGATTAATACTGGTCAATATTAGTATGGTTTATAAAATGATTTATGCAGAAAATGAAATTTTTTTGCTTTTAATGTGTCAACAAACAGTTTTTTTCTGTTATAATCCATGCAATAATATTGTGCTTTGTTTCCTGTTTCCCTTTTTAATAATCATTCATTAGCTTAATTCCTATAAACTGTGAGGCACAACGCACAATTATCATATGAAGTCTGTGTCAAAAGGCTGTGAAAAAAAACACATCCTAACACTACAGTACCTGAGAGCACAGAATTTTAATTGACATGGGGAAATTTTATGCATGATTCGATGTCTCGTGTGGTAATATGCCAGAAAGTGTTGACTTCTGCTGCTTTTACAACTGCCATAATAATTACCAAAAGCCTCACTGCATTGTGGAGACAGGCAAAAAGCTGCTGTGTGCTCTTCAACATGGTTCTGAGACGCTGATGCTGTGTGCTATAAGACTTAAATATTCAGTGAATGTACAATTTACTGAAATTTGGTGTCAGAGATGGCATCTTACATTTTTTTCCCTTCTTAAAATAAAAGTGGCTGTGACGTCTGTTTTTTTAGATTATGCTTTGACTTGGCTACTTGTTTCATAATGTAAGTTTTCTTTGCTCACAGTTTGAAATTCCTCTCGAAAAATGTTGCATGCCCCTTTGGGTGAGAACCAAAGGTGGAAGATTATTACTAATTTGCTTCCAAGGCACTGAACTGTAATAATGAAGTGCACTTTTGCAAGAAAATACTTTCATTGCACTAATACTACAATATAAAACTAAATTGCGAGACTGAACATTTTTTCAGTTGCAGGACATGAAATCATCTGAATTACTGCAAATGAACAGAACAGTAGATGCTTTAGTTTTCACTCCTATCAGGTATATTCCACTTTTTTTTTTCTTTTTTTTTTTGATATTGATATACTGACCTAAAAACGGCATGGTAAGAAGTGTTGGCCTTTTGTTGGCTTCTGAAAATTTCTTTGATGTTATTAAAATAATCTTAGAGTATGATCATACATACACATCGTGTCACCTTTGCTTGCAAACTGTAGTGCAAACAAAAAGTTTTAGAAGTAATTAGAACAAGTTAGAGATGGTTTGTCATCTCCCCTGGTAAGGATTTCTAAAGATTAAATCTCTCTTAACCCACTGCACAAAAACAAATGGTGATAAAGCCAAAATCAGATTTTGGTATCTACAGCCCACAGTTTGCATCTCTATCCATAAGAAAGCTGCTTAGTCTTGGCAGCTAACACTATGTGAATAGCTCCAGTGGTAGCAGGGTGCAAGAAACCTCTGAACCAAGCTGTTAAGAGTGCAATGATTAAACAGAGGGAAAAAAAACAATGCCAATAATTCACTGTAGGCTTCAAGATCCAGGAGTTT
Source organism: Polydactylus sextarius (assembly GCA_016801845.1). NCBI lineage: Eukaryota > Metazoa > Chordata > Actinopteri > Polynemidae > Polydactylus > Polydactylus sextarius. The sequence continues at coordinate 4,583,069 of CM028911.1, read as the reverse complement.
AAGTAGCCTTTTCATCATTAAAAGTAAAGCTGATCACTTGCTTTTGCTGGTGGGTGTTTACTCAGCTTCAATAACCATCAACAGTCTCCTTCTATTCAGATCTATGGCTAAATCCCAGGTGAGTGACAGGTGCCAGCTACAGGGCTGTTAGTGGAGAGCGTTTGTTGATATAACCGTGTTTTCCTCTCTTTGAGCGACTGATCTGCAAAGGTACACATAAAGGCCCTCCTTCAACGATGTACACAGAGCACTTCGAAAGGAGTACATAGAAATGCCTCTTCCCCTCCCTGCAACATTAAACAGTGTGTGGGGGTTGGGGTGGGGTGCGGTGGGAAGCATGTGAAGGGAGGAGGTTGGGTGGGGGTGGGTGGGGTGGGGAGGCTGAGGGACTCAAACAAACGCTGGAGAGTGGCAAGTTTGCATTTGCCCATACCAACAAGCTCCTATCTCATTAACAAACCGCTGAAATAAAAGAGTGCTTTTTTGGCTCACAGCTATAAAAAAAATTATCATAGTGATGATGTTCCTCAGCCGTCAACAGAGCTGTGATAACGTTGTTTGATGATGACTTTCCCATGAATGTTAAGCAGCCGCCGCGGCAGAGGAAAGGAGCTTATCAGCGCCTAATGCCCATCTCTAATTCCTGCCCTTCTTGAACTAGCCATTTTCTAACAGCGTTAACTGTCAAATTTACATCCCGTCTTAATGCCACTAAAGAGTACGGGGGATGAAGAGTAAATGACAGCAGTGTAATGAGGAAGGCAAGGCATTCCTTTTCCCACTTTCTCTCCCCCTCTCTTTCTCCAAGGAGAAGGAGATTTCCACAATATGGGAGCTTTTTTTCCTCCTCCTGTGCCATGATGCCGTGATGGAGAGCTTACCTGTGAACTCACTGTACTTTGGGAGCATGTGAGCTTAATTAGCAGTGTGCTCTTTTGTGATGGAGGGAGAAATAGATTTATCTTTTTGAGGTATTACAAAGAAACACGTGGTACGCAGAAAAAAATATGACAATAAGGTTACACGGGGGAATATCTAAATATGAGCATTATGATATATCTACAGCTAACAAACATCTGATCCAAAACAACTGATGACAAAAGCATCATTTTACCATGATAATTTGAGATCATGCCTTTTTTTTTTTTTACCAAACCAATAAACCAATATTTTTACACATTCTTTTTCTCATCATGAAGAGAGCTTATTTACCTACTATTTTTATGAATTATTCAGCAGTCACATAATGATGTTGTTTTGTAGTTTACAGCTATATCATCATCATCAACGGGCTTAAGTTAAAGACAGACATCCTGCTCCCAATCTCTCCTGCCAAGCTTCTGTTACATGTTGTATTATTAGTCCTTTGTGTCTGGTGCATGTAACGAGGAAATACAATGAGTTACATCAGTTTTTTTTTTTTTTTTGAACAACTGAGCATTTGTTATCTGGGAAATGACCACTTTCATTCCCAGTTTTCAAATTGGCATTTTGTGCATTAACTTAATTAAAAATGCTGAGTTATTGCGAGAGACAATCACTTCTGACATTCAAACAACAAAATGTGTAAAACTGCCAGAGGTTCACATGTTCACACATCGTGAAAACAAATTTAATTTTCAATTGATAGGGTGGGTTGGGGGAACTATTACACATATACATATACTAAATATATAGAGCCATTCATAATAACCAAATATAAAACAACAACAACAAAAACATTTGATCTCTTATTTCCATGTCTACATTAAATCATCAGAGAATGTGCAGTCTCATTCTCAGGAAAGCTTTCGTATATTTGTGCATACTTCTGCTCCTTTTTATGCAAATGAGACAAGTTGAAAGTTTCTGCATGTAATTTAAGATGGCATTTAAGCCTCCTACCCTAGATGCTATCATCATAATTAATTCATCAGGTAATATTTCCCATTATTCCAAGGCATTATTTTATGTCAGGCTAGGTAATGAATAGCTACGAGGGCACACACACTATTTAGCTACAAAACGCAACTCAGTCGTCGGTGTAAATTATAAAAGTGACTGCTGGTAACGACAGAAAGAGAATATTTCAAATTAATCAATCAGATGTGAAATGTGATACAATATGGACTGAGTTGTGTAAAAGCTGATGTAATTTGTTCACAGCTAGTTTCACTTGGGCCGCTGAAAGATGAGCTCCATGTCATTGTGTCCTTAGGTTTTAACTCAATCACGGGGTGTGTGTGTTCGTATTCAATATTCAATCTTCAATCTTCATTTCTTCATTCTCACACAAGAAAATTGGAATAAAGATAAACAGAAGAAAGGTTGTACCTTCCGTATACGCTGCTATAATCAACCATGCAAGTGAACCTATGAATATGGAGTCCATTTCATCTGAGGGGTCGGACTCTGGTGGGGCAGGCCAGCCGAGATTAAATCTCAGCTCATCTGATTGGACCATATAAAGATTCAAACTGAGCTAATTTCATGCTGATCTGGTTGCCTCCAGTGAAACTATCCAAAAGGCAAGAGACTATAATGACTTGGAAAGGAAGAGACAACGGATAAATGGTGAAATGAAGTTGAAGGGCCTTCTTACCTTTAAGAAGAAATATTTCAATTTAAATGTATTACTTTATCAGGGTAAGGTCCTCCAGCTTCGCAGCTCTGAGATTACACCAATTAAACATCAAATGTGATGAACTCACTGCAAATGAACAAATGTCTTGTGTGCCCCTGTTCAAAGTCTGGCAATCTGCTGTTGTTCAGAAACATCCAGTTACAACCTAAAGCTGCTGCATGTTGATATTACACAGATTAAGACAGGAAATAAACACATATACTGTGCTGAAACTGATACATTTTCCAGTCTGTGAAATCATTCTCTGCTTTGGTTATTTACTCATTTAGTTACATTCTGCAATGATAATATTAATAATAACATTTATATTGATAAGCATATGTAGACAGACTCTATATTTCGTGTGCAATGTATAAACTAAAATTCACCTCTGTACTGTTTATAGACTAGGTTGTAAATCATAAATTTCTTCCATAACAATAACCCAACCTATAAGTAACCTATATTTGCATGTGTTTGTTTAGCATGTTGTCTTTGTTTGGCCACCTGACTGTATAGTACGTTATCTGCATTGTGTCGTGTCAAATTCCACGTGCGTGTCAACAAAAGTTAATTCAAGACATAACAATTGTTAACCAACATCCTATTATTATCATTATCATTATTAATTCTATAAAGTTCACATGGCCAAATATTTGCGCTCTTCCGAAAGTAAAATGATTTATCAACATAAACCTGTGAGACTCATATTTCAGTTAGAAGATCACCTGACTCCAGGGGAAAAAAAAAAAAAAATCAGGAAACATCCAGAAGACATGGCACTGGTTCGTCTCCAACCCTTCGCTTGTGCTGCACTTTTCTGCTGCTGAGCTCTGCCTGTGGGCACAACAGATTTGACACAAGAGTGCTGATGAATCTCATCAGTTTAATGTGTTTATGCTTGCTAAGCCCTAAAAGCTTATTGCTGTTCAATGGAGTGCTACAAAGTTACCTAATTTCCCCCCTGGTCGTCTCTCAACGAGCGGACTCTCTCCGGGTCTGCTGGCAAAACAGACTCCCAGTAACATTATGTAGCCGGCAACCTGTGGAAGCCAGAAGGCACGCTGTGTCTCAATGATTTGTGTTATCGGGCAGAGAAAAGACCTTGACAGAAATACAGTGAGAACAGATATTACTGGGTTTTTTTCCACCTTAAATTCAGCCCATGACTGTCTCTCTCCTCACACATTGATCCCTTCTTACAGCCTTTTCACAGTAAGTGCTTTAGTCTTATCTTCGCTGCCCCCACCTCGCCTGTCTAATATTCTAACCAATGAGGCTGGCTGCCTATATGACAGCTAACACCTAGTATTAATTAAAATGTCATGCCTCCAAATCAATATTGTAAAACAGTTCAAACATAACTCATCGCTGCAGCTGTGATAAGTGCTTTTGGGTGACAGGTAAGTCCGAAGGAAGAGATGCAGGAGAATGGTATGACGGAATTATCCAGAGAGAACGTGTAACATTAAAATTTATGACCCCCCTATGTGTTACTTCATCGCTCACAATTGCAAATTATCCACACTGTCATGAAGTGTGCAGAGCTAAACTGACAGATCGTGAAGTCAGCAGCAACAGGCCAGGAGGCACGACGCAGGAACTCTTTAGCTTTAGATGTTTGACTGCAATGCGTTAAAAGAGTCTAATACACACTCATTTAGCAAGAAGGCTGTCAGAGGGAAATTTATCAGTGCTACTAAAATTGCTGCAATCCATCTGATTACACCCACATTAACTCTCCCCTTGTAAGGACAAAAAAAATGGATTCAGGTTATTACAAAACTATTTTAAGTAGACTTTTGTTGCACAAGTATAGGCGTTTTCTTCCCATGAAAAGTTTCGATGAATAAAGTCAATAAAACTGAGAACAACTGAGGCTTTTTCGCAATATTCCCACTATTATGACTGACAAATAGGGTTGATTCAAAACTTTGCCAGGCCGTACGTGTTCACACATACTCACCGAGAGATACTGTTCAAAAGCAATGCTCGGGATATGGATAGAATGTGACAAATTCTGTCAGAGTAAATATAGTTTAATAAATGAATTAGCTTCATAAATAATGGCTGTAATGACATTTTAGGGGACAATAAGCCTAAGCGTTGTCAGGAAATAGTTGATGTATGAGTTTCATGCCTCAGCGGTTCCTCAAAATGAATAGGCTTGGGAAGATAGCAGGGGCCTGCAACCAGCCTATTTCCTCGAATTATCTACTTGTTGTCAATTTGCACAGTGGAATTACACATGCAAATTGAACTGCCTGCACAAACACCACTTGGAGATGATAAAAACAAATTAACAAAGGCTATAGAAGGAGGATTTATTTCACTGGCTAACCCAGGTCAAGCAATACATGTATTTTACGATTGTGTGTACCCAATTTTGGTGTAATTATATCAGCAAATTATTCTTTGTAATCTTATTATTTTTTCCTCAACCTTCTCCTTACACACATAATTAACTTCTTTTATATCCTCACGTAAAAAAAAAAAAAAAAAAAAAAAAACCCACAGCTTTCGCCTGCATCAGAGTAATACAGTTCAATCTGATTTGGGGTTCATACCCGTCACCTCTCCCACAGCTGAAATCCAGAGGAAGGTTACAGGTCAACAGTTTAGTGATACTGTTTAATGTAACGACTTGGTAAAGAAGCAGACAAATCTACACTGAAGAAGTCACAATGTTAAAATATATAATCACCTCTTAACATCATCCCTCATATTGGGGAGGAAATTAAGCGTCCCTGGACCTCCACGTTTGCTATTAGATATCTCATTTACTTTGTACACACAGTGCTAATCTGCACTAATGAATTCTGCCACACCAAGCCAGATCGAGATGACTTAAAATTATTACCACTTCCACAGATATGCCTTTCCTCATTTGAGGCTCAATTTGGCTGGCTCGCAAAAACAGTCTGTCACAGTAAGATACTAATAATTAGGGTTTTAAGATGATTAGTTTATCTCTGTGCTCTTACAGTCCTGCCTCTTATCCACCATGGCCAAAACTTAATAAGAGGCTCTAAGTTTTAAACAGCCAACTCCAAATTACCAAGAAATGACGGAAATAATGAACAGGAGCGCATGCCAGGGAGAGAGAGGCACAGAGGGAGACAGAGAGATGGATGGTGGGAAAGCTGAGAGACATTAATTCAAGTGTGAAATAGAACACAAAGTCTGGTAATCAATAAGGAAATGATTCAGACCTGTAATGCCAAAATTGTTTAGTATTAACACAGGACTTTGTGACTCTCATTTACTTTCAGACGCTGCCATGCTCATCAACTTGTCACACATGTAATTAAAGTCACGATAATGCTGAGTGAGTGATACCAGTTAATGGTTGCATATTTTAGAGGATGAGATAGAGATTTTACATGTTCCAGATGACATTCAATATAGCATAAGCCTTATCACCGCAGTTTAATATGCTCCGCATTTTGCAAAGCTGAACTGAGTAAATCTCTCATCTAAGAGTATAGGGAGGTCAAGGGGAGTACAAGGACTCCAGGTTTTATTTGTTTTATATTTGGGCCACAAGACAGGGCTCTGTAACTTTAATACTTTTATACAAATCTACAGCAATAAGCTGGTACCAAATATCTGGTCTGATTCACAGTCCTGTTTATTTCTTTTGGGTAGTTAGTTTCTGATTTTCAGGCTCTACTTTAGTATTATTATTTTATTTTTCAATTAGTCATATAGTCAATAAAATAAACACAAACAAAAATGGGAGTTCATTGATCTCAAATTCTTTACCTATCTTCTCTGATGAAGAAACAGTCCAAGACCCAAATAGATGAGATTAAAAATTGTTTTTACAATGGAAGCAGAAAAAATAGCACTTATATGTCATAATGTGTGTCACTGTTAATCAACAAATTAAATTAAATGATTATTCAATCATCAAAACTGTTGTTGAATGATTTTCTATCCATGGACAAATCGATTAATTAGATAGTTATTTGAGGTCTGTCTGCTTTTCAGGATAATTCTGCTCTCATATTTGATGGAGACACAGTTAAACGTGGCTTTAAAAAAGAGGAGAAAAGTACTGCTCATGATTCCCAGCTCTTTCCAGCACAATAAGTGAGATACTTTACTTCTCACATACAGTGTCCAGACTATCTGAGTTTGGCTATTGACCTTTTTATATATACATTGGTGTTACAGGTCTCACTCTACATTCACATGGCACACAAAATACAGGCTATAATTTATGTAGATTATTGGCTTTGCAATAAGATGCAACCAAATGAAAGCCTAATGTGAATGAGTGTGAAAGAGCAATGTAAGGGTAGATGTGCCTGTGCCAGTGCCAGGGGCTATACAAGATTTGCATGCTAATCATTCTGATAATAATGTAATGCCCAAAGCACTTTGAGCAAATTGCGAACCATTGGTCATAGAAGGAAGCTTATCTCTGCACAAATATAGGTTAACATTTGAATGATTCCTGGTAATTCACAGACCTGTCAGTAGCCTAGCTCACCTCAATTAGAAATGCTCCCAGCTTGGTCTTCACTCGACTTTACTTGACAGCAACGACTAGCTAAGACTGCTACAGCTCTTTATATTTGCTTCTAACATATGTTTTCAGTTGTAACTATCGATATAACTTAACAACAAAAGACGCTTTGTCGGTCACAAAAACTACATTCAAAGCTGAACTATCAAGTTCTTCTAAAATAAAGTAGCCAATGACAGATTTTGTTTCGTCACCATGTGCTTGAATTTGTAAAAACAGCTCTGATTGGACAATTTTCTCACCGTGCTTAAGTTTCAACCAATCGGTGTTGCCTTACAAGAAACGTCACAGTGTTTACCCGGAAGTGAGAGCTGGCTCTTACAGCCGATGAAAATACCGATAATTTACAGACTTCTTATCGTTTTTTTTTTTTATTCAGTAAAATGCGAAATTATCGTTTAATCTGACTGAAAACTACTGACTCGAAATGTATAGCGGACTTCTGCCTAAAGGTTTAACCGAAGACGACCTCAGTACAAGTGACGAAGAGGATGATGTTGAGGAGATAAACACGGAGGGTGACAAGTGTGGGAGCTCTGCTGGCGAAAATATCAGCTCAGTAGTAGAGACACAGTCGAGTAACACTGCTAATAATGCAGACAGCGGGTCCCCGACATGCAGTATGCCTGGTATATCCCAGGAAATGTGGCAAGTATGTTGTTGTTGTTGTCTGCAGTAAGCTAATATAAAGCAGTCAGTCTGTGACATACAAGCTAACAGGGATGTGCATATCTCTGCTCCCTGCTTGGACTTGAGCTAACAAAATATGATTAATAAAATGCATGTGAAACCTACAGAACGATCTGTGAATCATAACATAACGTGCTGTTGTGGATTCAGCTTGTGTGCATGTGTTAAAAGAAATTTCAGGGTCTAAGGAAGAAGAAGGATGAGACGAAGACAATGAAAATCCCCAGACAAAGAAAAAGAAGACGACACAAGAAAGGTGTCTGTGGCAATAGAAACTGTTTTATGCTTCTGTGGTTGTTGTATTACAGCTGTAGTCCACTATAACAGAGCACATTATTTGAGGACCTGTTATACCTAAAGATTAATTTTAGCTGATGTTAAAAATGTGTGTAACTTTCCCCCCAAAAAAACTTTAACTGTGTTTCTTCTGTCATTTGGCAGGAAGAGAGTGTGAAGAACCCACAGAGAAAAGGTAACAAACTCTGACAAGGTCCACTCAGAGAAGGTTATACAACAGAACAAAATAGCTGGCTATAAGTAAGAAAATAAAGAATAAGATAAAAACTTGTGCACACAACACTGTGGCAGATGACTCTGATATCTGAAATGCTGGACTTATGACTTATGAATGTATCAAACAGGTCAGATTCTTCAAATATGTCCCGATTTGCAGTTGCACTGTCACACATCAATAGAATTCTTCAACAGAAAGATAAAAAAAAGATAGTTGATTAAAGATATATTCAAGTTTTCAAGCTGATTTTCATGCTATATTGGTCTGAAGAGAAACCAGTAGCTGCCTGATCTTGATTGATCTTTGACTATCAAGTGTAACATCAGTGTTGTGTTGTATCGAGGGCAAAATGTGACGGTAGCAAACTCCGTCAACAAATGTAACTGTGAAGTGTGAAACACATTCAGATCTGATATCAGCTTAAAGAAATAAAAATAGAAATAGAGTCCGGTTAAAAGATTGACACTTAGTAGACCCAGTGATTGTTGTTTGTCTTATCCTAGTGTTGTCTTACATGTAATGAACATTAACACATATTTTCTCTGTCAGCGGAGAGGGTCAGGAGGAGAAACGGGAGAAGCACTGGGCTGAGCTGAAGCAGTATTTTGGTGTAAATGATCGATTTGAACCCCCTGCATGCTCCAGGCCCCCTCCACAGGTAACAAAGACTCTTACCTTCCAACTTATCTGCTGAGGTTTAATACTGTAACTGTCGTAGCTGTTAGTAACACCTTCACATCCTTTGTGTTTCTGTGCCGCTGTATGCCTTCAGTGTTTTATGTGATGACATATGGATTAGAAGAATCCTTATGGTAACGCTGCCTGACACTGAGAAGAATAATAAGGATTATGTTTGACTACATTTAGTGATAAGATTAGGATGAACTCCTTTCTCGTAGGGCTGAGATTAAACTGAGATGTAGGAGGGAAAAAAATAAAATCTTAACAATTCTAGACTTTCTGATTGAAGCTAGAATATTTAAATTGATGGTTTGCTAATTGATGGCAAGGTGCTAAAACCTCTGTAGCATTTATTTTTACTGCAGAAATTAAAACTAAACATTCAATTTAAATACAATCATACACTCAAAGATGAATGAACATTTTATGCAAAGGCTTGCAATTTGCCAATAAAGCAAAAATATTTGCAAGCTTGATGAACATTATAGCTGACCCAGTGAATGGGAACTGTTCTCATTTCAATTTGAAATCCTTTTAATGATTATTTTGGAGTATTTTGTGCTTAATTTATCTCAGAGCAGCATAAAATTGAGGTTTTGCTGATTTTAGCCACATTCTGAATAGAATAGAGCAACTATGAAAGGATAAAAGAAACGATTAACAAGCTGAATGAAACAGAACTTGTCACATCAACATAATAAGGGGCTCCATCATCCCTCAAATGCAGTTCCTTGTAATTAATATGTCGGGGTTTTTTTCCTTTCTTTCTTTTTTCTTTTTTTTTTTTCCTACCAAGTCTTTCACATGGTCATTTAAGAAAAAAAGCTGTTATAGCAGTCGGATGTAATTAATTCATCTGCTAACAGTGTTTCGTCAGTGACCTTAAAACATGTTTCACATGCAGAGAATTATGGTCCATCAGTTTGAGTTTTGTTTATGTGATACAGTAGGTGATAATTGGGTTCATCAGTCAGGTTGTATCAGTGTCATCTTTAAATTGTGTTCAAAAATCTAAACTATTAAAAAAGACAAATCCAAAGCAGAGTTACAGAGAAAATTGTTTTACTATTTCTATTAAAGCTTCATGGTATTGTACTTATACTTCTTCAGTTGAGTTAAGGTCTTCAAACAATGCATCAGAGGAGACACATTAATCATTACAGCCCCTCTCCAGTGTATTTTTTTAGCATGATGAAATTTGGGGGGCTGAGGAAATCTGGTGCTCCGCTTCTTCAGATAGGCTCATCACAGCAGAACTGCCTTGCCATCAGTAACCGGGGGCTTCTCTGCACCCCCACACCCCTCCTCCCCCTTCTTAGGCCTGTAATGGAAATGTGTAATTAAAGAGTCACATTTATGTTTGGTAATCTCCTGTAGCATTTCTAAGATTTCCCCACTAATATCCAATCAAAAAGGTTTTCATTTGTGAAGGGAAATCTACATATTTGTAGTAATGGCAATCATATTAAAAATAAGGCCCTGAGGACTTTTGAAGTTACTCTTTGATTTTTTTTTTTTTTCTCTCTACCCCTATTTCTAAAAAAAAAAAAAATTCTCTTCTGCAGTCCGGCCTAGAAAAGAGCATAGAGAGGGCCATAGCTGAAGGGGACATTGGAAAGGCAGAGGAGATGAGCGACAGACTCGCCACTCGAGAGGTACGTTGTGCTGATAAGAGATCTTTGGGGTGCTCCCGCTGTGACAAATCAGGCTAATGGATCCATGGCCATTTCTGCTCCAAAGACATAGAGGAACAAAAACACACGCAGACACCCACTATTCAGTCCTGCAGCCTTTTTCCATTGAGTTAATGGAAAGCCCTCCCCTTAGTTTTGAAGTGCTGCAGTGTCTAAAGGACTTTTGGCTCTGCTTTTTAATGAAGGGTACATTGCTTTCAAGCCAACTGTTAAATCATTCTCCAGGTAAGAGTTTCATACCTTTGAAGTGTACATGTCCCTAAATGCAGTGCCTGAAGTTTTGTAACTAACCGCCTTGGCAGTGGTTTGAAACTAATTTAGCATAAAATGTAGCCCACACACACATATAATTGTGGTTAAAAAGACATACAGCCGCCGTGTTACTTCCCAGCTAGAGGAATTGCCACACTTTGAGCATCAAAGTTTAAACTTCTTTGTTTCATGATGCATGTTGCTCACAGCATCCCATAAGATTTTTCATTTAATAATAGTAGCAACACAAACATGTAACATACCGTAGGCTCAGATCTCATTGTCGGTCGTGAATTGCAATAGAATTGCAAAAAAGGTACAGGAAATATTTTTCCTCCCCCGTCTCTGTGTTGCTGTTAAAATATTTTTATTTTAATGATTTCCTCAACACAGAAACACACGGTGGTCTCAATTTTTAATGTCACAATCTTCCACTTGTTCATTATTGGCCACCACCAATTATTTAAAATTACTTTCCAAGAAATTAAGTTTTCTTGTCATTTTGGCAGCTCCATTTTTTTTTTTTTTTTTTTTTACAATACCCACGAGTCTCGTTAGTCATCACTATGGTGAAGAAGCGAGACAGAGGTTTCAAAATTTAAAACACTCTGTCGTTGCAATTATGAACAAAACATGGTGCTATAATTGCTGATTTTTTTTTTTTTTTTAGGCAAAATTGACCCAGAATCTAAAAGTGAACGAATGTGAAAGAATACTTTTTGGGAGATAACACTTATTCCCTTTTGTGGCAGAGAGTTGAATGAGGGTCACTGACATCACTCACATGATGCTAGAGCCAGCAGTGTGTGTGTGTGTGTATATATATATATATATATATATATATATATATATATATATATACTGTTACACTGTGTCATCACCAGTTCTGTGTAGAGGATCAATAACTTTCTGGAGTTTCTGTTGGTTGCCTGGCAACTGCTCCCAGACACAATTTAGCAATGTAAACGTGGATGTCTCGTCTCCCTGAAACTCACTTCAGTTGTTCTCGATGTCTCTTCATGTCCACAGATTTAAAACCTTTTGATATTTCTGAGGCTTTTCTTTTTTTTCTTTTTTTTTTTTAAATCTGTTGTGCTGATGCGTTACTCGATTAAGTTTGATGTGCATCCAGGCTGCAAACGGACTCCAGCTGCGAGTCACGTAACACTGTCTACGATCAAAATTAATGGGACTTCTTTGACTTGTTGAGAAATCGGTGCCCAAAATAACAGCAACAGTGAATTACAAATCTAATGAGGTGCGTCACAGAAAACATCGGTATTCAGTATTAAATGATAGCCGCAGTGAACAATGTGTATTTGCGTGGAAGTTTGTTGCTGCTTCTTCAAAAATATTGTTTCATATTGTAATTTTTCTGGTATAATGGTTGTCATCAATCATCTTTTCTGGGAAAAACTCACCTTCTCCAACGAAAAAAAGTAGAGCCCAAAAACAACTATACTATTCACTGAATTGGCTTGACATGTGTGGCCCTGGTATCTCCGGTGTGTAATGGACATTATTGTGCAGCATCTTCGCCGCTAGCAGAGTGGTCAAATGTGGGCGAGTTAAATGAAAGCTCTTGTGAGTGGCACCTGCGTTGTACTTTCAGAAAGCCTCTTACTGCGCTGGTGGATTGGTTTTAGCCTGAGCCGAGGTTCTCGCCTCTCTGGCACCTGCCGCACGTCTTGCCAGGACCGTGATGGGACGTGACAGCAGTCTGGCAGCGGCAGCCCATTGTTTAGCAGTGATAACTTCATTTCACGAGAAACCCGAAACCTAGGTGACGTAAAGTTGCACACCATTAACTTATGAATACAAAGAGAGGCTGCGCTGAATGTATGGAAAATATAAAGTGGCAGCTAAAAGCTAAAAAAGTTAAAAAAGACTCAGACGGGATTATAATACATCTTAAATGATGCTGTCAGTGATGCAGATAGCATTGAGACCAACATGTTTGTTTACAGCACTCCTGTTCACTTTTGACAGGAGCACTGTGACAAACATTTAGAGGATCAATAATCCCCGCTGTGGCCAGAATCAATTTCAAGGTTATAATTGAGTGGCTCATTTGGTACGGAATGGCTTAGATGTTTAATTTGTTTACGGTCATAACACCAAGACATGATTGTGGCAGGCTTTTCACTGGAAGAATAGGAACAGGTTTTCTCCGCAAAAAATGCAAAAGCATTGCGACAGCTGTGAACAACTAAAGACGCCTGTTTGTCCCTCTAGGCATTGTTTTGTTAAGAAAACGCTGGTACACTGTACGTTGGTTGACAATGTTTCAGTGTATTTTCATCCTCAATCTAGCAGTTTCCTACTTATCTCCTCAAAGCAAAGGGAAATGGAAGGAAGATAGAGCGCCTGCTGTCAGAATCCTTCTTTTTATGAGACGAAAATGTTTGTTTCTGCTGTTTTGAGCCCCCTCAAATCAATTAATGATTCTCCATTTGCTCTACTTTCTTCTTTTTTTTAATCTGAACATTAAAACAAATTGGTAAAAAAAAAACTTGTTTTGAAGGCCTCCTCTTACAAATTCTTAGATATGTGCTCTTTCATCTTGTCAAACTTCTGAGACGCGCTGCTCGGATATTGCAGGTTGGGTTTTTTTATTTATTTATTTTTTATTGTCATTACAGTTTTAAATATTCCTGGAAGCTGTAAGTCTTTGTTTTAGATGAATTTATGAAGACGTCCTTCGTCTTTTCAGCCACAGTACTAACGTACGCCTCTGAAGATGGAGCAAAGAAATCACATCCTCTACAAAATATTATTAATGTCTACTTTCTTGGACAAGGCTTCATAATATATTCTTTTAAACTGTGCGGATAGGGTTTCTTTTCTCATAAAGATGTCTGTTGATCCTCCCTGAGCACGTTTAGATTTCTTTTCACAAATCTAAGACGACACAACATAATTTAAAAGCTTCTTGCCTCCCAGTAGTCCTAATTGTTCAGTGGATAAAGACGGTGCACGTCCTCCAATTAAGTAGACTGGGTCTCCATCCCTTGATTACACCATGTTATTTTATTACACTGCTGTGAGTTGCATATGGGGTAATTAATTCTGTAATTAGCATAACATTTATTGACCGACACATAGTGTTTAAATGGCTCAAAGCCTGTCAGGAGCCTTGAAAGCACACAACAGTTCATATTTTGACAGACTGATTCTGCAGCCAGTCTAAAGGTGCTATTACAAAAGTTGATGACTATTCAGCACCACAAAGGATTGAACAGTGGAAATGATGATGTAGTGATTTGGTTTTATTTTGTATTAAACAACACACAAGTCTCATGTAAGTAAACCATCCTTTGATTTTAAACATGATTCTCACTTTAATTGATTAATTGGCATTAATCCAAAAGAATCATTGACAATATTAAATAATTTACCTAAACTGATCTCAGATATGCTCAAACACTGAAAAAACTCCAGTACCTTGACTTGTGGGTATTTACACTATATTCTTCTTCAGGAAATGAAAGGGTCCTTAGATGTTGTCATTGGTGTCAACATACTGAATAAAATGACCAACCAACCAACACGTCATCCCACCCAGTAGCCACTAATTCACTTCAGCCAAATAATAATAATTTAACGAAACTGAATAGAAAGATCCTTTGTGTGACATTTTGTAAGGGAACGGTAGTGTCTTCACTCAGTGTCGTACCATAATTTATGATAAAAATCAACACAGCAGAGCAGAAATTGCTCTGTGTACTAGTGCTACTACAGTGGCTTTTTTTGTCCCACTAATCCATGCTCTCATATTTCTTTCAACATCAGCCTCAAAATAAATAATTACTCCCTTGCTCTTTTTTTCTCTTTACAAAACAGAGCCACTGAGGTCTTTTGAAATAGTCAGGAGCTGTACTTTATATACAGTAAGTGGGTATATTTCACCACAAAAGACTGTCACGCCATGTTAGAGTCTACACTTCCCCCCATAGCACTCATCACAGCTATTAGAGTGGCATTACCACTTCAAAACAGAAACTCTATAGACTGTCACAATAGCGAGTGTCAAGTCCATTTCATGACTTCCAGGAACTAAAGAATATGAAACAAAAAAAGTAATTGCATGTTTGATGGTCTCTCCTGAAATGAAACCACACCCAAAGGAGCATATGGGTTGTTTAAAGCAAAATTTGTCTTTGGACTAAACAATGGAGGAGAACAAGGTATAATGGAGGATGGGTACAGTTAGTTATTATTTACAGCAGTAAGTTGACCAAGCCACCGTCCTCTAACCCAGTCTCTGGCTGTAATCCAGTTCAGATCTCATTCAGGTTTAACTGATATACTAACCTTTGATATCAACCTCAATACTTTCTCAGTTGTCACTTGTTGAGGTACTTTCTATCATGTGCAGATAAGAGTTTGTATTCCTGGTAGAAACCAAAAATACAACGATTGTGGTCAAACTTCTCAAAGTTTATTTCATTTACACCCACTGACTGAATTAATGATACTGTATTCTTTATATGTTAATGTCATGATGTGTCTACAATTGACTTGCATGTCAGTTGCTTGTCAGATCCGAAAAGTTTGTGTCACCTTTAATCTAACCTTGTTTTTGACCAGTAGCTTTTACAGGACAGACCTCTCTCCACACTGTGCTTTGGGTTGAATTAACTTCATAGTTTTTAAACAGTTGTCCAATCATTTTCTATGCCATAATTAATAATATGAATATGTATTAACCGGAGCCATTTATGTTTAAGCGTTTGAACACGCGGATGGTTATAATATCCCTCATTAAGTTCGGGCTCGTATTTCAATAGACAGCAGCAGCTGAAAGGAAAAGCCCCGCTGTCCTTGAAATCTACCCTTTGGAAAGCTTCGCTTAAATGCTGTGAAACAAAGGTGGCGCGGCATTTTGTTGCACGAGAAATGGTGGCTTAGTTGAAACAAAGAGCTGAACTAAGAGTGTTTCATGATATTTATGTTACTTAGCACCTTTTTTTTTTCTTCTTCTTCTTCTTCGTCTTCTTCTTCTCTTCGCCCACCTTCTCGCCTCCATGCCCTGTGTTTGTAATCAAACAATTCACGAGCGGAGCTTTTGTGACAAGTGTTTTTTTTTTTTTGTTTTTTTTTAATCAGATAGTGACTTTCTCCGCCCCACGTCAGGGGAGGAGGGCGACTCTCTCCCTCTCCCCTGCGAACCCTCTCTCCTCCCTCCCCCAGGCCACCTCACAGAGAGTTTAGGGAAACTCTCATCTTTGTTCATTTTTCTCTCAGCATAAGCAATTTATCACAGAATGAACTTTTATTGTATCTCTGGATGACTCACATTAAATTTTTTTGCCCATTAATTTTGAAATGGATTTTGAAATGGGTACTAAGCTTTTATCAAATGCCTGGGAATCTCATTTGGATTATTGTGTTTCATTAATTACTTGATAGACAAAGCATACTTTTTAATGTAGATTTGTGTGCTGTTTAATTAATTAGCATGTTTTCTCTTTTAATTAAAGCCATTTTTTTAAATTAAAGCCCACAGCAAAACACATATATAATTTGTTTGTAATTAGGCCTTAATTGGTGGTAGTGGAAGCTTAGCACCCTCGGTTTCTTTTTTCATGATTGCCATTTTATTGCCAGTCACTCATTAATTAAACTGTTTTTTCTAATTAGCTTATAAAACTGTTGATGGCATATTATTGTAAGTGTGAGTTCAAAGCTTGCTAATAAGCCTACCCTACTCAGAAGAGGCGAGATAATGGAATGTGCACAAAGCAGGCGAACTTTCAGAGATTTTTTTTTTTTTTTCCTATCTTTTTTTTGTCTACTCCCTAAAGATGACATGTCATGTGTATCTAACATCAGATTACCAGAGAAGAAAATGGAGACATGGCTGTTCTACTGTGCCTTCCCTGGAGTGACTTTCTTTTTTAGCTTGTCATGTAATTCTGTTTGTCAGAGTGCAGGCAAGATTACAAAAGGCTCTTATGTTGGCTGCCCCATGAAAGACTGATAAACTGGGGTTAGAGCAGTGTCTGAACGTAACACTGTACAATGCATTGTAATAGGAAATAATGATATATTGTTACACCGTTGTGTATAAATGGTGTTTCTACCCTGTTGGAACATATTGGCATCAAACAAACTGTCAAGAAGCTGTTATTTAACCTCAATGATCAACATTCACTCAGTTACAGTATTATTAATAGATTAGTCAAACAACAGTAAATCAATCTGCAGCTGTATTGATAACTAATTAATTGTTCAGTTCCAAATATTTCATTGTTTTGTAAATGTGAGGATTTTGCTGCTTTTCACCATCTTAAGTATCCGTAGACTGTTGTTTTGGTTTGTCTTATTGGTTGAACAAAACAAGTCATTCACAGATTTGACTCTGTGCTTTGGGGATTTGTAGATAAACCAAACAATGAATCCAGAAAACACTCAGAGGAAACCATTTTTAAGTGTTATGAGCATTAGACACTTTAAGTACCTTAGTAACACTTTGGGTGCAGAGCTTTCACTCTGAATTAAATATAAAATCTGCAGTTTTAATTGTAGAGTTTGTGGAAGAATTATTTCTTGGTCTGTGATACTAAACTGAATATGTTTGCATTTTCAAGTGTTACTCAGACAGAATAAGACATTTTAAAGTCTTGCCACGGGCTCTTAGAACTTGTCAGACTGAACATTTAATTGGTGAAACGATCAGCAGATGAATTGATAATGAAAACGATCGTTAGTCACAGCTCTGCCATCAAAATAGCACTTTTTTTTTTTTGCTCACACCAAGTGATGTTGTTAATCACTGTCACCTTTAAATCCTGATTGATGTGCATTCTCTGTGTTCTGCAGTCTATTACTACACTTTAGAGATTTCAAAAGAGACTAACTGAATGAAACTTTGTATTGCTTCCTTGTCAATGCGATATGGGTGGCACTGATTGACCTCTTGATCTTTTGACCTTCCCTGTGTTGCTGAAACACATTTCTCTTCCCGCTCCGCCTCAGTTCTAAGAAATTATGCTGAAATAACACACGAGCTGCCTAATCTGATATTCATTCCTTTCTTATATAGCCCTGCTTTCCAAAGTTGACTAAGGCCACATTATTTAGGCATTAAGGTAGTGTGATAAGGGAATTAGGCTGGTCATTAATCGTTTACACGTCAAATGCAGCAGAGCAGCTTGGGGAGGTGATTTAGCGAGGCAAAGCCATATAGCCCTTGTTAATCCACCTCTCACACGTTTTAATTGGAAGAGGCTTCCTGGATAGGAAATTTATGAATGGGTTTAAGGCCATTTCTTCCTTAAAGCCATCATTTATTTCATATTGTTAATAGGAGCTTTAACACTTTATCCACATGGAGACGCATTTTTCTCATCTTTCATTCAGCTATTGTTTTTCTCCACTTGCTGTATAATTGCCACAGTGTTTTTGTGAACCCTGGGCGGCTCAGAAAGACCAACTAATGCTTCCTTTATTTATCAAACACCTCAGAAATGATGCAAGCGAGCAGACACATGCATGAAAACAGTGTGAAACTGTTATTGAGATAGACTTGGTTTATCTTGTATATGTCTTACACAGCAGCAACGCTGTTTTGTTTTTTTTTTCTTCGTATTAAGGCCCCATGGTTGGTCTCCACTTGAATCTCCATGACGACCCAAACATGAATGAACAGAAAACGGTACTATTGACTTAACCCTCCTAGTGGCCTTAAGCTGCTGCTGCTGCAGTGCCAACAATGTGCACGATGATTTTTTTTTTTTTTTTGCCTTCAAATCTTCCACAGGTCAGAGTATTAATCCTCTGAATAAACCTTGTTTTTAACAGGGCCGTGCACAGGCCACACAGGAGAGAGGCACAGAAACACGCCTGTGATGGACACTAAATTGTATATTAATATGCGGTGAAGTGGGAAGAATTGCCTTTTAGGAGCCACATAAACAAAGAATGCAGGAGGTTTCCTGTCTCCTTCTTTTTATTTGCAGCTTTGTAGTCTCATTCTTATTTTTTTAATTTTTTATTTTTTTCCACCAGCCTCTGATGTGAAAGGATTTGGCACTAAGATGCACGCAAAAAAAGGGGAGGGGTAGAAAAAAAAAATCCTGAAAAGTGGATCAAAAAAAGTAAATGAAAAATAATGTCATATTACTGAAAATATGAGAGGCTAATTTGTGCCGACTTTTTGCTAATTTTGTTCTCGCCACAGAAAGAGGAGCCGTCACCTGCTCGGCGCCACAGCGCTGACAGTGCCAGTGATCCATGAAATAAGCTGCCGCTGGCTTTGTTCAGATAAGAATGAACAAATCTGCACAATGTACTGCTCTCGGAATCTCATTTTCATACTTGCATGCAGGCTAAAAGAAATAAGCTGTTTGCAGGCTTGATTAATCAGACATTTGAGGGGTTTTTTTTGTCTCTTTGATCTGTTCTGTCTCCTAGGTAACTTGGTTGACATTAATGTTGAGCCCCAGTAAAGACCATCAGGGATTGTAGACTAAACTGATAAAAAAAAAAAAAAAAAAAAGGGGAAAAAAAAAATTAAAGACCTTTAATGTTTTAAATATAGTAAAGGCTATGTTGTGAATGTAAAAGAGAGAGGAGATGAGGGGTATGGAAGTGGGTTTTAATTTTGCTTTTGGAATGTTTTGGAAGGCGTGTTTTTCAAGACCTTTTGCATTTCAAATGCAACCCCACAGGAGAGCAGTTTAATGTGGGTAATCCTCGTGTAGGAAAAAAAAAAAAGAAAAATCTCTGTCTGTAAATCTCCAAATGAAACCATTTAGCATCATGCAGTTTCATTTGATTTGCTCCCAAAATGAGCCAATGCTTTTTTATTTTTTTTCTCTTCGTCTCTTTTCTGTTTTTTTTTTTTTTTTCTTTCAAACACACAGAGAGCAGCGGCTGTTCTCGGATTTGTCAACAATTAAATAAACGTCTGGTTTATAATCTGAGCGTGCATCAGAGCCACTCGGAAGCGCTGACACCACTCCACGATGAGGAGTCGCAGTGAATGCGCCACCGATGGTGTGGTTTTATCTGCTCGTAAATCTACCGCCAATGTAAAAGAAGTCACCTGCTCTAAGTCTGTTTAAGAGGAGAAAACATGATTTTGAGGAATTTAAAACCTATAAAACGCCAAAGAACTGGAGAACTGTCATCGTATGTTCTGCCTCAGGTTATGCAGATGCTTTCACAAATCTTCCAGTGACTGTATAGATGAATGCCTTGAGGGCCCCGCCGGAGCCCAGTACTTGCAGCCAGCCGAAGCCCTTATCTTAAATCCAAGCAAAGTACCATTAATCTTTTTGAAAGACCTTTATGGCTTTTAATGTATCCCAAATTAGAACATTTTACACCCTTGGTTCCTGAAATATGGTGATAAAAAGCCTTTAGAGTTTAATTTTTCCTGCCTGCTCGCTCTGACCTGCTTAATCCCAGCATGCATTAGGAGATATTTTAGTTTCAGTCTTTCTAATAAAGTTTATCCCACTTAATTATAATTGAAACATTTTTTTTCCAGCAGGTTTTTTTTTTTTCTTCAAGTGGCGCAGTGGTGGCACATTTCTTCATTACCTTAAGACTTCCTCCCCCCCCCCTGTCTGATTGTACTGTGAATATTACAGAGAATTACCCAAAGGTTTGGTGAAATTGTTCCAAGTTGTTTATCAAAGTTTGCCTTTGCTCGAATAATAAACCTATCTCAGGAGTGACAGCGGAGGCAGGATTTTTCCCTTTGTTTCCTGTGCTTCTGTGTGACTGGGGTTATTGGGATTATTCTGCTTCACAATACACACATGTCTTCCCTGGGATTTGAATGTTTGCCTCTTGCAGTCACGGTCATTCTCTTCACTTCTGATTTCAGGGACTGCCTGCAGTTCTCCAAACACTTTTTTTTTTTTTATACACTGGTGATGAGTGAGGGGTGGGGTGGAGGGACTGGGGGGGGTGAAAAAAAAAGAAGCCACTGCAACGTTTTTTTGTGACGAAAAAAAAAAAACAAGAGGGAAACGGCAAAAAATGCTGAACATTGTTTTGTTTTTGGTTTGTTTTTCGGTTTTCATTTATTCATTGTTTCATTTTGACATTAAAAAATATATATCTAATTAAAGAGGAGACACTATGAACCTGGAGCTTAAAAAAAATACCTCAAACAAAAGGCTACATAGATTAGACAGTGTTAATAAAACAACGCTACTGTAATTTATAGAGCTATGGGACACACACACACACACATACACACATACACACAACCACCACTGCTCTGCCAGTAGCGTCAGACTCTCTCCACCATTATTATTTTTTTTTTTATTGGCTATGACACCGCAGATATTTCCACTGCACTTTCTTGTGAGCTTGTGTGGTTTTGTTTTTATGAAGAAAAACATTGGAATAAATTCAGCATCTATTAGATCTGCCAATAATTTTATGGATTTAACTTACTGGTTGATAAAATGTCACGAAGCACACACACACACTTGAAACTTGAAAGATTTCATCGCCTTTATGTGATTTAAAAAAAAAAAACACCATCTGTGAGAATAATCATCATAGCAAAATTATTATTGAAACGTTTCTGTGTTTTATTTACACAGTCACATTTTTGTGCAGCACCACGCTGCACATACTCATTTTTGTTTATATTTTCTAACGTTTTTCTGCTGTAAGAAACTTCCATTCAGTGACAGACTGTGCGTTAAAGCCTGATGCCAGATCTGTGGGACAGCTTTCGAGTGCTGTTCAGCTCAGTAACGGTTTGACTGTGGTGTGGAGGAGGCAGCACAGGCGGCGGAGACGCTGACGAGAAGCCACCCTGACACACCAGTCACAAGGCTTTTTGCTCGCAACAGACTGATTTCCATTCTCTAATGGGGCCTCTCCTCTGTCTGCGTCTGAATAGCTGGCTGTGAAAATCGCTCAAGCCGCTGATTGCCGTGACTTTGTGCAACGCAAACAGGAAGAGGAAGCTTTGAGGGCAGCGCAGAAAAGGAAGAAGCAGATAGTGTGGGGGTATGTCGTCTCTATGTCCTGATGTGTATGTCTGCCATCGTATCTGCCTCTCTCTGGGCGCGAGTACAGTCAGGATGCTGAAGCCTGCATTAGCTGCTGTGCTTTGACTGATTACCCACGCACAGATTGAAGCTGACAGTTAAAACGTGTTTATCCTGTGATTTCATGTGTATATATATATATATATATATATATATATAAAAATCTATTTTTTTTCTCTATGTTATGCAGGTTTGAGGCAAAGAAACGATGGGAGACCAAAAGCAACATGGGCTTCATGTGACAAACACGGAAGAAAAAAAAAGTTAATTTGATAAAAGTGGTATGTTTTTTGTTTTTTTTTTTCCTTTTTTTTTTTTATGAAGACCGATCCTGTTTCTTTTTATTCTCTTTGTATATTTTTTTATTTTTATTATTTTTTTTTTTTTTGAAGACTTCACACCAGCAGTGTGCGAGGAGGAGAGGGGTGGGTGTGGTGGGGGTGGGGGGCTAAAAAGTCACTCAGTTGGCTGAGGAAAAACCAATCCGGAGAGTATAAGAGAGCGAAAAAATTATGAAGCATTCAAATTAATTCCTAAGGCGCCCATTGGTGTCTGCATTGTGTTATTTTTCATTACATTTCAGTGATTTGAGCGTTCTGGCCTTTTTTTTTTTTTTTTTTTACCCCCCACCTCCTCCTTCAAATTAAATCTGGTGTACATTACTGGATGATGCGTTTATTTATTGCTGTAAAGTGGGTTAATCATGAAGGCGCTCTTTTCTTCTTTGGAGGAAGAGAAAGGGAAGATTAGAGCCCTAATGCAATGTACAGGATAATGTGCGATAGGATTTAGAAGTAGAAAATGAAATTTGGCTGCTGTAAACTGTTGTGAGCGGTCGTAAACTGGAAGTTGAGTGAACGGTTGGGGTTGTGTGTGTGTGTTGGGGGGTGGGGGGGTGTAGGAGGAGGAAGAGGAGAAGAAGAATGAGGAGGAGGAGGAGGGAGTGTGAGACATGAAACAGAGGCTTTGCTGTTGGCCCTCACCCATGCTGTGAGACATGCTATTGTTTCTCTGCCCGAACAAGAGGCACGCGTTGTTTTTCGCGAAGCATGCACTCGCCGCTCATTGTGCCACGAACGCTCCTCAGCATCTGTAAACTCGTCTAAAACCGTCCGTTCACTCTCTTCCTCTTCTTTGATCTTTTTTTTTTTTTTTTGCCTCCACAGCTACTCTCCGAACTGTCTCAGATGATGCAGAAAGTGTTAATTGCAAACAGTGCGCACAAAAAAAAAAGGAACAAAATTTTTTGATAATTACTTTTATTCATAATGCTCGCTTATATATCTATTTTTTTCAATCATAGAAAATGATTGCTTTGCTTCAAGGTAATGAGAATTAAAATTAATCCACCTAAGTTGTTTGCATTGCACATACTGGAGCACCTCGTCCACCCCGCCCTCCCCCCGGTCGGAGCAACGTTCTCGTAGCTTTGCCGCGTCGACTGAATTGCTAGCAAAGAAAAATTAACTAAACATCAGCAACAAAAGTTTGGAAAAAACACCTGAGCTGGACAAACCTACATACGACACGAACGAAACTGAATCAGACTTTTTGTATCATTTCACATTAAAGTGAATCACGTGACTGTGAGTGTGAGAAGCTGTCAGTTGGTGAGAATTGGTGCTAATTAAACTATTAATTATCTCTGTAATGAGACGCGAGTTAAAACTGTGTTAAGCGCATCAAAGTACGACATGGGATTTCTTCACTTTGATGACTGCTATGAAAAATATATCTCGACCGAGCGAGTGAGAAAACATCAGAGATGTTTCCATTAATGGAACCAAAAGGAAGTAACATTTTAAGACCTTTTGAAAAAGTTTTGGATGATTCCTCGAGAACATGACAAAAAAAATTGGTGGTATAAAATCATCTGTTTTATTTACAGAGATTTGTTCGGTGCAGGGCGTGATCACCACAGAGACGAGATGTTCAATAAAGTTCTGTTAAGTTCAGCGCTCGTCTTGCGTCACATTCATCATCCCGGTGGAAACAAAAGCTATAAAGCACATGTGAGTATGTCTTTTCCATATGTAGACACTGCGGTAGCCTCTTTTTTTTTTTTTTTTTTAAGATAGTAGTTGTCAGCGAACATGACCAGTGATGATCCAGCAGAGCAGAGCGGTGCCATATCAATAGCATCTCACTTAATTAATCTCTTTGAACACAGGATAATGCCTTGAGCAGAGATGATTCTGCTTTCGAACTGGAAAATCCACTTTCCCCTTCTCGTCATGTTGAGGAGCTGTTTGCAGCAGTCGGTTACTGGAGGCCAGTCTTAACCTGGGCTGATTTGTTGTGAAATGCGGAGACAAATTCCTTGGGCACATGTTGAACCACTTCTAGGAAAAGTGTTTGTTGTGTAGAGCGGGGAAAAAAAAAAAAAAACAACAACAGCAACAACAATCCTATTAAATGGTTGGAAAACTGCTATTGTATGAAAGAGAACATATGTTGCTGGTAACAAGACCAGCACTATCACTTGCTGCTATCACCAGCCAGAAGAGGATTAACTCTGAGGAGAGATCTTCAAGATGGAGCTGATAAAAACTAGCAATGTTCAAAACACCTCACACCTAACACCCAGCGTACCGCACAGAAACGGGGTTTGTTTATGTACAAGTTTTTTCGATTAAGATTTAGCTGCAATGTAGTTTTATTATCTAATACAACTTATTACATTAATTAGTTTTTTATATGTAATCTAAAAAGAGGTTTACCATCACTGAATTTTCCCTGTTTTAATAAATTAAAAATTATGTAATAGATTTACAAGAAGCGTTTTGTTCAGCTTTAGAAATTTCACTTGTACCAATTGGAAAACTATTTTACAGTGGCCCTGAAGGACAAAACACAAAAACATTACAGAAAGTATGTTAACAAGAGAGAAACAGTTCAGAAAAAAATATATTTCAAAAAATATCATTAGAGTATTACTGATAATCATATATGCAGAAACATGACTATACTGTATAAATAGATAATGCACATCAGTTCAGAAAAACACAAAAATTACAACGGCCTATTAGAAAACAGAACGTTTCTGAAATTACAACCATATTTTAGCATTTCAGAAAACACACACCAAATAACTTAATGGTCTTTCACTGGTGACATCGTTATGAGATTAGTTTTGCACCTCAGGGCCACCGTAGAAAACTCCAAAATGTTGCTTTTTCACATTCATATCTTGCGAATTAAGTCGACGTTCCTCAAAGTATCACAGTATCACAGTGTGAGAGCGACAGGCAGCACGGATGTTGACATATTCCTTGGCTGATTTAATGACCTGTTTAATTCTGGCACATCTGCCGCCCTCTCAGATGTTTTACCGTTTTAATTAGTGTAATCATCACTCTTGAAAAAAGGCCACAGGGTTGTTTAATGGGTCATGTTTGTCAAGATGCACAGAATTATAACACAAAAGACATGCCATTTATTCAGCGCCACAGTCTTCCAGTGATTATGGGTGTCGCAGTTGATAATTAGAGAAAGAATTGATTCTTCTGAAAGCCAAAATGAACCTCTGTGGTGTGAGGAAATTAGTCTGACAGTGTTTGGATGAGCGGTGTTTACACTGCAGTGCGGCGGTGTGGGAACACTTTACCACTTGGCTGTTAACTGAAGCAACATGCGCACACTTACTGCTGTTCCTGGACGTGAGAGTCAGGAGACTTTTGATGCGACATCTGGTCCGAGCAAGTGGATATTTTTTTGGGTAATGGTAAAACTTTGTATGAAATTATGAATATACTGTTTCATTCTGCAGGCTTTTTTTGTCACATGATAAGTGGAGGTTATGGTTCCAATTTTCAGGCAGCGAAGTACAAAGTGCTTTACACAGTTTCTTCAAACTGTGGGAATTAGGTCAAGCTAACATTTACAATTTGATAAAGTCTGTTTAAATGCACTTCCTCCATAATTAAAAACCACACTGTAGCATGTGGGTTACATATACACACTCGTAATTGTTTCTTAGTCAGAAACTGCTTGGAAAGCATCTATTTTATCATTTAGCATAACTTATAGAACAAAAAATTAAAAGTGGTCTTTCAATTAATTTTTCCTCTTTTGCTATCGTGAAATAAAAACATTCCCATGGACAAATATGCTGAGCATGCACTCATTACACATTCATCTTCACTCTGCAAACCACCATACTGCATTTTATCTGAATGAATTATTAACCAAGTTAATGAATATTTAATTTTTCTTTATGGAACCATTTAACAGCCCCAACAGAGGTAATGACATCTTGAGCAGCTGCAAGTACCTGGAAAGAAATGAGGATCATTCACAACCAGGTTAGGTTGAGCAACATATATGGATATATTAAGATGTTAAAGCTTTTATTGTGGTCAGAAACTTGACGGTTAATTCAACGGCTCCTCTTTCTGTCATAGAGTATAAACACACCTTTATTGTGTAACTTACACTGACCTGGTTTTGTTTTCATACACACTGACCTGAAATCCCTTTGTATCTTAAGAATGGACACAGCATGATCTGGAACAGCCTGGAGGGATTTACACTGAGCAAATGAATTTAATGGTGTAATTAACATTACCTTGATTTGTCCCAGGAAAGACCTTGGTAAGTCCGGCCTGTGTGGTAATTTATTGCCGAGTTCCTATACGAAGAACACTCACCTACTGTAGAGCAGGTAATTACAAACACTGTCTTGATTAGGAGGAGGAGGAGGAAGCGACTCCAGACTTGTTATTGATCAATTAATACTGGTAATACTGTGGTTATACTGCAACAAGACGGTGTGCTGCAGCTCACAGCGCGCTGACGTAACGCTCATTTCAACACTCACTTTTCATTGGTGCTTAAAGAAATGGCTCACATTATAGTGAGTGTTTTTGTTCATAATTACACACTGCTATGCAAAATAATTATTTGAATTATCCTTTTTGTTTTTGTAACGTCTGGGCTTAACATCATCCAGACAAAGACGTTTCAACATCATGTCAATGTTACACATAGAGAAGCACAAAACTTAAGAGGCACAGAATAGACTATACTATAACTACCATATTACACTACACTATAGTATACTGTACTATACCACATTATACCATACTATACTATACTATGTTATACTATACTATATGATATTACACTATACAAAAAAAAGCTACCAAGCTACTAGGTTACAGCTAAGCTACAAAGCTAAAACTACATGCACTGCTTTGCAGCGAACTAATAGCTTGTGTAATATTATTACACAACTTATGGGACCATAATGTTAACTAACTGTGAACTATGCTAATGTTTCTGTAATAGAGGACATTCTTATCTAATAACCAGTGTGTAAAACAGCTATCGGATGACAGTGACAGCAAAATAAGGTAGATAATGATGTTTAAAAGTAAAGTTGACTTGCTGTATGTAAACTAATGATACAAATCATTTTCTGAACATGTACAATAGGTAAATTTAAAAAAAAAGAAAAACAATATTGGTATGAAAATGATGATGGAGCATTTGGGTAAAAAAAGTAACCGAAATAAATTTTGAAACTACTTTTTGGTTGTTTGTTCTGTAGAATTCAATTCACTTGACATAATGACTAAATCATTAATCAGATAGCAGAGCTGGTCTATCTGATTAATGGTGCTCCATGCTTTCAGGATCAATCAAGATGATCAACTGTTTTATAATTTTTGATACAACATATTTTCTCTATGTTGCAGCATCATTGATGCCTTCACATCTGTCACATCTGACTGTTTGCTTGGAAGCGATTACCATATTCTGTTTTTGGCTAAAAAAAAAAGAAATAATTTATCAGTAAAACTGTTTTTGTAGAACAGTTTCATCAGTTTATCTGTACAAGTCATTTTGTAGAGACCATCACATGCGCTAACACTAGTAGTTTGGTTTATTCTCAGAAGTTTGACTTTAATTGTGAAGTGTCGACCTTATTCTTGACATTTCAGCTTCTTCATATCTAGTACTAATGCCAAAAACAAAAATAATACAAAAATGTGTCATTTTTAAAAATCAATAAAAGCATACCAATATATTTTCTCCCTTTTTGTGAATCTTTCATCTGAATATCTTTGTCATCTTTAAACTTTAAACCAGTTACACAAACTGCTTGTGACTCCATATCTTCATTTTGTTTTCAGATCAGAGCAGTTCCTTTGTAAGCAACAACGCTGCCATGTCAGAGGCTTGTAGCAGTCAGGACAGGCCCAATGAGCAGGGAAACCAATTTGTGTCCAAACCCCAAGGAACCACAAGTAATTCCCTCCTTTCCAACTCCTTAAAACCTTGTCTCAACACAAACAATAGCATCGCTTTGTAAAAGTGACTCTAAAACCTCTGCCAAGCATAATTTATCATTTGAATGACAATAGACCACTTAGCACTGCTTAAATTATTTCTGTGCTCTATCTGCTACTTGACTGTCGTCTTGTTGTAACAGCGGGCGATCATTAACGCCACAGGGTGATGTGGTGCTCCGTTATCTTGTGCTGGTTCCTCAGAGTTTACTTTAGATAGAAACTGCTCGGCCATGACAGCAACAACTCGTTTCTTTTACTCTGAGACTGGTCTAAGTCATGACTTATTGGATTTAAGTGCAAGTGAACAATGTAGGAAGTAAAGTTGTGGGTTAATAGAGATTTTGTTCATATGATTATTTCATTTTAAACGATGTTAAATGGACAGGGGGCAAAGAGCAGTCTTAATTAAACATTATAAGAGTGGTCAGGAGAATGAGTTACAGAGAACAGAGGTTAAACATAATAAAGAAAATGGAGAGAATGAAGAGAAGTTTATCAGGCTGTCAAACGTATTCCATCCCTGAGTTGGAGAAACCAATTTAGGAAGCTAAGATCCTGATGTTTGGTTGAAATGAAGACTGAATCCACTGACATTCAATTAATTATGTTGATGGTGCTAAATGTAAGTGTCTGTATATGGTTTCTTGGTAGGAGCAGGTGGTGATGATGGTGATGATCACTTAACAAGAGCTTCAGCCATTATTGTGTTTACAAGTCATGAGGGCTACAGTGATGGGATGGGCTAGCCAATTAGCATGCTAATTTCAGTAAACATTGACTTGTAAACAATGTCTGGTAAACTGGTGGCTAAGGAAGCAGACTTTGGTCTGGAAGGTCCCAGGTTTAAATCCAAGTTACTGGCTCCCACTGAAGTATCCCTGAGCAAGGTACAGTCCCCACACATGTCCCCTGGCTGGTCCCTGCTCACTTTGGTAATGGTTAAATTTTGTTGTCTGCTCAATGACTAAATAAAAATCACTTTCACTTTCTGTTAATGCTAACGACAGCAAATAACGTACATGTCGGACCTTCAAGCGGGAACAGACAGTCATTGCACCTCTTCTTTTAACTGCCAAGCAAGTTGCAAATCTAGAAAAAAAAATACGTTCATATAGACATAATATGATTGTGATAGAGAACAACCCAGAAAGTCAGATGCAACACAATACCTAATTTATGGATACCAAAAGCCACAGTGATTACTCACCTCAATCACCTGAAGTCTTAATTTATCCCTTAAATATCACAGAATGTCATGTTTTCTTCTTTGTTTATATTTTAATAACATTGTGTAGAGGCGTGTTCTTAGCCTTATAATGTTCGAAGTAGATTTGACTGACTGGGCTGTGGGAAACAGTTTTTCTAACCTTCCATGGTAAGTTTACATCCCTTCCTACAAAATCCTTTCTGACCTCTCTGAATTTTCTGTCTTTGTAAATTAAGGCTGAATGAGACGATCCACATCACTCACATCTGTCTGTTAAATACAAGGCCATACCCAGGAGACTTTTAGCTTTAGCTTTAGCTTAGCATTAGTATCGGAAACAAGAGAAATATTTAGTCGCCTGGTTTGGTGGAAATAAAATTAAACTTTTTTAAATAAATTGTTTACTAAAGTTGAAATAATGAATAATCACAAGTTGTATGTTTTATGAAGTTTTATGTTCCACTGTTGTGAGTTTCATGCTGAAACACTTCTTATTTAGCACATAAATATGAGAATGGCATCACTTTTCTCATCTAACCTTAACCAAAAGGCAAATCCCCAAATGTCAGACCTTTAATTTCAAACTCTTTGCACTATGAAATGTATCTGATTCCCTATTTTTGATAAAACTGAGTTTTAAGGGAGCAGAACATTCTTCATATGCTGTAATAATAAATGCCTGATCTGACCTAACAGTAAGTATCATGTTCCCCAGTAGACAGGTACCAAATTCCTGCAGCGTGAGGCTTTGTGGCCCATCGTTCCCGTCTTGTTCTCCATACACTGATAACTGCCATAATGAGATTTGCTATTAAGAAAGAAAAGAATGAAAAGGACCCCGGCCATCTGTATAGCTCGCCATGGTAAAAGGCTGAATGCTATCAAGCCAGAATTCAATCGCTGAATTATACCCTCTTTGTGTGCATAGGGCTAGTGAGTACCTCGCACTATATTCATTTCAAAAAGGCCTCAATTTAATTAGTTCTCATATGTTGAAAAATTCATGAATTTGTCTGCAATTCCCGGTGCCATTGTTGGGAATGACTTAAGCGGTGGTGTTAGGCTTTCAGGCGGTTTTGGAAGAGAAAATAGCCCCCACACAAAAAAGAAACAACTGTTTATGTAAATAGACACTGCGTGTTTACTTGGTGGAAGAAAGCGAGGGCCCTGAACAGAGTGCTAAGCTTAGCGTGGCTCTGCCAAAGGGGACCTCTCACCATCAACTTCAGTCTTATTAAACTGATTACCAACTCCAGCTAATTAATCAGAGACAGTGCCCTTTCTTGTCATGCAGGGAGGGAGCTCTGTGCGTCTCACAGAGTTCCTCTCTCTCACCGCCTCCCCCTCCCATCTGCTCGCCTCTGTCCTTCCCCCCTCCCTCCCTCGCGTTCTCCCTTTTCTTTTTCCTGCTTTGATTGAAGTAGGGGAATGGTAATTTTCATGCATCATCTGGGTCGGCAGGATGGGAGGACAAGTAGTAATTACCTTAAACAAACAAGACCGAGATTGCTCGAGAAGCTACCTCTTTATTCAAGCTCCCAAAATAAGAAAACAGACTGAGAGCATAATGGTTTCAAAACACATTTTAAAGGCCATTTTGTCCATTGTGTTGGATACGGTTTTCATCTCCG
The DNA here is from genome assembly GCA_016801845.1 of Polydactylus sextarius. Taxonomy (NCBI): domain Eukaryota; kingdom Metazoa; phylum Chordata; class Actinopteri; family Polynemidae; genus Polydactylus; species Polydactylus sextarius. The sequence goes on along the minus strand of CM028911.1, from coordinate 4,551,941 downwards.
ATAAGGAGACAACCCAAAAAAAATGTTAAGCAAAGACGTGAAAGGTTTTAAGTTGATATTTGGTTTAGATTCTTTCAGTTTGTTTTTTTTTTTCAACATAAAACATTTCACTGTCTTTGAAAGAAAGGGTGTGGATGTGCTGTTAAATGAGATGATTACAAATCACCTCATTTTATGTAAATGTCACATCTGGGTTAAAATAATCTCTTTATGTCTTATTCCAAGGCTAGAAAGCACAAGTCACCTCTGTGAAACTTACTAGAATAATTTAAATTGTGAATTTTGACCAAACGGTTACGTACATACTCACAGCAAAGTTGCAAACAGATACACATTTTAATAAAGGTTAAAATAGTCAATTTAAGCTTTAATGCTGTGTCCCAAAAGCCAATCAGTGTTGAGCTTCTTCTGACATTTAACCGAGAATCATGAAGCCAAAGGCAAGATTAACTATATGAGTTATATGGAGAAAAGTCAGAGAAGCAGCTGAACTCGCTGCTACTTTCTAATACCCAAAATTACGAAATACTCAATAAATATTCCAGTGGCCATATAAACAGTGTCTGAACAAAGTGAAAATGTGTGTCTTGTTTGAATATTTTCTAAAAAATTATGAAACTACCAATATTTGATCATCATTAAAGATCAATTAGCTGATCAGATTGAGTCCCAAACCTCTCCACTGATCCCAGAGCAGTCAAATTCCTTTAATGTTTAGCTTAATTACCATCACATCCTGATCAAATACCAAAATTGGGGTTTGAAAATCTAAAGAGCCAATTTATAAAAACATAAGAGAATAACCACACGAACTGAACTGAAGCTGTCGTACAGTCGCAACAAATTATCTTCTTCTCATTATCGACTGATCTGTGATTTTTCTCATTAATTGATCAAATTTTCCAAAACCCAAAGATGATATAAGACAAAGCAAAGCAAAGCAGTAAGGCTGATTTGCATTTTCGCTTTATAACTTAAAAGATTAATTAATTACTAAAATATAGTCTGTTAACAATTAACAGTGTGCCAACTTGCTAATCAATTAAACGACTAAACCTCGGAGGTTGATAGACAGGCGGTTAGCTCATCATGTCGGGCTACAAGCTGATGACCGATATCACAGCAAAAAAAAAAAAAAAAGTACCTTCAACAGATGCATGTTGATGTAAAAAATAATTAGTGCTATTACAAGTGAAAGCATCATTTCCTTCCTCGGTTCAACAGCCCACACAGTCAAACAGGTACACACAGGCTTTTCTTGTGTTGTTGCCAGCTGCTTGTTAGCAGCAGAACTCAAACAAGCCTTAATTGGACATAAGTTTAGTTCAGTGCCTGCATGTAAACACAGCCGAAGTGTTTAGCCCCCTGATTTGCACTGTGCATTCAGTCTTGCCTTCACTGCTGGATCTCCCAGAGTTCATGCCTCCTCTCATCGCGCCACATTTCCTCCACGCACTCGCAAACTGGACACTTTCAGAGTGAGTACGCGAGTTCGTTTCTCACGTCTGTGACTTCTGAGTTGGTGTCACACGTTGTTGTCACATGTTTTTAATGGTTTATTCAACAGTGTTAATTGTGTAATGCAGCTGTTTCATGACTGGTTCATATCTGTATCCATATCTACTGACTTCTGCTTTTGTCATATAAGAAACTTTTTCATTTTTTCATCAACTCAATCGAAAGTAGGGAGCAGAGTCCTTATGAAATAAAGGTCAGGATATGTGATTTTATAAGGAAGAATGGAAAGATGATATATAACATCTCTTATATAACAGTCAAATATTCCATCTAGGCTGTGAGATAGAGGCGCTGTAAGCTCAAGTCTATCTAGTCTGAGAAAAGATGTGCATTGTGTTCAGATCCCCGTCCTCCCAACTCACACTTCCTGCTGTTCTGTCTGATTGTGTCGTCTTTGTTTTAGCCTGATGCGCTCGCCTCCTCCTCTGGAGAGGCTAATGCAGGCCCCTTTTTTCTCCTGCAATCTCACCAAATGCCAAGTGTAACTGGTGCCCCTATTGCTCCTAATTAATGTGTGATTAAAGAGTGAAATAAGGGATTCTACCAGTGATTTGTTTTTTTTTTCAAGGAGTGAGAAATTAATCCCCTTTGGATCTTGCAGAATCATTTAAGGATTCTCCTTGTTCTGTTTATCAAATAAACCAAGTAATTAGAGACTTTAGATAAGTAAGCTAAATTGATGCCCGCCCTATGTCTTCCCAAGCTAGTGTTCGCTGATAGAAACAGCTGTGTTGCTGTGTTAATGTGTGGCATTATACTTGTCCAATAACAATGCCCTTTGTGTTTGGCAGTGGGTAATTACGCTGGGGAGCCTCTTTGACCTTGGTAAGCACATCTATCTTACTTGTGCATCATTTCATTTCTTAAACCACAAAGATACATCACAAGGGAGTTTACCGACATCCCCATGAATGTAATTCAGAGTGCAGACCACATTACTGGCAATGTGCGATTGTATAGTATGCAATAGTGCGGTTATCCGGGCTGATGATACACGCACAGCTTCGAGCTATTTAACAGTGTAATCCTCAGCTAACTTATTGTAGCTCTACTGTATCTGGAGAGGCAGCAGTGTGATTTTTATTACTTTCACCTGGGCACCCAGGGGAAGTCGCTTATCTCCCCACTTGGTTTTTATGCAGTTCGGTTTTTAAAGGTCTTCAAATTTGAATCTCAGCTGCATGTGTGACTAGGTAGACACGTGAGGTGACTTCACCCCCGCCCCTCCACCCGTTCACCTACCCCCCCATTTCCACACAGTGCTGGTTGGAAGGTGTCAACCATTTCTGGTGTTGCATCAGTGTTTCCAACGCTGCACCTGCAGCAAGTGTCCAGTACGAGACCCGACACAGACGCTTTGAAGCCAAGCATGGCCGGGCTGTTTAAATGACTCCATCGTGTCCAGATAAAAGGAAAAATATGAGCTTTCTGCATCACAAACAAAGACTAAGGATGTGTGTGATGTTCTCCTGCTCTTTGCAACAGCAGGGCTTGTATTGTGTGTTACTGCCGTATTGGTAATAGTCTGCAGAGTCACAGGTGTCAGTGTTTCTCTTTACCCAAATTAAAAATTTGAACTCTTGAATTATTATTTTTTGAATTGGTGCTTTTAATTACTATCGCTACTGGGGTTATGAGTTGTAGCAGACTAGCATTTTACCTTTGCTTATTGAGTTGTGTACAAACACTGAGTTCATTCCTTCATATTAATATTTCTCGGCTATTACTGCATTTGTTATATTTATCCTTGCCCCTCTACGGCAATAGTGTTCAGCTTTAAGTGTTCAGTTGTTGGTGTAAGTTAGCAATTTAAAATGTCTATGTATTCATGTAGGTGTGTTTAAACCAAACGTGAAGCACATTTTTCACACAGTGTGATTACGTACGAAGTCAAAGCAAAGCGACAAATAGACGTGAATTCGGAGCAGGTGACATGAATATGCAAAGAGACATTTGCACAGCTTAAAAATAGTCAACTCGAGCTTGATGCCGTGTCATGAAAGCAAAATTAACAAACATTACAGTAACATTATGTTACACTGACTGTTATGAAACACATCCTAGTGCGAGTACATTAGCTTTAGCTGAAGAAGCTTTTCTAATTAGAGTGAAACGTCTTCAAGGATTTCAAGCAAGTCCAGTTACCTTCTTTATCGCTCACAGTTTGACTGAGAACCTTAATAGATTTAGACGGATAAGTCCAAGTCTGAATTTCTGTCTCAGTCTGCTCATGGAAACCTTTGCCCATCCAAGATTCACTCCCCATCTTTGCCTTCGTTTTTGTTAAGTGGAGTTTCCACAGTTACTCCAGTTGTTCCACCATCCACCACGTCCATCACCTGGGGAGATATTACCCATAGCTACCTGGGAAAACGAAGTGCTGCTCTCTTTCTGTTCTAGTTGCATCATAAATAAAGCTTTTATTCGAATTTGATATCATGGCTTAATGCTGTTGGTGTCAATATCATGTCTTCAGCCGTCACGTTGTTGTGTAGTTAACATTTATTCATACTACAAGCAAAAAAGTTGCTGTCTCTTTAATTACTCTGAAAATCAGATTTTTGCATCAGTGCCAGAAATGTTTGTTTCCATACTGATGCTTTACAAGTCATCAAATCAGACATGTTTACCTGATCAACTCACTTTCTTGTGCCTTTGTATTCCTCTCTTCTGTCTTCTTGTACTTTTCTCTCTCTTCTCCACTGACTTCTTACTCCCTTCTTTCTCTGAGCGGAGGCCAAGCGCTGAGTCGTCCTCTAATTAGATCAGGACTTATGGTATGTATTAGGTGATGGAGGGGCTTGCCAGTTCTTCTGACCATGGTAGCTATTTCAAGTCACCATTTCAAAGTTATGCGCTTAATACCTCCGTCCCCAACATCCCTACTCCCCCCCTCACTTTGCATTATAACACAGCTGCAGGAAGAGTGACAAACACTGTTAATCTCTTGTTTACTGGCAGTCCATTACAAAGGGGTAAAGCAGGATTTTTCTCCAGCGCTGTAAACACTCAAAATTCAGCATTGTCCATTACCTCTTAAACACAGCTGATAACAAGCATCATTAATTAAACTGTAGGAGTAAGTGGGGTTACATAAATTGAAATTAATAATCGGGTGCAAACAGAAATAGAATGCGTGTTTCCGAATTCTTTCTCCAGAAAAACTCCCTGACGCAGCAACGTAGATTAAGAAGGTTTGGCTTCTGTTTCACTTGTGATGTTTCCACCAATCCTAGGGATAGGTTTAGTCATGGAGTGCTCTTTTAATTTGTTTGCCACATTCTCACATTTTCCCCAGAAAAAATGATCAAGTAGGCATTTAATTACTTTAAGAAAATAAATCACTTCCCACAGCTATTGTGTTGCTGCCAAGTCCATTGCACATAAGCTGCAAAAGAACATGAAATATTTCTCCACTTGTCTTTGAAATACCCACCGTCGTCGAGTCAATTTGGGGCAGACAATAGCACGAAATGTTGACTCCATGTTTGCTGTTAGTGAGACAGTGGACACCTCGCGGTCTGTAATGGCAAACCAACGCGTGTTTCATACTTGGGGGAGAATTACAGGCGTCACAGGAGGCCGGGAGACGATCGATATCCGTAACATGCTCATTGTCGGCCATTATGTCATTTCTAATTACGTCATAACAGCTGGATTCCTGCGTGTAATCGCCAAGAATCAGTCGGAGATGTACATATCCAAGCCTTGATACAAATCAAGACTAGCATGTTGTGTTTTGAGTGTTGACATTACAGGAAACACCGGTGAGTCCTCAGAGGGCTTCAGCATGCCTGACTGAAGACACAGTGGCCTGTGGGTCTGTTGTCAGGGAGAATCAAGTCACGACATGCCCATCTACATCTCATCTGACAGCAGGCAGATAGGAACTGTACTGCCAATTTATTTTTTTTCCAATAATTGAATTGACTTTATACATTTGAGGGGAGAATTGAATCCTCGAACATGAATATAATTCACAATTCTGATTCAATTTGAGCACAGATTTTTGCAGGTGAACACTTGGCGGAGGCTCCCATGAGTGACGGCTGGCACTGAGGTGCCCCAGATCACTTTCGTATATTAATAACAGCCACACTGGGCCGTAATTTCACCTTTGGGAAAACACCAATCCACCTGATGAAGACTGATAATCAAAATCTGACAGAGATCTCCCAAAATTCCCAAAAGGTGACATTAAATCCCTGGTGCGCCAAATTGAGCGATGGGTTGGACAAACATCTGCCACAGTTGAAATCCATATGGCTGGGAGTTAATTGGCGCGCACAGGCCCGGGCTTGACGTGAGCACGGATACATAACAGCCTGTGTGGGTGGGCAGAGGTGGATGGAGGTTTGAGGTCGAGCCTCAGTCCCCACTTGTTTCACACGGGCGTCCTGGAGCTTATCTGAGAGAGAGAGAGAGGGGAGCTCTTGCGGCACTTCCTGCAAATGGCATGTTAAATGTCTCATTAACGCCGGTGACCTCAGCTTAATCTATCACCCGTTTCCTTTTTTTCTCTTTTTTTACAGGGAGGGGGGGAGTATTGTGGCCATTACACAGTGACTAATCAGAAAGACATGAAGTGACTTTTAAAGATTTAAAGGTGTTTTCTGTGTTGGTTTTTGATGTGTCGTTTTGTCATTTCAGTCAATAAACTGACATAACAAGAGTGAAGAGGGATCTCCGGTGAGTTTGGCAAGTTCGCTGAAGCCTCAGTAATAAAGAATCACAATTTTTCCCCCTCAGGTCCTTCCCACATTGGAGAGGCTTGATTCATTAGGACAGCAGGTCTCTTGAGGGAAATCTCAAGGGCCTTCTAACCCTACAAGTGACTGGGATAACACACAAAAACACTCAAAGAGAGAAGGGAAATCCTCCCTGTACTTCGCTGGAACATACGACTACACTGACATCATTTTCATGTGTGTTATTTTTTCTTTCTTTCTTTCTTTTTTTTTACGTCTTTTCGCATTCATTCACAGCAAAACAAATGAGTTCTCCCTGTCAACAAATTGCCATAAGCGCTCCACCCCCCCACCCCACCCCTCCTCCATCAGCCATGGGAATTTCCATTAAAGGCGTTTGAGTCAGAATCGGCGTACAAATAAATGATGTGCTCCTGGGAAATCACGGCAACAAGCAGATACATGTTAAAACTCGAGAGAGGCTTCTCATTTGAGCTGGAGAGAGGGTTTCCCAAAATCCAGATGTGGTGGAAGCGCAGACGGGCTCAGGCCTCCTCACCAGTAATGAAGCAATTAGACAGACAATTATGAACACCTGTGACGCTGATTGGCACCATGCGGCTCCATCTCTTTCCGTGGCGCTAAAGACGCCTGAATGTTGCTAAAGTTAACTTCTAACAAGGCCTGTAATGATGACGAGGGCCAAAACACACCACACTGATGCGCACGCATGCACACACTCACACACACACACTTATACATGTACACACACTCACAGGAGGTTCACATTAGGAAGATGGGCTCATCCCACACAGCCAGTTGCGTCATGTATTATTGAAACCAGCCCTTGTATAAACACAACTCCAATAAATTGGGGTCTCAATTTTTCTGATTCATTAAGGTTAATGCAGTTTTAATTAGTGCTTGATTTGAAGCCTATTAGACGCAATTTATAAGTCCTTTTCGGGGACTTGCAAAATGACGTTGCGTGGGATTAATAAGATAAAAGGCACAAGTCGGAATTGTAGTCCCTCCTGGGTTAATGCGCAGACTCAGGGATTCCTCTCTTTTCACTGTAACTGCTTGTTTATTTGCACAACTGCTTTCAGGCACATTAAAACAATCTAATGAATAGAGAGCTTTGGCTTCAGGGATTGCATCACCCATTGGATGAACAAATGAAATGGTGGTTATGGCCTGATTAAAAGGATGCTCAGGAAATAGGTTTAAACAGCTGAGGGCTCTATAATTATAAACCATATAATAGGGCTTGTGACAGCTTTTTACCTATCAGAGCAACTTTGCAGCTCGTTCCCGATGTTCCTGTTGGTTTGTTTTAAAGCCGTCTCTGAGTAGCACTGAGTGCCAGGGCTGGATGCTTCAAGTGCTGTCACAGATGTAGGAATTTCAAGCTTAAATTATATATATGTATATATGTATATGTCCTGGGGTGAAAATACTGCAGCAGACCACCAAGAGTGTTGCTGTTTAAACCCATGCCACTCATACACTCACTCCATGCACAGTATTGTCTCTGTTTTTTCACTATTTTACTATGTTAGAAGATATTATAACTAGACTTTTTTATTAAGTAAAAGACTGAGGTGTGCTCTCCATCCAAAACATTTCCATCATAGTCCCACTGTATTTAAGTAGTAAATAGTATGAAAGTACAATTGAAATAACATTACATACTAACATAATAATATATCCTATGAAGCATCTAGAAGAGGTTCAATAAAAGTTTATGAATGATCATCAACAACTTAATATATCTGATTATATTATATTTAATGACAGAAGAGAAAGTATCAAGACCATTTATTTATATTCTTTATATACTGACATGGGGAAGGCTAAGTATATGCAAGTAAGTTTGAATAAGTAACCAGTCCTACAAATCTCTTTTTTTATTTTTTTATTTTTTTTTAGATATTCATGAGTTTTATATAACATAAACCTGCTGATAATTTCGAATGACTTAAAACTATCAGCAATTTTTTTATATGTATTTTTTCTTTGACATATTTTTTTCTCTTTAGACATCAACCAAATGCCTGAGAAACAAGTGTAAGTAAGAAAATTTTTTGATTTTTCTAAACCATCAGTTAAATGCTTAGTGTATTTTTTGTTTTTTGTTTTATTTTATCTTTTTATCTTTTTTTTTTTTTTTAAGTCAATAATAGAAATTAAACTTGTGGAAGAACTAGTGAACATGTCATGGATGTGAAGCATTAAAGGTGCTACAGTAGATCTTTGTTGTACACCACATGGAAAATGAACAGGTTTTTTATATTATATATCGCTCCCTCTCATGAAGCTAATTTACCACTTTTTGTGTATTAACCATTGAAACCGCACTGTTTTTATTTGGCCCAAAACAAGACGTCATGATCAACAAACAAGTCAGATTTAAAAATGAAACAAGCCAAATATATTTTAACAAAATGTCTTTTATAGCTGTATGTAGTTTATTGACAAGTTATATACATATACATATACATATATATATATATATATAAAGATTTGTAGTAAGATTTATTCTTGACAAATACATTCATCAACATTTAAAATGTGTTTATCACTGTTTAGGATTTATATTTCAGTAAAAACAAAAAATAAATTGCCTGTATTACTTGTTAAATGCAAAACAAGTTTTAAAATGAATGTGGCATGTGGGTGTATTTTTATTTTTAATCTTTGTTTCCCTCAACACTCTGATCTCATTACTGAATTTTTAAATTCACTTTCCTATCTACCATATTTATACACTGAGCAAATACAGAGGAAAATGAAAGGTATACAACATTAATTTCATGACATAAAAAACAGTTTCAAGATGTTGGATTTCTATGAAGCTGTTGTCATTGGCTCAATTTGTTAATATTAACATGGTTTTTATACAAATATTGAGGCTGGAAGCTGCGATTTACAGGGAGACCATAAACGCGCCACAGAACAGTGCGATCACCCTTTCAACGGGAACAGATTTAATTCAGCTGGGCCACACTGGATGTTTTGAAAGCATCTTTCTTTGCTCTCGTACAATGTAAAACATTCAAACCAGAGCAAACAGATAATAGCCCCTGCAGCTTCAGTCTGAGTGATAGCGAGCAGGCTTTTGAAACGATATCAGTACAGTGGAGATGGCTGAAAATTACAGGAAGAGAGTGTAGAGCTGAACTGCTGACAGCAGGAGTCACAACGCATTAGCAGATCTCCCAACTGGCTGCTCTTTCTGCATGACATTCCCACTGTACTGGGTTGAATTGTTAACACACATTGTTTGACATTGTCACAGCTACATTTTCCCCCCTCCTTCTCTGTAGGCAGGAAAATTGTGCTCCAACAAGGTTATGAGACAGGTGGAACTCCTGCATTTGGCTCACAGGTTGTGGTGGAGCGCTCTCAGTTTTGCATGTTTGTAAATTGCCACCAGAAGCGAATAAAATGGTCCCATCTGTAAACTCCAGCTCCGCAGGCCGACTTCAGAGACCTGAGATCAATTTTGGTGCATTTATTCTCTGAGAGAGGCACACAATGGGAGTTTGGTGAAGATCAGTTTTCAATTGGATAATAGGGTTGTGAAAAGAGGGGATCTTGAGGGCATTGCTTTCACACATTCTTATGGCTTCATGTCTCTGTAACACGAAACGCGTACGCTTCAGTCTCAACACTTCCATAAGCCTTTTTCTCCCTAAATCAAATTCAGTTTGCACCTACAGGACTGTTACGTCTTCGACTGTTATACTGTCAGACCGGACTGAGAAGCTTGTTAATGAGATATTCAAACATTTCATCTAATTTAATCAAATTAGGTCTCTTGTTTTCTTTTAATTTTATAGTCATTTGCATCCAAAGTCTCTATTATGTTTCTATCAAAGCAAAGACAGAGTTTCCCTGAAAATCTATCTGTCTGTCTGTCTGTCTGTCTGTCTATTTGTGAGATTTGACTGTATTCAGAAGGCAGACTGTGGAGAAGGCAGCTATTCCATTTGAGTGTGTGTGTGTGTGTGTGTGTGTGTGTGTGTGTGTGTGTGTGTGTTTCTGACACTGTCCTCCTCTTCCTTTGTCCTTTAACCCACTGCAGCCACTAGATGGGGTATGATAACCACAGAGAGGCTCTCCCAGTGGGACGCCTGCAACCCTGGTGGGTGCTGCTGCTGCTCCTGAGAGAGGTAAGGAGAGGAAATTGTCTGCCAAGTATTACCACAGATCCCTATCAGCCTCTCATTTGTTTTATTTTATTGCATCTTTCCGATTCAAATAATTCTCAAACTAATTTGATGGTGTCACACACACACACACACACACACACATATATGCACGCGAACCATAAAGTATTTATTGCACAAGTCCCTGTGTAATAAATCGCTGCAAAAAGAGAGAGAGAGAGAGAGAGACTTTACATGTACTCGTGCTGATGCAGTTTTCTTGGATGTTATCGGTTTTCTTGCAGATTTTAATCAGTGTGAGAAAAGCTCAATAATTAAATTAACCTAATAGTTTGCAAATTAGAGCTGAAGATTTTTGCTGTGTTTTATGGAAATACTTCAACAACTGACACCGAAACTGTATGCAAATTTAAAATTTTAATGCAGCTAATAAGAAATGTAACAAAATCTACAAAAATAATTGCAAAAGTTAAATGATAGTAAAATGTAATCCGGTTAAGTTAGTAGGAAAAAGTAGCTCATCTTAAAAATAATTACATTTAGTTTATTCAACATTAAAAAAAAAAAAAATGTGTAAATACAGATAAACACTAAATATTAAACTATTAATAGTTGCTCATTTGGATTCTTTTCTCTTTCTGTTACACCGTTTAAACCAAAGTTTTTATATTTCCTGCAGAAGGAAATTAATAAAGTCAACTTAAATTTACAGCTTCCATGTACTATAAATTAATTGTAATTCTTCGCTGGGATCCAGTCAGTTCCCCGTGTATTTGATTTAAAAACACGCAGGCGGCCGATGTGTTGCTGTGACACGACCCTCTCCTCGCTCACCGCCTGGATCATGACCTGACTTGTGCACAATCAACTGCAGAGCAGGGAAATAAATATTAACATGTTCTCTATTTCATTTATTTATTTATTTATTTATTATTCTTTTGAAATGTCACCTCAGAGCATCTGTAATCTAATATTTACTGCCTTCAAACTAATTAAAGCAGAATAAAACAAAATGTGTCTTTTTCCATTTTGATTAATTTCCATTTTAAACAAAGACTTGACGATAATAAGTCAACAACTGTGATGATATGAGCCATAAATTAAGTGACTGTAACTGACTCTACTACTACGATGCTTGGAAGCGGCTTCACTGAGCTCATAGTTGTGTCTACTTATTTTAGTGATGCCCAAACTGGGGCTCGGGGACTCTCAGCGGGTCTCAGAGGGACTGTATATCCAACGCTCAACAAAACAATAATAAATTGGTGCTTGAGAAGAAAAAAAAAAAAAAGTAAAGTAAATGTGCAAAATGAGAGCGAAATGTTCATTTCACCAGCTGAAATGAAATTATTTCATTTATAAAACACAGCTGGATTACTGGTGATCATAAATTGAAACCATGAATGTTTTTGTAAGGAGCGTCTTTCTCTGTCTCTCTCTCTCAGCTTTTGCATACAGTGGGTGTGATTGGTTGAAATCTGCCTAAATTCATAACACATACTGTTGCTGTGCCCGCAGTCCTTAAACACGCTTAAACAAATATTTTTGGGGTAAAAACTGACCTCTTATAATTGAACTGAGCTCCTGTTTGTGACAACTATTTTCAATGGCTTCTTATTGTAGTAGTTGTATATGTATTTGTGTGTGTGTGTGTGTGTGTGTGTGTGTGTGTGTGTGTGTGTGTGTGTGTCAGAGACAGATTTCTGAAAAATATAAACAGAAAACATGGTTTTCTCGAGCTCTGCAAATGATTTCAGACAAACTGAAAGTGTAATTTGTCTTGCTGTCGGATACAAACTCTTGTTGTACCTCTCATATTCTACGAGAGCGTCTTTCAATCACCTTTTCCATCCTCTCACAGCCGTAGCTTTGAACTGTATGGATATTCCTCAGCAGATAATTGTTTCACATCCCCTCAGTTTTATTGAGATGTTATTGAAACTGAAAAGTATTCGCAGCGGAGCCTACAGTAATAACTCTGCGGTAGTCATATTCTAATGATCAGGGTAAAGGGAATATATTCGACTTTATCTGCATTAATGCTTTAAATGGTTCACAGAGAGTTCATTCACATCAATGGCTAAAATAGATTTATTTTACTTGGGGCACCTATGTCAACAGTAGTTACAGGAATTACTCTGGATGCGATCCCATTATAGGATGTCAAATATTTTGATGCCATTGGTAAATGGCAGAATGGTGCAGGAGGACAACAACGGGATGGCAAGTCTGAAATTTCTGGATCAGAATAAAAAATATACAGGCTGTCTGCTCACCTTTGCAATCTCAGGGCTCGCCCCAGCCGGCAATGTAATACTGAACAATGAATTTTAAATAAAGTCAAACATTTGCTTCATGCTCCTCCACAGTTTAAACAAGACATTTCTGATGGAGACGTGTGGATTTATTGTAAGTAAGAGATATAAGAGATAACTTAATCCCCAATTGGATTGTAAACCCCACCTCCACTTCACGTAGGCTCCACCCCGTCACACCGCTTTCTTGACCTTTTGTCTCATTTCTCGCCGGGTAATGAATGCTTTCGGACTATTTCAGACAAAAAGATCTTGCACATAGTCCACAGCATTGGAATGTCATATCAGAAAATCACCCAATCAGCATGCTGGTGTTGAGAGCAAACAGAGAGCGAGGCCGCAGCGCGCACAGAACAGTGGTGGACTGGGTCGTCTGGATGTCAATATAATAGACTGGCTTATGATGTGTAAATAACACACCACTTAATGGTCCTCTCCCACTCTGTCAGAGCATTTTGAATCACATGGAGAGGGGCAGCGTCTTCCTCTCTACAGGCTCGCGTCATCCACTATTCATCCAGCTCTCCTCTTTCATCCACAGAATATTAGATCAACAGCTAGGAGATATATTCTTTAAACTATGTATGTTTACAGTAATATTACAACGTGTTCCCAGAGGATATATATGTATATATATATTTAATTCTCCTGGTTGTGGGATGAGACAAAAATGTGTTTCTTTGTGTTACTAATGTACAAAATATACTCCACCTTCACTTATTTCTCCTTCTTTTCATCTTTTCTCCTCTTATGTGTCATCTTTACTGACGCCGCAGTATAAAAACCGAATTACAGGATGTGTTAAAATATACTGAACATAAATAAGTATGTTTTTATTTTTTTAACATGAAGCTTTTGCATTAGTATTTTAGATGTAACTAAAAACTTTGTAATGTGACTTTTTTTTTCAACTTTTATGCATCTTTAAACGATAGTTTCATCATTTATTTGTTAAACGAACTTTGTAACTTTTGAATATTTTACATAATTCATTAGAAATCAAAATTAATTTAATAAAACACTTCCATTAATATATATATATATATATATATATATATATATGTGTGTGTGTGTGTGTGTGTGTACATATAATTATATATACTTTTTTGTTTTTGTCTAAATACTTTTCTTTCTTTTTTTTTTCTTATTTAAACAGAATGAATGTACTTAAAATAAATTCCAACTCCCTGAATGTAAACATCAACATGTAAAATCCAGTATTTACTAAACATCATAATTAATTCTGTCAGATGAATAAATACGTGGCCGGGTGGCAGACACATTTAAAAAAATATTTACAAAACAAATATGCCCCAGAGACACATAGGGTAATATTTTTTTATTTTATTTTATTTTTTTTTTAGTGAATTAATAATTACAATGCATTCTTTCTTAAAACAAGTGTTTGATGTTGGGTGAACTTACAATGGTGGAAAACACCATGACATTTATTACAATAGCCTTGAAATTACAAGACTAAGTCAATGACACACTCTCACTGTGTATTTTTGCTTTATTTGTTTACAAATTTGAACAATTTTGACATTAATACAATGCAATGCCTTCAGTGTTAATTTCACACTCGCTGGCATGCAAATGAGGCGACGCTCTCTGTAGTTAAAAGTTAGAGGAGAGCATCTTCTGCTTGACCTGTTTACTAATACCAGAATAAAAGAGGAAGTATGGCTGCGGCGTAAATCTTCCATAAACACACACACACAGTGTGTGTGATGGTGCCGCAGAATAAACACACCCGGGTTTAAGTCGGTTGTTTAAGCTGTAGTCACTTGTATAATAACTTCCATGATGACAAGTCATTCACACCTGCTGATGACATACATCAGGCGTCATTGCTGTCCCCTCCATTATAGACCCGTTGTATATGTGATACTCTCCCCGCTGCAGTAATAAATAGATGTGACCTCAGTGAACGTATCACTCATGAGCTGTCTTTGATTTGATCACTATTTCCGCCAGACCCAGGAGACAGCAGCGGGTTCCCACATCCATTGACCTTGGGAGTCTCTTTAGAGCTCTTTCCAAAAACCCGCTGTTCAAGGCTGCGTCCAATCTGTGTGTGTTGTTTTTTTTTCTACATTAGCAACCCCCTCGCCCCCCACCCCCTTCAAGAAAACTAACACCTGAGTGTTATAAGGGGTGTAGTGAGAAGGTGGCGTGGGAGTGCAGGTGGAGGAGGGTCAGATAAGGTGATCAAAAACAAAGTGGAAGGATAAAAAATATAATTTTACCTCCCCCATAATCCCGGGCTTCCAAGAATGACCTTTGATCTCGCAGCATGTGTGGTATGTTGAGCCTCCTGCTCGCGCTGCATGCTGCTCTGATCCCGGGAAGCAATCACCAAGCGCGCTGCTATCAGAAAGGCTGCTGGGGGAAACACTCTAAGCCCGAGTCTGGAGGTGAGCGCCGAGCAAAAAAGCAAATGTGCAGGGATGGAAAAAATAACCAAGTGCAGCCAACCACATAGAAAGCCTGATGGGCCAGAGCGCTGCATGATAAAGGTAAAGTGGATACTGTATCTACAACACAGCTTGAGGCCAGCTGTGATTCAACACCACACAAAAATGGAACAATCTTAACTGAGGAAATATTGGCAAGAAGAAGATAATTATTTCCCCACTTATTTCAATTATGAACTATTTTACTACACTAGTTTCAATAACTGAAAATGACTAAAAAAATCTTACTTATTAGCTTTTGTTTTTGTAAGAAATTAATTCATTTTGAGCTGTAACTTCAAAAAGTGGTTCTTTACAATAGATATATCTTACGTAATTGACGCAGATATGTTTTATGTTTTCAAAGGTGTCAAGTCCAAGCAGTGAATCTGTAATCACTGCCTCACCATGTCAGTGCCTTGGGCATGGCAAATTCCCCTGCATGTGCGTTTATTTGATTGTTTAAGAGCGATTTCCGGAAACCAAGTTTTGGACGGGCAGGAGCTGCCTTGTAACAATTATGGGGTTAAATGGCAGTTGGCCACACAGGAGGGCATTTGCCTGCTGGCAGCCCCTTTCCTGCTCGCTAGGGTCAGAGGTCACAGACTTTTCAGGAAAAGTCCATTTCTCAAGCGCCCGAAACAGGTGGAGGCCCGGACGGCCCTGTTTACTTAAACAGCACAGGAGAAAATGGGGAAAGATTAAACCGATGTAGACGTTCGCTGAGAACAACTGTACAGCCAACTTTTTTGGGGGGGTTTAGGTTCATGTATTTGTAGTACAAGACCTCAAACTGATAGCGATCCTGATTCTTTTCAGGATTCATCTCAGGCAGCTTATAAAAAAACTTTTCTACAAGATGCAATTTGATCTGTGTTCATGCTTCATGGCAACTCTGATGAGAGGACTTCACTTGGAAAATGAAGATGTAATTGTGAGGATATTATTGAGGAATTGTGAGCCAGTAGCACAGTTTTTAATAAAATGAAAAAAAAAAAGTTATGTTTTTACAACTGCAGCTATAGATCTTCAATCAATGGGAAAGAGTTAATACACTGAATTAAAAGAAAAAAAGGGCAAAAGGCAACTCCGTCGAACTCGACCCCTCAGTGCTCTCACTATTTGGATTGGTTAAATCGCTGGGACCTGGAGCTGAACCCATCAGGAAGGGCTTAAGTGTTTAGGATTAGGGATCTAAAAGGCATTTGGAGGCCCTGAATCAAACCCGCAGGACCGGGGCGGAGGCGATCCCTGGTGTTTGGCCTGCGCTGTAATCAAACAGGGGGAGCTAGAACCTTAGCACACCTGCAGGAAGGGCCCACAGCAAAAGAAAAAGGTCCCAGCAAGAGGCAAGGGCAAGAAAGGCGGCGGCGGCTGGGCTTTTTCTTTTTTTTTTAATTTTTTTTTTTTTTTTACCCCGGCTGCAGAGTGACAACAGCTGGGGCGGTGTATGGTGGTGTGGCCCAAGGGCAAGGTCAGCTCCGCGGACCGAGGGGAACAGCAGGCGGATTGTTTTCACTCCACTAGTGAAAACAGCAACCGTGGAGATGCTGAATGTGCCAGCTGTGGTTGTGGAGTTCTAGTCCACAGCCTGACCCCATATTAACACTATGAAGGGAAGCTGGATCGCTAATGACCGGTGGCCTCTGGCCTCACCTGAGCTCCTCCCATACAGCAGCCAGACCTCCGGACATACTGTGAGTGCACGGAGGGAAATTATTGCCGTTGATTTACGGCAATTAAAGCATCCGGCTTGTAATTCTTAATTAAACATAAAGTCTAATGTATGTTTGATGCACTACCTGTACTTTAATCTAGAAACTTTTATTACCCTTCTTTTATTCTCACCACCTCCACCACTCCTGTTGCTAATTCTACCAATAAAAATAATTTTAAGTTTTAAAAATCAGAGTTAAAAAAAAAAAAAGTGATTTAATTTTACCGCTAAATTTACAGAGTAGGTTGGTAAGTGGTGTTGCAGCACACAGAGAGTCAACCTGAATCCATCCATGAAAGCGTCAGGATTCACATATGTCCTTGGGCCTAATTGGTTTGGACAGTTAACATCAAAGAAGTTGGGTTTTCTATGTAATCTGTTCGCTTCTCTGCCACATTCTCATGCCAGCGCTATTTTTTTTTTTTTTTTTTTATATGTTCAAACATTGTAATGAAGGTCATTCTCCATCAATTCGCTTTGATCTAAAATGACAAAAATTTAGCATTTTAATAAAAAATAATAAAAAAAAAAAATTCTGCATTACGTTCGCCGCTTGGTTTTGCCGTCATCACACACACACACACACCACACTTTCCCTCACTTTTTAGTTTTTTCTTCTCTCCCTTCTTTCTTCCAGTCTGGTATTTTTCTCTCAGTGTGTGAAACAAGTCGCACAGCTTACATAAGGTAATTGAGGCAATTTTGCAAAAAAAGAAGAAAAAAAAGAGCTCACAATAGAAATATGCTGTGAGGCTCGTAACGCAGCCTCTGACATGCCCTAACACCTGCAACAGATATATAATTAACCTGTGAGAAACTGCCACGCTTTATAATGATTAGCTATTTTTATAGGTAGTACAGACTCAATTATGAGTAAAGTATAAAACATTTTTCATGGACATAAAACTCACGTCTGTGGAAATTCCCTCATAGCAAACTAAAGACTATCATTTAGCCGTTTAAATTGAGGGGTGGCTTGTTGACTTTGTTTATTGCCACGCCAATCTAAATCAGCGAGAGAAAAAAAAAAAGACTGTAATAGTCTTTTGGAATTCCCTTATATACGGTATAAAACACATTTTGTGTGTGAGATGAAAGTTGCACATCATGGCATGCTCGGGCACCGTCTGCACCGCCACAGCTGTGTGTTACTATCAGTCTCTTATAATGAGAAATCAACTGTCGGCAGATCAGCTGCTGAAATGCTGTAACGAGCCATGAGCGCTAATACTTGAGGATCAGTTGCACTGGATGAGGCGGCTTTATCCAGTTATTAGGGTAATGTAATGGAGTCTCCTAATCCAAACCCACCAAACCCTTCCACCGTAGGGGGCACAATAGTGAGGCAACACGTTATTCCGGCACAAAGCCGACTTCCCCGCTAATAACGCAGGACACTGAGGTTCGCGGCCTGTTCAAACAAGTCCTTCACAGTATCTCCCATAAAATGATTTTCTCCCTTCTTTCTCTCTTCCCCCATTTTCCCCCCTTAACAGTCTCCCTCCAACAAACGCTCTTGCTGGCAAGGCATATTCTACGCTCCTTAATGCCAAATTAAACCCCAACTCTTTTATTTTAAATGAGAAAAGGCAAAAGAGAGTGCTGACAATCTTGATTAGGTCGAAGAGAAGGAGGGGAGAGGAAAGGAGCAAAAAATTAAACGGTATTAAAAAAATATGGAACATTACATTAATGCCGTCCGGCACAATTGGTGCTAATTGGCAGATAATCCAGGAGCTCTGGGCTGCCTAATGCCGGGCTGAGTATAGGAACAAGCCGGGCCTCTTGTCCTCTCCCACCACAGAGTCCTACAAGCCACGGGATGGGGTCAGAACGCGGTGGAGGGGGAGGGATTAGCACTGGCATTGTTGGCTCTTTCCAATGGAACATGACCTTGACAAGAGTTTGGTTCGCCCACCCCCCCACTTCTCCTTCCCAATATTCCAGCAACATGAACTTTAATAGGAGCATAATGGGCAGTTTCAGAGTGCCAAGAGAAACACATGAAACACAGAGACACCCCAAATACAACCTGACATTCCAACACCTTTGAATTTGAACCCACTTGGGAAAGACCTCTCGGAATAGAGTTCGAACTATATTTACGCAACCCCACACTGCAAATAAGCTTCTCAAATTAGGATTGTATATGGATTTGAGCAGAGTAAAAGGGATGGATATAATATATGCGCACACACAAGGTTGGAAAAAAAAGCTGAATTTTGTATTTTGTCAAAATGGAATGAACAGTTTATCCTGGATGCTGCCAGTATTAGAGCAACAATTTCAATAACACTGTGCTCAGAAACAGCTGTTCCATCTATAACAATAAAGTTATAGCGTACCAAAACAAGAGTAGTGATCCCAAGTGCTGTGGGAAAGCCAGTAAATGTTATGTGTTTTGAAAATGGTTCTGATAATCTTTATCCTAATCCCTTAATTGGGAGTCAATGTGGTCTCCAGTGAACATACAAAGCCACTGGCTGGAAGGAACTCGGGACAGAAAGAAGCCCTTAAAGGGGGACCATCTACACCTGGGCGCTGAGCGTGCTTTTCACTACTCTGAGGAGGCTTTCAAGCAAGTCCTTGGCTGTGAAAGTTCCCATGTTAAAAGCACTACCTATTAAGGTACATCCGAAAGAGATGTATTTCCGCACAGTGTTTGAAGATTTCCCATTTGCATGAAAAAAGGGCCTCGGCAAAACTGTAACTTGTGAACTGATCAAAAGCCAGAGGCTGTTCTCAAGTTGAATGGCTTTCCCCCTTTGACACGAAAGAGGCTCTCTTGAGGCGCCTTCGCGGCGGTGGCCTTGGAGGTTAGGAAAATGTAGCCTCTCAGACCATACGGGACTATTCTCTGGAGTCTGGACAACACTTGAGTCTGCAGCAATAGAAGAGAGAGCCGGTTTGCCGCTGTGGATCAGTACTTCAATGGGCCTCACTAACATTCCATAAGAGGCTTTTACTATTCCTGTGGACGGCCTTTCATGTCGAGAGGACTGTGTGCGTGTGTGCGTCTGCATGTGGGTGTATGTGTTTACGTATGTATATCTATGCATGCTTATGGCTGTGTTGTTTTTAACATGCTAATATTATTTCAAAATTATAATAAATTACACAGCAAATACATTGAGTTTTACAACTGAATAAACACTAAACATATTGTTCCCAATTCCAAAACGATATTTTTTTAAGATTGCTTGTCTCGGAAAAAATCAGAGTTAAAGCTCTTGTTAAGAGTTTGGAAACATAAGAAAGTCTCGCCATGCAAAGGAAAATAAATATCTTAATAGGGGTCTCGCAGGTCACACACACACATATGCACACACACACACACACACACACACACACACACACACACACATCTTCAGCTGAATGTATATTAGCGCAATCCTCTCTTGCAAACATCTTCAAAGTGGAAAGTAGATTGATAAGAAGCCGGGGCATTTGTTATTCTTTCCATGTCTATTGAATGTGTTTTGACTAGATGGTTTGCTTGGGAGAGGAGAGGAGCAGAGCTGCTGCTGAGCTGTGAAGTCGGCAAGGAGAGCAGCTTCACGCGGGCGAAAAAGTGTTCACCAAGTAGCGGACGTGAGTGTGAGCGACGCTGCGGACTGATGGGCCAGTGAGGCTCGGCAATTATGGAGTGAATCCAGCCGCAAAAACACAGAGACCCCTTTTCCACTCGCCTCTAACCCTCTTCCTCCCACTATGTGACTCAGCTGGTTTCACTTAGAGAACATGGAGTGAGGGGGGTCACGGGGTCATACCATGACCTCATCAAATTAGCCCCAACCGAGTGAGGTGTTTAGCACGAGTTAAAACAAGTAATCTGAAGGGCATTAAATGCAAATGCGACGACCATATGCCCACTTCAAACACGGACAGCTCCCCATCTCGCCGCATTCCCCCCCTCTTGCCCTCTCACATACACACAGCGGAACCATTCACATGTCTCACAGAGTGGGGGGCTGTTAAGATGACAATGGGTTTCTGTCATGCCGACCAGGTGCAAAACATTTCAACCGCTGGCCAAATGCTAAACTTGTTTGATATCTGTTAAAAAAGAACATTTGCTATGAAAAACGTCTGCAACTGAATTACTCTTTGCCTCTGAGAATAGATATCTCTTACATATAGGTATCACGTGCATCGATATCACTTTTCATCCTGACCTTAAACTTCGGAATATGGAAATAAAGTGGGGGAGACGCGCACAAAGGTTATCCAGCAGTTCAGGGAAGAGAGAAGAAAAAGAAAGAGAGAGAGAAAGAGAGAGAGAAAGCGGCGGGGTAATACCTCTGCTGTGCTTTATAAACGCTATGCCATGTGCCCCTGTGAGTGGGAGCGAGGGCCCGGTCAGGCTGTGAAGATTATGGGCGAAGACTGATTTTGCCCCCTCGGGCGGTGGCCAGGCTGGGAACATGTGGCAGCTCATATGTGCTAATAAGCACCTGTGGAGAAGAGTGGTGGTGGGGGGAGAGAGAGGGAGCAGAAAAATCCCCGCCGGGCTCTACAGCCGTGCCACCTGCACAGACCTCCACTGTGCCTCTGACTCACGAAAAAAGGGGCTGGGAAACCTGACAAACATAACCACCCTCTCAGACGCAAGAGCTGGAAAAAAAAAATGGAAAACTTAGCAAATAATCTCCACTGATGACACTAAATTAAAGCGCTAATCTGGTTTTTAATTGGAAGATATCATCATCATTTTGTGCCAGATATCGTTTGTCGAGCAAATAGTGAGCTGCGTGTGGGCATGGCTGGAGTTTCCCTACCTTTCATTTTTCACTTTCTTACAAGTTGCATCCTTTTCTTACGTCAGTGATCTTGCTAACACGTTCTTTTTTATTTTTATTTTATTTTGTATTTAACGCTAGCAAACACGTCGCAGCTGCAGGAAATAAGAAAAGCATCATCACTTCCTGTGCCACATTCTCCAGTGACACTGGGCAAAACTCACACAGATTTAAATAAATCTGTCACTTGATTGATTGAAACATCTGCAGACTTTCTGATTGAAAAAAAAACACAGCGCTCGGACGGAATTTACAAAACTCCCAATGACGCGAAATAACACTTTGAAAATGTGTCATGAGTAGCACATTCAGACCCCGCGGAGACTCGCATAAAAGTCCCACTTGTTCCAAGTCGATAGCATGTGTGTGTGTGTGTGTGTGTGTGTGCAGATTTTTCAGCCTTCATCTCATTCAAAAACGGCGCACAGCTGCTGACGAGGAATGCAAGAGCAAAAAGAAGACATTGTGGGAGAGCGCTCTCCTGTCAATCAAAAGAAGTCTTATTAAATTTGTTTAAGCTGTGAAAGCATTTTGGAGAAAAGAAACAATGTTCTTCATGTGTTCTTCATGACCACCAATTTTCCTTGACAAAGTTTCCAATCAGACAAAATTTTCTTCAAAGGTGAAAATAGTGTTAGATTTATTTTTTACACTAAAAAAAAAAGAAAGAGAGAGAGAGAGAACACAGTACATCACAAAGTGAACTTCTAAATTCAGGTGAATAGATTCTTTCTTTAAAACTGATAAATAAGGTTTCAAGTTCATACTTGAGTTCATAGTACAAATGAATTCCTCTGATACATGACGGCCTCACGTCAGTAACGTACCTGAGCAACATGTGTTTATATGTGCGAGAAACGGGCGAATACCTAAACGTCGACTTAAAGAATCAGCCGTTTATGAATCTCTGTTGCTTGTTACTCCTCCATAAACCACATTAAAAAAAAAAAATGTCACTGTTTAGAAAATATGCAGCCGCTGTAATCTTAATCTTTGAGCCAATGAGTGATGCACTTATGCATTTTTCAATGACCAAATGTTAAAGAGCTCATCAACCTCCGGTGGTTTATGGGATTTCATATCTTTTCACATCTGGATTTCATATATTACAAAAAAAAAATATTTAAGACACCGCTTTACTACTCTCTGCATACTTTATTGACAATCCGACTGCCACAAATTTCCTCCTCTTTACGATTCAGGAGGTAGTAAGTGAGACGGGCTGTTTGTGCTCGGTCCATGTGGAGATGGCATGTCCAGGCGCTACTGAGGAGGCAACTTTCAAACTAACATCAAGCAATAACTTTCCTGTGATTCAGCAACTGGAACACACTGGGAAATGACTCGTCCTTTCAGGCCTTTCAGGCATTTTCAGCTGATCTATAAAAGCAAATTAAAAAATATTTAGATTCAGTATTCGAACGACACTTTAGCCTTTTATAACCTCCTCGTTTAAAAAAAAAAAAAAAAAGATACTTCAAATAAACTTTGCCAATTCTTTGTTATTCTTTAAAGAGAGTTTAAAAACGCTATTAATCAAAATTTCCAATTTGAATTTTAATTGAACAACACAGCACTTGAGAGTGGAGTTGATATTAATTTCTAGTGCGGCTGAGGATGTTTGAGGAAATTAGCCTGTGTCAGCACAAGACAAGAGTTATCGACCGCACGCGCGTGTGTGTATATCGTGAGATACACTTCACATTCGAGTCTATGCTCCTCTGCTTTTAACTTTACACAGCTGGAGCCGGAAAACGTACACACACACACACACACACACGTCATTAATGGGATGAATTCAAATCATCAGCAAATTACATAGTTTAATTCTCAGTTTGGTCTCAATTATTAACACAAAGTTCACTTTTTTTATTTAAGAACCATAAACTTAACAATTTATCAAATAATTTACAGCCTCTTTCTTTCCTTCGTGTTATTTCTGACTTTTGTCGAAAGCTAAATTATTCTCGCTGCTTGATGTAAACTCACAGTGAAGCCTCTCTGCGTTCGTGCACCTGAGAGACACTGATGCAATTAACTGCTTGAACAGACTTTACCTTTTAATAGACGCGATGAGAAAACATTATGATATTAATTTGGCATAAGTAGAACTAACACTGGAAACAGAGCACGCGTCAAATCGCTTTGCAGTCATTAAACTTAACAAAGTGCGAGAAACTTTTTACCCCCGCCCCACACCACTGTGTCGGCATCATGGAAAATTACCAGAAATAAGCACTAAATAATAAATAAATAAATGAAACAAAGTAGAGTATAAATATAATACATAAATATGATCATACATGAACGAGTCTTAAAGCAAGCTTTCATATTTGCATCATTATATTTTGTTATTAAACTGCCTTAACACGTTTTCCAACAGTGTCAGAACCTCAGGTGAGAACTTGTGATTTTTTTTTTCTCTCTCTCAAATTATAAAGTATTAAACACTGATCACACGCTAATTGAGAAGTTTACATTCTAAGCAACCACTAATAAGCCAACCCTTTGCTTCCAAAATAATCCCTCCTGAGCCACCATTTAATAACGTTTCTTCAAGTCTTTCATTAGCTAAACAAAGGACAGACTTCCCTCGTTTACATGATGCTGATATATTTCTGTGAGAACCACTGAGTTTATGCTGCGGACTGTATTCGCAGTCGGCTCTGAGAGATAATAAGCCCCACACACATCTCAAAATCCCTTTTTCCCTGGGTCTCATGGGCTTTTGCCCCTTCAAGGAGCAGAAGCCTTTGATAGTGACTACATGTTGTAGACCCCCCCCAGTCTCCCCACCTCTTCCTAAACTTCTAATAAATAGCTTCAAACGTAAGGGATGCTGATCAGAGCTTTGAGTAAAGGAAGCATTGCAAGAGCATGAGATCAACCCCTGGATTATTCTGCCCTACGCTGAAAAGCAGCCCTCTCCAGCTCTTGGCCCGGGTATAATACCCATTGGTTGCCACAAGGAACACTATTCGGATTAAGTGGTGCCCCTTTCACATAAGCAACAAGTGACAAAGGAGGAGATTGGGCAACTAACCTGCTGTTTAGATAAATAAAGGTACTCTATCAGCTCTAATAATTGCTAACCCTCTCTCCTCTTGCCCCATTGTCCACTGACAAGTGCTGCTTGGCCTCCTTCTAATTGCTGACAGATTTGATTTTTCAGCGACAGCAGGAGCTCTGTTTGTGGCCTTTACATGGAGTAATTACTCTCTCCCTCTCTCCCCGCTGCCACCTATTTTGTCCTCTCCTTTTCCTAAATCCCCCTCTTCCTTTGCCTCATTCTGAAGCTAAATTTCCCGCTTCTGCAAATCCCTTTAATAGTTTCCTTCTATGAGAATGAATCATGGTTAAAGACATATTCAATAACTGATTCTAATAATCCAGCAGCAGCAGCAGCACCAAATCTTTATTAAAAAGGGGGGCGACCATTAAAACAGAAACTACATGAAAGATGACTTTAAGTTTAACTTTAAACCAAATAATCCTCCGTGTGTGTCAAGCTCTCATTACAGAAACAAAAGAAAAATGGATGTAGTCAATTTAAGGTGACAATATAAATTATTATAAATAGTAGATATGATGACCTGTGTATATGCTAAGTGTAGCGTTATTTACCAGTAGTTTCTAATCCTTAGCAACAACAAGAACAACTATGTGTGTAATACAGATTGCAAACTCACAGATCTTAACACGATAAAGACAATTTATGGTGTTTTTCACCATCAAGATCTATAAACTGTTTGCTTAGAAATTGATAAGCAAATCTTAAAAAAAAAAAAAAAAAAAAAAACCTATCTCGCATAAAAATTCCTGGATCCGCCCCTTCAACCAGCCTCGTCCCTCCACCGAGTCTGGTGCATAATCCTGCCGACAACCAAAGAAACACACGCAAACACATCTCCTCCTGGCAGAGATAATGATGCCATAGGGTGAAGATGGATTTATGACCAATAAAAAAGTCTGGCAATCAACACTTTTAAGGTATTCAAGGAGTTTCCAGAGTATATTATCTAAACCTCTCCTGGTGCATTGATTAAAAACTAAAGGAAACAATATATTTTTAAGAAAAGCAATGAAACTGAGGAAACAGGAGTATGGATTTGAAATATGATCAGTCAGTGGGAGGTGTAGAAATTGTACTGTTATAAACAGATTGGGTTTGAAAGTGTAAAAATAATAAAATAAGCTGCAGATGGGGACTTCAATAACTGTGTTTAACTAGCAGGGAAAAACTTTGATCAGTTTGAAACATGGTACTGTAGGGCACCTTTAACTTCAGCCAAAACAACACTTTGTACCAAGAGCTGTCACTGTACATGCTGGTCTCCTAACAAGTGTTGCCCTCCTTCCTCTCCTCTGGACTGCAAGCTGCATGTAACAAGCGCCGCTACCCCATGGGAGAGCTAGAGGGCTCACTCCAAAAGCAGCGGAGCCCAGGAGAGCCTCAACAATCACCCTTTGCGACATTAAAAAGCTAATTATCCCAGGAACAAAAGTGCACTTTATTTTCACTTAACACAATTAGTCATAAACTGCGTCTGCGAGTTCTAAATCTACACAGGCTCCCATTCTCTGCCAATTATTCATAGTTTCATGTTCGTATCACATTCAGAGTTTCAAAGCAAACATATTTTCAGTGCTGGTGTCTGTGTTAATCATCCCACCCACACATTTCATGGATTAGTCATTCACATTGCATGAAATATGAACCAGAGTGCAGCTCTGCCAACTATATATGTACGTATTATCCAGAATATTTCTATTGGGGAGTTTGAGAGGGTTAGGTAGACACTATATATACACTGACACACACACACACACACAGACAGAGAGAGAGACGGAGAGAGAGAGAGAATCAATGATTCCTAATCCACTCAACAAGCGGCTGCGATAATTATGCATTTCATAAATGATTAGCAAAATATGGGAATATTTAATCCCTCTTTGCATTGATGTTCTTTAAACAGCTCTTAGGTACACCAGGGCACATGATGAGCATCAAATTGGCCTTTCTACTGGAAAATAGCATATTTGTGGCAAAAGCCACGTTTGAATGTGACTTTTTTTGAGGGTTTTTAACAAATTCATAATTGAAAATGGATAACTATTTACAAACAGATGGAAAGGCTTAGCGTACGTGCTGCGTTGTTATCAGAATTCATTCACATTTAAGGGATTAGCCATCAGGTGTGTCATCACCATATGTGGACTGGGTTGGTTTTTATGTATCATCAGTGTCAAAGTGGTGGAGCCAAAGTGGAGTTTTTTTTTGATGAAGACTCCAATGCTGTCGATCAGTTGTTTTAACAGATATCTCGTCAATGTCTTTCCTTTTAAACTGCTGCCACGGCAACCAGTGGATGTGTTGGAGAAGCGATGCAGCTTTTGTGAATCACACACCTCAGCTGGCTTGAATTGAAATGTCTCACACACCTTAACGGTTAAAAAAAAAAAAAGAATAAAGGCAACCTCTAACACTTACTAAAAACCAGTCATTGTAATATCAAGAAATCAGGGTACAGTACAGACTGTGTACATCACAAAAGGTCATGAGCTTCAAATTGCCAGTCAGAGATGTCAGCTCCGCTTAATGTCATCTGGGTTAACCTTTTGTTACTAAAAAAAAATTAGACAATACTCCAGCATTTCTCCATCATAGACCTTGACCTTTGTTGTCACAGCGACAACATAAAAAATGATTTTCCCAAATTATCAATATGTCATCACCTCACAGTAGTACGAGGACAACTAACGTCAATTAAACACACACTCTTACTACTGTTTGAATTAACTTAAGGGAGAAATTCGCAGCAAATGAACACGTAGGGAGAAATATACAGAGATCCAAAACATCTGGAAGACACGTTAACCCATGCAAGGATGCGTTGTGTGGAGATTACAATGTGTCAGTGATGTGTCCTGGATGAAGAGGGATGATGACAGAGCAGGAGTGTGTCTGACCTGAGCGAGGAACGACTCCAGGGAGCAATGACCGGAGACTTTCAGCAGACATTGTCAACTCCAAAGGAAGACACAGGCACTGTTTACTGGTAACGTGGTTCTGCTGCAAGAAAAAAACACAAACACACACAAAATAGAAGCATTATCTTTTGGTTTGCTGTCATTGTTCCTGCTGGAAGATCACACACTTTACACAATGTGTTTTACACTCTTAACCACCAGCGCTCCAGTGTCCTGACATCCATGATGGCGGATCATGACAGCTATTATCTGACCTGACAATTCATCCATAGCGTAATCTGTGAAATGTGTCACTCCAGGTTATAGATGCTCACACTTTTTTGGCCTTTAGCAGAGGGAATACAAAGGTCATCTGTTTGAGCGTTTGTTACTGTTACGTTCCCAAAGACGGAGTGATGTTAGCTGTTCACTCATGACCTTCCTGACATTACACTGCCAAAACATTAAGGGAAATATTGAAATGATTCAGTAATATTTGTTTAGAACATTACAATGTAATTACTCACTTTTTGTTCATAATGTAAACACAACAGCTGAGAAAAGTATGGATGTGAGGAGGTGGATTATGTTTTTAAAGTTTTACTTCATTACCAATATAAATATGTAATATATAAATATGTCTCACTTAATTTACTGTAGATAATATAACTAGTACAGATTTAAGACTGTAGCTGTATCTCAATCTTATTTCATTAAATAGACAACACAGTCACTTCTCTTTAAAAGTAGTGCATTGCCTTTACATGGGATTTAAAATGATACATTTAAAATTTACATATTGGATTAAAAGTTAAGATGAACTGAATTAAAGTGAATAATCTTCACATCTGTAAAGGTTTTACACTTCAGCTTTCAACACAATGCAAATAAAATAATTTCACATTGTGAATTATTCACCCAAATAGATTTTCATATGCTTTGTGTGAGATCATAGTATAACCGCTTGCCAAATAATCCTCAATACCCCATTTGACCTACTGTATCTGTTTTAGTCATCATGCAATCGCAATCACATTTTGATGACACATGTTCGTATTAAATCTGAGTCATCTCACAACATGTGGTGAGCTTGTGGTCATGAGTCTGACTCTTACAAACACTTACAATGTGATAAAGTTTATTCTTGTGAAGCAGTGTTATTCCTGAAGTTACAGCATGGGTTATCTCAATATGTCCTATTTTAGACGTGGAATTTCCATTTCTACTCATAAATCAGTCGTACTTATTTATGCAAATGCAGTTGTCATTAAGGCTATATCTGAGTGATTCCAGTGTCCCTACAGGGAATCACAAAGTATTGATATGCAGGTCTGACATGGTTATGTTGTGCTGAATGTGTTTTTATGTGTGTTTTAGACGTAATATAGGCAAATTGCTACAAAACTGTGCAGACTGAGTGGCTGTGTGGGATGTTTATCCTTGTAGAAACTGGTAATAAGCTGATTCCATTCTGCTTCTGGCTTTGAAGACTGGTAAACGTAATGATACGTCCCACTCGTTTTTTTTTCTTTTCTGTAGGGCTAAGGTAATACTACTTCATATTTTAGTCTCTTCGAATGCAATCTTTGTTTTACATTTAAATGTTTCACTGTTCATTACAGCTAAGACATACACATGGTCTATTGCCCATTCGCTATGCAAATGCCGGCACCCTATACACTCCACCTTCCTCAGAAAATGGTAATGTGGAGAGACTCATTTAGAGCCTATTTTACATTCATTACTTCAAATTACTTTAAATAATTCCACTTGCATTTTGGCCGTAGAAAAAATCCATCTTCAACAGTTAAAATGAAGCAGCACATATGTTCTATTTTTCAATTGATAAAACAGCTTTGACAGCGATTTCGAATAACATACTTTCTCTTGTATTGTATCCAACGGGAGCAATGTACAAGTCCGCACAAGCCAAGAGAGCACAACATAATGCATGCACCATGTGCTACAAAACCACCAATTTCTTTTGGACATTTGCAAACTCTCTACATGGATTATACAGAGATATAAGGAGTCTGAATGGCCTAACCTCTGTTCTGCCTTTCCCAATTCATTCAGGGCTGACAGTTTTCCTTTTCTCTGCGAACATGCTCTTGTCATTAGCATGCCTCTGAACTTTGCCTCACAATGTCTCTCCCGAACAGTTCTGATGAATTATTTCATCCTGTAAAGGGCTGACTGCAGGGCATACACATGTGGGTGCTTCCTCTGGCTTGGGTAGAGTCTTTTTCATACTGATACAGGACGAACACCTGTTCCCCTGCCCCACTGCACATGACCTCCGAGTGTGCTGCTGACATGAAACTGCACATGTAAGAATGCACTAATTTAGAGGCCTGTGGGGACACACTCAGGCTACTATCTGTATTTCTTTGCCTGCATTGTAGAATTTAAAGAGTTTTACCCTCTGCACATAAATGTATTCAACGCTGCATCATCACATAAATATAAATATGGTGCAATGCTCTTACCACTAAGTGCAACATGATTTTAGATATAAGGACTTATGGTTTGTAGAGTCTTGCAAGGGTATTTCTTCTATTCAGACCTTCTTTATCATAAAATTAAGCTTATCTCAGCCATTTGTGTCTACGATCTTGACTACATGTGACTGTTGGAACAACAATGTCTTCAGTCCGGGATCACAACCTCCATCTTATTCTCACTGCTGAAAGACCTCTCTGAGATACTCTCATTCTTCTTCTTCTTCCAAACCAGAAAGGTCAGTCAAGTTTCCAGTAGTCCATTGTTTCAGGCTTTGAGGTTTTGACCTTCGTTCCAGTCACGTCACACTCCATTACGCCGATCTTGTGCTGTAAGAGCTCAACAAAACTACATCACCTGCAAAAAGCAACAATAGAGACTGGAGGTCACAAGACTTGACACTCTCTACTCCTCAGCTCCTCAGCTGTCAATGAAAAATAGCACACAAACATAATGGAAGACAAGGTGCAGCCATTGCTGAAAATGCCAACACAATAACTGTTCTGGTAATATAAGGACTGGCTTGGAGTTTCCACAGCCCACCCTGACAAGGTCCTGTTCTGCAAAGGCAGAAAACAGTTTTGCCTCAGTGGCATAGTGAAATATGGTAAACCAAGCAAGAGGGCATCTCATGTAATTACTGGTTGCAGACCAGAGTGCTGTGCACATAATGTGATTGACATGCAGGAAGGAAAACCTCCTGCACAAACAAAGCTGTGCTAATTGGATGGTTGGATTCAGAATATGTGAGATTTTCTCATGACTTCATGTGTTTGATTTATTGATAGAGTTTTCAGGATGTGATGAGAAATATTATCAAAATATTGTTTAAAGCAGTGGCTTTAGATTTCCATATTGTATCTCTAGATGTTCCTTCTTTTCATTTGTTTTTTTTTTATTGCACACAATTAGAGTTCATTCATCTTATGTTGAATGTATGTATGTTGTAATGTATGTATGTTTTTTTCTGTTGTTATAATTTGACTTATTTGACTCATTTTGGGGTTACAATGTAGAAATCACAACCTTTAGGGAGTGACTGGACTGACATGTTGCTCCAGCTTAGCAGCTCTTTTTAGCTCTGCTCGTCACGCTGTAGTCACACATCTGCACCTATATATCAAAGCCGTGCACAAAAACATTCCTGAGAGCAAAGCAGAGGTGATTTGTGTGCCTTTCTCCTTCTTTTTTTATTAAAATTCATCTGTGATCTAACTGTTCACTCGGCTAAAAGCTATACCTTTTAAATCAGTCATCCGTCCAGGACTTAGACCTGCACCACATTAAGACCAGCATTGACATCACAACTGTTTCCCCTCTCCCTGCTGCGCCTCCTGCCTCTTTCATATATTTTCTCTTGTCCTCAACAGATGGAAAATCTTCAAGCCAGATATTTTTTAAAGTGTTTAATAAATGTAATACAACCTATATAGTGTTGAAGAAAGGGAACTAAACCAGAACCATGTGGCTGGAGTGGATGGTGGCCGTTAGGGGCCACAGCTAATATGGTTCAACATGTGGACAAAGCCGTGTAGGCAGGTTCACTTACATGTTGGACAGTTTATGACCTTTAGTAAAAGTTCAGAAAGTATACCAGGTGCTTACGGTACAACTCCCTAATTTATAGTGTGATGTTTTGTTTTTAAATGCACCAAAGTATTCTCTACAAAAGGAGAGTAATAAAAAGATACAGGTGATGTTGGAATGCAGCGTCTTTCCAGTTTTTATCTTGCAAAGGAGTATTACAGTGGTACTGTGTTCCTATAGAGGGTAATATATGAAAGTGTTTGACTTATTGTCAAATTAAGGAAGAGTGTCATGACCCTGATGGTGTGTATGCATGCCTTTGGTCGTTATTTCATTCAGCTAAACCTGACACTTCTAACCACAACAGATAATAAAATATTCCCGTAAAGGAATGTGAGTAGTGATGGGACTGGATAAATCACAAACACTTGGACGTCAAAGCCGGAGCTATGCGGTGCGAGTACTTATATTTTACATACTTGGAGCAAACACATTACAGTTAAAGCAAATCCCCATTGTAAGACCGGACCTAACAATCCAACTGTTAGATTCAATTAGATTTTGTCTCGTCAGATTTTTGTCTTCAACTGTAAACACAACTTAGTGGACTTATTACATTTTTGAGGTTTCGCTTGTCCTAAAATGTCCTTGCTGGCTAACAGCTACTCAAGGATTCAAGACTCTTTCTTGTGAGTATATTTTGACCTATTCGTGGGTCAGTCATTACGAACTCATGTGGTAGAACCAAATTCTCTTCTCTCACGAAACCTTGCTTCTGTCATAGCAGATGAGTGAACCGAACAGAAAGAAAAACAATACAGAAACTGGTTGTGTTTTGTTTTTGAACCAAGTGAATGAAATGTTTGGAAAATCCCCTTCAAGCACCTGACATTGACTCGTGTCAGAAATCACTGCAATAAAACTGATTCACAACGTTAACAATGAAAGGCCTAGACCCTGAGGAAAATAGACAGCAAACACAATATTAACAGTGTTTGCTTGTATTGTTATTATTTTAACAAATATATATATATCCTTGTGGTTAAAAGGGTAATATCTGTCTGGTTAGTTAATTTCAGTTGAACTAAAAAGTGAATTTCAAACACTACTTTATTTATACTGCATTTACCAGACTGATATCTAAATTTAAACCCTTTAAAACTCATATTCAGCGTTTTTACAGTTACAACTGACATTACGGTGTAATATTCACCTGCTGTTGAAACCAGCAGTAAATGCAAAACATGAGAGTGAGATCCACAAATGTATTAAATGCTATCTGACTCACATTTTTGTACAGCCTAATATTTCACTAAGCCTTAGCATTTCATTCAGAGATGTACTCTAGATAAGTGCAATAATCTCAGTTTGATGGATGGCCCAGCCGGAGCCTCGGGCCAGTGGTGTGTACACACTGCACTGGTTGCTGCAGAATGATAAAACCAACACAGGCAGGTGTGTTTGGTTAAGATGCACTTGTCAAGTGGGGTGACAAGCATGTTTGTGTTCATTCGAGTGAACCCCTTATCTGCACCTCCATGTCCCACTCATGAGACAAAAGCACTTCCCATGTTTGTATGATTTACCCATTTACCTCTCAAGTAAGGTGCCCCCCTTCCGAGCACACAGACATAGGCTGTCACGCGCTCATGCACGCGTGTACGTAAAATAATTTTCATAACATGTTTTCAATGGTCGTCAACGGATTGCTTATTTTTGTCTTTTCCGTTTGCATGTTAATTCTTTAATTTTTATATTTATATTTAATATTATAATTTATATGTTCATGATGTTCATACCTTTAAATCCATATTTCAGGGTGGGTATGTTCATGCGCTCGCGCGACTTCACCTTTTTATTACGTTTCAACTTTCACCGGCGTGAGGAGGAAGTGACGTCAAACCAGGAAGTGGAGCTCGCCGCTGGTCGACAGCAGCGAATAGCTATGGATAGCAACAGTTACAACTAACATTAGCTGGCTTTAGTGTCAGTAGCCGTCGCATGAATGTATTTGTGAGTCAGTCTCCGATGAGCTGAGGTGCTGAATGTCCTTCCAGAGTCAAAGAAAATGACACCGAGGTAAGCGGCGCTATGTGTGTGTATGTGTGAATATGTGTGATGCTCTGTGTGCATGCTAGCTCAGTAGTTAGCCGCGTATAGCTAACGATAACGTGCAGCCTGAGATAAACAACACCAAAAACAGCAGCAAAGCTTCATATAAATCTTATAAACAAGTCGCTGCGTGGATGAGGAGACTCTGGCAGTTAGCTGAATAAAACTTGACCTCGTCATGGAAAAACCTGTGGAGAGATGCTCAATTTTAAAGAAACTACACTTTACACTTTATTACATTTATTTGGATGCTCCACTTTCATATGAGCTTACTTTTTAAGTATTTATAACTTAAAACCAGTACAATAACTATCACGTTTACACAGCACTGTTTGTCATTTTAGTGCAGTTTGAAAATATATGCTCAATCCAATATGAAGCCACGTACTCTTAAAATCCATTTGTAATTACTTTATGAAACAATGGTTCCCTCGCCCCACTGAGTCAGTCACTAATTCAGTCCGGTACCTAGATGAGTCACAGGATGAGATCCTCTTTTTTTCTGTCCTGATACAGCAGCTTATTGAGCAAGACACATATTTACAGATGCTGTAGAAAGCTGTATATCAAAATCTAATTTGTTTCAATCTTCATATTTCCTGTAATTATACAAACGTCACATGTTGTGTCAAGTGACTGCCATCAAAATTGGATGAAATCATTATCTGGCTTTAAATCAACGCTTCCTGTGCACCCACATGAGTCACATCATGATTGTGGGAAAGATACTGACGCTTATTTGTTTCTTTTTGTGTTTCTTTTTCATTTTTCAGATGACTCACCAGTGGCTTGGACATCTGTGATTTGACAGAAGATGAGACTTGCTCAGTTTGTCAGACTTGTCATTGCTTGTAATAATTGCTACTTAAGGCACAAACCTCGCTGACATGGACAATAAGCTATAGTGAATCATGACAGTTGCTTTTTGCACATCACTCTTATTACAAACACTAACTACATAAATGATCATTTAGTTCGTTTTGAATGGCCCTCAGTTAATAAACGGTGCTGACGATGTCTCTGGGTGAGCAGTCTCAAAAGTGGTTTCCAACCCATGTCCAAGCCACTGTTCTTCAAGCAAATGGTTTACAGCCCAAGGGCAAAAATGGCACCAATGATGCCTACACCATCATTCAGCTGGGCAAGGAAAAGTACTCTACATCAGTGGCAGAGAAAACACTCAATCCTGTATGGAGAGAAGAAGCCTCCTTTGAATTACCCGGTCTACTGTTGGAGGGCAACCCAGAAGTGTATGAACTCTGCCTTATAGTGATGCATCGCTCCTTGGTTGGGATGGACAAGTTCCTGGGTCAGCGGTTCATCAACCTTAATGAAATCTTTGATAACAAGGAGCGAAAGAAAACTGAGTAAGTGTCATAAATTGTAGCAGAAAAGTCACCTCAGCTCATAATGTCAGAACAAACCATACATCTAAACTCCTCCAACAGCCCCCTCCCCACCACCCGCCCCCCTGTTTAATTTACACCAACTTGTTTGGGGATTATGCCAAAATAATTTCCAGAATGTGACGCTGCAGTTTAATTGATTGAGTGAAAGAATTTAATTTAAAGTAACAAGTATGCCACCATTAATCAGCTATTACCTGTCATTGCAGTCATTGGCACTGAGTCATTGCACTGCCATTAATTTACTCTATTATCCCCAATAAACATCAAGCTAATAAGCTGTCTCATTAGTTTGCATATTAATTGAAATTTAGACTCATCTGTTGTATTTTGCCACTAACCTGAGATGTGTTGTCTTATTAGAATCTTGAATTTAGATTTTGATATACTACATTTGATATTTGTTCTTTAGCTGCTCATTTACAGCATTTGAGCTCTTTTGTGTGTAATATTTTTACAACATTTAAGAGCAGTGCAACTCCATCTCA
Organism: Polydactylus sextarius; assembly: GCA_016801845.1. NCBI lineage: Eukaryota > Metazoa > Chordata > Actinopteri > Polynemidae > Polydactylus > Polydactylus sextarius. Next base: position 4,516,268 of record CM028911.1, on the reverse strand, counting down.
TAGTCATGCATCAGTGTGCTGTTGGTCGAGGAACATCTTAGAGGAAGTGGAAAATATTTGCAGAACTATTCCAGTCATAAGGGGATTACAGCATGGGTTATATTAGTTGTTGCACACTGTCACATTCACACACATGTCCCATGTGTTCTTTCCATATTAGCCCATATATGTGGGTATAATGACAGTGTTTTTAGCTGTGCGTGTTATATTCTTTGCTCTGCTCTGCTCTTAAGTTGATGACCTAACTTTTTCACACCACATGATTTAAATACCATTGTTTTGTCCTTTTAATTCTCTTTATGCTTTAGAAGTAAATTTTACTAGATAGATCTGTTTTGATTTAAAGAGCAGAAATTAAATTATTTGCAGCCCTTTAAGTAAACTGGTCAGAGAGGCCACATTTTTTTTTTCTTCAACCAAAAACTATCTGATGCAAGTTTCACAGTCGATGTAGTACAATCATGCTCGGTTAGTGACCACAGATTGGTGGAGCTGGAGTATTTTTTCATCTTGTTGTCCCTCTATTGTTTTCGGCTTAGCAATGAATTTGCCTACATTGTTGAGGGATTATTTTTAGCTTATTCACTGACATGGCGAGCACCAGTTGGCCTAATTGAAACTAGTGGAGCTGGCCAAACATGTCTTGTTAGTCACTCCTGTGCAGAGAGTTGTTTTCATGGGCATGCATGGAGTAATGCCCTTTTCTTTTCAACCAAAGGGACCTGGGTTTGTGTCTGATCTTAGTCTGTTCACTTGTTCTCCCCATGTTTGAGTGCTGTGAGTGCCCTCCTAAATCAAACAACAATTTAAGTCAGATGAAGAGGACACTTAAATTGTCCATGCGTGTGATTTTACTGTCCAGTAATGGGCACCTGTCAAAAAGAGGTGACTTGTCTCTGACATTTACCTGACATATGCTTATGTTCTTTAGTGAAATTACAGTAGAATGGGCTTCAGCAGAGAGATAAAATTAAAAAAAAGTACCATAAATTAAATTCACATACTGTACATACCAGTAGAGGCAGTGCTACACTGAATTCTACAAGTCCAGCACACACTCATGTTTCACAAACAGGAACAGAATAACCAAACTGAATCTGGTGCTAATTAGCCCACTGGATATTTCAACATGGAAAGACGTTACCGCACTTCCTCTTGGCCCATCATTTGGGAGAATCACAATATGTTATAATCAGTGCAGATGGGTTTTATTTGTTTTAGGTGCCTGAGCCGATGCACCTCGAGGCCATGCACTCTTTCAGCAGAGGTTCTGTAATGGATATGCCCGCATTGCTTGTTGGCCTAATCCCACACTGGAGGAATATTTGACAATGATGCCGGGACCCTCGATACTATATCCACACTCCACAGTGGGTCTGTGTTCACTGCGGCCCATCCGCAATGTTTTTGAACTGACATATTGGGGAGGAAAGCCCGTCTTGATATCTGAGTAGGCAGCCCATAATTATCGCACACCTGTGTTTGTTGATTGTGAGGAGTTTCCCAGCGGTCTGGGCCCGAGTGGGAGGATTGTGGTTCCAAGCACACGGAGGTTTATCTTGGCCTTGAGACACACGTGAGGTGCAGCCCCGGCCCCACGGCAGCGGCATGCTGTGGCTGCTGATCGCACTGAGCACGGTGCGCAGCCTGGGAATTAGACCCAGCAAGGCCTTTCATGGCTGCGCTCCTGGGCCACGAGCTAGACAGTTTAGAATAGCGTTCAACAGCTGTGGTTTTTAAAAAGCCAATACCAACACTTTTTTTTTTGGATTGAGCTGATAACTGATATTTCATGCTGGAATTCAAGGGATACGACCAAATCTCCATTTAAATCCAGGAAGTAATATCAGTAATCACACTAAAACAAATATGATTATGCAAATATGTTTTCAGTTCAACGGTTATCCATTACATTGGAAAATGTGTTCCATTGATTAAACTTCACCATAATGGAGGTGGGTGAGTGTGCAAGCCAGTATTTAGAAAACACCCACATTTCTCAGATTTACATCGACCGATTTTCCGGACATTGTCACAAGCTCCATAACATAGAGGATATGTCTCATTAGCATGTACCAAGTGTTGGGTTGCCCGGCGATGTGGCTTTGCAATTTCCCAATTGCTTGTTGTTGCATTTCTGAACAAAGGCCAGATTTGTGCAAATGCCACTTCATTTCGCTCGGAGTGAAGGCATAAATCCCATTACTTCCAGTTGAAAAAGCAGAGAGGTTAAACAAATAGCGGCTCAAAAAGCAGCCTGAAATAGTCCATATGATTCAGCAGCACGCCGTTTCTCGCATTCGGTTTGCAGGGAATAATGTTTATCCTTCTGAATGATAAATTGTATTCTGACTTGTGTCTGGAAAAGTTCAAATAATTTAAGCCTCTGCATTTGTGCATTGTTTTTGGATTAGTATGCTCAAATTAGCCTTTTCACTGGTGTCCACAAAGAAGGAGGTAGAGCACATTAGAAAGGATGTGGGCCATTTTTTTTCCATTTGTCATATTGTTTGATAGTGTAAGTAGTTTCACAGAATTCTGACTTTGTATACCTGTCTGTCTGAATTATGTTGAATTATGTGTAATCAACTCACAAGATTTTCTTAAATCCTGTTCTTTTTTTATATATATATATAAATTGTCTCGTTGAATTAGCTCATCTAAGCCTCCTCCACTCTCATTATAGCTGGTATTCCTTGGAGTCCAAGCCTGGAAAGAAGAGGAAAGAACGAGGCCGCATCCAAGTCAGTATCCAGTTCATGAGGAACAACATGACAGCCAGTATGTTTGACCTCTCCATGAAGGAGAAACCCCGCTCGCCTTTTTCCAAACTCAAAGACAAAATGAAAGGTCGCAAACACGACAGCGGCTTCAGTGACACATCCTCAGCCATCCTGCCTCGCTCTGCAGTGTGCGACTCAGAGCCCAGTCGTCAGTCCTTCGTTCCAGACCAACAACCACAACCTGAAGCAAAAGTCAAGAGGCCACTACTCGCCGGGGCCCATAAACTCTCCGCAGCTCATTCCATGTCAGATCTCATCGGGACCCACTTTCGGCCCAAACTGGACTCCATGAACTCCATAGAGGAGAGTGGTGAGGACCAAACGTTCTTTTTTTTTTGTAATTTACACCAGTTAAATTCAATGGATGGTATGTTTGCTGCTTGACTCATATCTGCAGGGACATAAACAGGGAAATATAATATAAAATAACACCAGGTGATGTTTCTTTAAAGAGAATTCAGTGAGTCATTGCAACAATCATATATTTTCATGTTCAAGGATGGAAGATGGTGGTTGTGATGCACCTAAATAACAGAGTTGTATTGATATTGATAATGGTTAGTTGCCTTGTTCTAAATTAAATATCCTTGTTTTTTACATGGGATGCTATTGCAGTTTCCAGTGACCATCACTAGGGGTCGATAGTAGTTACAGACCTGCAGGAATACACAGTAAATAAAAAAAAAAAAAGATACTGACAGTACAAGGTATGTAAAATATGTAATAGTAGACTCAAATGTCTCCTAAAATCACTGAAACACTTTATCTGGTGATGTTGTTGTTCTGGTCAGGTAATGATTAGCAATCCCGTCAGACCCACAGATATAACACAGTCATTTCGAGGCAGTGAAATTCATAGTTTTGCCAATCGGTGCTGCAAGCAATCAGGCAACAATCTGAATAGTCTGATATTCATTACCAACAATCCAAACGTTGTTCTATAAATGTGCAGATAATCACAAAGGCAAATAAATAAGCATTACTCAGCTCACTGCCTGCTCTGTCTTCACTGCCTGATCTCCACCATGCGGCTATCTGAGACTGCTACAATATGATGATTTTGACTTTATCTTAGAAGCTTTTTTTAGGTGAATGCTCTGATTGGCATGCAAGAGAGGGGGGAAACTATCCCAAGTTCTCAAGGCAGGAGGCATGCAATTGCGTGGATGTTATAAATGATATAACAAGCTGTGCTAAATTACTGCCTCCAATGAAATGTTTCTTTTGTGGTGTGGAATTAGTTGGATGAGCCACAAGGCCAACTTGGAAAATAACACGAGTAAACACTTAGGCACAACACCAAATGTGGATCTTACACGTTCTTTTCATTCTGTAAAACTGTAAAAAGTGTTTATGAACATTAAATCATTGATTGTTTTGGCCGTAAAAGCATGATCAGACCACCAAAGTTCACAATACAAGTGGTCCCAATCAACCCAATCAAATAAAACAATCTGTTTATTATCTTTTTTAAAAGTGTGATTAGTTTTAGTTTTATTTTTTTAATTTTTTTTTTTTTTTTTTTTTTTTTTTATCACAGATCTATCATAAGATGACATAATGCTTTTGGTTTCTCCTCCGGGGAGTACAGGTGGACCTCACAGGCGTTCCCAGAGCGAGGTGCCAGGCTATCAGGATGGTGAGGCACAGAGTGACCCTTTCACTGATATCAGTGACACCCTGCCACAGAAGTATGCCACGCTCCCACGCAACCGCAACCCGTTTGAGGGGGAGCAGGGGCAGCTGTGGGACCGTGCCGAGCGGAAGGAGAAAAAGGAGAAGGTCAGTCTATTGGAACGTGTGACGGGAAAGAAGGAGGGCCGCAAGACCAGCAACGGGGGGCGATCAGGCAGCTCCGGAGACCTGCGCTCACCAAACCCCTTTAGCGGAGACTCACAAGCAGACACTAACCCATTCAGCTCCGGCTACAAATCCAGGTAGTTTGTTTTTATTGATCACTTTATATGGCTCATCAATAAACATTATAGCGCACAACACATGCTTTCCTCAACTGCGCTCTGCTTTCTTCACCACGCTGAACATTTTCAGCTGTCTTTCCTTCATCACAGTGGCGCCAGAAGTTGTTTCTGGTTTCTCTATAAATAGACCAGTAATTAGTTACTTGATCCATAAATTACCATAGATACCAAGTACATAAAACAACATGTAAAAAAAAAAAAATATTCGGACACTATTATTACTCTTACTAAATAGAGAAATTTACCTTTGTAATCTTAACTATGCTAATTCAATATAACAAATTCAACACACCAATCTCAAATTTCTTCCATATCTTAAATAAATTTCCACTTCTTCTCAGGTATGTCTGCCGATTAAGAACAAACATAACCTGGAGAAACTACAGAAATGTCCAATGCCTCATTTATTCCTCTAGTTAAGAGTCTAGGAGCAGCTTTTATAAACAAACATGAAATGCTCAAGTGTATTTAAAGTCGTCTTTTCTTTTTCTATATCTTTCATTAATGAATATTAGCAAGTCTCCGTCATATTTTGGTTTAAAGTCAGCACGTAATTTCAACACTCTCTGTGTGTGACTAAGAAACAAACTTCCTGAAATATTCCACTGAAATATCAGGTTTTTTTCCACACTTTGAATTTAACCCCCATACTTGTGGCTACTATCTGTATTAAGCTCATGTAAAAGCAGTGAGTGTATGTTTTATATCCCACTTCAAAAATGTTTCACAATCCAAAAACGTGATGTCACTACCCCAGCAGGGTGATGACTGTCCCAGAGGATATTTGTTCCTGCATTCTCATAAAGTTTGGAATACCTTGTTGATTGAAATCTTCTATCTGATCCAACTTCCCCTTCTCTCTCTTGCTCTGTCGTCAAATATTGTTCAGACATTTTCCACCGAGTCGCTTACATCCGTTTCCTGTGTTACATAAAGAGTTGGTGAGCACAGTGGCTAAGTTCTGGTTTATCAGAGTGGAAGGTGTCATTAGTGGCTCTTTAGAGAGCCTGGGCTTGATAACAGAGCCCTCTGAGCTATAGTAATGAGATCCTCTGCAGAGATAGACCACCCAATTAACCACTTATCTCTGCAGGCACTAGTCCATCATCTTTACTGCTGCCTTTTGTCATGCAGCAGCTCAGTGGTCATTTTTAATGTGGCGCGTGAACATAAAAAGGTCGTTCGGAGTACAGTATTTACTGATAAACTACTCACAGCTGCGGTAACAACATGCCATGACACACATATTTTCTTTCTTCACCATATTCTCTCTGTATTTGTTTTAATGTTGATAATGATACCCGAATATTAAAGTTTCAGAACTGACTTGTTATTTATTTATTTGATTTGCTTTGCAGTGATAAAAAAGGAAAGGAGGACATCACCTTTGGCCAGAAGAAGAACGACGTTTATGGCAAGAAAAATGTAAGAAAACGTAACTTGAGGTGTTTTGCAAAAAAAAAAAAAGGAAACAGTTTGGCAGGTGATATCGCTTTTACCTGACAAGGACTTAGATGAAAAAAAAAATATATATATATATATATATATATATATATATATATATATATATATATATATATATAGGAGTAATGACCTCAATAGTTGCAAATGTGTCACTCCTTCCCATGCATATTTTTAATTGAGAACTCTAAGTTTCATTTGACACAGCAGCTGGTGACACTGATCTCTGAGGCTTCTGAAAATTCAGGTGCCATTCAACTAATTAGCAGCTGCACACATCGGTCATCATGTCTGATCCGATCATAATTTGAAGTGGTGTGAAATTTCAGTCTATAAGGTCAGTCATAGTGGCGTCTTACACTGATTCTGTAATTGGAGTTTTTTTTTTTTTTTTTTGGTTGTTGTCGAGAAAAGTCAAAGAAATGTCATTTGTTTTTTTGTTTTTTTCTTTTTAATGATTATTACATCATTTATATGCGACATCTTTACCCTTTCGCCCTTTTTCGAAGTTTGTTTTTTTTTTTTTGTTTAAATTCGTTTTCCAAATTCATTTCTTTTCCAATATGAAAGAAAAAGAAAAAAAAAAAAAAAAAAACACAACTCAAATTTGCAGACTATTACACAGCAAAATTGGTATTTACGAGTGAGCAGTGAGAGCAGTGGCTTAAGTGATGTCTAAATGAGAAAGAGGATGCTGATAATGGCTTTCCTCACCTTTCTTTGTGGGTGTTGAGGGCTGTCGGTATCCACACGTACCCCCGTGCATGCCGCAGTGCCGCGCAGAAATGGCAGCTCCCATTTCCTCAGCTTCAAGGCCCTAATTAACCACATGCAGAGGGGGAGAGGGAGGGAGGGCAGTGAGAGATTTCAAAGGACCGAGCTTTTAGATTCTCAAAGCTGAGCTCATTAGAAACTGTAATGACACAACTGGAGAATGCCAAGTGTGCGCCTTATCTTCTCCTCACTACTGATCGCAGAAAAATGGTCATCATTACTTTGCCAGTTCATGGTCATTTCCAGGCCTTTGTCACCAGCTACTAAAGCTCCTTATTATTATGCTGCGTGTGTGTGTGTGTGTATATGTGTGTGTGTGCGTGCATGTGAGGCAGAACAAGCTTGTATGTGAATCCGACATTCACCTCCATATGGCTGTCAGTTCTCCTATTGCCTCTCAGATGGCTTAAGTGCAGTATCTTTCAGTGCGATGTCTTTTTTTTTTTTTTGGTGTGTGTGTGTGTTGTATGCGAGGGAATAGGTTACTGAGCTCTGATCTTGAAACCCTCCTTACATTGGACATTTAATCTCTGTGGCAAATATTTCATTTTGGTTTGTGTCGCCCCACAGTAGCCTCTGTGCTGTTAGGAGCGATAAGATACCTGGTAAGCAGTCCCGCTCCAGGTCTTTGCGCATTGTCTTTAGCCAGCAGTAGAAGCTTGAATGGTGCATGGGAGTGGAAGCTGATAAGTGTGGTATTTTAAACAGGGTGAAGGCTTTGCTGCTCTATCCGTTCGGGGGAGGATGCCCAGCACTGAAGCGATAAAGTGGTCCCTCATTAAAAACGATTACAGCTCCTCTCGTACCCGCGCAATATGATCTGCACATACCGTACCACACTGCTCAGTCCAAATAGATTGTCTTCAAAGAGCAAAGCCAGGCTTGGGTTGCATCCTTATTTTGGTATTTATTAGCCTGACCTTTAATTGTAGAAATATGCAGCCTGGCATTTCTACTAGTAATTTTTTGTCCTGTTTTATATTTTATATTTATTTTCTATCTTCATCTTCTTCATCTTTATTAAGTCACTGTCTTCTGTCGGTGATTCTTGTAATATAATAACCTGTTTACTGTGTACAAGCTACTGAATGCCTTAATTTCCCTTTGAGATTAATAAAGTATTCAGTATATCTAAAGTACTGGAAGAACTGGCGAGATTGCAGGAGTTTTTTTTTTTGTCTGAACTGTCTTTAGGTCAAGAGGTTATACTTTTAGATACTTAAAACTAAAGCACAAGTTTCTTCAAGATGTTATGTCAAAGTCGACTCCCATTAGAGCTGTTAAACTGCTCCTGATTTGTTACAAACACTGTTTGACAGCATTAGATCATAACATCTGCCATACAACTCACTGACATACCAATGTTAAATCCCCAGAGAACTCTCTCATCTCAACAACTCTCTTTTAGCGTTAATTTAACAGAGAATGGGAGATAAACACATGACAGTTTATGTCACATTAGTTTTACACGTCTAATTAGTTTATTTTCTCTGCCGCATTGCGAGCGAACTTAAAGGGTGGTTTTTAATCCTGCTTCTGTCATCACGCGCTGACATAGAATGAAGATTCTACTATTTTAGACGTCACTTTCACAAAACTTATCTGCGCTTTGTTTTTTTTTTGTTTTTTTTAATTTATTTTTTTTGTGTTCAGGAGACGACACAGGAAAGCATCGCCGCCTACAGCAACTTATCCTTCGAGGAAGTTGTTCAGGAACTCATTAAGCAGAAAGAAGTGGTGAAAAAGAAAGATGCCCACATCAGGGAGCTGGAAGACTACATTGACAACCTGCTCGTACGTGTCATGGAGGAGACGCCAAGCATTCTACGGACGCCCTATGAGCCAAAAAAGAAGGCGGGTAAACTCAACAAAAAATAGTCAACGGCAAAGAAACAAGAGGATGAAAAGTTACTACTAATAATAATAATGATTTAGAGGTAGCTCATGTATCTGTATCATATGGTAAAGTAAAGTGGGAACAAATGGGATTGATCAAGCTGAATTCATGATTGAGCTTTGTCTTCACGTTAGAGCCTTTTTATTTAATGAATGTAGATTTTATAGACGTCTTTTTTTTTTTAAATCTTTGGTTACGAATTTTTTTTTTTTTCGCTCCTTTTCCTCTTTACATCCATTTTAAAAAATGACTTCATGAATAATTGCGGTTCTTTTTTAGGTACAAGATACAGGAAGTTCGTCAGCTGATTTCAAGTCGAATCAAATCTCATGTTTTTCTTCTTTTTTTTTTAAGATCACGTTAAGTTACATTTAAATGCACTTGTTTGAACCCACAGACGTCTTTTGCACATTCAGCTGCTATCGTCTGCCCAGGAGCTCTTAAGGTGCGAGTGCAGCCCAAATTGTCGTTTACGTGATGCTGTAGTCACGGTCGTGTAGGACGTTTTGCCGAAACGCGGTCACGTGGTCGATAAGACGAAGCCGTCTGTGTCTGCGTTTACACCCGAGCACAAGTCTTACCTTACACGTTTAGCAGAGGCGGCTTCGGATTTGCTTCCGAGCCTCTTCTACGCTGCAGATGTGGATAAACTCTGCTCTCGTAACCCAACAGTCTGAGTGATTTATAGGTATTCTTAGAAAGACTGGAAGAGAGTTCCAGTAATAAAAAGAAAAGTTGCTGGACAATATCTGAGAGTCTGGTTTCTCTCTAGCTTACTGAGTCATGCGTATTAAAAAAGAACAAACTTACATTCCTTTTTATCAGTTACTGACTTCTCATTCTTTGTTTTATTTGTGAAGACTATCATTTAACTTTCTTGGACCGAGGGTCTTGTCAATTTTTACGAACTTTTTAAGTGCAATAATCATGATTTAAGCATCTCGTTTTATATAATCTGCTGGTGATGTTCTTGTTTACATTTTAATCACGTATTTGAGTTGGACCTCTCTCATTAACATGTCTTGATTTCCTCTAGTTATTGCTGATGATTTGTACTCACAGCACCGAGCTGCACGTGTGGACATTTGCCGAACAATCATTATTTATGAGCGCGTCACAGCTCATTTACATATGAACACTATTTTAATGTACATGTTTGGTACTTAATGGTAAAAACAAACGCTACAGTATCTGAATGCCACCTCCCGCAATCTATTCTACTATAACTCTGTATAGTTGGTGAAAGAAAACTTGAGTATTCGTGTATTAATGACTCACTGATCCAGTTTTTCTATGAAGTTCATACTGGCATTAACAGGTTTACCTTTACAAATGTCATTGTGTACTGTCCCTCGGTACATTTCAGCTACTTGTTTTTCTTTATTTTTTTCGTGTCATCAAAGCGAACGCCAACACTCACGTCTGAGGTACAAGTGCGTCTCGGCTACTTCAGTGATTAACTATGAGAAGCCGTTCCTAATTGTTCAAGGTAAACAGCCAACAGGAGTCATTTAGGTCACAAATAACTGTTTGACAGCCTGTCATAAGTTAACTGTCTGCATTTCACAGTTTTATTTCATCTCCTATGTCGTCTCAATGTGTGACGCCGATGTCATTACAACATATGTTGTTTTGTGCTTTGAGCGCCTGCCGTGATGCTGTTGATTTATCATTCTCTACAGAACAAATGCTATAGTTAAACTATAGGGCAGCTGCCTGATCACACTGCTGGTACTAAACATTGACTAAAAATTTTTTTTTTTTTTTTTTTTTTTTAGGTTTTAGTCTCAAAAAGAGACCGTTTCCCTTTACCTTGTGCTTGTGCTAGACGTTCAACAATAACATAGTCACTCACTGATGTTTAGGTTTACATTTTGAATCGTTGATTTCCTATTTAATGGGAAGAAGCTTCTTGTACAGTATTAAATATGCTTTGTATTATCACAGTAGCTGTCCTTTAGTTAAAGTTGCACACCGTTTTGAATGATGCTGTATATGTTAAGAACTTTATTAGACGATGATCCACCTTGCCCTGTTGCTGATATTTAATTCTGATATTTATATCTGTTTTTTCCTTTTTTTTTTTTTTTTTTATTTACTTTCCAATCCCAAGTCTTCAGAAGCATTGACCTTTACACTGTATGATACCAAATCACAGGTGAGACAAAGTGCTACACTGTATCTATAGAATGTCAATAGTCAAAAACACTTGTCCGTTTCCTTTTTTTCCATGAATGTTGCACCGCTCGGAAACACATTTTAATCTTGAACTAATTATTATTATTTTCTGCTGCTGTGATGCGGTTACTTTATCTGAAGGTATTTCATCTCTTTTTGGACTTTTTTTTTTTTTTTTTGAATCTCTTGTTACTGAATGTATTCTGGTCGGCTTTGAAACACATCATTTTGAAATGTATAATGATATACAGTACACTAACAAGGCCATTGAACCTCGCTTGCCTTTAAAGTATTTTGTGTATCCAAAGAGATCATTTCATGGGTGATTTTATTTAGTTTTAGTTTTTTTTTTTTTTTTTCTTTTCTTCTCCTGTCGTCTTTGCGTTTAGTTGGATAAAATTCAAGATAACTTTATTACGGACAAGAAGTTACTGTTGATACACAAGGTCTTGTGCGATGATGCTACACAGATGTTGGGTGATTTCCTTTGTATTGGAAGAAGATGATCACATCTGCATAAAGCCAAAAAAAATTGAATCGGTTTGTAAAAATCTTGAGGATTATGATACTAATTAAGAAGAGATGTGGATAAGAATCTGTTTTCCACTGTGGGAAAACCTCTCACTGAATGCCTTCCTACATGTGTTGAAGTGTAAACTGTGTATTAGTAGTGAGCCAGTTGTTCACAGACTTTGCCAAGCTGTTCGTACGTACATGGTACGCAGTGCACATTCACATTGTAATATCGCTTCACCTCCACTGGCAATTTTTCTTGCACATTTGAGTTGTGCTATAAAACATTTGAAAATGTGCTTTACTCAGTTTTTCCTTTCCGTGTTAAACCGACGTTGGCAAACGTGTGATTCAGTTCTGATGGATTTCTTCTGGCGGTGATCTTTTACTGAAGTTTATATTGTGCATCATTCTCACACAGCACAGGGTATGGAACAGATTTACACTCACATCTGCTTGAAAGTTGAAATTACGAAAGATAAGCCCCAAGAACATTTTATATTAAATACATTTTTGGGCCGTGATGTTATTTAGTTGGAGTGGATGAGCAGTGAGTACTTAAAATTCATTAATTTTTTGTAATTTGTCTTTTATTTTCTTTTAGCTTTGTTGCTACAGTTTCTTTATTTTTCTTTAATATAATTGATGATTTGGTTTATGTCAAACTGAAACACAAATTTTAATGAAAAGCATATTTTCAAATCATTTTCAGCACAACAGTGTAAATGGGCGCGTTGCAAACAAAAGGCTGCATCATGAATACACTTCTTCCTTGTCTATTCTGCGTAATATTTGTCATTCAATCAATGCCAGTGTGTGAATATGCAAATCATTCAACCTGCTTGAAGGCAAAATTTCCTAAAACAAAAACAAAAAAAAAATCTGGCCGCAGCCTGTGTCATTATTTAACTTTATATCGACTGCACTCGCTTTAAAAGTAATAGTTTGATGGTGAATATTTGCCCCATTCTGAAAAACAGCTCAAAAAAAAAAAAAAAAAAAACGAATGTGTTTTTTTTTTCTTCTTTCTCTCTGTGTTGACGAAGCATGTATTGAACCTTTTGATGAGGACGACTTAAAGCTCGAGTCGTATCTTGCAACCAATCCTCCTCTGGCAGTCTTTTTTTTTTTTTTTTTTATAAATCGTCTGCTGATAATGTGATGCTGCTTTTGCCATAGGCCACATACAGCTGCCAGACACTGAAGACTTAAGCCCTGGCTAAATCCTCCTGACGGTGCTTGTAATGTGGCACACAGTTTTTTATTTTTATTTTTTTTTTGTTGTTTCCTTTGAAGGAAAAAAGATGACTGTGTTTATAAAAGCTTCATTGTGTTTACAGAATTTGTACCGAGGGTTTGTGCACAGCGGCCAAAAACAATTAGTGCCCTGACATGGTGAAGATCCTAAAATGACACTTTGATACAAACATGTTGGTCCGATTCTGAAGGTTTGCCAATGTGCACAGAGTCTCGCAAGCTCATTCGAGCACAAGCCTTGTAAAGTGACAACATGAAGTAAATGAGTGTGTTTGGATTATTGTAATTTCTGCATGTCAATCACTTGTTTTGATTATATAACACTTTATATGATTGTCAAATTATATGGCAATTTCCTGATCTACAAACCATCAATTCCACTAAATTAGGTTCATTTTCTTCAACCCTCATCACACGACCATATTGTAATGTATTTAACTCTACACTGTAATGTGTGTAAGCTGGATAAAACGTGCTTTGATTGGAGACGGTAGATGAGCTTTTGTTTTATTTAATATTTTCACTTAAAAGCCAATATGCAAGACTTTCATATGTGGACGTTTGGGAATAAGAATGTATGGCTTTTATATTACTGTAGTTCTGGAAACACATTGGGGTCATTGAGATGATGATGATGTATGTATTATGACAACAGTTTAATGCTGTTAATGGTGATTGTATGTAAAAGTGCCAACAACTGCACTAATTCATAAGAATTTGGTGATGCATTTCTTAATACTCACCCATCCTCAATGTGCTACAGTTTGAAACATGAACTTTTCGATATTGTCATCACCTTCATTATAATCAAATTCCAATGTTTCACTGGATGTAATTTGAAATGCGTGTATTGTCCTTTTCAATACACTCTCATTAAATGAAAACTGCTGTTTTCTTGTTGTTCTTTCTTTTTCTCTTTTGAGGCAGAACAATGGAAAAAAAGCCTTTAAAAACACCTTAAACCATGAATGAAATTAGTTTTTTCCAATACACATCCTTACATTTTACAGCACATCTAGTTAATCAAACACCGCAGAGTAAATCTGATGCAAATCTTTCGTAAAGTGGATTGCTATTCAGCTGTTCCTTTCGTTTAACACCTGTCCCGACGTTCTTAAGGATGAATTAAAAGCCACTCTCAATTTACTCTGATCTTGCTGGCAGTTAAACAGTGATTAGTGCCTTTAATTGTGCTGATTTGTGTCAAGCTTTTGTTTTTTCCCTCCCTGCGCGGAGCCGCTCTTCCTTTTGTTCCGCAGAAATTCCCATGCCTTCGTGGCAAAAGAGAGAAGTGGCATCGTTTGACAACTGAGTAGCGAGATTGCTTGTTAAAACTCCACTCTAATTTGCCTATGTGTGCAACAAGACTGTGTGAAAACCTTTTGGGACGAGAAACACTTGTGTTGTTTACAGCCTGATGCTTTTGTGGATTGGTTTTTCTTCCCTGTCGCCACGTAGCAGGTTAAAACATGACCTCTCCCCTGTCACCTCAATCTAGTTGTCCCTGAAGAGGCGCGGCTCAACGGTGCAGCAGCTGCCACCGCACACTGCAGCACCGCATTAAATCTCCTGATGGAAGATGCATAGTGGTGGTAACCTTGGTTACTGCGAAAAAAAAAAAACAATAGAAAATGACTTAGAATATGTCTCTTTTAATGAAACAGTCTTCAAATGGTAGATGTGACAGAAGTGGTGACAGTTCTACCTGGATAATTAGGTTAAACTTTTCTTTATGTGAGGCCAAATTTACGCGTCACTAACATTTTGCTTCTGCCGTGCTCGTAAAGTTGATTTCAATATGTCTCCGTCAGGTGTCAAAATTGTCATCACGCATCAAGATTAATCTTTAATCTGCCTGTGTTAACTTATACGGTGTCTAGGGAGACACTGGACACAAATAAGTGTGTAATTGGGCTTTATGTAGGTGTCACCTGTTGTATTCATAAGCTAATTGGCATAGTCATTGTCATCCTTACACATTCATCAACAGATTGAATTTCACAGCCCCCAGCTTTTGTACAGCAGTGGCACGTGCCATCCGAGTGCCTCCAAGATTAAAGCCCATTAGTTCATTGTGCATTATATCATATTGCTGTAATTTGAGGAAATTTCCAACAAATGTGTTATGTAAGATTCTGTGTGTGTGCAGGAGAGCCCAAGCGTGCCAGAAAGAGCCACCCACAGGTCACCTGCACTCCCCTTTAAATATGGATGGGCGTCATAGCAGGGATCAGTGTCACCCCGCACGCGTCTGTGAATGGAAGTGCCTCAGGCTATCATGGAGAAACTTCCATAAGGGAGAAGTTCAGCAGATGGATGAGGTGTTTTTAAGGGAAAAACCAGATCTATTTGGGCAGCTGGGCTGAACTTGTTGGATGATCGGGGGCCAGATGTCAAGGTTAACCCCTTTCAATTCCCCAGAGTGTCAGACCCCACCCACTTGTCCGACGCGAGACTCTTTGTTGGACAGTTGACTAATCTGAATAGGTGCTTGAGATAAATCAGGTGTCAAACGTGCCACAGTGCACAGCGTTGTACATTGTATTGATGGTATTGTCTTCCTTTGATAGCCGCCACGCGTCTGGTATCAGGTGAACAAAGCCAGATGACAACCAGAGGAAAGAGGGAATCTGTCGACACCGAGCAGCAAACAAGGGTGAAGGATACAGACCAGAGCTCATGTAACTACAAAGTGGATGTACAGTCAATAAATAAACACAAAGTGAACCTAAAAAAAACCCCTAAAACAACACCCAAAGTGGACTTATGTTGTTGCAAACATTAAAAATAAAACTCAAACTTTTTTATTTGCTTTAACACACTGTCAGAGCTTTTATGAAAATAAAAGACCAACTGTCAGGACAGTGAATCACTAACAAACAAATTCAATAGTGTGGTTAATTTAGGAGAGTAAGACGACAGTGTTTGAAGAAGGCATTATAAACCATAAGTTGGAGTCCAAAACATGATTTCTCAAATCAGTCGAAAATGAAGACATGCTTTAATTGTTATGTATATTTATTCATTTTCATTTATCTGTTTATTTATTTAGAATATATTTTTGCTTTTTGCTCAAAATATTAATAGCACTACAGATAAGTAGATAAGTCAGAAAGAGACCACAGCTGACAGGTGTAGGTGTGTTGACAGCTCAGGCCTCAGTTCAGTTCAGTAGCTGAGGCTGTGAAGGTGAAGGAAAGTGTTTACTGTCAAGAAGGTCGGCGGTTCGATTCCGCGTTTGCCAGTTCTCATGAGCAAAATACCAAATTGTGTGTGAGTTTCGCTCGCAAACTTTATCTATAACGATTTGCTAAATGGCTGAATGTAACAAATTAAAGTAACAGAAAAGAGTCAGGATGTGAAGCTTTCACTTGATGTGAGGTATCCTGTCATCGCGGTGTTGCTAACTGTTAGCCACCTGCTATACCTGTTAGCTTCATACCTTCAAACTTGACATTGCTCTGCCGTGTCAGTGTCAAAACTGTCCATCGATACTAAGGTAATGTTACTATAATGTAGATAATGTGAATTCACTGTCGTATAGCCATCTTAGGTATGTAAATATGACGTAATTGGTTCGTTTTAGCTAGCGAAATCAATGCTAGTTCGCTAGCGGCGCTATCGCTAATTAGCAAAGTTTGCTATCAAGCTAATAATTAGCTACAAACAAATTAGTGTTTGCGTTTTCAGCTGTATTAAATTCGATAATTGCCCAAATGGTTCATATTAACATTGTGTTGACACTAAATATGAACATTAATTATGTTTTAATTGTTTAAATGAAGATTAAAAACAGTAGCTTTCACTGTGAACACTTAAGTTTTATTTCTGTAGCTATTCTGTGCTTAAGTATAGCTACTTATACTCAGGTAATATTAAGAAGTGTTAGATTTACTTCTCCACAGCACATTGTTAGCACCTCTTTCTGACTCGCATACTTTATGTTCTTTACAGAGGCTGCAGTTTTTTGGGTGCAGGTCAAGTTTGAAGGACCACAGAGTTTCTACATTAAGCAGGTGAGCCACACCGTCACAGCACGTGTCTGGGACTAATCGCCTAAAGACTAAGAAACATGAGCTGTCAGCAGCCTATAGGTTTGCATTTAGTCATTTTTATCCTGTAATTGGCACCACAAAGAACTTGTAGGGGGATCACTGTAGTGTGAAAGCAGTGAGAAACTCTAACTGATGGTCTCATTTTGGTATTATCAAGAGTGAGGAATTACATACAATCATGATCAAGCAGAAGATTACTATTCCACAGTAGAAGCTATGTTGAAGTCTGGACTGAACTATTGTGTTTTTTTCTGCCTGGAAGAAGGTTAAAGTTCTCCTAATGCAAAAAAAAAAAAAAAAAAAAAAATCTCAGTCATGTTATTGCTGTGGTTTATTATGTTAAATTCACTTTTAACTGTGATTTGTGATCATCACAGCAGGCTAACCATGCAGCAGTCAGGCTGCTCACTGCTTACATCAAGCACAGTTGTAGTTTTGCAGTGGATAGATCACATTAGAACTTTACTGCAATAGCTCTGTAAAGCCATGCTAAAACTAGAGTAATACAATCAATCAATCAGTCATCTCCTGACTTCATAGCACAGGAGAGCTCTGCTGGAATGCTGCTAAGCTGCAGATGTACCAGCCAAATTATTCCAGAGGGGAATTACCAGGCCATAAATCCAGACGTCAGGGGGATGGCTGTAGCCTATTTCACGGTAAAAAATCCATGCAACTTGTTTCCATTACCTTCATAAAGAATGTCTCGCTGTGCCGTGCTCGAGCTTATCGCTGCCGACAGATCTGAACATGTTTGCATCCAAACACGGCCTGAGATCACGGGGACTTTAAACAAAACATCATGAGAATCTGCTGCAGTCATTCACCATGTCCTGACAGGTCCTTTAAAATGAATGATCTGTGACATGACAAACTGTGGGAGCAACTAATAATCATCTCCTGCTCATTCATAATCTGCTTCAAATCTGAGGCATGCAGCAGCCTGCAGGTTTTGCCTTTCTACACTTATAAGCTCTGTTATCATTAAGTGATGTGACAACCTTATTCAGTCTAAATATTTCCATAATCTAGTATTACTTACATTTTAAGATCCGGGATCATTACATGTTTGTTATCAGATCTAATGGTTTTAGGGAAACACAAGATCCTTTCATCTATTTTATTTGTGCAGTTCTCATGTAAGTAGCAGGCAAACAACAGACATACAGTCTAGTCAGCACGGCACAGTAACCACTGGCATCAGATCATTGGCAGGTACCGGGTTTCATTATTGCTAATTAAGATGTATAAATATTCTGTCTGGCACTTGACTTGTCGTTTGCAATGGGGCATTTTTTTTCCATCAAACTCAAAAAGTGCCAAGGTAGACAAGGTGAGGGCACGAGTGCTGGTAGTGATGCTGCAGTGTGTGCTCTGTGGGCACACTTCAGCTCAGGCTGGCAAACATCTGACTGATGCCTTTGGGTGCCAGCAGCTAAACAAGCCCAGGTTTGAGGGGAGAGTGGTGTATATTTGGGCTAAGCTCAGCCAAGTCTGCCAATGTCTTTGAGTGTCTGGCTTCATGGTGTCTCATACAGAGCTCCTTGTTGAGCTGCGCACTCTGGTCATCTTATAGATGATGGCAATGGACAGTTTACAGTAGGGAGGCACGGCCAGGAGGATGTGACATCACTGCCTGCCGCGCTAATAGAAAGTATTAACCTGTTACTTTTGTGAGTCGGGATTCAGTCCGCCTGTTGTTTTTGGGCTCAGTTAAACATTTTCAGAGAATTAACATCAGTCGTGGCTGCCATTACCTTCAGTTTAGTTTGATGTGACTGGCTACATGTCATCTCAATGCAAACAAGTGATTTAAAAATATTTCATTTGAAATGGAAACCAGAATACATGTATAAAAGGGGCTTTGTTTGATTGAGCTGTGGTGAGCTACTTTGTAAGTTAGTGCCACATTGTTCTCAGAGATAGCTGTACGCAAACTTTGAACTTTAATATCCACAAATCAAGTACATTTTAGAACTGTACAGTGACGTCTATACATTCAACCAGGGCTATAAAAAGGAAAAATACATTGATTTTAGACGCACTGTGCTTTTTACTTTTGATTTTCAATGTATAATTTTGCCTGAATGCAGTAAAGCAAATCTACAGTATCTCAGCGAGGATTAGGACATTCCTGTCTTACAGCACATTGCTTTAATTCCCCAAAGTACCAGTTTTTACTAGTGCTCATTTGTGTTATTACCATTTATCACCACTACCAGGGAGGTTTGCGGTGCCTATGGTTAACATGCAGCACGCAGGGTCAGTCCCAGACGGAGCTTGTTGTGTGACTCTTTCTCTGTCCACATTCATCTAGATGGGCCAGGGATTTCAGCCAATGGTCAAGGCCCACTTTTTTAAACATTTTCCTCGCTTACCTCATGTGGGAAACGCTGTCAGATGCCATTGGAAAATCTCCTGTAAATTCCCTGTGGCAATAATATCTGTGGTGGCTGTTTAGGAGGTAACAGAGTTTGGTTCCCAGTAAAGACATTTGCTGACCACTTGTAGTTTGCGGGATGAGGAATTACCTCAGATTTGCTGTGCTTGTAGTGATGGGAATATTCCGGTTTTCTGAGGAGACTGTGGGAATAGATTGTGCCAGTAACCACGCGTACAGACCAACAGACCTGAGAGGGAATTTAATGTGTGCTTTCTTTATTTTCATTATTACAGTCAGTGTCGAGGGGAACATAATGTAAATCTCTGTCTACTGCTTCTGCCAAGAATGTTATGATGTTCCTTTAGTCTGTTTGTTGTTTATTGCATATGGCGGTATGTAACTAATGTTGTAGTTCTTTTTGAACTTAAACAAAACGACTTTCTCTCTGGCTTTAGTTTACCAACTCTGAAGCTGTGAGGGCCTCTTTGGTTGCCACCCTTTATTTTCTTCCTCCTATTCATACCAGTTTGAAAATATGTTATTACCGAGTCGCTTCCAGGTGTGAATGTAAACATGTGCAACTCTTCGTCATCCTGCAGATACCGCAGTAGGCGTTTTTCTGCAAATAAAAGGTGTTCTTCCATCTTGTTTGTATTAGATTTAATATATTTTTCGAAACTTGTTTTCTTTTATCTTTTTTTTTTTTTTTTGGTGTGCTTTATTTTGAAATGGCAAAAAGAGTAACATTATCAAAATGAAATTAAGATGTTTTTATTTCCTCAAATGTAAAATATCTTATTATTTTATAATTTAAATTTTGGCTCACATGTCTGTAAATCCCATAATACAACTTGTTTGACATGCACATTACTGTAAATGAGGGTCACTGAACAAAGCCTGTTATTCCTCTGCGGTGACTAATTAAGAAGAAGAACAATTAGCCAATTGACCAATTAATGACAATCCCCTAATCTACCAAAAGTGATCGGCAGCAGAGATCTATGGGCGTTTCGTTGCTGTGAAAAGAGAAGCTCCATGGGCGTTCTGCACCAGACGAGATTTAAAAGGTCTTTAATCTAATTAATCTGAGATAAATAATGGTTTATGCAATTACAAAATTGCTCATAGAGAGGATTACAATACCATAAAATACAAAGTAATAAGTTTTAATGAAAAATGAAATATCCTTCTGTTGCCTCTTTCCCTCTGTCTTCTTTCTCTGCTCTCGTCCCATCAGGACGAGTTCACATTAGTGCCATTTTCACCGTGGTCATGCTATATATGTTCATTTATAAAGGCAGCAGTTCCACTTCTATCACCATCTTCCCTTAATTAATCCTTAAGTTGACTTAATGACAAGATGATGTTCTCCTTACATGTCAATGTCTTTAATCAAAAACTTATTTTTTATGCACCCTTTTCTAGTGATTACTAAAATTCTTCAGTGTTCATCAGCCTTCAAAGCTTTACTTAAGAAAACCAGGTCCTATATAAACCTTATGTTATAGAAGCAGTGCTGGAGTTCATAATCCTCATTGCATGCCTTCCAGCAGCTCGGTTTGTTTTTCAGATATAAGTCCACTGTAAATAATTGTGAAACACTTCTCCAAACAGCGCTGACTGTGTGTGACCAACACTGCGCTCTCAGCCATATGGACTATCATCATTAGGACTTTGCATGCTCTTTTTCCAGCCTGCAGTATTATGGAATGTCTCCACTGTTTTCAAAGTGTCATGTAGCTGCATGAAGACCTTTCAAGCCTTGGCTGGTGAGAAGCTCGCTAGTCTCTACGGACTTCTTTGTAGGGGTTTAAAACGCTTGCAATTTGCAAGTGAGATGAGGTGTCAAGCTTTTGGAGACATGCAGGTGGCTCACTTTGTCTCCTCTATGATATAGCTGAAGCACAGACTATTGGCAAAGTGCTGGTACGGCTCCACAAGTCTTTGTGAGTTCAGGGAGTGCTGCAATTAATTATGTCGCCCAAGTTTTGACACACATAACATTATGCTGTCACTCCCTCAGAGAGATGACGTTAATGTCTTTATGTCTTTATCCCTCGAATGTAATTGCAGGCTGTCTGTTGCTTTACACACCAGCAGCAAGAAAAGACGAGATGCTCAGACGCATTTGATAAAAAGTTAGATCAGGCTACAGACAAAACAGTAGTGTAAACACACGAGAGGCTTCATTCCTCTTAACATGCAACTGATGCAGCCACTTCAGGGTTATGGAAACACAAACAAATGAGGCATGAAAGCAATAATCCATGACATTTGTATATAAATAAGTTTTTGCAGCAGTGACTGAATTACTTAAACAAAATCCTGAGTCGGCCTCCGATAACCGGAGGGACTTGGTCTTAACAAGAGAAATCTACAGGAACGAAGGAACTGATGTTACTGGAGAATAAACAATGACAGAGAAGTTTGTATTAGTGCTAAAATGATTATTCAATTAATGAATTAATTTGTCTTCTAAAAAATGTATTTATTTATATATTTTTTTTACCTATTTACATGTGAAGTTTTGCAGCTTTCAGTTGTTTTGGAAACATTCCCGGGTCTTAATTATTATCATGTTACAGAATTAGAGTTAGGAACTAATGGATTAATTAATTGAGGAATGAAAATAATTGTTAGCTTGCACCATAGTTAGCTTAAAGTTCAACAATAGATTTATAGGACAGTTTTTTACGTGAAGTTTGGTTTTGTTGTGATTTTTAACATTATACATCCTTAAAACTTTTGTATTTGACACGTCGTCTGAGGATGAGGCGACGGGCGTTTTAAGGAGACAGCAGTCGTGGAGAAGTTGTTAGGCTAGGTGGTGGTTCGTCTGGGGGTACGAGTTTGGAACATGCAGTCCCCTCTCCTCGAGCGGTGAACCAGAACCAAGTGGAGTGAGGCTGGTGGGCCACAAGAGCGCCATTGTTCTTCACATTAATCAAACTGAGGAAGGGCAGGTAGCATTTCCCCAGCCCACCCCACATGCACACCCTGCCAACCTCCATGAATGGACTGCTTTTTTAGCTGGCAGCGATTGGCCATCGGAGCTCTGAGAGGATGTGTGTCTGTTTAATTAGTGTGATGAGCTCAGCGGAGTTTATGTGCAGTGTCGGACACCAGGTATTAACCCCTCGAGTTTGACCCTGCAAGGGGGGTGGCCGACCTCAATCTTGACATCTCTTTCTTTCCACTGTTCTCGCTTTCCCTCTTTTCATTAGAAAAAGACAGATTAGACAGGGGAAGGCAGACTGGATGAGGGGGAGACCGGTCTCAACCTCAGCTGTAGTTTTTCACCAGCCCCTTCTTTGTAAGCTCGCCCTCTGATGAAGAGAATAATTACTGCTATGATACTTCTAATGATGCTGTCATTAGGATGCTGAGTTGTAGCTTGTAGCTTCCAAGGCTTTTTTTTTTTTTTATATTTTTACTCTATTTCTATCACATGTACAGATACAGACGATGTATGAAGTGGAATAAAAGCTGTTGCTTTCAGAGACTTAAATCATCTCAGTTATAAAATAAAACCCTGTAGATAATGGAAATATCTAGATAGCAAAAGACACATTCAAAGCCATAATTAGAGCTGTGGTCTCTTCCACTCTGTACCATAAACAACCATATAAATGACACATAGATCATCCACTGGCAGCTGCCTAACATACGCTTCAGATGAGAGAGTGCATCGTGTTAACATCACCCAGGGGCACTGTTTTCTAATTCATTTAACCACAACAGCATTTCCCTAACAGCTTCAGCCGGCAATTAAAAACCATGAAAAGATACGAAAACATTCTTACCATGCCAGACGCACTTTCCACAAAGGTAAAACAACCACTTCGGGCGCAATCAAAGCTTAGGATATCATCCTTTATCGGATTATGCACTTTATTAGTTCAGTAGAACAAACAGTAGCACTTGAGGGGCATCTGCTTTCGGATTATAATACCTCTCTCGCTCACAGCTGGTTAGTTTATGTGAGGCCAAATTAATTAGTACGAGTGAAAGTTTTCTGTCTCCCTAATATTTTGGCTAATAGTCCACAAAAAGTGACACAGTCCACACAGGAGCACAAATCCAAAAGTTACAGGGTACTTGGAGGACACTTCCACTGATGAGTTACGGTAATGATTTAGGAAACTAGGTTGGATTAATTCCATAAATGGCTAATTTGTTAAACCATCTGGCAATCATTTAAAAGCTTTTAGCTCAAGTGGCCCAGTCCAGCCAGGGATTTTTATAGGATTACAGCATAAGGACATCCTATAAGCACATTATGCAAGCAAGTGCAATGCATCCCAGAATGAAAGGTAAAGAAAGAGGCTGTTTTTTTTTTCATCAAAAAAAAAAAAAATCTTCAAAATGTCAGTGAAATTAACTTCACGTGATGACACATTTTCTATTGATAAACATCAATGTTGCGTTCATTGTTTTTTGTTTCACCAGAACAAGTAAAATCTGATTCTCAGTTTTCTTTCAAAGAGTGGTTCAGGCTTGGGGTTGTGTTTATTAATATCATCCTCGGTACTAAGGGAGTAAGGAACAAAGAACCGGAGTCACAGAATGTCAGCTCTCTAAAAAGCAGTGTTTGCTGCACCCCCTCTGAAAACACTTTATTAATTGGATTTAGATATTTGCAAAATGATCTATTTAATGGGATTACCACTCGTATAATGATCTTATTTATGAGGGAAGCAATCCAAGCTTTGGGGCGGGCTGATAGTGCATTTCCAGCTCTTTGGCAGTTAATGTTGTGTTACAAGGGAAGATAAAGTTGAAGTCCCATTGTAAATGAATAGGTAAGTTAGCCCGGTGAAATGGAGCTGGTATGGTGGCAGGTCAGACGGGCTTGAGTGGCCGCACTCGCATTCCTCAGGCCTGTCTGGACTGTAGGCTCAGACCTGCTGAACTCCTTACAAGTTCAAGGCAGACGTAAAGAGGGAAGGAGGAGGGAATGCAGAGAGATAGAGCCCACCCCACACCCCCACACCCCCTCCACTTCAGCAGCATAATGGCCCTTTCTTACATCTTTATCCAACTCAATATCTCGCTGAAGCTTTTACAGACCCTGTTTCCACTTAAATGCCTAGAGGTAATGTCCTACCTTTCTTTCCTCTCCTCTCCTCTCCTGAAAGAAGGTAGAAATGACGCCCGTACATATATGTTGGGTAAAGTAACACAAAGAGAATATATGCAGTTGTTTATTGTAGCTTTTTTAAAATGGATATTTCACGTTTGCCAAGACATTTAAGCTGTTGGATGTTTTCCCTCATAGAGGTTTTAGCTTCGTTTTCTATCTTTTCATGTAGTGCTGAAACACTAATGCAAAAAAAAAAAAAATATATGTAAATGCACTTCTTTTCTGCAGAGCACGCAGACTTTAAAACATTACCATTTCAATGTAACATTTGATTTATATGTGTTTAAAAAAATAGGTTATAATCTCTTACTTTAAAAGGATGTATTCTCAAATAAGATTATGCTAATAGACTGTAATTTGCATAAAACGGGTGGAAATATTAAACCAGATTAAAAATTCAGAAAATTTAAGAGTTTTATTCATGCTGTTAGTCAACAAATATATTCATTCTCCCTGAGAATATTAGAGACTAAATGTGACATTGTGGAAAAAAAAAAAAACACACAAACTGTGTTGCAGTATCCTCACCCGCAGTGAGTTGGCTTATTTATTTATTTCTAAATAACAGTACTACATTTACATTATATTTCTGTGGTAGTAAATTATTATTATTTCACTCCCCTTTGTGCTGCTCAGCTCAGTGTGGTTTTTAGGGTCTTCTGAGAATTAGTCTCAGGTGAGGGTTGAGGCTCGTGACAGAGAGCGCCCCTCACAAGCCTCCATTCAAGACATTAATCTGCAAACAAGTGTTTTTTTGTGTCTGGGAGTCTTATTTTCATCGCCATCAATTTAGTACATAGATTGAAAGCGATTCAGGTTGTTGTCTCAAGTTCCACAGTCACAACGGGCCCCGCAGCTTCTACCCGGTCCTCTGCTGCAGCCTGCAGCCCCCTCACTGGGTCAGCTGGCTGTAAGTGTAGGTGGAAAAGTAAACCTTCAACCTCTGCTCTCACTATGTCAGTTCATAAATGGACAAACATTGCACCAGCCTCCTTAAAGGTGATTAATATAACCTACATGTACATATACATTTTTTTTCTTTGTGTAGATTTTTACAATTAAATGATCAAATAAAAGCAATACAAGAAAAATATTATAATGTACAATAATGTATTCTTGTATTTTTCTTCCAAAAATTATAAAAGTATTTTTTTTCATTTTTCAAAATACTCTACCTGTCATCAAAAACATGATTTTTAATTTCAAGTAACACACATACACACACACACACACGCTCTTCCACTGTCAGTACTGTACCACTGAAAACTTATTTCCTTCGCTCTGAAACAATCTAATCTGGGAAATTAAAAAAGGAGAACGAGACGGTCTGTTAATTCAAATAAAATCCATCCACTAAGAAGCTGTTAATTGGTCATATGAAATATTCAGCATTCCTCTCAGACCTTTTTAATGGCATATTGAAAAATAATAGTTTGCCATTTTGGAATTAATGGACTATTGCTCAGGTTTCTTGTTAATATTAGTTCAGTATATTGCCCTAGGATCATCATATTAACAGTGCAGGCCGGGGATCAACAGCAAACTTGGGTTGGAAGACTTCTGAAAACACACTTGCAGTTTCCTTCAAGAAAGGAAACCACAACCCTTTAAATATCACACAAAGGGCCAAATGTGTTAAATGATACATGCACATTTTTATTTGAGTGGTTTCATTTGTTTCACTTTGCTCATACCCTTATCCTTATCCTGCCACATGCAGTTATGGAAAAAAAGGAGCCATGAACACTCAATAACCTTAACTGACTTGTGTGAGCCCACCCCTGCAGTGAATCAAACACTGTATGTAACGGCACTGCAGCTCTCACTTGTCATGTACGGCACACTGCCCCTTGTGGAGCACTACAGACTGAGATTGAGATTGTGACTTGGCAGCAAGATCCTCTCTTTGCCCCGAGGCTTACACATTTGTACACTCATTTATTTATTGGTTTATTTGAATAGCTTTGCTATTGTGAACTTTGGATACATTTTTATTTTCATTTTGTCTCGCTACAGTACAGTCCACAGTGATATTTCTTCGATCTGGCAGCGGCACTTTCTGTGACAGCCTCCCTGCTTTATGGCTTTGAGTTAAAATGATCCTTACAATATGTTATGCAAAAGAATCCTTCTCATAATATCTGGGTCGGGAAGACCTTGTATTAAATTAGTGTGAAAACTTGACATCCCTCTTCCGCCTCATTGTAAATTTGTAAGGCTTTAATCGACTGCAGATGTCTGTGTGGCCTTTCTTTTTTATCAAGGAGTTATTACTTTCTAAATAATTGCTCAATAGGTTACTCTTAATGTATAAGTGAACCCTGTCTATTTGACCTGTGCTCAATTTCTTTAATTGAAGCAAACACATTAGACATATTTGCTATATTATGTGTGTTTTGAAGTTCCAATTTTGTTGATATAGATTTATGAAGTGTCAGCGACTGAGGTCAGTGCCCTATTAGAGATTTATGAAATGCCTGTGAGGCACAGTTATTCAAGCTCAATAAATCATGCCAACCGCTTTTATTATGGCACAAACTTATCAAATACAAATCTTGGTCCCGAGTCAAAAGTAACGTGCAGTTTTTCTAATAAAGATGATTCCAGGTCGTCTGCTCGGAGACGATCACCACATTTCTTCACGTCGATACATCACGAGATTCATTATAGGTTTGACTCATTTAATCATAAAGCATTAGTGTTTTTCTGATTTTTTTTTTTTTTTTTATACTCGCTATGGTAGTAGTCATCTGAGAAGTCCCTAATGATACTGCTGCTATAAACCTCATGGCCCCTGAAGCCTTTTTTTTATTATTTTATTTCAAATGTGGCTGCATGAGAACTGAAACATTTTAAAACAGAGCTTTGTCCAAACATCCTGCTGGCACTTTTCCTGATGTCCACTGAATAGGGACATCAAACCGTACATTTCCCACACGAAAACAAAAGTAGTGCTGTTTAAGTGAAAATCTGAGGAAGGCATGTGTCTCTGAGGTTATAATCTTGAGGTGACGGGGGTTGTAGATGTGAGGTGTAAAGGATGTGGATCAGTTTTTTTATCACTCGCACAGGCTTATAATGTAGGTTTCTTTCACTGGGAGCGGTGGGCGTGAGTGTTGTGTTCTGGTGGGCAGACAGTTAATGTCCCAGATCTACAGTATGAATAAAGTCATATTGTGAAGTGTGTGGGCTGATATGCTTGGCAGTCAACCCTGACAAGTAGATTAGCTCTTACTGGGCCACCTCTGAATGGCGTGCACACGACTCAAGCGTTTCCAGTCACAACGCTACATATCAAACATCTAACGCCCAGCAACACAGATGAAAGCACATCAAAACATGGAAAAAAAAAACCTGATGTATGTTATGTGGCTTCTCTACAGCTGCAATGGTTAACAGGAGTCAAAAATTGGCATGTCTAAAAAGTGGGATAATGATTATAAATGTGACAGGCTGAAAACTAATTACAATTGTCTCACTGTGTTTTCCAATAATGCCTCTAACATTTCTATAAAACTCATTTAAATCTTCCACAAGTCCAAAATTCAGTCTTGCTCTAAAGCCATTTGGCACATTTTTCTTCAGTTTACATTTAGAGAGGATTAGCTGAAGAGCTGAAAATAATCATGCCAGATGTCTGCTACAGCGAGAAAAACTGCCTCCCCCGGTGGGCATTTGATTTTTATTGAGTTTTTATCAATCTTAAGTGAATACACTCTGGGATCTTCATAATGCACAACCTCATGTTGTGAAGTCATGTACACAAACTGAATATCATGTCACATTTTACAATAACAGTAAAAAAAAAAAAAAAAACAAACACACCCTTTTGCGCATGTGAATGTATGAGGAGGAGTTCAAACAGTCAGCAACAGTCTGTTTATAGCCAAGTTAAACAGACAACACATAGCTTAACTGGGCAGACTGGTGGAACAAACAGCATTATAAATAAGCCAAAATTCAATGACAGGTTTCAACGCTAAACCACATCTGTACACTTTATAAAAGCCATGGTAAATGTCACTGTCTTAAAAAACGTCTCTGAAATTCAGCTGTCAGTCACACTGACACATTAAAGTTACTCAGATGATGAGCGAATGGAATTAAGGATTATGAGATTTTTATTTTGGATTTCGCCCTTTTTGCTGTTGTGTGGATCAGACAATGGAAGTAATCAAATAATAATAAAAACCAAAACAAAACAAAACAAAAAAAAAAAAAATCAAGATGAATATATAGAAGCAACAGCGTCCGTCATTCTTCTTGGCCTGTCCTACATATTTCATGGCCTTTCTCTCTGAGGCTGGGGCAGTGTTTGTTGGATTTGTTTTTTAGCTTTAATGAGCTCCACTGGAATGCAGTGTCTCCCACATGTCTTGCGGAGGACGGGGCCATCTTATTGCTGCCACATGTTGGGCTCTTAGTGACTCTTCCAGGCTTGTGTGGTCAGCCAGTTCAAAGAGCCTAGGCTCATTTGTTATACAACTTTATGTAACAACGAGCCGATGCTTCAGCGTGTCTGAAGAGGCAACAAAGGAATGCCGCCATTCTTTCTTTGTCCCAACCGGCTCTGCCCATCGAGGCTCTCAGATCATCTGTTTCTTTAATTAGCATGTTCGTCGGACAATATTGTACTGGGTTATTGTACTTTGACGTGGTGCAGAAATCCTTTATTTGAGTCCGTTCAGTGTTTGAACTCTGACAGTAATGTTTGTTGGATAGTTACGGTGAACGGTAGTAGTTGATCACTGTCATTGCCAGAGTGGTGCGCCGTGCCGCATATGGCAACAATCTGACATGGTAATTCAGACTTGAGGTTATGAGTGACTAGGTGTGGGTTCCCCAGATCAGACTGACTCCATCAATTCCTCTGTTAGCCGTTCCTGTGCAGGAGTCAGCGGCGGTGCCCCTGCTGGTTGGTTGACAGGATATCTCAGCGGTAGCACAAAGTCGGGCCTCACTAAACCCCCACATGTAGTACTTATGTATCTGAAAGTAACATTTTCACTTATGAAGGGGAAGAGAAGAAAGAAACATTTCAATCCAGGCTCCTGCTGTCTTCCTGCAGCCTCGAATCCATCCTCTACTTTGATTCCTTAAACTCCCCACTTACATCATTATTACTTCAAACTTGTGTTCATTTGTTAAAGTGGACCAAATTAAAAGGGCTCTTGACCACCCTATATCACACACACCTACTGCAAATAACCTGTTTTTCCTTTTTCACACTTGAATTCCCCAGGGATGTTTTCAGCTTCACTAGACTGGCAAGTCTTCAGGGACCAGGTCCACTGCATGTGCTGGCTAGTAGGCCATTTGCAATAATCTCCTTTTTACCGTTTAGAGGCTAATTATGTAACATTACACCTGCCTCTCTGAGCCTTGGCTCTGGCATAGTGCAGAATGAGTTGCTTTTTTCCCCCCACTACTCATAGGGGTGGTTAGAGTTTCTTAATGAGATTAGCCCAAAGCTCAAATCTGCTTTGTGTCCCTTGCTATATGGCGAGATACTGGATCAGCGGAATCAAAGCTAAGAGGGGGAGTCATTGGAAGATGCAGGCAGCCGACCTCGTTTCTGTCTCCCCACCAACCCCCCTGCGTGTGACTTGGACGGGATTCGTCGCTATCACACATGACATTGTGTGTGAGCTTTGCATAAGAAATATCTTTGTCTCACTGTGATGTTTGCTTGCTTCAGTGTTTTCGTGCTTTTCCTTTATCTTGCTGTCCAGTTTATATTTGCTATTGGATCAAACTTCTCAATAGTCATTTTTTCAGAAATGAGGACAGATGGGTTAAATATTGAACAAAATAAAAGAAGAGCTTTAGCACCAGTCTGGCATATAAACTTGTCTAGCTGTGGTCGCTCTACTACTGTCTTTTTGCCTTAATTAACTCAAAATATCTTGTATTTTACCACAACTCTTAAGACCAGGCCTAAACTCTTATTTGTCAGTAACACCATAATGTGCAAGACAGAGCTATATAAAGACAAAACTACACCACCCACAACAGCCCATCTACAATGGGAGCCTTTCTTCCTCTAATTTATTGGGACCCTAATGTCCTTGTGACTTTCAGCTCAGACAAAAGATGAAAAACCAACAATGGAGTCTGGACAGAATAACACACGCACACACACACACACTCACGCAAACTCCTACTGTACGCACACACATTTACATGCACAGAGATGTATGCAAGCACGCAAACGTCTTCAGCTGAGAATTCCCAGAGTGAAAGCAAATTCTCACTGAATGCTGCGAGAGATAACATGTAAATATTTTGTCCACTTGCTCAGAATATGATGTTGATTAAGAGAGTAAAGGTTAAGGTTAGGGAAGGGGCAAGGATTAGTAGTATGGACTGCGTCTAGGGTTACCATAACAGCCTGGCTGCTGGGACTAGTAATAACAACAGAAGTAATAATAATCACAGACTAATTGATTGAACCCTGTGGCTTCTTTGCAAGAGTCATATTTGTAAAGCTTAATGCTTCCACTATAGCAGCTATAGTAATGCATCAGTTGCTAGGGTTGCTTTCAAGTCAGTTTGACACTTTTTTTTGTCTTCTTTACAAAATAAAGCAAGAGTCATTTTTTTTTTTTTTTTTTTTTTGTAATTTGTGAGTTTCCTCCTCATTACCATTGTAGTTACTTATCTACAGTTTTGATACTGAGCATTCTGGTTTCTGTGTGCGAGATCCTATCAATGCATTGTAGTTTGTTGAATTTACAAAGAAGCCTGGAGGCCCTGAAGCTATATACTGCTATAGAGAGCTATTTGCTCTGCGTCAGCGGAGTATCCTGTCATGGAGAGAAAATCCCGTTTGAAGTATGGCCCCCGTCTTTCACACTGACGATAATGCTCCTGGCTTTATCATGTCCTCCGTGCAAAGCCCATGTCTTCTCTTTTGTCCGGCTCCCTCTCCCCCACTCCTGCACACCCCCTGGCTTTCCTCTTTTGTGTCACTCTCTGTCACATTGCTAACCGTTCACTGCGAGGAGATGCGGTCCAAACCTTATCCCCCGAGGCATGCTGGGAAGTGTAGTCAGAGTCTGGGCAATGTCGGTTCAGTTTTTGGTACTTTGCCGATATCAGCGACTTGAAACCGATCAGTGGTCTAATGCTGCTCATATTTCAACTGAAAGTGAATAACTTGGATACATTTGTAGTGTTTTTCATAGTAAAAGCTTTGTGAAATTTAAATAAACCGTCATTTGTTGTAAACACTTTATTATAGATTTTGAATGAAAATATGTCTTTTTATTTTATTCATAAGGTTTTGTGGTTGGATAAAGTCGAAGGTAAATACTTAGCATTTTAAATTAGATACATTATTAGTATTCATTCTGCCCTAGCTGTTCCTAAATCCACAGCTCAAATGCAAATGCACTGCAGTCTTTTCCATCCATGGCTTTGTTGGCCTCTCAGAAACCTTAAGCCGGTATCTTAAATAGGGGCCTCTCATGGCATATGCATGTGCAGTATCTTATCTGGTGAATATCACAATCAGTCCCTAGGACATCAAATATTTAAACAGGCCATACAAACAAGAGACAGGAGGGAGGGCACAGAAACAAGCCTTTTGTGAGCCCAGTGTGAAAACAATAAATGTGCTACCAGCTCTCAATATTTTCATATTCAATGACTCTGTATGATCCATATGATCCCGACATAAAGAGGGTCTGTGAACCCTCTCTCTTAAACTGTAGCAGGCATATATTACCAGGCTTAGAGCTTGGCAAGCTCCGTATCCCAAAATAGATTTCAACAATACTCTATGAGGATGCATTAAATAAATCTCTGCTCAGCTAATCCGTGGAACAGTTCACATTTTCGAGAGAGACACTCCGGTAGGACAAAAGCGCCGCTCTGCTCGCCGCGCCTTCATCTGGGGACAGACACACATAAAGAGAGATATTTAGAGAGAGGGGAGGGAACTGAGGGGGGGGAGAGAAATCCTCCACTAATGTGACAGAGAATTTGCCAAAAAAAAGGAAAAAAATGATCATTGTGCTCTTGCACTGCGAAGCAGATTCTGTATCACTCTATATTTTTTCTCTTTTCTCGAGCAAGTGCAATAACTTAATCTTAAAGGCAAAAACGTGGACACGAGGGCCATTTCGAAACATGTTGTAGATAAATGTTAATCACATTAGCATTTCCCAGACTTCCGTAAATCTCCATAAATAGCATGCTGAGGTTGATCCCTCTTTTTTGCCCATTGAGGCAAAATTACAGTTGATGAATTGCTTTTGCCATGCATGTAGGCTAATGAAAGCTTTGCTCCTGGGCCTTCCTTAACAAAGGCTCATAATTTTTCCACTTTCCACTAAAATAAGAACCTGTTCCACTTTTAATTAATAGTTTTACCCTCTCCTATTCAGGAGTGTACGCATAGTTTCAAATTAATTTTTTTTAGGTGAGGCTTGGTTATTGATACTGAGGAAACAACCCCCTTTGTATTAAAGTAACAGGGAGGTAATGTTAGCCTGCAGGTTTATAAAGAATTTCCTCTCATGTCACCAAACTGCTTAACACAACTCGTGACACTGCTCTGAGACTGAAACGTTTCATGACAGGTGGCTATTTCACTCGAGATCAGCACTTGCACATTTGTTCAAAGAGCTGCAGTGGGACTGAAGACGCAGATACTCACGTAAGCACTTAGGATTAACCTGTCCCCATTTTATGTTCATGTAAACTGGAGCCACAAGCAACTGACATTAATCAAACTGGTCTCAAATCTGTGTCAGGGGTTTTTTTTTTTTTTTTTTTTTTTTTTTTTTTAGCTGACTGTTTTCATAGTCGTGCAGCCTTGCTTTAATTGTTTTCCAACTATTGTTCCATATTGTTTATATGTTGCTTCAAAATGAATTACATCTGTTAATGGAAGTATTAGGTTAATAAGCAGCAATTAGCATGCATTAGGGTGCATGCCACACATAATGAGTACTTGGGTATGATTACTCACACAGCTTGATGTTTGAGAGAGCAAATAGCCTCATCTAGCCATATGTGACTATTGGATACTCGCTATTCCATGACAGATCTAGGTGAGGTGCTTTGGACATCAAGCCCCAACAGTATCTTCTCACAGCAGTAATTTATTACCATCATAATCACTTGTCTCCTGCTGAAAAGGCAAAATATCCCTTTGTATTACGAACGTATCTGGAAATATTGTGACATTCTGTCACCCCTCCACGTTTTATTTGCCAACAGCAATCCTGTCATTGTGTTTAAATCATTTTATGTCATAATATTTAAAATGGCTCCCTTTGCTCAAGAGTGCAAATATCTGCAGCTTTTATGTGTTCATTGATAATGACAGCAAATAGCACTTGTATTCTTTACCGCTGATAAGAAAGCAAAAAGCAATAGAGAAGATTTTCTGGTGAAAATCCATTCCCCCTTTGTACCTGTGACTTAAGCTCAAAGGTGGGCGATCCATATGGCAATTTTGTATTTCTATTTCTACGCTGTCAAAAACAATCGGCCCTGACATAGAGCAGATGCAGCAAACCAGAGCGGTAGCTGCACTTAAGCACTGTGGGTGATTTCATACCAATTAGTGCAAATCATGGAGTACTTAAGATTATTGCTCAGTGAGTTTAACAACACTCTGACACCTCCTCTGAAACTGACCCCTCTTGAGTTTATTTTTCCCCATAGATTTCAAACTTCTTTGCAGAACGTAAAAGTAATTTATCCCGGCCGGGGTTTTTCATTTCACCAGCTTGAGCTTTTTCTTTTTTTTTTTTTTTTTCTTCTTTTTTTAAATATGGCCTCCGGTGACAAATCTGGCTTCCATCTAAGGTCGGGCGGGTCCCCCTCATTTGTTGTAAGGGAAGGGTATGGCAGGTTCTGGGGACACACTAACAGCCCCTTCTTGCTGCCCCCTCACCTTGGAGCTTTGGCAGAACTGCTCTGGCATGAAGTAGAAGCTGCAGTCTCCATGGTGACGAGTCACTTCATCTCCACCAGCTTTACCCGGCACGATCAGCCTGAGAATTGACTGGCTTTTTAAAAAACAAAAACATTGAGGGGAAAATATACCGTTTCATTCCGCTCTCCCATTATGTCGGCTGGTGAAAAACAACCCTAATATGGTGCATTGGCTGCTAACACGAATAATGGCTAGAGAATATGCAGTGAATAGATGTTCTGCTGGTGAAAAGCTAATGGAGGGAGTCTTTGGCAGTGTCTGTCTCATTGAGGAGGGAGGGAGAGAGAGGCGGTCCCAGAGGTATGGATGGGGCTGCTGTGATAGTTGTGAACTCTCCCAGTGTTTATGTGTCAGCCAACAGCCTCCGGAAGGAGACTGGAGACATTCTCCACACTGTCTTGCAGACAAGAACTGGTCCCTTCAATTAAAGTGAGTTAATTTGAAACCATAAGCTTGTCCTTAATTAAGAAGAGCTTAGACATCTCCTGAAATGAAATATGTGAAATGAGCTATATTGACGACATACGGTTCCCCTTTTGTTCAGATGTTGGGTTCCCCGTCCTCCTCCACTAGTCAAGATTGTCCATAGACAGAGCTCGGTTCATGCACGACACTGATAAATGCCAAAGAGAGGCGTAACCTCAGCAAAACGTGCATCGTTTTGAAGGAAGTCTCAGTTTCAAAGTAGATCCATTGTGGACTACCGCCATGTCTTCTCTCGCACAGTATTCCCCGTCTGCCTGACTCTGTGCATCCCTGGTGCCAAGGAGAGGAGGAAGAGAGAGGAGGAGAGGGAGAGCGGGAGAGAGATTGTGGCATTAAGTAAATAATTTGTATGATAATTCATTACAGCGCAGTCTTTTTCAACTTTAATTGGTCTAAATGAAGAGACATTTCACACCATTTAGATAAAAAAGAAAAAGGAGGCCAGCATAATGAAAAGGGGCCTGCCTATCGGACTTCAGAGGTTTGCTCTAAATGAAAATGTAATTGCAGGCGGAATGGTACAAGAGGAGAGACCCGCGCTGCAGATCCGGGGGTATCTTCAGACAGCCGAGCAAAAGCTAATGACTGAGCAATTTGGAACATTTACTCACCCCAAAGACTCTCATTAAGTCAATCACAGGCTTAGCCGAGACCCACTCGCAGCGTCGGAGCCGGCCCCGCATTTATTCCAACATCAATCAGGAGGGGCCGGCTTCTTCTTCTTTCAGAAGCCATGAAAAACGCCCAAGTAATTTATTCGGGATCTTTGAGAGGATAATGGCCAATTATTTGTTTATAACACTGGTTAAATTTTCATTAGGCAGATTAATGGAATATCATGTACTGTCAACACTGGACTGAGGGGTGGTGTGTCAGAGATAAACGGCCAAACAGATGATGTCGCTCTGTTAGTAAATTGGTTTTTCTGCAGCCCTTTTCCTCCGTATGAAAATTTAAAGCTGGACAAGGCACGGGGGGTTGAAGCTGTCTCCAACAGGAGTGGAGGCAGGAAGAGGCAGAGGGGAGGACATCGAGATGAACTTCATCCAGCTGCTGTTTTGTTGTTGTTGTTGTTGTTGTTCTTAATGGTTGGTTGCAATGTAAAATTTCAGCACTATATTTAACCTATATTTATGTTAAATATTCCACAAAGTTTGCATGTGTGACGGCTCTGTGCACATTTATTCACATTCACTTCATCCCCGCCCTTAAATTGCCTATTCTATCAATCATACACAATCCATAGCCAATCCCTTGGAAACATATTTCATACAGCCACTATTTGAAATGATAATTTTGGCGAGTTTTTAGAAGCCAACTTTTTTTTAATGAACGGGAAAAAGCTACTTTTGGCAGTGACTGTGGGTGATAGCTTAATCTGACATTATGCAGGCGACACCAGATACCTGTAAGTGACAGTTAAGAGTGAAATGACAACTACAAGGCAGTCAGGATGGTGATTTGCTGACCTCATATGATGCTTAAAGTTGATATAAAGCAGTTTGAACCTTAAGTTGCGCTTTCACAGACCTCCACCTGAAAGTGGTCTGGGAATTGTCATTTTGAGCGTTGCATATTTGGGCTTCAAATAACCTCCCTTTTTCCCCAACGCTGGGTTTTGAGAATCGAGATAAAATGTGGCATATCAAATCTTAATATGCACGCTTCACCCACTAGTGTGCAAATGATGCATCGCGGGTTCAGAGTCCCAGATTTATGAAACCAGAATTTTAATAACTGTTTTTTTTTTTTTTTTTTTTTGTAGTTTAGGAGACTGACTTTTTTGTGAGAGCGTATTGTGACGTTATAAAAACGCACGTTGTGCTATAAAAGCTTTAACAGCTTGGATCTCATTTCAACATGAATCTGTTATACCCACATTACATTGTGATTACATACATTTCAGAGAATTTATCCCTCATTTTTCTCCATAAACCTTCGCGTCCTGGATCCTGGATCACAATCTGTCAACCTTCGGGCACCCAAAGTGCCTGCTAGATCCCCTATCAAAACAATCATCAGCTGAAGGAGGTTATCGTTGGGCTGGGCTATCTGTCACCCGGACACCGGCAGCCAGCGGGACACAAGGGCCATTTAATTAGGCCTACTGCTCCTCTCTGGTGTGAAAGACTCTCAGGCCCCTTTGATTCCCCGCTGCTCTCCCAGCAGGAAGTGGTTGGTGATAATTGACACAGGATTTCCTTGTTAACCAGCGGCAGACTCTGTGGATTAAAGTGACAGAGATCTCCAGAAGAAAGTGGGGAGTAGATAAGGGGGAGGCGAGGAGGTGCGGTGGTGGGGGAGGAGGGAGAGGAGAGGGTGGTGGTGGTGGTGGGGGCAGCAGCTATTTACCGCTCTTGAGAAACCAGGGAGGAAATAGCAATATCAGACTGGTGCGCGGTCCTGCCGCGAGATGTAGCTCCCACTTATCTTAGCCATTTCAGCTTGGCTGATCAAAGATTGGTTTTCCTTTAAATAACCTGGGCCCAAGGTTGAGTACATGCTTCCACGCCACGGGTTTTTTTTTTTTGGCAAATTATCAGTCTTTTCCAATCCCCCCCTTTAAAGCTGCATGGCTGTTTGTGGAGGACTAGAGAGATAATCTCATTTCATTTGTACAATTATACACTATCATGGAATAAAAGCATATTTGCAAATGACGTAATTTCCCGCTTTGTACCAACTGGGTCACAAGCCTTGACAGAGGCATTATCATGCAGACAGGAGAGGTACCCAGTCGGCTGTAGGGCAAAGATGCAGCTTTCAGAGGACGTAATCCACTTTATTTATTTCTAGGTTTCTTTTGTGCTTATCCAACTACTACACAGCGTACCAACAGACGTTTTACAAGTGTTCATTGGAAGGTTTTAACATGCTCTTCTAGAGATAAAAGAAGAAGAATGAGCCACTGTACACTACTACTTTCTGTGAGTCTCCATCAACTTGTATCAGAGATATACAACATACACAGTGGTGACGGCTTCTGCTCTTTATAATCATACACCGTAAAATTGTAAACAATTGTTTTAAGAAACTGTTTCACAGGGAGCCATCTTTCACAAAATCCTGCTCTCTGTCTATTCTGTTAGGACTTAATAAAGGGAGCTGCAAGAACATGGATGTGAACACCTGACAAGACACTCCACTCCTTAAATGCCCAACCTGCCCAGAGTGACCCAAAGGTGATGTAAAACGTTGTCTGGTCACTTTCAAGTGCTTACTGATAATTGAATGTGGTCATGGCAAGCTTCCAGAGGTAGGACTGGGTCAAAACCAGGTCCATCATATAAATCAAAGGAGAAATTCCATTCTCTCTTGTTCCCCAGCCAATACATACATGCAGCTGCGGATACGTGAGGGGAAGAAAAAAGGGAAGCTGCTGCTTTATTAAAGGATATCTCAGAGACTGATCCTCACTGTGATTATGGACCAGATGATGATGATGTTCACAACTCTTTTAGTATCGCAGACATAGATGGTGGAGAACATTATTGAATGCATTAAAGCTTTTAGACAACATGTCATCCAACCATCCAGGTCATACAGGTTGTTTGTCTCTGATACAACTCATACAAGCCTCTTTTACAGCAACAGACTAAACAGACCCTTATGTACAATGGAGATGTGCAACAGTCTCAAATGTTAAGTTCATGTGTTTTGTGAACTTGTCCATCACAGACTGCAGACTACCTCCATGTAATGTAACCACCATAAATACTACAGCCGTAAGTATGGGTTGTGATAAGCTGCTTGCACAGATCATCTCTCAGTACACATGTGCTGCATTATAGCTTTTAGAGACAGTAACTTTAAAAAGACAAACATGAACAAATTTTAAAAGCTTAAACTACAGCTTAGGCTGACAACTATTGAATTAAACCTGGCATAGTGTGATTTAATGTCTCATAAATCAGATTAGAAAGTCTATCTGACCAACCAGTTTATTGTGTTAAGTCACAGAACTGAGGCTGCAACAGTGTATGTGTATACTACACACTTGTATATTTTACGATAAACTTTTCCAGTGATTTATTATAATGTGCTTCACTGTCCTGTGTGATTCAAAACAAAGGGAAATGTGGTAACATTTGAGAAACAGCATATCTTGTGTAAAGCAACGACCAGCATATAATTTATTAAGACAATAATAGTTTTTATTACATTACCTTGTAAGACCTAGTGTCAGCCTTGTGTTACTGTAAACAAAGTAGGGTAATAGTGAGTAGTCAATAAATCAGACAACATTGCTTCACTTGATGACTCCAATAAGTGCCTGTCACATGACGCACTTATTGGAGCATGTCGCAGATCTTCATTTAGCCTCTTCTTTATAGCCGCCTCTTCCTTAAAAAGTCCTCCTTTGCATTATTTAAATTTGCTACACTGACAAAAATATTCATATGGTGCTGTTCAGACCAAAAGAGTGAAAGGATAGAGGCAAACATCAGTCACAGTTGCTTCACAATAAAAGCCTCCCTTTGGTTCGCCTCTGCAAAGCTTGGCTCTGCTTCCACCGGAACTACAATATCGTTGTCAGTGCAGTTACCTCCTGCTGGGATGCCACAGTGTAAATGCAGGCAATCAAGACAATGACATGGCATGTACAACTTAAGTATGCCACACCATGCCATTGTAAATGGAGCATACTGTAAGTCCCTTATTCAAAAAAATACCCCAGTATATTGGCAGAGAGTCACAGCGTAGGCTAAAACATACTTTTTATTGCCATGATTTATGTATAGTTTGCTTCTTTTTTGCATATTTTTTTAAAATTTAGTCAATTTACATATTTTAAAGGGGCTTCCTTTAATGCCTTTTGCATAGAACCTACTTTATTTTCTTTTGGGACAAGTAATATTCCGAATTCGGAAAGGATAAGGTTTAAGAATAAACAAAACTAAATTTAGTGCATTAGGTCTACTTTACGTAAAATAATCAGTAGATAACAAGTTTTCATATTTCTTGTAGTATCCTCAGTCTTTTCAGTTCATGATGTTGTGATGATACAGCATCTTTCTCTACAGGACGTCAGAAGTGATGATGTTGCATCTTGAAATAGACAGTTCATCATTTACTTATGATATTGCCAAAAACTCTGCGAGCTGTAGGCTAATGTACACAACAGACAGAATATCATTTCAATATAAAATATCCTTCTGCTGCATTTTTAGCACCAAACTTTCACAACATGATGCAGGAATCTCCTCTAAAGTGCTCTCTAGAAAGCATCTAATCCAGACCTGATTCTGGGATAAATATGTACATTGCTGATTGGCTAAGCACAAGTCAGGTGCAAAGTTCGGAGATGAGTCATGGCGCCGTTGAAGTGTTAATGTAATATTACACAAACACGCCGCACAGAAACTTCGCATCACTGTACACACCTTCTTATCTGTGCTCCCTCATAGGTACTGTATCTTAACCATGCTGTAAGACTTCAATAAATGACCATTAACACGCTTCAAGGTTCTTGATTTCTCTTCAGGAATTACTCTGAGGCAACCAGGGGCACAGGCTGGAGATTTGTTCGCTTCCAGTCTAAAGTAAATAGGATAGGCAGAGGGAAGCAATCGCATAACCAGCACATGCTCTGCTATCAAGAAAACACAGCAGTCTAGATTAAGATTTTGTCATAACCAGAATCATTGCTGTTTACTTTATTCTTTAACCTCTTCCATCTGCCGATGGCTTTAGGATGATAAGTTGGAGTCCAGGTTCAATCACGGTGTACCGAGCGTGTCACCACTTTTGAAAAGTGGTCCTCGGAAACAATAAAATCTATCCCACGTAGTAAATGAGCCGTGAGGACGGAAGTGGCACAGAGAGGCGTCAATGTGGCCTGAGTGTAGACAGAGTAGACACTGTTCAGGCAGAAGATTTACTGAATGAAAGAAGAGACAACCTGGATGCTTCCAATGCTGATGCACTGATCCAAGAGCAGGTGGTTTAGTATTTTAAATTGACCCTTAGATTGTAGGTCTAAGTAAAAGAAAGTCATTTTGTCTTTAGTGATCATAGTCAGTGAAACCCTAATCATTTTAAGTTTTTAAATAATTTTAATTAAAATGCTTCGATTTGGAAATGAAAGGCCTCATGCGACGGTCAAATGTTTTGTAGAATGATTGCAGCAGTGATTTCAGCAGCAGCCGTAACTGTATGATCTGTAACTTTCCCCTTTTTTTCTCTGCCACTTCACAGTCTGGGAGAGAAAGGGGGTCAACTTCTCATCTTTGTGCACCCATGCAGCCAGACGTTGTGGTCTAATCTACGAGCGTCAGTCTTAACCTCATTATTAATATTTAAAAAAGAAAAAAAAAAAGCCGGCTACTTTCCATAGCCTTTGTTGCAGCGGAATATGTTTTACTGAGATACAGGCGGGGAAAAGCCTCAATTTCCTGCAGGGGTCGAGTATTAATGTATGAACTGCTCCTCTGGGACGCAGCAGCTTGCAGTGGAGGTTGTCAACTTTTCCTCAGGCTCATTTTGATGTGTTTCCAATTAACTTTAATTCCCTGTAAATAACATAAATCCATATTATGCGTATTGATATTTTTAGTGTAGATTCATATGTTCTTGATTGTTTGTTTGTATGATTGTGTGTGAGTCTGTTTGTCTCCTGGTTTTCACTATGGCTATAACTATTTTTAGAGGCTATTACTAACTGGTTCATTCAGGAATAGCACGGTGGATTGTTGATAGTCTACAGCGGTTTTGTGAGGCAGATCTAATCTTCATATTAAATAGCAGTGAATAAAGAAAAAAGAACCACAATCTCTTTTCTCTTGATAAAGGGTCTTTCTATAAGGAAAGAAAAAAATGCCAAATGTTTGTATCTTTATTTGCCATTCAGATTTGCCAGTGAGCTGCTGTAAATTGTACCATATAAACAGTGTTTCCAGATGTTCGACATAGAGGTGAAGGATTGTACACAGACCTAAGAGTGTTGTATTTCATTCAGACTATCAGACATTTGAAATCTGATCACAAATCAGCCTGTCGTCGTGTGTAGAGTATGTACAGAGTGTACATATGTTTATCTGCCTGTATTGGCTGTGTTTCTTGTTTAGACTCTGATTTTAATAACTTGCTATATTTTTTTTTTTCTCCAGCAGCAGATAATATTTCCTCTCAAACCGAATTCAGGACAAACTAGACATCATCATTACATCGACCACAGCACTCATACCTACTTTGTTATATTAATAATTTATCTAAGTTATTATTTAAGTTTCTGGAGCTCTCTATAAATTAGCAGATTGCTTAGAATTAGTAACATAGATAACATAGATTAATAAATAAAGCTTCACTTTGTTAATATTGATTCCTAACTAAACTCACAGTAAATGCATAACTCTTACTCCAAAACAAGATCTTGTATTGTTAAATAACCGTATATTAGATTAAGTTCAGCTAAGAATAAATAAATAAATAAAGTTACAACCAAATCCAGATGTATTCAGATTTTGCTTATTCATGTGTTTCTTCTTCTAATATTCAGATCAGTTATTGTGAAATCGGAACATAATTGTGCTCGCAGACGACTGCAGAGAAAGCAACTAAGACAGATGTAGGAAAGCTAACAGATCCTTCAGAGGACAGGGAGGAAACGAGTTGAAGGGAGGAGAAAGGCATGACCTCTCTTGGCCACACCACCTTAGCCAAAGGATTAA
This sequence comes from Polydactylus sextarius, assembly GCA_016801845.1. Lineage (NCBI taxonomy): Eukaryota > Metazoa > Chordata > Actinopteri > Polynemidae > Polydactylus > Polydactylus sextarius. Next base: position 4,473,737 of record CM028911.1, on the reverse strand, counting down.
CCAAACAGCGGCCACTGACAAACTTTCAGGAAATCAGAACCACATGCTCGAAGGGAGGTGTACTGAGATGCTTATTTGTTTTTGCTAAATTAATGGGGGCTAATTGATAATGTCATTACATCACGGGAGGGGCACAGGGGGAGAAGGGCAGGGGTAAATATCAAGGAATGCTGCCCATCAATCGTCTGTGAATACCACAGATGCTGGACTCTGCCTGCTCAGAAGATTAAGATCTGCTCAGTTAACCAGGAGCAGACCTGAGTCTAACCCACCACTGCACCATGTGCAGGATATAACACATCACATCCTTCACAGGCCTCACTGAGGTGTTTAGAAGAGTTTAAGTGGTAATCACATATCATTTGCTACAATAAAACTTCAAAATGGGTTAACTAACACCAGCACTGACGGATCAAAGCAACTGTGTTTATCCCATTCTTAGAAGTAATCCTTTCTTAACATCTGAGAACATTAGATTTTATTGACAATGTGGTCATTTTCAAGAGGATCGTTTAAACATCTTATAAATATTGATACTTAATGTTGGAGAAAAAGCACGATCTCTGCCAATAGAGGAAGAATAAACACAATACGTATGTTCAAAGAATTCTGGACTACATAAGACTGCTAGAGAATAAGACAGTGTTGCGTGTTGTGTTAGTCAGAGCTCAGAACTTGGACTCAGTGTTGTGCTTTATTTAACAAAGTTAACCTGGAAGTAATACACAATACATCTGTCAGCTTCTTTGAAACTTAAGACATGAAAACAAAAACTAATCGAAGCAAATGACTGCAACAATTCACTACCTTAAGAAAAGAAACCGGAGTGATGTTGCGTTTACTGTCATATCATGTAAAAGTGTGTGTAAACAATATTTACTAATGATAATATACACAAACTCTCAGATGCAGGATGAGACATTGGAGCTCTCCGTCACTGGGAAAAGTCAAACATCATCAGGGTTTACAGGTCTTTAGAAAAGAGTTTATGACAAACTACTCAGCAGTTCTGATTAAAGGTTTGACAAATTCTGTCATCATTTACTCGGATCATTTCAAATCTACAAAGCTCACAATCAAAGAAAAAAAACATGGTCAATAAATCAGCAGTGGACCAGACTGAAGGTCTGTATCTGCTTACAATCAACACCACTCTGCTTTTCAGAGCTTCAGAGCAAGTGCAGCTGTGGGAGAGAGAGGATGGTGGCTCATGTGCTCCACTAGTGATTTAAGAGACAGCATGGGGGTTTAGAGAAGGAAAACAAGTTCATTACACTTCCATACTTGCATATCACTCCCCAAAGACCTGTCAATGAGGACAGTGGAAAAATGAGCGGGCCTCATCCTCTCAAAAAAAAGTTATTAGAAGAAGCCCAAGGGTGAACATGTCATTTACAATTCTTACCCTGAGACCCTTGACCTCAAACTCTCTGGGGTCACAGCTTCATTTCAAACAGTTTATGTTACTCCGGCGCTCAACAAGCACAAGTTTCATGCTTTCTCCCAAACAGCATAAGCCGGTTTTGCGCGTGTATCTGTGTAGGTTGCAGGGGTGGTATGATGGCAAATGATTACAAATGTCTCCGTTCTAGCATAATTGGATCAAGCTGACTCAGAGCTTATTGAACAAGATCTTGGTTGTTTCGAAGCAGATGGATTAACAATTAAATTTGTTTGATAATTCCGTGGAATACACCTTGAACAGAAAATAAGACGCATTAACTTGAATAAATTACATTCTTCCCACAGGGAATATCATTAGCGGGGAATTCCTTCTTATAACCTCCCAAAAGACTTTGTCTCACTCTTCATCTTTTAAATGGAAGAAAACGTCTACAGTACGTCTCATCTCTTTCATGCTGCCTTCCAGCTCATAGTTTGTATTTGCATAGCACTAATCTGTTTTACAGTAAATGCTCTGGAGCCATAACCTCTTGTTTGCAGGAGCTATATCCTAATGAAATATAACAAAGGTCACTAAAATAGCTTTCACAGCTTTAATTAAATCTGTTTTTTTTCCCATTTCAATATGTTATTTTGAATTTTATGGGGTTGTTAGTTATACATCACTTGCACATCTCTTTTTGAATTATAGTAATAGTGTATTTACACCAGACAAAACACAAAGTATGTAGGTCTGAAAAAATATGTTTTTGATAAAAGAAACCTGCACAAAGATCATGGAAATAAAGGGCTGAGTGATGCTTTGATTAAATAGTTTATCTGTGATCCGTAACAGACACCAGTGATGTACTGCGTGAGTGTTGTAGACGAGGTGTGGCTCTATTGAAATGGTTTGAAAAGGAATCAGAATTACAAATTATACGTCTGTTACACAAGTTGGTTTTTAGCCAGGTATCCATCACAATTTAAATTATATCACAGCGTTTTGTGACACAAGTATCATAATGTAAAAATAATTCCATCTTGTCAAAACTCCTTGTTCAGAGCTGATTTTCAACAATATCAGTTATCAGCTAAAGAAACTTTATCAGCTGAGAAAACGGTTCATCTTGCAGGAGTAGCACGACCTACTGAGAGCACTATCGCCGCCGAGGTTTAAGTTTGATGTGTTTACGAGGAGCGAGGTTATTAGAAATGCTGTGCGTGCTGTGGCTAAAGCTGCTGTACCTGTGTACGAGCAATACTTTTCACATTAAAATCAAGCGGCAAGCCATTAAACTGGTGCAGAGCCTCCCAACTTTGACTTGGCCTGTGACTCACCAACTGCAGAAAGATAAGCCCCCACTCAATAGAGCCAAGCCTGCAGTTAGCATATTAGCTTGACAGAGGAAAATAATTTGTCAGAACCTTATTTTAAAGCACTATGAATGTCATCCTGTGTTGCTGCTCTTAATTGAAATGTAGTTGGCCAAGCAAAGAAATATATGGGCACACATGGATGGTGTCGGCAGGATGTTTTATGGTGATGGTAACCACACCTGGTTAATATTAGCATCCTCCTTACTGTATACTTTACATTCCTGGCGTCAGTTTTACTTTGATTTATCCAGGAGAGGTTAGAAGTAGATAAAAAAAAATAGTTTTCTGTTTTAGCAAATCAGAGATTTTCTGATAACAAGGGTGATAAATTTTTTGCACAAATTATTTAGCTGCGAGGTCATTTCTGAGATAACTGTAAGCGTTGCAATAATGCTGTGATCATGACTTATGGCTCACATCTTGAGGGTTGTCATCTGCAAATGATTCTGGCCAAAGGGACTAAGCCATTTCATGTGGCTGAAATCTTCCAAAAAAAACTTTTCATAGATAGATAATAGCTGAAAACAGCGGAAATAATTAAGGTTTTATGTGCTCGTCATAAGTGAGCTTCTCTTTATCATTGCAATGCTCAGTTCAACCTGTTAACAACCACTTGTAAAGAATTAGATTATTTCTATGTAAAGCTGTTTTTTCTGGCACTTAAAAGAACAGACAGCTGAATATGCAGGTTGTGACGGTCACATGACGCTGTGCAGATTCACATACAACGTTACTTATCATAATCTATGTTCTTCACCGAGACCAAGGGTTGAAATTAGTTTGCCCTTCCCCCCCTTTGTGAACCCTGCCACAACCCCGGGCTCCTGAACCCACTTGTACATTTTAGGCCTTGATAATAAACCAACATCTGCAGAACTTACAAGTGCTTCACCAGAGTTAATTGAGTAAATTGAAGCAAGCTGCAGAGCAGTGCTGATCTATGATCCCCTGTTGAGGGCCCAGAAGGGAGACAACAGATTTACTGCATGGACAGTGGGCGGCCTTTTGTTCAGGCCCTGGTTCATGGGAAGTTTGAGGTCAGTCAGGATTAAAATATCTTAGGGAACAAATGGAGTAATTTGAGTGCAATATACAGAGCACTCTGGCGTTTTTTTTAACCAAGGATCCAGGTGTGATTTATTTGATTTTAAGCCCCGTGTCCCTTTTTCATCTTTTTTTTTTTAACCCATTCCCTATTATTCTGGATTTATAGATAACATGAAGATCGGCTCTTTTGAATAAGCCATTTAGTTCTGGTTGACATAACTGAGAGAGAATAAGTCATGCTTATAAGCACAAACAAATACCAAAGAGGAAATATCTGTCTTTTCTCTTGGGGGTAATAACGCTTGACCTCATTAGAGTGGTCTTTAACTTTTTTTAGAGACGATACTAGAGGTAAAGACTTGAAATACCGTGTTCACTCATAATTAATCAAATCTGTTCATTTTAAGTTTCCTACTCTCTTTAGTCAAATCTCCTTTCTCATATTAACTGGTTAGAATCTGAACAGAAATATAAAAATCGGCATTGCTAACTTAACTTAACTCTACCTTACAAAAGCACTGAACTGAACTGAAGTGCTAAGAGGAAATGTGATATGTTAAGTAGGCATGCATATCAGATTCATGTGGAAGGGGGTATAACAATTTTAGTTACCAGGGTCAAGAGTTTGATCCTGGTTTTCTCCCGGAGGAAGGAGCCAGGTGGCTGAGGTGCTTCTTTTATACTGTGATTGTGTTAAATTGAGCATTAAAGAGAACTACTCAAGGGTCTCGGTAAAATGCGAGGAGATGTGACTGATATTGATAGGAACATGAAGAGTGTGCTGATACTCAGCGATACGTACAGAAACCTAGCAACTCTCTCGTAGTGTTTATTTTGTCCATTAAGTTTTAAATCACGTCATGTGATAGTTTCATTTTCGGGCTTTTACCAGATGTTTATGAGTCAGAAAGGTTGCTAACAATCAAAGCATACTTTAACATTTCATATCATATCGTTACGTTTTACATTTTAGTTGATTGTAATTGCCTCTAGTCTGTTCATATCTATCTGGTGTTTTAAGCCGCGTTGGTTGGAGTAGCTAACAGATTTCTCAGAGTGGGAGGCAGCCATGTAACTTGAAAGAACACAAAGACGAGAGGATTTAAAATGTGGATTTGTGTCTTGAACAATGGAGTGATAGAGCAAATATGCCTTGATGGCTCAGAGGAGAAGGCCTCTACCGTGTAACAAAGGGAGCTGCTGCTGGTTTCAGTTCAGCTCGCACTTTCTCTGACGTAGAAACCGAAACCAATAAATGTCTGATGCAATCAATTTCAATTCAGTTTTGTACTTGACCAAGTATAAAATTAAAAGCATCGTCTTTGTTCTGTTTTATGTGATCATTGGCAAACCCACAAGAACTATTGAGGCTTCTCCTTGTTTCCTTTTCTGGTTTTCTACCAGCTCTTACCTGTTCCACAAGCTCCTCCTTAATTTATTGTTAGTGTCACTGCCACAAATCATACAACATAATAAGAGTGTCTCCGTGTTAAATTATTTAATTAGTTTATAGCTGGTCTGGCAACAGTCTATTGCCAGTTCAAACACGTTTTGTACAGTTTACTTCCTCCGGTTGGACCAAGTCACCTGAACATGAACAGCACACCTTTATGTGCATTCACTGTTACAAGTCCTGATGAATTGGACATAGAAACTAGCAGAATTACAAATGGCCTTTCTTTCAATGTGTCCAGATGTATGGAAAAAAACAGTATCAACTGGTTTTAGTATCTCATTTAAGCATTTGCACTTTCACACTTTGCATATCCTGCACGAAATTTCCTTTGAGGAAATATTCCTCTGGACTCTCTGCTCCATTAACCAGACTTTACCGATAAGTCAATACAAAGAGAGAGAGAGAGAGAGATGAGCACTGATGGGCTGCGATTGTTACCAGCCACAGACACACCCACTGATAAAGAATGATAATGGATTCTTTTAAATCCCACACTGTTTCCATGTGCACTTTGGATGCAATGCACACTTACAGTGCATGTTACTGCATTCGTGCCTCTGGGCCATTTCGCTCAGGTGACATAAAGACTCGACCAAACGCTCAACCAGTGTACAGATAGCAGGCGACACTTATTTTCACATTCACATTTAGCTCATTGTCATAAAGCAGAAACCTTCACTTCCTCAATTTTGCTGGACTGAGCTCTGTAGATCTAGTCCATATTGTAAATCACTCTGTTTACAGTAAATATATGAATGGAGACACAGTATTTACAAAAACAAATAACCTTACACAATATCTAACAGACGTTCAAGAGCGCTGAGCAATATTTTTTATTGCTCCGAGCAGGACGCAGACCTGCATCTGTTACTGCAGCTGTCTGTAGCAGAAACATGCTCTTTCGGTCTGCTGTTGTTATTTCGCACAGCCACATGGATCGCAAAGTACAAATAGCCTTAGCTGGTGGGTCAAATCACCCTGTGGCATTTCCTAAATGCATTCTCCAGCGAGCCATCTTCCGATTTCTTGACTGTGTCTTTGATGTGTTTGATAATGTCTGTTAAAAGTTCCCAGGACCAGGTGAGCATTCGCAGGTGAGGATAGTTAAGCGTGTGACTGCCAGCGATTCATCCATTAAAACCATCCACTGTGAGGAGTTTAATCACATCAATGTTTATTCAATATGTATTTGGCTGTTGTTCATGATTGGCCCAAATCATCTGAACCAGACATTCATTCCAGTGGTTCTGATTAGAGAGCAATGTGAAACACAAACAGCTGTTTCATTTGTCGGGGACTATTTCTGATATCTCTCACTAAGTTCACAGAACTTGGATTTATCCAATACATAATAATCAAATTACACTTGTGAGAGAATTACTCTAATTGCTTCTATTCTCCCTCTTTAACACACGCACACATGTTCACACACATTCACACACACACACAGCTCCATCTGTCTAATAAGGACATTCACAAGTTAAAATTAAAGCATATGCTCTAATAACTGAAGGTGATTAAACATTTAGGCCGAAGCTGGCTTCATTCCCAACAAGCAGATCTTTTTCATGTAACTTGTCGAGGCACACAAGTCTCATTATCTTGCCCAAAATACAAAGGCTACATTCCCTACGCCAATAAATTTCCTCGTGATTGGACGCAAAAGATAATTAGCCATGTTGTATCAATGGGCCGCCAGCCACACCATCTCTTGAAACCTTTCACGCCCAGACGCGGCCAACAATTGGCTTCATGCCTCCCTCATTCACATACAGTTGAGTCAGTGCATGAGGGTTTCACAATGGGAAGGGGAGGGAGTGACACACAGAGCAAAACAGGCCGAGAGAGAGAGAGCAAGGGAGGAAAGGTGGGAGGAGGGGGTAAAGGGAGGGAGAGAGAAATAGCGGGCCAAACTCGTTTTCCGCTTGATGGGTTAGCTGCAGAGAATGCGCCTTTACTAGGTAAATGATTAAGGGGGGTGGGAGGGGGACCTATGCTGCTCTGCTATTATGTGCTTCAAAGGTCTCCAAAGGCAGGTTAAATGAAAAGCAAATGTGTTGCCCTGCTGCTCAAATACCTCAAATGTTTTAGCAGGTGCAAGCAATGAAGAGGTGGGCAGTGACAGCAATGTGCTGCACCTTGCTTGGGAATCGTGGATCCTCCTGTTTTTTTGCGAGGAGGGGGGAGAGGCGGATAGAGTCGAAGACCATTGAAGACTGAGTGGTTGTGGTGGTGGTGGGGGGTGAGACGACTCCAGCGTCTGGCAGCGTGAGGGAGGTCGAGCTCTGTTCAACGTTCTCACCACTCTGACCTTCAGCTCACACACAGGTGAAAAGGCAATTGGGTGCAAGTGATGTAGCTGAGGTGTTTGAGATTGAGATCTCATGGTTTGTTTTACTCGTTCATCGTTCCGGTGATAACAGCAGTTTTGTTCTCTATACGTATTTCAAGCCTCTGTAGGTGAAGTATAGCACTGAACTATCTTCTATTGCTTTTTTCCTTCCTTGACAATTACTTTCATACGTGTACGAGTATACAATGAAAACACGTGACTGAAACTCAGGCAGGCCATGGTTTAGTCCATCTGTATATTCCACTGAAAATGTGAAAATGAGTCATAAACATTACAAATTTAAAAAATAATGTTCATGGATTTCTTGAAAAACTAATTTTTAGCAATGAATGCTTCATTTAGAGTAAATAGTGTATTTGCTGGTGGCTGCTGTCACCTGAGGATTAATACACATTTTATTATTGAGTAGCCTGATCAGGTGTGTGTTCACGTCACAGAGGAATATGTGATATCAGGCATTAGCCTCACAGATGATTCTTACATGTTGGATTCAACTGATTGTCAGTTTTGGTTCTTTCATGAGATTTGCTGAAAACAGAATGCAAAAGATATAGAATATCATCTAAACACTCAATCCCTTCAGGCTGGTTAAGCCTTGTGTTGGTTTTGTTGACGTGCAGACAATCCTACATTGATTACCAATATCCTGAGTAAGAGTGTTGTCATTAAGCTTAACAAGACTCAACAAAGACAACTCTCACACTAGTCCAGTGAAGGAACCACCTGTCATTAAGTAAATTTAGGCGCCATCACCAGGTCAATGCAAATCTGATTATCTGCAATTACAGTAATAAACAACACTGTGCTCCAGTTAAACGACTGTGATCACGTGTAGTCACCATTGATGGTGTAATAGCACTGACATAATCAGTATTGCGTGTGCATGCAGTGGGCCCTATTGTACTGCTTTTATAGTCTCAATGGCGTTGTAATCATGATTTTTTTTGTGTGTGTGTGTGTTCGCATGTAAATGATGATGTTGTTGATGCTCCAAATGAATCAACTCACTCTCAGTTCACCTGTTCCATATCAGCAACGTCCATTACATAATCACAGCGCAGTGATTACAGGTCTCCTACTGGCAGAGCAATTACCTCAGCTTGGTCATTATCACCTCATAACATCATCTGCTCTCTACATATCAGCACAGACAACATAGCTGTATAATACTCAGTGTTAGGTCAGAAAATGCATCTGCCGCACTAATGCAGTGTAATTTGTTCATTATAATAAGTGTGAAAGTAATAGGTGTAAACACTGATAAGCACATTTGTGATACCTATTATTCTCACACGTGTCTGAGTGCAGACATTCGGAGGAGATTTGCACAAAACAGAGGTTCACACGAAGAAAAAGAGTCAAACCTGCTGTGATTTTTTTTTTTTTAAGAAAATGAAATTCTAATTCAGATGAGTTTTATAATAGGAAATGTTTCGCTGTAACTTGGCAAAACCTCTTAGCATCATGGTAATTAGATAAAGTTGGTTATTTCAGGAGGAATTTCTTTTTTACTTCACGTCTCATTTGTACGAGATTAAATTAGTGTACGAATAACATGTTAAATTGACAGGATATCATTATTTCATGGGATATTTGAAAGTCAGTGAATTATTGAACAATTGAGACATAAGCAGTGATTATTTTATTAATGTTTGCCAGTGGTGGGAAATATGTAAGCACTCCCATACTATACTCAAATACATTTCTGTATTACAAGAACTTTTACTTTTGACTCTCGGTGTATTTTATATTTTATGTAAAGTTCTTGTGTACTTGTACTTAAGTAACATTTATTAGAACTGTGCTGCTCTTCCACCACTTCACATTTACATCAGGAAAGTAACAACATTGATATATAGCAGATTTTTTTTTCATTGTTTGATTTGGTTTGTTTTAATGGAGACACATTTGTCGAGCGTAATTTACATAATAAACATAAACTAATGTTTATATATTCCATCATTAAAAAACACTGACCACTCAGTGTGTCAACTCCGTCTGCTCCACATTTCAAAATGACTTTAAAGTTACCTTTATTTATATTTGCTTATGTTTCCCTGTGCTTGTGTTTTGTTCTCAGCCTTTTGTCAGATTGGTTGACTGATGTCTGAGTGATGCATGGCCAGGCCAACCTCACGTAACAGAGTGGAGCCCATTAATGCAGCTTGGTAGAACTCTGTAATTGCAAATGGTGATGGCTGACGTGATTCAAACAGAAGGTTCAATTCAAAATGAATGTTAACCGCTGGTGTCTAATGGTACGATTCATCGTACGTGTTTTCTGATGTATGTGTTTTGGATCTGCTACGACTGCAGCTTTGCAACATTTTTTCTTTTTTTCAGTCTTTCATTGATGGGATGACCAAATTATGTTACGAGTCAAACTAACAAAAATGATGTTTGAAAGATAGTGGCATAGCAGAGGGCAGTAGCTATATCATTATGACATCGTAATTACAGACAACCTTTCCTGGTTCTGAATATAGGCTGTAAGTGTTTCTCAATGGATTTTTTGGAGCTTTTTGATAATGTCATAGTATTTATACAGCATCTAGACCTGCTTTATAATCATAAAAGATGTGGAAATCTCTTTCTCTGCAATGTAGGACCTTTAGCTTGTGTGCCATTGCACAAATGTTAAGTACAAATGAAAAATAACATTTCCTGGTGTTAGTTCTTCAAGCCTTTGTCTGGTAAAACAAACTTCCTCTGTTTCTGTTCATAATGTGATGAATGTAAAGAATGATGAGTGATGAATTCTGGGTCTTTGGTTTGCTTTGCTTACTGTCTCCTTGCCTGAACCATTTGTAAATCCATATCCAAGAAGTACAGGTGTTGATTAATCCTCTCGACATTTTCCCGAGACATTCTTTCACTCGTATTGACATTCTTGCAGCTGCCTGGCGAGTGGTGGGGAAATGAAAGCGCTGCCATGGTATTTTGGAAACCCCTCAGAAGTCAGACTTACACAGGCTAGCTGCTGTGATGGCCTACATTATGGAGTTTACGGCCTGTGGGGGTCTGATCCCAACAGCCCAACCATAGGACCCTTAGGATAATGCCTGTCCCTGACTGGATCAGCATATGCCAGACTCCTCAGCTCCAGTTTACTGAAAACACAGGCCATGTAGCTGTAACCATGAAAATAATGAAGTATATAAAAATGATCTCACCCAGTGAAAAATACATCGAAGAAAAACTACATCATGAGCCTGAACTATCATCATTTTCATCTAACAGTGTTTCATATTCTACAACATTAAGAGTGTACTAAAAGTGAACCCTGACTTGACCCAGCCAGTAAAACCACAGTTCGCCCACTTCTTTCACCCTTGGAGCCGGACACAAATACAGCGGCTGCCCTCGCCGCCTGCCCTGTTGGAAAAGGGTGGTTTTATTGTGGTTATGTTCTCTAGCAGAGTGGTAATGAGTCGCATTGCTCTGCGCTGCAGCTCTGACATGGTGTAACTGTGTTACACTGTGGTTGACTCCACACACAGCCAAGAAAAGAATTTCATGGTGGTGGTTCAGCCACAGATAAAAAAGCTTTCTCTTCATTAAAAAAAAATAATAAATAAACAAAGGAGGAAAATGATATGTCAACACATTATTGACATAACACTTTTATTCCCCTCGTCTCATTACGATTCCTCAGCTGTGTTGTCGCCAAAGTGTCAGATGGAAAACTGCTCGCAAACTAATTTAAAAGTTCAATCACGTACCGTAGTAGCAGTTTGTACTTTGACAAACTCCTGGCGCACAGTTAGTACAGTTAGTAATACAAGTGGACACACACACCCACACACATATATTAGTGTACCGAAACAGCACATGATAAAAACCAGAATTAGTCCATTGCTGTTTAAGTGGTGAATAAACACACCCCACTGTGCAGCTGGATTGTTTTTGAACATTTTCCGAGTGATTGATGCTTTTTCTTCCCTGAGAAAATTGTGTGCAGTTTAAAAGAGTTTAGCTGAGGAGGGTGGGGGGAGGGGGTGGAATATTATGCAAAGAGGCATCTCAACCAAAAAAGCTTTTTTTTTTTTTTTAAAGGGTCAGGTTGAGCACTCACTGATGGAGCAGCGAGAGGAATCTTGGCTTCTGTACTTATCTGGTGTGCGGAGTGTGGGGTACTTTCCTCCCTCTTTCCTCCATTTCTTCTCTATCTCTGGCACCAAACTTATCAAAATAATGTGCAGTAAGATCATTTTTGGCTTGCGCCTGACAAACTGATATAAATTTCAATCTGACTCTGACAGAAGTTTTCATTTTGCCAAGAGTGCAAAAAGAGGTGTGTGTGTGTGTGTGCGTGCGTGCGTGTGTGTGTGTGTGTGTGTGTGTCGGGAGGTGTACTGTACACGTATTTGCGAACACAAGTTAAAATGTGACCAAAGGAAAAAGAGGAGTTGGCCAGGAAATGTTGTGTATTTAAACAAACACTCAAGATGAACAAACATTCTGGTTTATGAGTCAATCAGTAAACCACAGATTCTTTCACGTCTTACACCACTTCTGAGCCAAAGCTCTGTCTGTGTTCCCCACTTGAGAATCACTTTAATAACTCTATTATTATTCCTCAGAATCATTATTATTATTATCATTACCACCTGTTGGGAAACACTCCAGTTCAGCTGAGCAACCGATGTGAAAATATTCAGTGACTTCAGTCCGACTCCGTCTGATTCGCTGCAGCCGTTTTGTCAAGTGTCCACTGAGCCGCTCAGAGTCACAGGTAGAGGTGGCGGAGCGACAGCGGGGCTCTGGCGGGGATGCCACTCAGCAGTGTGCCATCAGCGTCCCCGGTCCAGTTTGGCACCAGCTGCAGGAGCAGGAATCTTGCACCCTCATTACACCTCAGCCACTCTAATTACAACCTGCTCAAGAGCTGTTATCCTACACCTCACAGTGACAATGACAGCGCCTCCTCTTAGAGGCCTGGCCGGTTTTCTGTACCGCGGCGCAACACAACACCCCCTGTAAATAAATGACGCTCCTGCTGGAAAGAACACGCAGCACGTAGCAATTACTAACTCAAACCTGTGATCTGTTGGAGGCGAACATTTTCTTTCATATGATATTTTTTTTTAAAAGGCGCAAATGCCATTTTCTCTCAGATTTTGATGATGGTGATGATGGTGAGGATATTTTAATGCTTTAAAACGAACGATGATGAAACCAAGCAGAATTCTTTTTGGCCCTTTGCTCGGTTTCATGGAGGAGAAATCCATTTACACAACAGGCACTGAATTCGCCTGTGAATGTGTTCCATGGTGTCCTATCACACACACATTATTGTTTGAGATCCTGTGTTATGCTGACAAATCCTCTCGTGGCAGCAATCACCTAAGCGTCTTCCATGAAAGGGATGTACATATTCCTCCACTTATTTCAGAATTTATTGTGTTCATCACTAATCCAAAGATGGGTTCCTCATGTAATACCCACCATCTAATCATTCTTAGTACTGCAAGGGCTTGTTAGACAAGATCCCGTAGACTGTAATTGTTTTGTCAATTGATCCCATAGAAAAGCACAGATAGATTAGACAGCAGGAAACAGTAGAACATTATTTTGAAAACAGAAAAAAATCACATCTTTGCCATTATTTAAAATACAGAAATTCTTCCAAATTAAAATCTGCTTTAATGTGAAAAACGCTACATTAACAGGCTAGACTGTGCATCTATGTGAACACCTTGCTGCTATTCCTTTTGAATACAGCATACACATTGTTTTTGATAAAGTGCCTGACTTCTGAGCTCTGTGACAGCGAGCAGTAGCTGCCTACTGTATGTCCTCGCTGAACCTAAACATATTACACAGCATAATGTTTTTATAAAAGTCCATATTAGGCCGCGCACATCTTAAAAGGTTTATGACGACCATTTAGCATCATGAGAGCGAAGCTTAACATGGCCATGTCAAGATAACATGCAAGCATCCGTGTTGTTTTCATTGGCTGTCAGCACAGATTTTACACTGGCTGCGGGGAAAAGGGGGTATATGTGCTTAAGATGCTCCTGCAAGGGCTGTCGCTGCAGGAGAGCGGGGACGAGGACGGGGTGGAGCAAAAATAGAACAAGAGAGACAGAGAGCTCTCCTGTCCAAAAAGATGATAAGGAAGAATAGAGCACAGTGGATAATTTGACTGGAGTAGGGGGATAATATGGGAGCAGTATTTTATTTGAAACGGCAGATCGTCTCTCATCCGAGCCTCATTCAGTTGTCTGTGCTGCTCTGAAAAGGAGTGCACCGGCGCTGCAGAAACTAGGTGGAGCTATTGCTTACATCTGTGTCCACTGGCAAGGAATCAGGGCCAAGAGAGGAGAGGAGAGGGGAGGGGAGGGGACAATGTTTAGGAAATGAATGCAGTGCAGGGCTGGGTCACAGCCTAGAATAAGACCTCGGGGGTAAAAGAAAAGGAGTAGCGCTGTGAACTGTGCACCTGTCACACAGGATCTAGAGGGTCTCAGACTTAAAGTACAGCTTTAGGCCTGCTTGTTACTCCAGAGGAGGGCAAAAATATGAGAAAATGTCTGCGCGGTTCATTCTTTATCGAATTGGTGCTACACTACACCCCTAAAGATGACACCCGACAGAAATTAATCTATAGGGAGATTGTGTTGCAGTAATGCTGAGTTGAAATTTGCAGACTAAATTACTCTTTGGCTCTATCTCCCCCATCACCCATGCATCATAAAAGCAGGGGTTTAGTGTGAGATGAATAATCTCGCTCCAGCATGCCTCTCTTCGGCTGCTCCCCCTCACGCCATAATCGTCAGAAGGCAAGCCAGCTTAGTCAACCCTGTGCTACGGGCCAGGATAATAATTGCTGTATTAATTGGTGTTGTCCAGGCTAGACAGAATATAAGAGATCCCACTGGGGCTAATAATTAATGTTTTTTACCCTCTCTTTCTCTCCTCCTGCTCTACCTCCACACACACACACACACATACACACACATACTCCCTCCCTGCCTTCATTTGCCATATCATTAAGAAAGCCCTTCAATACCTCCACCAATCTGAGTAGCAGGATGATGACGTCTCACATGAGTATTTTTAGATAAGGCAGTGGACAACAGCACTATCGCATGTGCTGATTATGTTTATTCCTTAATCTCACGCTACAAAAAGATCCGGGTATCATGTGTTCCTGGCTGCTCGCAGTCGTCTGTGGGGATGGAGGGTCATGTTAAGGCCTGATGTAGCAGTGTTGGATAAACTAAATTAGGCTCTCTTGATGAAAGCGTGATGGCAGGACAGTTAGTTGCAACATATGGCTGAAGCTTGTGATTAAGTCCAATCCGATGCCTCTCCCAGATGAGCGAAGTAAAGAGTATAGAGCCGTTTTGTACAGTAAGACGCGTGTAGGTGTGCACTATATTTTACTCGTCTTTGTTCTGCTAACCCGACGGCTGCTGTGCTACTGCCCCTCCTTGTGTGAACCTGCTTAAGTTCCTTGTCGAAGCCTAGTGAGTCAGTCAGAGAGCGGCTGCCAAAGAGGAGAAAAGCGTTTTATGAAAGGCACACAGGAGCTCATGGCAGTTTTATGCAGCCCTCCACCTTCAGGAAACAGATAATTACAGGCTGCATTATGTGCTGTAGTATCATGTCAGAAAGTATAGTGACTGCACAGGACTGTTGAATGCACCATTACAGCATGTGTTCCAATTGTAAAATGATGATTATACTCTATGATCCTTTTAATGACAGATGTGGGGATTTTTTTTCACTCAGCTGCTATTTAGCACAGATCTCAGTGTGGTGCTTTTAAACACATCTCACAATTTAAGGGGGAAGCAACACAAATTTGGAACTAGTTAAGAGAAAATGGCCTAATAAGACTCTCATTGAGAGCGCACTAACTTACAGATCTGTCACAGCTTTAATTTAGTGACCTCCCATGGTGTACTTGTTCTTTTCATTTCTTTCTCTCCTTCTCTTTGTTTTTCTCTTTGCTTCCAGGATAAAAAAAATAAGAGAAAAAAAAAAGAAACTATTGAGGATATAACCCTTTTCGTTTTGGGGGCTGATTGAAGGTCATTCAAACATGAGTACCTGTGCTGTGGAGATTAGGCAGCTTGGTATTAACAGGCTTCATTTCAAGTCATTTGAGGTTGTATCTGGCATGTCACACACACTGCCGCCTTAACGTCCTCTCTGTTGTCCTCAACTAGGTCTATTTACTGTACACCTTAATTGTAGCCACAGCTTTAATAAGGTCCAAACGGAGCGAAAAAACAACTCCTCTGTAACAACGAGCAGGGGGAATTCACTGAGGCGCACAGCTCAGCTCTGCAACTGGGCAGGGAATTAGGACTATGTAGAGGCCCTACTTTGTTAACAGTCCTGACAGGGTTATTTGACCATCTGCTTTAATTACAGGTACTGACACACTCACAAGTTAATGCCTGAGTGTCACTCCTGCGAAGGTGCAAATTAGTTTCCACTTGAGGAACCAGGGTGTGCCACAAATCAAACTAACGACGTCAATTGGCCTCAGACATCAGGCACAATCAAGTGATGTGTCTGAGCAAATAAATCTCATCAGTCTTTTAATTTTAGGCGCCAATGATGATTATTTATGGAAATACAATTCCACTTATATATTTTTAAAAAAAAAAGATAGAGGTGTTTTTTTTCTTTTTTGCTGTCTATTAGCATGCCACTGCACCTCTTGTGAGAATTTATGTTCCATGAGAAACACTTGGCGCTATGTTACATGTGTACACATGTAGACGGTAGGACAGAAATGTTGCCACCATGGTTGGTATTTCAAAGGCAAAGGTTTATGAAGCCTGCAGGGCAAATTAAACAGCTGCATTCCCAACATGCCTTGTTTTGCAATATGCTGGCACTTAAATTAACGGGTGTCTTGTATTAGAGCAAGCTCTCAGTTTTTAGTTCGACCCGATCGGGTTCCTGATTTCATTTGAACCTGGTCAAACCGAAACTGCATCCAGTTAAACTGACAATTCTGGCCCCATAATGTACCTCTCTGCTTCAGGAGGCTTTCCCTCTTCCACATCTGCGTCAGGCCAGCACCTCCGCAGAGGGCACGACACAGGGGAAGCCTACAGTATTACTTTTCACTTTTCACCCGCTCTCACCTCTGACTCATGGGTGTTACCACGGTGAACTATCAACTAATCAGCTTTCCGCACATATCTGCGCAGCGTCAACAGTTTGCCTGTTATTCCCTGTTCTTGTGAGCCGGCGTAGAAAAAGAGTGAACTCTGTGGCACTTAAATCAAGCAGTCATTAGTAGGCGAACAGATTGTCTTTTCTTCCAGTGCCTCTGTCCTTCAGATAAACAGGCCTGAGTGCTGACATATGATCCCTTCAACTAACACAGCCCATCCTGACCAACTGATGGGAGGAATAGTAATCAGGCAGCCAGTTACATGGACTCACTATACTGCCCATAGGATGCAAACTTTAAACTACTTAACAGAAAGGAATGAAAAATGCAGCATGTGTTGCATTGATTTGAAGAATATTTAATCTCTATCAACTTAAAACTGGGAAACCCTTAAAATAAAAATGATAAATTACACTTGAGGATTAAATTGAGCACTAAACAACCGTGTGTGTGTGTGTGTGTATGTTTTCTGAGACACTTTGAAATCAATTGTTAAGAACAAGAAATCAAAAAGAGCGGCTCTCATTCTACCTAACTGCGTGTTTTCATCCAAGCTGAAACGTCTGTCTTTGTGATCTCTTCCTGCAGGAGCCTGACATTCTGTCGACTGCCCAACTCAAGCAATAACTGTCATTAATTAGTCTGATAAATTACGTCCAAAACAATGACATGTTTAAATGGTCCAATTTAGCTCAAATCCTAAATGAGATATTACATCAAAAGCCAGCCGTTTCTCTCTTTTAGCCCATTTAAAGAGGCATACTGCCTTCCTGAAAGCATTTTAAAGGTTACGATTTCCTCAGATGATAAAGCAGTACCTTTTAATGAAATTCTAATTAGTAATTTCATGGACTTTGTTACCAACCATATCTGATTAGTGCACATTTTCACAGCCCACTTTAATTAAGCGCACTTACAGTACAGTTTCAAACATCTCCCACTTGAAGATGGAGCTCGGCGCGTCAAAAAACTTACTTTGTAAACACAAATGTTGCAATTTCCTTTTTTTAATTAGATTAAATTTGAATACGTTTCTTTGTGTGTGTGTGTGTGTGTGTGTGTGTGTGTGTGTGTGTGTGTGGAAATGTTTTTTTTTTTTTCTCAACGTCTGTACAACATGCCCTTCAACATGAAAAATGTGGTGGTGATAAGGTTCTCATTACCTACCATGATTTTTGGTTATTATTTAATATGATGACAATACAGTTAATTGGCTACAGCCTCCACCCACCTCTCCTCATGTATCCCTTTTTTGTTGTTATTTTTTTAACTTTTTGTCTGAGCTTAAACTCGGCTGCATGTATTAGGATTTTGACATTATTTTCAAAAGGCGTTGACTTGACAACGAAAAACACAACTTTACCTGGTAGAGGTCGATACTTCAACTTGTCTGTGTTTTTAATCAATACACACACTGTAACCACATCACTCTTTTTCCATGTACGTTGTATGTCTCCTGTCCCATATTGTCAAAGCCAATTACACAGTGTTGGTGTGCTGCTGAGGCTTTGGGACTGTTGACCAAAAAGCCCCAAGACATAATCTGATTTCACTTTCATTCAAATCGTTTTCCACTTTGAGATCTAATCCTGGTTTCACAATATGAACTCTGACCTCGAATATCAACTGGACCGGGGTTGGTATTTAATGTTCATCAGTGTTCGATGTGGGAGTCTTCCCCTCACAGTGGAGTGCTTTTGACACAGCCTTCACCCAGCCGCCCCACAGTGGGCCCCAGCGGACCCTCTCAGGTCCCTAACCACACAAGTGTTTCCACGGTGGCGAAACTGTTTCAGTCTGACTGACATCCCAGTGTTGGGGTACAGAGTTATAAAAGTGCACAAAGCGTGACAGACCACCTTGGCCCTACCTCCTCGCCCCATCTCTCCTTTTAAACATGGAGTCCACCCTGTCAAGTCACATGCCGGAGCCGTAATTTAGACTAATAATTACCAGACATCACCACAATGAAACATCAGTGTCTGAACTTCTTTGGACCAAACTGAATTTTAATACATTTGGAAAAGGTTGGCCGGAGGCAGGAACCCTGCACACTGGGAACAGCATCGCACATGTGGAAGCACTTTGGGAAGTGATAAATGATTTGAAATCCACAGCGTCCCTGAAAATGGAAATTAGGGCGAACAGGTGTTAAATGGGAACCACTGGTGCATTTTGAGCAGGGGGAAAGAAAACGTAGCGGGTCTTTGGGGCCAGATGTGACAGGGCCGGGTCCAGGATGGGGAGGGCGTTGCTGAGTGGTCATGGCCTGAGGTGTGTGATGTGTGGAGGCCCACATGTGCCTGACCTCTCCACCAAGAAATAACGGATCACTTGTGTCAGCTGTTCTGGGAGGAAAGACTCTCTCTTACGCCTCCCCCGTTGTTACAAATACGCTGCTTCCCTGGTGCACACAAATAGTAATATTATCTATTTAGCTTTAGCATAACTGGCCTTATAGATAACATATGTGGTGTTATTTTTAGCAGTGATCTACTTTACATGTGAGGTATTCCAGCTAAAGAATATGATAATCGCAGCTTGCACATTCTCATCACCTCTGGCATTATTGCTAATTTGTATGGGTGCCGTCTTTAACATGGATAATTGCCATAAATTGGAGCTTTATTCACAGAGGGTCAGGAAATGGCCAAGTATAACAGCCATCAAGCGAGGAAGACTAATTTTCCCTCTGCTCAGCCTTATATTCTTACAGGAATTTTCAGGCTAAAGGAACTGGGCCGTAACATAAATGTCCATGATTTCATTCACATCATGCCTGGGGTCCGTCCACCTCAGGGAGCCATTTTAAACGTGATGAGTCATTTACATTGTCAGAGATAATGAATGAATAACAAAACGGCGAATGTTGCTGGCATTACAGAAAATAACTCAAGTAAGTAGGAAGAACATACATGGGATTGGGTTTCATTGTTGGGGCGACAATGAATATTTTCTAATTCTGGATAGTTTGAGCATTGATGCCGCTGACAGTAAGCCAGCCTCTGTACCCAGCTAAACCTCCACTTTCCTAATTCACACACCTACACACATATCATCTAACTGTTTGGTCGACTCTACTGGTGAAGTTTCTTTTCCCAGAATTTCCCAGATTGACAGGAGGTTCTTGTGTCTGGTGATTTCACTGAAAACTTTCTCAGACTTTTCTCTGAATTGACCACTAGCTCTAACTCTCAGATTGTCTTGTCCCAGCTGTCAAAACAAGAGGCGTCAACATTAAGACACGTATGCAGTCCCGGGTGATGTCAATGCTGTGTTATACATCAGTTCAACCTAAGAAGATCAGGGTGAAGCGCTTTGCTGAGATTTTCGGCACTGGTTTAGAAAATGACCAGCTGTTGAGACTCTGTGGTATTGTATAGACTTCATACTAACAGAGTGGCACACTGCCCAGATGGAGACTAATCCTACCTATAAATCAACATAAGTTAACCATTTCATTAACCCTGCTGTACTAACCACTGCTGTGGGAAGGCTGGGTGGCTGCATTGTTTTGTCATGACACCACTGTATGGGAGTTTAATTGGCTATTCCATTAATAACACGGGCAAACTAATTTAGTAGAACCTGTCCTCTTTAAACCACGGGAACAAAGAGTAGGAGGGTGGAAATCAATCTCAGCTTTGTGCCTGAGCCACTGACCCGTTCATGCTTTGAAGATTGCTGCTGTAAAAAAAAAAAAAAAAGCATCTGAGAAGTTATTTAACTACAAACAGAGCCTACCTTCCCCATTCCAGCTGCATAATCAGGCATAATAAGTGACTGCAAAGGTCCACTTAATGTATTTCTAACACTGGAGACCTGCTAATCCTGTCAGGGGGAATGAAATGAAGGGGGGGGACCGTGCAGAAGCCCAGCCATGGAGCTGAGCGTTTAACTCCATAACCATGCAGGCAAATGCCTGGGCGCCTTTCACACAAAAAGAGAAAGAGAGAGGAGAATAAGCCCAGCTTCATATTTCAACCCAAAGTGAGGATCCATTTTTCCGCTTTAGTGGCCATCGAGGAACAGTGGGAATAACAACAACAGCAGCCACGGCAGTAACAGCCTGTCTCACTGGGCTGAGTCCTCATAAACCTGTGCCATTATCACTCTCTTTATGGGCCTTTAAATAGAGAGCCCTTCAGATCAGCCATGTGTGCTCGCCTAGGTGAGCGTCGCTTTTCTCCCATTTGTAACAAGACATTTAATGCTTTTTTGATTGGCCTTTTTGTCAGTAATAATTTAAATAAAATATTCTTTTTGCAGACGTTGTGTACAGGGTTTACATGTTGGAATATTTGTATGTGAATATGCTTGAATATAGATTTTTTTTTTTAATGGAGGTTTTTGTTTGTGTTTATTCTCTGAGCTGACTCCATAACAACCGGTTTATTTACAACACATAATCTTCATTTATGAAACACCCCGTTTTGCTCCAGTTAACTAACGTAATGCTTTCAAATGATAGAAAGCAGAATGGGACAAAACCAGAGGAAAATATTGAGCCTTCGAGCCTGGATGCCCCGCAAACAATGGAAGCATAAAAAGGGAAGAAAACAAACAAAGAGTCCCAAATCAACAAACACACTGAGACTCATCAGATATCACATTTTCCCCAGCTCTGTTTGTCAAAACACCTTTTATGGTGGTCTTTGAAATTCAGGGGCCCCATTAACAGTTCAAGCATATAATCACATCTCCGTAATGAGGTATTAATTAAGCGAGGGGCATCTATTGGCCCGCTAAACAGCCTCATAAACAATTGACAGGAGATTTGCGATTTTTGACTCCCTGACACCATTAAACAAATCAATATTGGGTTTTGCAGAGATGCTCTCCGGCTGGCTCTCTCTGGTCTTTGCCAATCAGCTCTGTGGAATACTAATGAGGGAATTAACTGCCTCATATTCCGCATGTGTCCCATCAAACAGATCCTTATCGAGTGAGTCTCATTTGCATGGAAGAAGACTCTGCTTTGTAGGTAAAGATTTCACAATATGTCACTCATTATGCCAGCCCACCCCACCCCGACTCAATCTCCTATCCCTCCACTTGTCTCTTATTTTCTGTCAGACTCTTGAATACCCCCATGACCACCACACACACACACACACACACACACACAAACCTAGACAAACACACACACAGCTTCACCAGACATCCACCGGCTCTGTTTGCTCCTCGAGTCTCTTGCAAAGACATGATGATGTAACATAATAAACAGAATAATGGTTTTCAAGTGGTGTGTTTATCCTCACTATTTCTGCTCAGATTTTATCCTGCCACGCCTACGGCGCGTTCTTCTTTGACATGACTGCCTGTTTGTTGTCGCCTGGCATAGCGCTCCTTTTGAGTGCTCGTGTAATCTTGTTTGATGAATATTGCACTTAGAGTACTTAATGATGTTTGCTTTTTAAATTACAATGCTGTCGTCCAAACCTGCTTTGCCACCGAGTTCTACACAGTCTAGAATAGTGTTGTACATTTCCTGCAGCTGTTTTTTTTTTTTTTTATGACATGAAACATCTTTGTTTAAAATAAGAACAGTAACTACAAAACCATGAAATATAATTTTTTTCTCTTACTTTAACCTGCTAATTATTGGTATCATGTGGCATTTTTTACCACTGGTAACACGATGGACCAGCATTTAGTTTTTATTATGAATGTGCTCTTATTTACCAACTGTGTCCTTGTACCATTTACAACATACTGTTGCTTTCATGCTAATACACTAAGGAACAATAGGTGGTGCTACCTTGGCAACAGATGCAATAATCTTCTTAAAAAACAAACATGGATGTAGACACTTTTAGCGTTGACACAATTAAGTTTCAGTAAGTTTTATGCTGCTTTATGTGTTTTATGATATAAGATCAAGTTTCCTTGTGGAGTTTTTCACCACTAGTTCTGTAGGGTCTTTTTTTTTAAAGAATGGGCCCCATTTTTTTTTCTTTTTTTACACACACACATTTAAAATGATGCACTACTCCTCCTATCCATGGTATATACATTCATAAATACTGCTAACAAGTAAATATGAAGAAGTAGGGTGCATTTTGGTGTAAACTTGAAAATAAACTTTTAAATATATACATTTTTAGGCCTTTATTTATTTTGACAGAGACATTTATTCACATCATTAACAGCAGGATTGTGTACGGTAAATTTATTAATGGCTGAATTCCATTTAGTTGCGTCATACCTGTGTCCTTGTACTATAAACACTGCCATTACTTATTGTTACACAGTGTTATTGGTACAAAGTAATACCTGCTGCTGTCTTCTTCAAAATGTCTGCAGTGTAAAAAAAAAAAAAGGATTGTAATACATCCAGCTCTGTAGGATATTACATACATTACATCAAAATGACAAGTGCGACATGGATTGAAGCTGCATTCATCGTATTTCCACGCAGCATTACATTCTCCAAGTTTAGGTTTCAGCAGGTGAGCCCAGAAGGACAGAGCATCTAATTTAATCTATCTCGGGAGCACTCGTCGCACTGCTCACCCCAGGAAAATGAGTGACAGGGGATGGCCTGTTGTCTTTGTGCTGTGTGTGTGGCCGCGGGGCGGTGAGTTAATGCAGGAGATTGACTCTTAATTGCAGTGGGGAACGCTCATCTTTTCTCATTAATGAGACGGAGTCAGAGCCTGGAGATTTTCTCATCGCACAAATACACTCCTCCACTGGCCAGGTTAAGTGCTGGTTAGATTATTGGTTTTTCCTACATATGATTTTTTTCCCCAAGCACTATGTCTCAGATTGTGAACACAAGCAAAAGAAGAGATGTGAGTGAAGCAGGGGTTAAGGGAAGGCTGTTGTGTGTGTTTGTGTGGGTGGATTGGGGGGGGTGTCTCTGAAGTGAGGCAGTCACATGTGTGATACAAGTCCAGAAGAGGCAGGACTCAATCCAAGGCGCTGGTGAAACCTCTCCATAGAGTCTAACAAGGCAGATGAGGGGGCCATTTATGGGATCGTGTTTCATTTGCATTTTGTCCAGCCTCCAGATCAAAAGACAGTCTTAATTTGAGGGCCGCACCAATAGAAAGTGAGTGTTTCCTGATGGATACAGATGTTGCGGCTAAGGCAGAGGAGAGGCAGCAGAGCAGAGGGGAGGACTGAAGCAGTTGCTGCGGGTCTGGCTGTCTGTCTGTCTGCTTGTCTGTGCGTCTGGGAGGTTGGGGGGTTAACCTCCACCTAAAGAAAGACCACTGGCTCCCCATGATGCATAACCGTGAGGGATTAGAGAGCACAAAGCAGCAGACTGTTTGGTGAAGCACTAAAATGTGCTCCTCTGGGGCTCATTGAAAAATGATTGCCGATTAAGTGTTTGAAGTCTGCCAAAGACGAGTGTGCGTTTTTAGTGGGATGACGATGAAACTCTATCTTTCCTGCTTATGCAGGCAATTTTCCCTCTCTTTTTCCACTAACTGTACCATGATGTGTGTTCTCTTGTCGTGCCTGGAGTTGAGGTTGCCAAACTCATTTCACCTCTTGGACCCCAGCTTGACTGCAAGCCAGACAACCAAAAGTGATAAGAGTGAATTAAGCTGTTACTCTCCAGCGGGAATGTTATTATACCACCAGAGAGGGGCATTGATTTCCTTAAGTGAACAACAGGTGAACTTGTAGCAAATAACTTGGCGGCTACCTAAATAGCAGGTAATACCGAGTCTATAAAGATAAAATTATGTTTATGGAAATAAAGGGGAGAAGGTTTCATAACTCAATTCACACGTGATAAATTGGGTCATGTCCTAATACCATATTTAGAGCGCCATAATAGTCATAATTTCTAAGAGGTCCTGTAAGCAGCAATTACGACGGCTAAAATGTTGTATTTTCCCAAAATAATTTGTTGTTTTCTTAAGAATTTACGTAAGAGCTGACTATAACGCAGTGAAATGTAGCATTTAAAAAAAATCCAGGAATAGAATAATGAAGTAGGACTTAAAGTCTGCAGTGAGGGTCAGTCAAAGTCGCCCTGCAGAGGCATGTGGAACCGTGCTTCCTTTGATTAATTGAGCCCCTAAGAAGACTAATACTCTGAAGTGAACTGGAGGAAATAATTTGTGCAAGAGACAATGTCAAGAGTGATGACAAACATAGCTTAGTGTTTCCCTGGTTGCACCTCAATTCCCGGCGATGTCAGCTTTGAAACTGCGGCACTCCTCAATATATTATCATGTTACACTCATTTGTTTTCATTATTGCATCAAAGAGGATCTGGTCATGCAGCGGCCATTTTCTGCTGTACGGAGGCCTAGAGAACAAATGTGACTCCGGAGTCACACCGGGGTTATACAAACAATGAAGAATCTGCAGTTTAATAAAGGGTTAGATTCACATTCTTATGTTACTACCTAAAGAGAGCAACAGCCACTGGACTTCAGGGTGAAAAAAAAGTAATGATGATAATAATGTGTTTCTTTATCTTGGGCTAATGTTTGAATATATGTGCCTAGTTTAAGTCAAAACATCCTATTACAAAACACCAAGCGCCCATATGTTAAACTGAGTCTTTAAAGACTTGAAAGCAGTGTTTTCTCTGAAGTAGTGTTGGTAAACAATGGCTGAGTTTTGTTTAAGAGCTGTAAAAGGAGCTGAGTGGGGTATGTTAAGTAGTCTCACAGAGAAGCTGGAGGGCAGGGGGTGAACGGAGAAGCCGGCCCCAGCGGACAGGTGGAGGTAAGATGAGAGCCGTACCACCCAAGGGGAGGATGAACTTGAGACGTGTCCGTCACCGTCCTGTGAAGGTGGAGGTCAGCAGACAGCCACGCCGGTCGGCCTGGATGCCCCAATCAGCGGGAAGTTAGCAGACCCTTCTTCACTCAGATGAAATGAAGCCACCGGCGGGCCAGGTCAGTCACAATTAGGACTCATAAAATATAATCAAAACCTCAAAAGCTGGGCTGCGATACTCGGGTGGTCAGGACAAGAACAGAGCACATCTTTGTGCCGCAAAGAGGTTTTAACTCAAGCGTGAAACAGACACACCTTGTTCCAATGACTAAGATGTATCTCAGTCGTATCTATCAACTCGGGGGAAAACAACCACCCTTAAAGTTGGTGCCATTGCCAACATCTGCTCTAAAGAAGAAGAAGAATTAATTAAGTTTAGGAAACTATGATTCACACTCGTTTTAAGTGTCACAACCCCTGCCTAGACCCTTTTCCACAGTAAATAGCACTTTTATGCTAATCTCCCCAAGACATCAGAATGTGACGATAACCATCTGTAAGCCCAGAGGTTGTTTTCCACGAGCATCTCTATCTATGGCAGACTTATTGTTTGTTTTTGAAATCCGGTAATTAAGACAGCTGCAAATTTGTATTTCTGTTGTCTGGGGCCTGGGGCCAGGATTAACAGCATTTAGCATTGTGGAGAGTACCCCGCCCTCCTTTCAATAGCATAGATTAAAAAAAACATGGAAAGATGAGTTTGTGTCACGGTGAAAAAACATAAACATATTTGACATATTTGTGTAAATCGTTCAAAACGGTGCCAGTGGTTAATTGATCGTTCAGACATATTGGTATGTTTACTGTTAAATGTTGTGAAGGGTTGATGTGTGAATTTATATATATATATATATATATATATATATATATATATATATACTGTTGATGTCAAAGTGACAAATAGGTAACAGTGAGTAATTATTACTGTAATCTAACTTTTCTGCTCTTCAAAACCAACCGCTGACATAAATCACATTTTCTTAAGAGAAACAATTACAGCTACACCTGCATTGGCAGTTTTGACACCAAAGTGACGCGTGATGCCAAAAGGTATTTGGAATGGCCATTGCTTTTTGACACTCATTACCCCGGTATTACAAGAACACGTCAAGCATGAACATATTTCCCATTTCTGCTCTATAACTGAAACAAAGAGTTACATTATGGCCGAGGAATCCTCAAACACTCACCGAGCCTTATTTGCCCCCGGGCTGCACCCATGGGTGACATCTCAACTCCCTGGCTTATTACACCTGCCCGTCAAACTTCGGTTCCTGACCCTCTTGCTCAATAACAAACATGATTCGAGCCGTCGCTGGGAGTGACCCGCTGTGCAGACTTGCTCACCAAGAGGAAGTTTTCTGTTAAAGATGGCGCTTTTGAAAGCAGATCAAGGTGATAAGTCAGATTGAGCAGGTAATAAGTCATTTTAAGTGACTCGTGATTTAACTCACTCTGACGCACTGATATCCATACTGATAATATCTGCTACAAATTATAGGCTATGAAAAGATCAACTCTACAGGTTCACTGATGTGACAGTAAAAGATTTTGACTGTAGATTAAGAAGCCTCAGCTATGTGTCTGCCTCAGCCTCAGCTCACAGGTCATAATTTACATATTTTTCACAGTGTGTTCTTTGCTATTAGTAGTAAACTATGTTCTTCGAGCAGTGTCACTATAGTTAAAACTGATGCTGTGACGAAGTTTTCACATTTTTTCTTCCCTTATATTTCGATTTAATTATTTTAGAATTATTTTTAATCCTTAAGATCTTGTACCTGCTGGAGCCACTGGTGCTCATCTCCATCAGTTCAGTAATTCAGTTTTCTAGCTCCGTGTCCTTGTGTGTCTCCCAGTAGCCCAGTAGTTTCTCATCAGTATGACCTGGTACCTCAGCATCTGACACAGACCTTGTAAATACAGCCAGTATCCAGGCTGCTGTGTCTTTGGTTATGTTTCTCTAGCTCATGTTCCAGGGTGTGCTTGTGTAGCATTAGGGGTCTAAGCCTGGAGACACTTACTGGAGGTTTGTACCGATATCTGAACCCTGTTTCTGTTTCAAAGAAAGCTATGACATTAGCGCTGCACCGTATATAAATAATCTGTGTATGATAAATAGATTTGCACTTGTCTTAGTGTTCTAATGGACAATTACTGTATTCTTAAGTTTTGACTAAAGGCTGTGGCCACTAAGGGGCATAATGCACAGTCCAGAGAGTCCTTTCAACGATTTATTAAAAAAATAAGGAATGAAAGATGAAGCCGCTGGTGTGATTCCGGACATACAGAGTTACATATTAAAGAATGTGTTTCTGCCTGCGTTTATGTGTGTGTGGTTTTCTGAAAAACAGACAGAACAGAAACTAATCAACTATGGCTGTACAGCTAACATAGATTACTGAACATAACAACACAAATGTGTATATATAAGTTTACTTCCAATGACATTCTTGTCTTATAACAAGAAACAGAATGTAATTACGACACGTTCAGAGTGTGAACGGCTAGGTCCGCCATTACACAAACGCAGTAAAAACGAATGAGCGCACACCGATCATGGAACCACACCAGGGAAACAAATAACAACAGAATACAAAGAGGAAAACAACATAACAACACTGAACTTTCCTCCCGAACTCTCTCTCACTAACGGAGTCTGTGTTCTGTCTGCTGCAGGGTGCAGCGTGCTCTCTGATTGGCTGACTCCTGAGCACTAATGAACTGATCTTAGCTCAGCCCTTTGCTACACTTAGGGAGGTTTTTGAATGTGTGTTTTACCTGGTGAATTAATATTTTCAGCTGCCAATTCATTGCAATGATTATTTACAAGAGATTTTATAGCTGACACATATGACGAAGACTTGTGTCATACGTTCCATGCTGAGTACATGGATGCATATAGTCTTGGCTGCATTGTGAATCTGCAAAGGTAGAGAATGTGCGTCAGAGGAAAAGTTTATTTTTCCTCATACATTCCTCCACCTTAGCTCTGTCATAAGCTATTTTCTGCTCCACTGCAAATCCTAATTGATCGAGCTCAATCTTAGCTTTACATTACATGGGCAGATGACATCATGTGATACCGATATTTTGCGCCGCTCTCGCAGGCTAATGTTGTTTTGCCAGCTTTATGGCAACGCACCGTCTAGACCAAGGCGTATGTACACAGAAATTGAGTGTATAAATGTTTAGACAATCATTATTTTAATTTAAAAATTTTAAGGTTGACTTACCTTTGGTGGAAGGTGCCAGTCATTGTTGGATGGTGGCAGCGCGAGTGTTATGCTAAGGCCTCCAGTGCTTTGGTGTCTCACAAACTCGCATTCTTCAGGAGACTAAGTCAAGAGTGAAGAGACAATAGTGTAATTTATTAGATAGCTGAAGATCGGGCCCGGCTGTCAGTCCTGGCTTGTCTCAGAGGTTACACTACATAGTCTTTTATTGTTTCAGTTATGAAGCAGTGATGGAAGTAATTTTGCACATTCTCATCTGCGTCTGTCATTTCTGACACTCAGCGCTCTCATCAAATAATCCCCGTATAAACCCTCACCGTTTAAACACATCTTGTGATTAAATGGAGTGGAATAGTTTCATATAGAAATAACAGGGAGAGTTTTGAGCCTTTATAACGTGATGTGTTTTTCACTGTACAACGCTGGTTTTATTCTGCCATTGTGGTCACATACTAAACTTGTCTGACAGTAGCATTTTTCATCTGTAATGTCTTCATAACACGTTAATGTGCAGTTTGTTTTTGCTATGAAAACACACAGCACCAAGAGCACATTTTCTTTCTACATACCAAAGTCTTTCTTTTTAACAAGACAATTAAGACTCTCTCAAACATCAGTCACTGCAGGTTTTATTGGCATTCATTTCTTCAGGGTAGTACAGCAGCCTCCCAGAGGGGCTGCTAAATCAACCTTAAGACCTGAGACTAGTGCTTTAACCCCTTGACTACCTCTCTCCAACTCCTCCCCCTTCTCAAAGCTTGTCCTTTAGACATTTACTAATAAACAACAGGTCAGCACCTGTGATGGCAGGTGATTTATTTGACCCTGAACAGCCGTGACGAGCGCGCAATGGGGAGGGTGGCGGGCTGGAGGTTAAGGAGGGGAAGATCCTCAGCAAAAAAAAAAAAAAAACAGCTCCACAGCCCTGGAGGCCTGGAAGTCGACGCCCCCACTGTAAAGCACTTACCTCTTGCTTCGTTCTGCTTCTCATCTGACTGTTTTCTTTATTTCCCCAGTAAAAGACTCAGCAGAATCGTTCCAGTTTATCACCGTGAGCTCATAAAAAGCCTGAGGATAAAATAATCACTTGTACACCAGGGTGGGGTGGTGTCGGGGGGTATGTCCCCAGTGTGTGACATCACAGAGTATGACCACATTGTCTGTCTGACCACCTCCCAAATATCTACACCCAGACTCCTACCTGCCAGGCCAGTCACACAGGGCCACCATGTCGTGGACCAATGATAAAGGATTAAAGCATGTTTCCCTTGCATCTGTCCAATGGATTGAACTGATCAGACAAGGTACAGTGCAGGATGCTGTCCAAGGACCTAACAAGAGCAGAATTATTGAGTAACAGGAAATTAAAAAATTCCTGCAATGCCGATCCACCACTCAAAGCAATTCTTTTGCAATCTGGCCTGCCCCCTCTCTGAACTCCAGCCATTGGGGGTTCATTTTTATTGTTGTCACCGCCAGAATATCTTCAAATGAAAGAAAGCAAGAGGAACAGCACAGTCATAGTACGTTTGCTTTTTTTTCTACAGTGATGTTATTGTTTTATGGATCATAACATCATTATCTCAGACGTAGAGCAGCAAACCCGGACAGTAACACACATCCCAACAGTTAATGAAAATGCCGGGAAGTTTAATGACTGGGTTTAGTGTGATTCTAGGTTGTCTGGTTCATCCATTTGGGGTATTTACTTAGTTCCTCTTGCCAAATGCAGATAGCTCTCTAGCTGTTAATTCCCTGCATAATACATGGGATAAAGGCCTAAATGTTCCACTGTTCCAAATCTCTCCTGAATAATTACACTGAAATTTTATTCACAATTTATGCCTCTCAGAAACTGATCCTTTTCCAGAAATTACAGGAAAAAGGAACCAATATGTTACAAATCAGACCCTCATCTTACCGGGTGGACAGTGTCCTTTTAGGTCAGAAAAGCAGCCATGCTACCAAAACCACATTGTTTCATATTACAGCCATCACAGCAAACATGTATAACTGGATGAATCTTGACTGCGAAAGACATTTTCAGTCATTGGTATATTTGAGGTATTTGTTCTACACGAACAGATGGAAAATTATTGCGCCTTGAAGTGGCCTCTGAGTTTGACTGTTTGCTTTTATGTGGGTATTATTATGAATTATGTGAACACATTACTCAACCAGCTGTAAGTTAGAGCAGTCAGTGTTTGTAAAACTGTAAGGAGGTGTGAATGAAAACTGAACAGGAGCATCCGACCGTGACCGCAGGCCCACCCAGACCCTTTAGACTGAGTAACATCAACCTTAAACCCGCGTGTAAAATATTAACAAACAGAGGAAAAATTACCGGTGCATTACTTTAGATTTCAGCAACATGTGGGAACGGTTAATGCAGCACCGCTAATGTGGCCTAGCTGGCTGCACTCATTAGCAGGATGGCTGGGCCACAGGGTGATGGAGAACATCCAGGCCTATTTGTTCAAAACTTCAGCGCACCTTAACGCCACATGAGGATCTTGTGAATTCACTTCCTGCTCCAAGAGGGAGAGAGAGAGAGAGAGAGAGAACGGGAGCCACTCCTCCCACGACGCAGTGCAGCTGGGATCACGTACATGCACCATCAGTCCTCTGTTACCTCATTTTAACCCCAAACAGATCAGGGTCATAAAGTGTTAGCAAGTAGTCCATTTGTTTTAACCATCTTGAGGCAGCAGCTGGGTGGGGTTTACTCAACTGGAACAATCCAGACAGCGTCACAGAGTGTTTGATTCACTGTTCTTTCCTGTAACAGTCAAAACATTTTGCTATTACATTGTTAATGTTTCATCTCCGTGACTTCAAGACAGAAGTCATCAAAGAGGTCAGAAGATGAAACATTGACATTAGTCAGTAGACAATAGGCAATGGTCTGCAGCAGTCATTCCTTTTATTTTAGAGGCTACTTCTAGCACCACAACTAAGAAAGTCTTCTTGGGAGTGTACATGTTGTTTCCTCCTCTGCGTTAATTGTTTTGTTCTGGTGAAAACATTTTACAGAATCCACTTTATAGAACAAAGTTTTTCACTTTAACATTGAACATACAATTTCGCAGCGACAGGAAAATGACATAAGGAATTAATTGGTTTGTAAATGAGAAGACCCTTGTCATTGGCATTTTCACAGTTACATACACTTTTGAAACAAAGCATAAACGCAGCATATATTATCATTATCTAAGTTACTGAATGTCTTAGCAAACAGGCAAAAGGTTTAATATCGACTCTCATCTTAGATTTGTCTTAGTCTCTACAAAAAATGTCCTTCAACATTGAAAGCAGCTGTCTGCTACACCTTGAAACAAAGCCAATGAGAGACTGATTCAAAATATTAAAGTTGCAGGCTGTAATAAAAACCAAAACAATGAGCTGAAAGTGGCTAAAACGCTTGTTAGAGCTGAGATGTAGAGACACCAATTTTCTGGGTCTATTGTTCTAATGTATATCACTTATCATTCGGTCTATTGTTTATGTAAAAACGGAGCCGTTTTAAGAATATGACCAGCTGTAGGTGATGTTGGTCTTGAACGCTACTTTATTTGCCTTTAAGATCTGTTAGCTAAAGCAAACAGTCAAATTAGCTTGTTAGTGAGTCAAACTATCCCAACAGTCTGGGAGGACTGTGCCAACATGACATCCAAAAGTATTTAATATAGTAGTGTATACTTAATTCCTCACACAAAACACAGCAGTGTTTAGTTCTGTCATGTACATTACATCAACCTCAGCCTAATTCTGTTCCATTCAAACAATCATTTGGATTAATTGTCAAAAGAAAATCTCCTATATAGAAGCGTGACAGTGAACTGCTGCCCTGAAAGCTTTGTGTGTGTGTGTGTGTGTGTGTGTGTGTGTGTGTGTGCATTACGGCAGGAACACACAGTTATTTTTCTCCCTGTCACAAATGTGAGGACTTGAGTGGAGTGTGAGTTGTGTTTGAAAGGTGGTAAACCTGCTGAGGCTTTTTAATTTCCCCCCTCTTCACCGGCATGAGGGATGGTTCAAAGGGTGACTCTCTGACAGGGCATGTGATCGCTCCTGCGTCCTTTATCTGCCTCCCCACATTAGCACGTAAATGAGGCTGCACTTTGGGTTTTGGGAGCTGAAGTGTGCTCAGTGTAAACAGGAGTTGTACTGTTATCATTATTGGACAGATTTCTGACATCCTAACACCTCCGTTTCATTAACATTCAAAAGGGCTGGGATTTTGACACTGCCTCTGTTTATACAGATTTTTGAATACTTTGCTGTGGGGATTGTGTGTAAAACACTATACACGGTGTCTCCAATGTTGAGTTTAGTTATACTTCCATATTAGCAACCTAAATGTTGTTGTGTAAACAGCTGATTTTGTGCTTAAGAGTGAGCGATTTGCTATATCGCAACTTGAGAGACTATAGTCAGACTCTAAAGATGATTTGGACAAAAATGATCAGTGTTTAGTGTCAGATGGATCCAATATTAGATGTTTAATTTGCTACAGTCCTATATTTCAATGCATCCTGCATATTTATGTTGATGTGTATGCTGGAGTGTGTTCTCAGGCCTGCAGTGGGGTGACTGCAGGGTCCTGAAACTCCATTGTGATTCGAGCAGAGCTTATCGCATGGGAGAGAACTGGCAGCCTCTTAAAAGGTATTATATGTGCTCTCGTTCTCCTTCCCTCTGTCTGACAGGAGCCCTTGGGATGAAAGGGAAAAGCAGTGGAAAAAGAGACATCGGTTCCCGACATGGGGAAGTCTTTGTTTCTATTCTCTCCATCCCAAGTCTCTCCAGGAATCCTAATTTCCACCATTCACCTACGTATCGGCAGATAAAAGCTGGTTGAAGGGGGGGATTTCCTCAATTGAGACAGCTTGTAACCAGTCTCCATGAGGGGGGGAGCCGCACAAAGCTCTGGAGTGAGAGGAGGTTGGAGCACAGATTTCAAATCGCTTTGAATTCGAACACACTGGTGAGCGAGTTGTTCTAAAGGACATTTTCACAGAGGCTGATCTGAAACCTGGCTGGGAATCTCAGAGAGCAGAGAGTTTGGATAAGAACAGTGACACACGACATGAGAATCTCCACCAATCCTGAATATTCCCAGGGAAACGAAAGCGAAGATGTTGACACTTGCTTGTGAGAGGCTGAGTGCGCCATTGCCTTGTTTCTCATTATGTTGTTTTCCTGAAACGACTCTTATTAAAGCTGTTTTTTTTTTTTCTTCTTTTTTGATAGCGGGGTGGGGGTGCTTAGATGGTGATGTCCAAGTTCAGGGAATGCCAGGCTTGGCAGCTGACGTCCTTAATGCGGCTGCTTGGCATTAAAATGAGGGAGGGTAAAGTCCATGCCAGTCTCTGGGGAGTAGGAGGTGTTAACTTCTAATGGCTTTCTCTGCCACAGCCCTGACATCTGCAGGGCTCCCAGCAAAAGAGAGTGAGGCCTTTTTGAAAAATTAATGGAGCTGAATGCATCTCACAGCAAGGAGAGGGCTGGATTAAT
Source organism: Polydactylus sextarius (assembly GCA_016801845.1). Taxonomy (NCBI): domain Eukaryota; kingdom Metazoa; phylum Chordata; class Actinopteri; family Polynemidae; genus Polydactylus; species Polydactylus sextarius. The sequence goes on along the minus strand of CM028911.1, from coordinate 4,439,466 downwards.
CAGCACATTAAGGGCTAGCTCCGGATTGGAAATAATTATTGGAGCTGACAAGGTGCAGAGGTGCCAGTGCCAGCTCCTTTCAGGAATGCATTTTAAAAAGCAGTTTAAAAAGCCTTCAGATGTTGGCATTATCTTGCGTGACCAAATTAGGAGCAAATGAGAAAAGTTTATCTGGCATTTTGGAGTATTGAAAGAGCTTAGGCTTTATAAATTATACAGTGTGTGTTTGTGTGTGTGTGCGCGCGTGTGTGTGTGTCCCTGCATGCGTGTGCGTAAAAAAAAAAAAAAATGGGGGGTGGGGGGGGTTGCAGATGCGTTTTCTGCAAATGGGGGGAAGGGATGCAGGCTATAAGAATTATGGGTAAATCCGTTTTCACAAAAAAAAAAAAAAAACACCATAGGTTTCAGATTAAAAGTGGGTGGTTTGTTTTTTTCTAGAGGGACTGCACAAAACTTTAAGGGGGATTAATATAAATGGGTGCTTGAAACTATCATACTGTTTGTGCAAATGAAAAGTGGATGTCTTAACACCCTGAAAGAGCCAGACGGTAAACTGATTACTGTTGACCACCCATGAAAAGCATGAAGAAGAGGAAGAGGAGGGGGAGAAGAGAGATGATTTAATAAGCGGCATGTTTTTCTGCCTTTCAGAAATAATCCGCTATAATTTTTTTTTTTCCCGTGGAAGTGATTGGGCTTGTGTTACAGTCGTCATTAATATTCTCTACTTTTTCTCAGACGTGGTTTGTCAGATAATAGGTGCCTCCATCTGAGCAGAATCAAGTTGGCGCAAGACAAATCAAAAGATATTCCTGTCGGAAAGGTAAATCATCATAGTTTTTTTTTTTTTTCTTAATATTTGTACAGAATAAATCTTCTTATTTTAAGAGTGGTCAAGTTAGTTTTAGTAGTGTTGTGATAATAACCTTCCACCTGTGAGTACAAATGGGCAAAAATAAAAAAAAATCTAACATAGAAAATAATCTTTACGATCAGATTTCAGCAAGATTCAGATTCAGCAGAAGCTATAGTAAAGAAAGCTCTGCAGCCACACCTTGTGGTTCTTATATATTTGTTACATATTTTATTTTTTAAACCGTGCTACCAACGGTTAGTGATCAGAGCTTTTCTTTGGGCTGTTGCCCTGAGAGCAAACAGTATACGACCAAATGGATTAACAGTAATAATGTTTACATCTTCATGGTGATATGAAGACAACACCTTTGAAGAGAGGCGGTCCACAACATCAAAAGAGACTCTGTGAGGAATGCCAAATGTTTGGCCGAACGTTTGATCTTTAAAGCCCCTCGATCAGATATGTAACCTTGGATAGAGATCTCCATTATGGCTGTTATTCTCTTTTAACTGCAGCAGCTCTCCAGGTAATGGCAACGCACTCAATAACAAATTGGAGGAGCTGAGTGGCAGCAATCATCTTTACAATCTCTGTTCCACTACGGGCGAGAGAGTCGCAAACTTCAGGCGGCGGTAGAAACTTTAACACTGTGAATGAGCGATTACTCCAGCCGGTATCTATGTAATTCTGTTGTCTCGAGCGTCGTCGCCGTCCTCGGCAATGTAATTACACAAAGCATGACTAAAGTCAAACCCCAGAAAATAGGTGGATTTGCAGATGCAATCAGGTTTGTGACATACTCAATTCAAGGGATACAAATTTGATTTAACTATTTCCAGGGGTGATGTATGGAGAAGGATATTACTGAAAAGGCACGTAAATTGAAAAAATAAATAGGAAAGAGATCATCTTAATTACCTTGAAATTAGACTCATATTCCATGGTGCAGATATCTGAAATTGACATAGGTTAGAGGAGATTTCAGTTGTTTATCCACCAGCTGAGTTGGTGATTGCCATAGATTGCATATTACAGTTTGTATTTTCACACAGCGTATCAGTGAAATTGTGTTTGTTTCAAGATGTTGTAGATTATCAAACCAAAGGTGTGGAAAAATTATACAACAGAATTGCTTAATATTGAATACTGAATCATTTCCAGCATAAGTGTGTGTGTGTGTGTGTCTCCGTTCCATAGCCTGTGGGTGTAATGCTTAAGCTTTTACATTCGTGAAATCCAACAGGATATTTACCACCTGTAAATGCTTACATTTACGTGAAACTCTAATTTTCTCAAATCCATGTGTGTATGATTGTATTTCTGAGACCTCACCTCAGCTCCAGCGCCTCAGGGGCCGAGACTCAGGGGCAGAGCTGCCGCTGCTGCTGTTGCACTCTGTAACACTGAAAGTGCTGAAACTAAAACAGCCTGTGACTCACGTTTTGTCTCATTGTTAGGGTGCTTATTAAGAATCACAGTGGAAATGCTGAAATGCTCCTTTGGCAAAGAAAGATTTATTTGCAGGAAGTTTATGTATGAAAGTGTTTCATTGTGTCCAAATTAAAGCCAAAGTAAGTGAAATTAAATCAAAACTCTGTCTTTAAATGGAGACTTTATGCTTCCATTGATGATTCATGCCTCAAGGAAATGACAAACTTCACAAAAGTGGGCGTTTCGGAAAGACAAGTGGAGCTTGTCATTACTGCCTCTATCACCTATTATTCAGGCCCCCTGCGTTTATAGAGTAACGCATCTCTGCCCTGTGGCCACGGCCTCAGGCATGGCATTCTGGGTAGTGTTTGAACACACCTTTGTTCAAAAGTTGTTCAGATCCAGGGAATATTTATGGATCTCTTTTGATATTTTTTTTAATATATTGAAGTGTGGAATTCTGTGCTGGAGAATTGAGTCTTTCTTTAGTTTTCTTTCTTTCTTTTTTTCCCCTCCCTCATCCACATTTAAAACACAAGTCAACGGATTAATTTTTGTAATGGATTAAAGAGCTACAACAGAAAGGAAAGGCCTGTTCTTGTAAAAAGCTTAACATATTTGCCGTGCTGATCGCTGTCATGTTGTCGCGCAAACAGAACAAATCAATCCTTGTCTTCACGTTCACACGTCACCTGCTGAGTTGTTAGTCACCATCCACCACTAGGTAACATCCCAGACTAAATAAATTATGTTAAGCAGAAAAAAAAGAATAAAACCATTATCTATAAATATACTCAGTGAAGAAAATAGTCTTTCTAAATCTTTTTATTAAAAAAAATAATACAACAAAGGTGTATGTGCATACAAAGCATAAGGGGAAAAAAATCAGTGCAATCCTCATAATAGCCTGCAATTAAACTTTCTTCAAGCTGCCAAAAGAGATTTCATGAAGGTCAAGGGTCTCAGACTGGCACCATGGGTGCTGTGAGGGTGCTGATGGTACAGTATGGTGGTGGAGCAGAGCTGTGATAAAGGGCAGCTGCCAGCGATTTAATGAGGGAGCAGGGGATGTGGCCCCCCACCGCAACTCATCGCCACTTAATGGCACCACTAATCCCTGCAGAGACGGTGCTGTACACACAATTGGTCTGCCCTCCATGTGGCGAAATATCCCAGCAACACTTTCTCACACCCGGCATCAGCAGTTAGCTGTTCACAGTCGCTCTGAAAATGGTGCCTCTTTCAAAACAGAGGAAAGGATGAGCTGGTTCTTACAGGTGATTCGGTCTGGAATATGGGCTTTTGAGTGTTGAATCATGCTAACAGCGCCACATCATCCACTTTATAACTGAAGACATGGCTTCCTGGTGTAAAGGGCTAAAAGGTGTAAAGATGTACCCATTATTTTTCACTGCAAGACTCCTGTGTATGACTTCAGTGGGCCAGATGCTGCTAATCTGAGCGCTCATACTTCCACGGTGATAGTGATAAGGGTTAAGACGGATCCAATCACTAACCTTTAGTTACGTTCAAATGCTCTAGACATTCTTTCAAAACAGTCTTAATTGGCCTTGAGTGTGAAATGCAGTCTATGAGCTGCTGGTTCACTTGTTTTTCACAACACTATACCATTATAAAGTGGATAGTTGCTGACCTGTAAGCTTTGCCAGGAATTCTGTTCGACATTTTCTCTCACATCTATTCAACAAGAGCCTGGAGCCGTCGCTAACACCAGCGATGTGCATATACAGGCCTCCTTTAGTTCACTCGTCAAACACAATGATTTTGCTTTGTTTATATATGGCAGCAGCAATTCCCCTGTCTATATTTGAACAGATTCTCATTAGAATACCTGAGAGAAAGAATTTGAATTTATGGTGCCGCTCGCCCGCACGTATGCGGCATCGCCATCGAACTCTTCCAGTCCTCGCAGTTGCGAAGCACAGACGAACATATGGAAATTGATTTGCAAGTGAAATTCAAAAGCATGAAAATCCAAACCACACTCGGCAAAAAAACATTCCACACATGAGCGCGGTTGGTCCCGAGGAGAGGGAGCACTTGCACCGTCACAGATCCTGAAAGGTAATGTGTCTAGCAGGCATGTCAAAGCAAGCATGCTTCACTTGTAAAACATCTCAATATGTTAACATGAGTGCACGATTAACATGACTCATTTAAAATATACACATGTAGAACACAATCAGTTTCATTCCCAACTGGGAGTTTGCCTTGTTTTCTGGAGGAGAGATACTTATTCCCCTCGTCTGGATAATAATTTACAGATTTGCTGTCTCACAGAATACACTCATTCTTTGACTTAAGTTGATACTTTAGTCTCAGTGGGACTCCAGGGCAGCGGAAACAAAATCTTTATGATTCTCTGTCCCTCCATATGTTTTTGTTTATGAGCAGCTACCTCTTCCTGGGAATTCACCTCGCCTTGTTGGGACACAAAGGGCATTTTTTTCATAGCTTAGAGGATATGCCCATGCATGTGGTGCTGCCCACCTGCCCAACACATACTCTACTATCTAATATACATAACACACACACACACTCACACACATACTCAGTCGTACAATCCCTCCCCTCAGCCCACGGATCCAGATGTGCTCTGCTCCCGGCGTAGGTCTGAGCTGCCAGCTGAGGCAGGAGCATTACTCTGGCAAAGAGCAGAAAGGCCAGATGAAACAGACAGAGGAGGGGGAGGAGGGGGGATTAATGCTTCCCTACTATATTTATTGGGAACTTGTGTTTGCAACTACTCGCCACATACAGCGCAACTGACCCGTAGCACATTAACAAAACTGGCTCATTACGTGTTTTAATAAAGAACAGAGCCTGGATGTTGTTCTGGCTCCAACACACCGAGAATTTATCTCACACCTGCCTTAAAAAGAGCTAATTTTAACTTTTACACAGATTAGAAAATGTTTGTTTTTATTTTAAAGCTGATATAACTGCATGTGATTGTTTACGAGTGGTTTTTGAAAGGCAGAACCGGCTGATCTGGGTCTCGCTGTTTTATGGTGCAAGTGAAAGTCGGCTCTAATAATTTTAGCTTTATAAGGTAAACGAAAGCTCTCGATGGCACCGATGAATCTTATAGTGCATGAAAAGAAAACGCAGGGCCAAAGAGGGCAAACCTCAAGGGGGGGCGCTTTAAATTTCTCTCCAAGAGGATTATGGGGGATTTCGTACACAGACACTTCTCAAAAAACCAAAAAAGGGGGCCGTGGTGAATCAAATTATGTAGTGTTGGAGAAAAGAAAAGATTTGTTTTTTTATTGGTTTTTTTTTTTTTTTTTTGGTCTAGTGTGTTACATTTATTTTGTTGTGATGGTGTAATTGCCTCAGAAAAATGAGGACAACTTAATTCGCAGCTGCTCTACAGACAGACATATGTCCTTAAATTATGTCTCAGCCCGAAAATATGCAATTCATTTGCATTTGGAAAAGATTTACTGGCGGACAGACAAATCATTGTAAGTCTTTATCCCGTGGCTGTGAGTGCATATGATGAGCCACCAGTGGAAACAGAAATGGAGTGAAGCTCTCGCCGCTATTGCCCCCATCATCTTTGACAAATGGAGCAGCGATAGAAAGGCCTCTTTGAGTGAGTTGTAACTTTCGGCAGCCCCTCGCAGGTGTGGGTGATCTTTCATCCTCCCAGCCCTCCACCTCCTTCTCCTCCTCCTCCGCCTCGACGTCCTATCTCTGGCCTCCATCAAAAGTGAACGTGCTGCCCCAGGTTCAGATTAACTTCACTCTGACAGACCAAAGGCCTCCCCTCCTCCTGCCCCTTTCCACCTCAACTCACACATCTCCTACAACAGGGGAAATTAGGGCTAGTTTAGCAGATCTTACAGCACCACTAAACACCGCCCCAGATCGCTCACTGATTGCTTGGCTCAATCCATTGTCCCCCCCCTCCCACATCACCATCACCACCTCCACTCCCCTTCGCTTATCTTTGCCTTTGGCCAAAAGCAGCTTCTCTACTCTGAACCCACCTCCCCTTTCTTACACACACACACACACACACACACACACACACACACACACACACACACAAAATCCTCCCTCCAGCTTGTCCAGAGAAAATATATAACTAACTTATTGTGAACAGTCTCTCAGCAGGGTCAATAGATAATATCAGCTCAGGCTATTGCCGTGTCACTGTGTTTGCTTTGTGGTCTTTCAGCAAAGCATACTCAAAAGTTAATGTTTCTTTTAATTGTGGATTAAAACAGATAACTTGGTGTGTTTAACTGTAGCAGCATATTTCTTGGTTATTATTCTGGGTTCATTCTGGGCTTTTCATGGGAACAAATCTACCTGGACTGAGATCGCTCATAACAACTTGAGCAAAACTGTTCAGTTTTAAACATTAAACCTCACAAGATGTGTATCATTTAAAAAAACTTTTCTGACTATTGCTCTTGCAGCAATTATGGATGATCAACCTTTGTAGCAAAGCGCTTAAACGCCTGTGGTTGGGTGAGACCTATCATTTGTCTCTCTTGTCAGTTTCCTGTTTTCCTGAGCAACTCCCCTGACCTGGCTGGCAGGCCTGCCTGCCCTGAAGAGCACTTTCCCTTTTCCTCATTCTGCGCTGGGCCGGCAAGGAAGAAGGGAGGGAGGAAAAGAGGGGGAGGTAGGAGAGAGGGAGGGAAGGAAGGAGGTCGGGGTGAAGGGGGAGGGGGGTCTAACTTAATCTGACCCATTGCTCAGGTCAGTGAGCTGCTTACCGGGTCTATCCAAACATAGGGGCTTGTTTTGCTAAAGCTGTGGAAAGAAGAAGTACCCTCTTAAATCAATGCTTTCTTTAGAGCTGTGCACATGCAAGGTTGTTATGCGTGAAACCACAGGAGGCAGAGCTGGCACACAACCAGCAGCGTGCTCCTCTCCTTCGTACTCCCCTCACCATGGAGGCAAAGAAAAAAAAGAGAGAAAACTCACTCCCGTGCGCAGGCCAAGAACTTTTTTCAACATTACAAGCTGTAGTGCCGCATTTTTAAAGCCCACTAAAAACGCAACAGCATTTTCATTTAGGCCTTTACACAGCTCTGTGTGCTCTTCCTATGACAAAAGGGAATTGCTCCCTAAAATGCATCCAGCTGTGTGTACTTATCATTTTCTCTTGACATATTTTCACCCAAAAAGTCCAGCCCTGATCTAATCATGATGCAGCAGAGAGACCGGGCCGAGCCGAGCAGCTCGCATGTATGTTTGTTGTGCACAGACTGGAGCAGTTTTGAGTTTTTGCCCTGCCGTAAAGGTATCATATGATCTAAAGAGGAATGTAGAAATCAGCCAGATTTATTGTTCCTGTTCGAGCGTTTGCAAAGGGGAAAGAGAGAAATGTTTTCTCTAGCTCGAGGAGGCATTTAAGGCACCTTTGAAGTAGCTGTAAGCAGGGTAGGGCACTAAAGTTGCCTTGTTACAAAGAAGACCAGATGCATTGCACACTACAGAGGTGAATTGTCATTTAGATTGAATTTTTATGAGCACCCGAAGGCGCAGCTCTCAAAGCGTACTCAAGGTTCTTTGCTTTCAGCGAGGGGCATCGTGAAGCCATCACATCTTGACACTGCGAGGACAAAAATTCACATTATGTAGTGTTTCCTCAGCAGTTATAACTCAAACACCTGTGTCAGGTACATTCCCAGGCTCGAGTATCACACGTAACCAAATGAAACACAATAAACTTGAAACCTCAGGTTATAAGGGATTCAGACAAACATGGCCACTGGTAAAAGGCTCTTGTTGTGACTGTAAACAAAGGCTCTAATTCACCATAATGGTTCTGTGGGTCCAGTGCTCTGGGAGATGCAATGGCCAGTCTCAGTAGCTTAATTATCTTTCTAATTTGTATTAGCACTGGCTATCCTCTCAGGGATAATTATGTATCTAGTGTGTGAGCGAGCTTAATGAGGTTAACTTAAGTCTTTACATGGAATAAAGGTTCAGTCACCTTATAGGAGGAAGAGAAAAAAGCCCCACCGCTGCTGATTGTGGTGTTTTTCTCCTATATAGACATAAAGTCTTTTAAATCCCAGTGGGGTGTGGGGTTGAAGCGAACTTTATTCTCAGTGGTAACACTTAAGCAGGTATTTTGTGGCTCTTGTTTGATGGATGGTCAGTTCATTCGGTTGAGAGTAGCTGTGTGTAATAGGTAAACCTCATCTACGCTGACCTGCTGTAGATAAAAATCAAAGAATGCTGCCTTTCAGATCAATATAACCTCTGCTGCACCTCCACCCTCCGGTGACATTTTCCAGAAATCTCAGCACTTCTTCTAGCGGCTGAAAGTCGCCGCGCACTCGAGTGAATCATGTTTAGCAGGTATTGATGAGGCTGATAAGAGCTGTAGCCTGTTTCTCGATATCATCTGAATTCCCAGAGTCCTGTGATCATTTGCCGATTTCCCTCTCGGTTCATACTTGATATATTGCTCACCACCGGCACAAAAGACTACATATTTTTTCTTATGACTAAATATAATCCACAGCTAAAGAAGCCTCATTTATTTGCTGCAACCCTCCCATTTTTTTGCTTGCTCAGTACTTAGCTGTTTTTACTGCAGGTTAGGAAGGGAAACCATCTTATCTGTGACTAGGGGGATTTATTAGTGCAAAAAAGATAATTGCTATTCATAGGCCACTGGGGGCTGACTTACAACCACTAATATTTAGGATTCCTAAAGCCGTTTTTCAGCTTTTTTTATTTATTTTTTTTTATCTCTAGTCCTGCCTGCAGCGTGGAGGGGAGAGAGGTCACGATGGACGATGAGGGATGGGCGGGGCAAAGCCTCCGCACAGAGTAATTTAGCTGAAGACTAATGTGTCAGGAAGTAGCCGCCTCATCCACGGAGGTCTGCCTGGAGCTGACAAACACCTGTTCTACTTAACCTGTAATGAGTCTGCAACTCAGATCTGTCTTGTCCGGTTTTGTCGGTGAGACAGATCTTAAGAAAACAAAAACAGCAATAAAGGGAGAAAAATCTGAAAGAATATTGCTTTTGGAAAAAAAAAAATCTGGAATGACCACATGTAAGGCATGTTTTCAGTAATTGAACATTACCGAAAACAACCGCTCGCCTTCTGTTTCTCCCCTGTGGACTTTTTACTCACAAAACTTGTTTGTGAATTTGCTGTGAAAACATGACTTGTCCTTGTAAAGGTTGCACAATGGTTATGTTGATTATATGACCTGAAACACAGGTAGCTTCTTTCTTCTTTTCTTTCTTTTTTTTTTCGTTTTGGGAAGGGTTGGTTGCAGGCGAAACAGGAAATGAAGAGTTTTGGGCCTGTCTGTCCACGCTGATCCTCCAGCTAACCGGGAGGCAGCAGGGGCTTGAGCGAGAGAGCGCTCAGATACGAGGTCACGGGTTCAGAGCCCAGGTGTTGTGCCTCGCAGCAGGACACTTCCCAGTCTAAATAGTGTAAATGATTTTAGAGAATGTAGAGGTTAACCTCAGATCAAAGAGATCCACTTCTGAAGAGACTCGTTGTAGTGTATCTGTCGAAGAAATCAGTTTGTAAACACACTAATCTGCTCCTATCTGCTGCCGTGTGTGTGTGTGTGTGTGTGTGCGTGTTAGAGCTAATTACGAGCTCTACATTCGTTTCCGAAACCAACCTTGTGCCAGATCACTGCAACTATAAATCCATGTTTTTGGTTCATGAATTTAATTCTAGATATCTTTAGATAAAAGTTGAATTAATTTTCAATTTGTTGTCCAAATGAAAAGAGCACGTCGGTGGATGTAAACTGTGATATTACAGCAGAAGCACGTTGCGCCGCCGAAGAATCCCCAGAACATGCAGCTACTTCCTTTTGATTCCCATTTCATTGATTTAATTTCTCATCCTTAAGAGATGTCACTTTGTCTGAAAATGTATTCATCCTGCATATGCGACTCTTAATAACGCTAATCTTTTTGCCAGAGCAGAAATCTCATAGAGGGATAATCTGAGATAAATATAGTTAATTGAGGCCAGGTGAACTTTCTTTATCAGCAGCACAGTCAACCAATCTGAAGTAAATGTGATAATTAGAATGGAGATGTCTTCACCGAGAACAGAGCATGGTCCTGTCCCGCAGCCGTTTTTCCTCAAATTATATCTGATTTAACAGCACATCAGAAATCTATAGCAAATTAGTGGGCGAACAAACGCGGTAATGTTTCCCACAGACATATGTAAACACGATAATCTGGAAGGAATGAGCAAAAGCGGCGTCTAATATTGTCCCTCAATTGCTGTGCGGTTCTAAAATGACATTACAAACCTTTAACATAGATTTTAATAATGTGGCAAGCGTAGCGAAACAAGATGTAGCTTCTTTCCGAGAGAAAACATCTGAGGGAAGTAAAAAAAAAAAAAAAAAAAGAGCTCTTCTCTTTCCCTTTTCGTTTCCTGGTGAAGCTATGAAAGGGTGCTCTCTTTGGCCATACATGCAGCCTGTGCTCCGCTGAGCCTGACCACCATTAACACCCCTGAGGAACCACGTCCTAATTACTCATTCAGCCTGACAGAATCTCCTTAATTACAAACTTCATTAGCCTGCAGGACTTTGTTTTTCTCCAGAAAAGGAGGGAGCAGGGGACAGCTCGGGTCAAGGTGCAATGGAGGCGAGGGGTAGGTGCTTTAGCACCTTATTCCTCCATGCATTTCTTTTTTTTTTTTCCTTTTTTTTTTTAAAAAAGCGAGATGTTAAGACCTCAGTCAGAGATCTAATTAGATTCATGGTGAGAATCAGACACCTTTTAACTAGCCTCAAAGGACAGTGAGATCCAGGGTAAGAGAGGCACCACAGAATTAAATGGACCTACTACTGCCTTTCATGTGTGAAGTGGTCTGATTTGCCATGTCCTCACCTCCAAATACAAAATAACCTGCAGCACTTACACACCCTGCTACCATTATACCTCGCTTATAAACACATAGGACAGCCTGTAGGGGGGTGATGGTGACAAAAGCTGCAATAAGACCAGACCATGTGCAATGGCTTTGGCTTTTGCAGTAATTGGACTTATAAAGACATATATTAGAATCAGCCTGTGTATATATTTTACACCATCATTTATCCCGTCGTGTGGATCATCACACGTCACATGACATCTGCCACTCCTCTCTGTTGGTTACGTGCATTTTAAAGTTCACACTGCATGCAGGTAAGTGATCATTTCACCTTGAGCTCACTTCAAAAATAAAGTTATGCTTGTTATTAATTAGAAGCTCCACTTGGAATTGTTTGACAGTGTTAGCATCCTTCTCCTTCAATGGCTAAACTCTGCAATGCTCCGCGAGAACATTATGAGTGAATAAGAGTGAATGATTAGCAAGTATAATTTGGGTTTGTTTCTCTGTGGAGGTGCTAAGGTGTTCATTGGCCCGTAATAGATGTCACAACCTGAATTACTAGTACCAATCATTTACACCGGCTGTCAAGCAATGCTCCAACTCTCTAAACAGTCATACACAAACCCCACATTTATGCTCTGAACAAATAACTAAACGCCTTCTCCCCTCTCTCTACATTGCTCAAACATGTCAGTGTTTAGATGTCACACACATCAGCACACTGTATTTTTCCTCTGTAACACATTTTGAGCACATGGTTGCACTTCTTTTTTCTTTTTCTTTTTTCTTTTTTCTTTTTTTTTTTAACAACAGGGAATTCAACAACTTCTGCCGCCAATGGAAAGAAGTAACAAACATAGACCTTCTCTTAGACTCTTTCCAACCTCATATTCTGTATATTACTTCCATGTTTTCTATCCAACTCCTCCAGCTTCATCCAAGCTGGAGGTGCAGCCCTCAGTCCTCAGGCTCATGAGACAAAAACCACTTCTTTAGTGTTTGTGCTGAACATACAATCAAAATGTTTTTCAGCCACAACCCGGGACATGGCAGAGTTTTTGTTTTTTTTTTTCCACTAGGACGAGCGGAGAATGCGGAGATACCCACAAATGCATACGCGCGCATACCAGAGACACACACACACAATCCCCACTAAAAAAATATTGTTTGTGAATATTAGTCATGTTAAAACCAACTTGAAGAGTTTGTTGAGTGTGAGGTGGGAGGGGAGAGGAGGAGTGGGGGGGGCGGTTACAGCACTGACCAAGGAATTGGCACAGCTTTGCATTAGTGTCACAAATAGCTCCGGTGCCATATGAAAACCTAATGAGAGCTGGCGTAAGAGTTTGGTCAGAAGCGTTCACGAAGCTGTGGCGCAGCTGAAATTTCACCATTCAACCGGGAGCGTCAAAAAAACCCTGCGGACGTGTTATGAGTGTTTGTCTGTTGTAAATTAGAGTAGATTGTCATTCTCGTGTTTATCCTGGGAGAAAATTTGTGGAGGGGGAAGAAAAAAAAAACCTCCATGTCCCAAATTAAAGAATAGAAATGATTTAAAGTGATAGTTACTATTTTATTTTTTTAATTTGTGGAAGCTGTTATTCTTTTTTTTTTTTTTTTAAGGCTAATATGTATTTTCACTGTCTTGCTCTTATTTAATTTATCTGTCTTATTGTTATTGTTTCACAATCAAACTGAGTTTTGTGTCTAAAAAAAAAAAAGTAAAACAGCAGCACTTATCAGTATACATTGCTACACGTGTGTTTTGCCACTTTATTTATATATTTAGTTGTTAAATTCAATGTATTTTAAAGACCCAAAAAGACCAGGATGTTGCAAATATATCCTATACTCGTCTCTATAAAACTAAACATTAAAATAATTATATACATAGTTAAATGGCGTGTTTGAGTGTAGTGCTGCTTTAAATTCGTTCCGTGTTAATATGGGACACAAGCTGATGTCATTGTAATTTGTATCTGATTACAAAAAAAAACATGTATGTGCCAAATAATTTTTTAAAAACAAGATCTGACAGGAGATTAGTCCGAATGACGTCATTTTAAACCAAAACAAACGAGAAGATCTGCTGATAAGTTTACACGAATAACTTGTTACAAGCCCTCTGAGAACAAAATAACAATTATGTTTAAGACTATTAAATAAATGCCACTTAGTCATATGAGGTTTGTTTTTAGGTTAACGCTTCACTTTTTCAACACCAGTCTATTTTAAAGCACTTAATGAAGAATCCAAGGAGCTAAAATTACGTTTTAAATATGTGCCACAAGCTCAGTTGACTCTCGTGTTGAAAAAGAATAAGGAAAAGTGATGCACCATCCATTACCCAAGTGCACACAGGCCCCTGTCCAAAAAGTGCTCCACCAGTATTTTATGCCGCCTGACTTTCCAGACACTAAGCACTCAACTGCTGTCAGACTCGGCCAACAGAAACTTGATATTTCATGTTTTTTGGGGGCAGATTTATCTCCCTCCCGGCGACCAAGAGGGGGAGACATAGTGAAGTTCAGATGGGTGCAAAGCAGGAACAGAAGGAGCAGGTGCCCACAATTTCACCTGTCTGCTCAATAAACCCACACACAGGCAGCCATATTCAATTTCTAACTCTGGCCACATTTTGCAGATGAAACAACAGAGCAGAAGGGGAAAAAAATGGAGTGAGACTCCAGCTTTTCGACGTGAGCTAATTTCATTGGATGTGATCGCGTCCTGACACGGGTAGACACAGGAATTACTAGCATTCGTATGAGTTTGACACAAGAGCAACGTGTCTTCGGCGAGCTGCAGGTTATAAAAATCTGTGATATTGTTCTCAAGAAAAAAAAAAAAAAGTACCTGCTGGTTTGTGAGTAGATAGAGCGTATCAGAGCTGATGATGAGGGAGGGGACTCACAGGTCAAGAGACACAAAATAGTTCAGCAGGCACATGTGATATATTTAGTGAGGCCATTGTTTGTTTTATTTAGGGAGCGAATTGAGGATTTTCCAAACTGCAGGGCCCCTGAGGTATTTTATCAGGTGTACAGTCCACCATATGTTACACATTAGTGCGCTGAGAGGGAATGCTGGTTGCAGATACAACCTATAAAATGTTTGCAGTTTGGAACTTCAGAGGACGGGGAGGTTGACGGTTGCTCTCCTCGGAGCTGGTGGATACGTGGGAAACACTTATATGCAAATGAAACTGCATCACATTACAGCCCAAATTCCCCCTCCTCTCATTAGAGAAAATAAATGTTAGGAATATACGGCGTCAACAGCGAGGCAGCCACGAGAAGACTCGGCGTCGAAAATAGATGTTTACTGCTAAAGCTAATGAAAACAATAAGAGGAGAAAGAGCTAATAAAGGCAGTAAAGTTTCTGCGGCCTCCTAAACCGAGCCGTGCCTGTGCAGCGTGGTTACGACTCGGGAGCAGACAGATGCTGGAGGTGTCTTGATGACTCCATGCACAGGGGCATTATGGGAGAGAGGCCAAAAGAGAAGAAGCCTGATGGAAGGAGAAAGAAGCATCTGTGCACGTTGAAAGAAAAAAAAAAGTTTGGCGTCGCTTTAATCGCAGCCTCTCGATGAATATTTCATCGTGAAATGGTCATTTGTCACTTGTGGGGCTGCGACATCTCTCGGGCCGCATGTTGTTTGCGCGGTGACCTCTGTGAACGTGGGCAATGGAGCACCACAGCCTGCTGAGTGAAGCTCTGCGTGGGTCTGTCAGAGCAGCTTGTAATGTGGCTCTTGGCTTCGTTCATCTATTAACAATCACATCTTGGTGCCAGGCTCTTAGTGTGTGTGTGTCTACAAGCTGTAACCCTGCTCTGAATTCATTAATTGTGATAGAGAATTAAAAAAAGAAAAGGGACAGGGGCACTTAGCGTGCTAATTGAGGCAGGGACAGCAAAATAAATAATTGTATCCGAATGCAACTTTACATATTAATGCAGTCATGTGACACTGTTTCATTACAATCCTCATTTTAGTTTATTTTTGCACAAAATATCAACTAGAATCTGTTGTTGAATCTAACTCAGCGAAGAGTTTAGACTTTAACGCTAAATTGTATATGTCCTTGAACGCAGCAGAGCCGATACGTGCTGCATTTAAACCCGCTGTCACCGTCGGTAAATGTGTGTTTGTAACGGTACACGTTAAAACTAAATTAAAAATCGGTTCAAATCCATAATTATAATAAAAAATGAACACGTGAGAAAAATAATAATAATTATTTGTATTATTTTCGCGTCTGCGCAGTCGTGTCCCGCTAAAAGTCTTGACTGTGTCTCGGTGGAAAAGTAGAAATTGCTGCATTTGAAAAAAAAAATAATGATAATACAAAAACATAATCATGATGCTCCTCATCGTGGCTGCAGACTCCTCCTTCGTTATTAATAATAAAGTCAGAAACTGAATCCGAGGCTCCGATGTTTAATTTATTATGATGTAAGCCATTTGAAGGGTGATTGTATGGTAATTGCTCATTAGTCTTGTATATTTATCGCTGCACCTTATGTCAAGGCCAAAGGAACTGTGTAGGCTTCATTCTCTCGTTTCAAGGATCAATTTCAGAGGCAATTTGTGAAACAGGACAGGATCGAGTTAGTCCTGACGTGCTTTAGTGACAGGCCTCGGCCTACAGGTGCCACCTCAGGGACGCTGTTTTTTTTTTTTTTTTTTTTTTTTGTTTTGTTTTTTTTTAACCACTGATGAGATGAGATGCTCGGTGAAATAAAAGCAACTAAGCCCCCCCCTCCTCACCCCCTCTCCACTGACAACACACCGACAAACTATCCAAAGCCCTCTCCTTTGAAAAACCACTTCTCTCGATCAATTATTGACTTTCAGCTCTAAGGTGAAGCCTGTCTTACTTCCCTCTGCCACTATTCACATTAGCGGTGTCAGCGGACGTAATTATACCTACTAATTGCAGATTAGAGGTTTTGGGTCAGTGGGGTCACTTGATAGGAGCCACTACTCTTTTTTCAATGACGGATAATCATTTCACGTTGCAGGCTGAATGTTTAATGCGACAGGACTGTATCCAAAAATAAAATAAAAATAAAATAAATAGTCCAGAACCGGGATCGGTTGAGAATATATTTTTAAGGAGGAATCGAGTTGTTGAGGAGCTGTGGCCCCTGACATGGTGAGGTTTTTTTTTTTTTGGCCCCTGGACGGCAGCTTCAGTTTAGATAAGCGGGTCAGTAAAGGTCCTCATAGCTTGGCCCTCAGCGCGTCAGAGAGAAGGAGCTGAGCTGATATATGAGGGCCCACCTCACACACACACACACACACACACACACACACACACACACACACACACACACACACACCATAACACACGCTGTTTGAATTCTGTCCAAACCAATTATATTCATGTGACATTAGTCTCCAATTGCGTTTGATCCGCAAAGAAAAGCGCGCTGATTTTTTTTAAAAGAAAAAAATAATAATCCAAATGTTAGACAGGCTGTCACGCGCAGTGCGATAATTTACGACAAACATATATATATATATATATATATATATATATTTTGAGACCGTAGAAAAGTTCAAACTTAAATATAAAACAACATATCAACTACTTTTTCTTCAATATAACTTTTATAACTATATAGAACTTTTACAACTTTTTTACGACTATATATATATATTTACTTTAATTCTTAAACGTGCGCCTTCACAACAAATTCTTCCGATTTTATTTTTCATAGCTTTAAAATGCTTTTATTTAGGTAAATTATTTTTTTAATAATTGCTTTAAATAGCCTGTTAACTAAAATCTAATGTCCGCAAAAAAAAAAAAAATATTTTTTCGTACGTGTTTTGTTTTTGTTTTTCTCTCAAAATATAGAAATATAATTTCCAGGTTTAAATGAAAAGGCGTCAGTGTGTCAAACTATGCCAGGCTCTAATGAGAAGCCTGTCCTGTCTCCTGTCTCCTGTGTGTCCACACAGGCGCACAGAGGGAGGGGAAGGGGTGTGTGTGGGGGGGTTACACAGAGAGAATGCGCCAAATTTGTTTGCGGCGGATCAAGGCTCACCGCCTCCACTGCACTTTCTTTATCTTAATTCCAACTTGAAAAGATATAATTATCTAGTTTGAACAGGACTGCTATCAAATCCTTCTTTATAGGCAGGGAAGGGAAAAGCTCGAGTGGATTGTGAAGCTCTGAGCCGCTCGGTGTTGCCCGAGATAGGAGTAATGAAGTTGTGGAGTCCGGAGATACAAAGGGCATTAACCTCATTAGCATGAAACCTTTTCTTCTAACTATTGTGGGACCCTTTCAGTCCTCTAATCCCCCCTATTTCAAAGCTGGGTTTGTAATAAAGCTTTTAGGTTTTTTTTTTTTTTTTTTTTACTCTAAAGCTAATGGTATTCTCTAAAGATTTTTATTGCTGTTATAATCTATGGAGCGATTAAGAATTCCCTATATGCTCTGCCCTCCCCAACCCAAAGTAAAAAAAAAAAAAAAAAAACACCTCTTTTTAATTTATGAAACAATTAAACAAACACATGCACCTTGCCACCTTGCACTAGAACACACTGGAGTTAAAAAAAAAAAAAAAAAAAAAACATAATCCGGTTAGAAAAAAACGCGTCTGATTTAGTTTAAAAACAAAACAAAAAGCGAGCTGTTTTGTGCGTAAATATGGAATAATAAATAATAAATAAATAATAAATAGTACAGGATGGTTTAAGGAAGTCCTGCACCGACCCCCGGTCAGTCTAGAGCAGCAGCAGCAGCACTGATGGAGCCAACAAGACAAGATTTTAAACAAAGATCCCATTTTGCGGCGCACTGCAACCTTCCCTTATCGCGTCGTGAGGGGTAGTCAGATTGTACTAAATTATGTCCAACCAAGCCCCGTTGGATCGGTGGATTAAGAGATTAAAGTGGACCACTGGGCAATGCATCCTCTCTCTCTCTCTCTCTCTCTCTCTCACTCACTCCTCCCCCTCTCTCACCCCTCATATTACTCGCATGATAATTGCCCAAACTGATTTGCACCTTCACAAAAGCTCGCGGAGTCTCTTTGTAGCCGGAGCGAGGCAGTAATGCGGTTGAGTCCAGACAGAGGGACAAATGCAGAGGACGACTGTGTGTGTGTGTGTGTGTGTGTGTGTGTGTGTGTGTTTAAATTAAACTCGAGTGTCTCTAACGCCACATCCTCATCCTCATCCATGTGTACATTCTTGCGTTAGATGACGAACATCTCAGATTTTAGTCTGAAGGGCCTTTTTTTTTTCGTCCTTCTTCTTCACTATAATCAAAAAGTCTCTACTTTTACTGCGCGCAACATATTGATAAAACTTTATTGACAAAATATTGACAATTACATACTTCTTGGAAGTATACTTTGTGTTAAAATTGTAGCAAACTTAACACAAACACAAAAATTATTTACATTCTGTAAAAGAGGGTTTAACAGAAACATTAACTTTTTTTTATCATTTCTGTACATGGAATACGCTCAGTGCTTGAAGTTTTTTTTTTTTTTCTCTTAATCTCAAATCTTTGCATTTAGTCCTTCGTGGCAACTTTCACTGGAGGGTTAAGTCCTGACAGAAAAAAAAGGCTGCGTGGGGCCACAGCGACATATTGGTAAAGCTTTAGGTTAAAGGAATGTCCTGATGCCTTCCCTTTTTAAATACTTCATCTGTGGCCTGATTCACTTTAATTTTTTTTTAAAGATTGTATTTGTTTTTGTTTTTAAGAAATCGAATTTTCTCTTTTCTTTAAAAAAAAAAAAAAACACTATAACGCAGCACCGCTACTTCATATGTTTTCACAATCACTTTAAACACGAGAATCATTAATTAAAGACTGCACACTTTGTAAAAAGGAAGAAGCACGACATCTCTCAGTTTGAAAATAGATCTTAAAAACAAAATTGTTTTTTTTTTTTATATCTTGGGTTTTAAAGGGGGGGGGAGACCAAAAAAAAAAAAAAAAAAAGTTGTCAAATACCAAGAAAAAAAAAAAAAAAAACTATACCATGCAGTTCAAGTTTTACAAAAGCAGTTTGGTGTTTTGGTATCTTGAGTGAAAACGTTTTTTTAATTAATTAATTAATTAAAATAAAAAATTAAAAACCTTCTGAAGTGCAAACGTCCAATGTGGATTGGAGAGAAAATGATAATTGTTGGTGGCGGTGGTAGATGTAGTTGTAGTGGTGGTGGTTGGTGTGTTGGTAGGGTGCAGGCAGGTGGACTGAGACTCTGTCAGTCACATGTTCCCTGGTCTTTTTTTTTTTTTTTTTTTTTTTGGGACTGACAGACCCACGCGGTGACAACAGAGCAGAGCAGTGCCACCCGTCGGGTTTCTCTCACCCTCAGCTGCCGATCTCCGGAGATCTGAAATGTGACATTGGCTTTTTACCCTCTCATTGTCTCTACACGGCATCCTTTATCCATGTCCTCCTTCACACAGACGCTTATAGTCTTTTGTTGTTTTTGTGTTTTTGTGGGTTTTTTTTTTTTTTTTTTTCATTTAATCGTCCGAAGTGACATCAATTTCCTCTGGGCTCGCCTGTTTAGTCGCCAGTCTCCATCGGTTTATGTGATGAGATCCTTTCTTCTTCTGCTGAGACTCCGAGCCCTCCTCCTCCAACTTCTGTCGCTTGAACTTCGTCCTCCGGTTCTGAAACCACACTTTTACCTGAAGAGGAGAGGAGAGGAGGAGGGGGAGAGAGAGAGGGAGGGGGGAGAGAAAAGAAAGAGAGAGAAGAAACTGGATCAGTATCATGAGATAAACCGCGATTGGCCGGTGCGTAAAACCACGCGTAAAAAAAGGGACACATTGTTTGGATAGCAGGGCTAAATACAAGCAGGCAGCTGTGTAGTGGAAGAAAAAAGAAGTAAACTATGACCTGTGATGATCACAGAGCAACCAACAGCCAGAATAAACAAATCATCAATTATATTCTAGAGAAGAAAAAAAAATCGTCAAATAATAACGATACTCTATGATATATATAATGTTAATTTTGGGGCACAAAGAGTAACCAGCAGTAAGAGTGGATGATTTAAAATGATAATAATAATTTAACATCACACAATATTTGCCAGTATTTACTTTAAAAAAAATAAATACAGTAAAAGTAAAGAGATGTTTTTTTATATATAAAATTCTTAGAAAATAAACAAAAAACTTTTTGACGCTTCGCTCAAAGTAGGTCAGGTGATATATTTACCTGTGTGTCAGCGTAAAAAGAAATAAAACATTCACACACACACACACACACACACACACACACACACGTCACATATTTAACCTGTATTTTACACACCGCTCTAAATGGACTCAGCTCTGATAATAAAAGAGACCGTGGGGAATCAACAACATCCTAAATCGATAAATTGCTTGTTCCTGCTTTGTCACCGCGCTGCCCCCTCCTCCCCTTTTTTTTTTTTAGCTCTTAAATGGCAACTGAGGTGCATTTAATAAGCCTTCAGTGGGCTAATTGAAGTAGGTGATGGTTCATTTCTCCCCTTCAGTTCCTCCAAAGGCCCCGCCGTCCAAAAGAAGGAGACACGGGCGGACAAAAGACAGCGGCTGATGGCCTCAAACAGCATCTTAAATATGGCAGGGTGGAATTGAGTGAACCCGCCTCGCTCTTTGTATCGCCTATCCCAGAAAAAAATGGTTAACTGGTTAATTTGCCCTCCATTTTGAAAGGCAACATCCCCCCCTCACCACCACCACCACCATCACCATCCTCCAAAACAAAGTAATTCAACCCCTCCTGAAATGAGGTTAGGCCTATACAGTGAGGGTGGATTTGATCCAACAGAAAGCCTCTGTTTCCCTGTGACAACATGCATATGTGGAAGCTGCTGAGTTGAAAACACTTTGGGGTATTTCAAATGATTGTATTTTGTTTGTTTGTTTGTTTTCAAATGAAACTGCGTCTCTTTATTGATGTCATTTTTAAATATAGTGGCCTGTTTTAATTTTTCTTTTTCTTTCTTTTTTGGTCTTAAGCAGGTACGTGACGCACGGTGACACGTCCAGGAAAATATCACAGACAGTCCGTCACATCAGACATAATGTAAGAAATATATACATATATATGTGCATTTTATGATGGTAATAAAATGGACTATAAAGTCTAAGTGAGCCTGAACACATCACACAGTAAAACAGGAAGCAGCAATAAATGTAAAAATATTAAAATAAAAAATAAATAAAAGCATTTTTGCTGTAAATAAAAAAACGAAAACAAAAAGCAAAATGAAAACAAAGATGTGTGCGTGTCTTACCTGAGTTTCTGTGAGGCTAAGGCTGTGGGCGAGCTGTTTTCTTTCTGCTCCAACCACGTAATGGTTTTTCTCAAACGCGTGTTCGAGCCGCAGGAGTTGCGAAGGTGAAAAAGCAGTCCGGATTCTTTTGGGCTTTCTGGCCAGCGCGTTGTGCAAAAGGAAACTCTCTGGACTCGTTTCATTACCTGGAGCAAAAAACGAGGATCTGTCATGACCTTCTTCCTCTTCTTTTTTCTTTTTTTCTTTTTCTTTTTTTTTTTTTTAAATAACACATGAACATTTCCATAACAAGCAGCAGGCCTGCGCACAACTAGGAAACAATAGTCCACTGAGGACAAGACTGGAAATTATGTTGCTGTGATAATGTCATAGGAGGAGCTGGACATTACTCAGTAAAAGAGGATAATTTATCGAAAACGTTTTAGATTAATTTTAAATTTCAATTCACTTCAATTCATCTAACGTGAGAGAAACAACCGCATCAAGGACAGAAACAAAACAAAGCGCAGCTATAATCCTGGGGCCTCATGGAATTAGCTTAAAAAAAAAAATCAAGTCTTTCTACAGAAAATCCCCAGATAATAAACAAACAACATGAAGACTTTTAATTAAAAAATCAGCCAGGACACACGTTAGAAATTAATTTACAATCAGATCTAGAAAAAAAAATCCTAATTTAGATTTAATTCCTCCCCAAGAAAACTCACAATATACAAATGAAATACCACAAAATCAGCAACTAAAATCAAAAATATTAAACCAATTTTTAAAATCAAAATCTAAGCACCTCACAAGAAAAATCAGTAGAGTTGATAATATTAAAATGAGCCCAAATATGACGTTAGAAGATTAACAATAAGCTACATAATTAACCCCCAGTCGTTTCTTATTTGTGTTTTTTTTTTTTTTTTCGTTAAAACAGTAAAATAAAAAATAAATTAAAACATATTTTCAGCTAAAATGTGAATTTTAAAGTTTAATCACACCAGCTGCGTTGAGTGTGTGTGTTTTTTTTTTTTTTTAACGTGTGGATTTAAATCGTGTGCTTAAATATAAGTCGCAGGCTAACAGTGAACAAACATGTCAAAATGTGCCAGTGCTCTGTTGTTTTTCTTAATCCTTGGACAGACACTTGAACGCAACATTATTTAACTGTCTCCTAAAGGCTGGAAATAATCACATGGCTGTTTTTTTTTTTTAAAGCGAAATAATCCTTTATATAAAAAAGAGAATGTTTTTGTTTTGTTTTTTTAAACTGCAGCTCCACACATGTTTAATTCCATCTACATCCTGTTCTCTGCTTTTATGGACAGAAAGAAGGTAAAAAAAAAAAAAAATGTGTCTCCACTTTCGAGCCGATCGGCGCGTTTCGTGCGTAAAAGTGAACCAAAAAAAAACAAAAACAAAAACAAAAACGAAGCACTTCGATCACTTACCTTGAAATCTGTGACCCAAGTACCTATATCTGTGTAATAACCAGGGGTAGAAAGTTGAGGGGTCCCTTTGCTGGCTGGCAAAAAGAGGGTGCGGACTGTGTGAGGAGGAAAGCGGATGAGCAGCCAGAGCGTGCGGCGGGGCCACCGGATGCACCGGGACGGCGGAGTTTGGCGGGTGAGAGACCGCCTCGGCGAACACCAAGTCCGGGTTAGAGTAGACGCCCCTGCCGCCGGAGTGAAAGCCGTTCAGAAAGGGGTTCATCTGGCCGGAGTTTGCATAGCTGAGAGCCGCTGGCCTGATGGGCTCCTCGGAGCGGGACGCCGGTACAGGATTATCCTTCGCCACTAAAGACTCTATAGTAAAACACCTCTTGGGTGTAGGTTGAAACATGGTCTGATAGTCCAGATTCCCCAGTTTAAGTTAAAGTCGTCGTAGGCGCTTCTCGCGTTAAAAAATACTCCACACCCAAAGAAAAAGGGGCAAAGTTTGTGCGCGCAAGTAAATAAGTTGAGAAAAAGGCGGCAGCGCCGAGAAAAGCCAAAAATAAAAAGTGCTTCGGCTACTCCCAGACTAATCCATGGATGTGATCGTTTTCCTCGCCCGGGTTCGTGCAGGCAGATTTGTTAGTTCATGAGTCTAATTAGCGCTGCAGTCCCATAAACAGCTTCCTCTGAAGGCTGTAATGGCATGGTGATTGGTCGCTGCCGCTGCTGCTGCTCGCCTTAAGGTGGAGAAGGGGGAAGACGCTTAAAAAGTGCGTCAATGGGGAAGCAGGGGCGCGGAGAGGCGGACTCGAACGCGCAACATGGAACGGATTCGTCCAGAGAAGGAGCCCCCTCTCGCGTGCACGCGCGCGCACACACACACACATACATTCACTGACTCACTAACTCTCTCGCTCTCTCTCTCTCTCTCACTCGCGCGCGCACATATCTCCAGGACATTTAACACACTCAAGTGAAGCAGTGGAAAAGCTCAAGGTAGCCCGCTTATTTGTATTTAAGGCCTATGACAGGTTCAAAGTGATGTGTTTGGAGGGTGGGGGTGTGTGTGCTGTTAGTGCGAGCAAGTGATTATTTTTTAATTATGCACAACAATGTTGCGCAAACATTAAATCAGCTCTATTAAAGTCTAAATAGTCTTAAATATTTAGCAGCAGTTTAATTGCTGCTATCAGACGGCCTTCACTTCTTCCTGACTTTTGCTCCTGATTCTTTTTTTTTCTTCTTCTTCTGAGCAGAATTTCTTCAGGTTTCTATTTAGGATGAGGTTCAAATTGAAGCGTTTGCTGGCTGTGAAGTCAGAGGAGACACCGGAGACACCAACGAGCTTTGGGGCCAAGATTTGCAGCTTTTTTTTTTTTTTTTTTGTAATGTCAAGTGTTGTAGGACAGTGGCGGCGCGAAGACTCAGTCTCAGTCTCACAGTGTCCGCAGTTCACTGACACCTTCACCGGCGGAGAACCGCTGTGCGTCAAACTTGTTCAAGGCCAAATGCTCAGGTGTTCAGCGGAGCTGTCACCTCTCTCTCTCTGAGTGTGTGTGTGTTAGTGTGTGTGTGGATCAGTGAGTGTAGAGCAGCAACAGCAGCAGCAGCACAAAGCTGCAGCCATATCCGCGCACCGAGGGCCTGTGTACAGCAGTAACACACTGAGAGCGCCGAGGCACCGCGGGCTGGAAGCGCACAGATGAACCTCTGAACCTGGGCTGAACACCTTTAATTTTTTTAAAATGATCATTTATTCATTTATATTTATTGATTGCTTTTATTTTAGTTTTAAGAGAACAGTCCTTATCATGCGTTTATTATGAGTTTATGTGATGGCAAATTGAATTTACATTTTAACTGAACATAAGGTCGTGAAAGCAAACGCATCTAAAGCATCAAAATGGTATTTTCATTATTATTATTATTATTATTATTATTATTATTATTAATATTATTATTATTAGTAGTAGTATTACGATAAAGTATCGGTCATTGATAAGCTTTTATTTTGGCGGGTTATATATTAAAGCTCTGTGGAATAAAAACACAAACTTAAAACTGAAATGTTTTTTTTTTGTTCGTGAAGCTGCTAAAGCATCGACATCAGCCGCTGTAACGACACGTCCGATGTGACTTTTTTATTTAGAAGAAAACGTCTTAACTCAGATTCGGATCTGAGTTTTTATTTTATTTGAACTTGATTAACCCGTTCGTTTTGTACCAAGTCTTTAATTTTGTAACGCAATTTAATAAACATCCTACAGTCTATTGACCAAAAAATACATTGTTATTATTACTATTATTATTATTATTATTATTATTATTATTATTATTATTATTATTACAGTAGTAGTAGCTATAAGTCGGTGCCATGACAGTTAAATTTAAAGACATTTGTAGTTGGGACATTTTTTTAAAGGAAATTTTATTTTTTTTTCCCTTTATTTTTTATTTATTCATTTTTTATTTATTTATTTATTTTTGCTTACGACTCCCAGCAGCATGGTCCAGGTTTAGCACTAACCACTGACTGCGTGTGAATATTTAGTGGAGTTTTGCAGTGAGTTAACTGCTGGTCACAGACACGGACAGACGTTTCTCCCACACACACTCAAGTGTTTCAGTCCACTCTGCGGTGCTTTACCGGCCTCTAGTGGTCAAATAGCGGTATTAGCGTCATAAATCGGTCCACAGCTGGGAGCAGACAGGAGTCTTAGCCTCAGACACAAGAGATGTTAGTTCTCAACAAATGAAGACAGAAGTTGGAGCTGATACACAACATTTCTCAACACTTTAAGGCGCAATTATTTCCCACTTAGTTTTTCACATATTTAAAATAACGACTTTCTAACAGTGCAGATGTTTATAGAACCAGTTATTCTGACATTTTACGCTAATGAGTCGCAGCCTTTTCTGTGACTCGTGACCTTTAGAAACAAAGAAAAGACTGACTGCTGTCCCTTGACACAGGCTGCACACGTCAGGTTTTTTCTTACAACCCGTCAGATTTATCCTGCGACCTCTCAGGAGGCTTCTGGCCTCTACGATGGAAAACACTAAACCTGTTAATTGCGCTGTGGAGTGTTTAAAGGTGAAATATGTGCACGAGAGATAAACTGAAGACACACGCAGGTGGTGAGCAAACATCTTTATTAATAAAGGCTTTATCTGTACACATGCAACCTGGTTTTGTAACTGATTGCAGCAAGATAGAAGCACATACTGGATATTGAGTGAGGCCAATTGAATACTCTAAGCATAAACATCAGAATGGAAATTCCACTAAGTTCTTTAAGAAGCATCTGAAACATTAGATGAGCAGGTCACTGAAGCAGATGACAACTGTCATTACAAGAGTTGTAGATCTGTGCCACAGTAATATAATACCTATGCAAAGGTTAATTATTTAAAAGAGGCAGTTGGTGATATAGAGTTTGCATTGAAAGTTGGAGCAGTTACACTCGTTCTGAGTTTAATCAGTTTCACGTTATCAGTTTCAGTAATAACACTCCAAACCACTGGGGGCAGTCATGTCTAGATTCACGTCTGCATGAGGCATAAGTGCACACACAAGTTTGTCGGCGGATGTTGTTTGAGGTGGTGGAGAAACCTGAACTGACTGGAGTTGAAATGAGGATAAAAGGAAAATGTTCCCAGGGAAAACTACAGTCTACAAATATTTTTTTCAAAAAAACCAAAATAAAATAAACACACGAGTATCAGAAGCTTGTCGTTATTAATTCACCACTGTGGCTAAATGGATACTGATTTTTTTTTTTTTTTTAATTTTTCCTCCCAAAGTGAATTTAACATCATCATTATCTGGGTAAAATGGATGTGAAGCTGTTGCTCAGCGGCGGACGGTGGTCCAGCCGTCGTCATCTGTCTCGTTCTTGGTGCGACGGGGCACATCGGAACGCCAACCTCCCTTTTCTCCTCCATCGGCGTCGCGGTCCCTCTCCCTCTCTCTGGGACGTTCCCTGTCACGCTCCTCTCGCTTGTCGTCACCGCCACGACGCCACGAGCCACCTGAGGAAACGAAGACGCTCGTTAGGTGATGTTGAGCATGAAGAGTAAGATCCAGTCTGGTGGGTTTCATTCACAGCAGCTACACGACGCCCTCTGCTGGCTGAATACAACACTTCCACAGTTCATTTAGACTTGAGAGCTACATAAAGATTGTTGACACTTAAGTTTTGTGTTTGGAGCCTGGATGAACAGACAGAAGAACATCTAAAGTGCAACATGAATCTTTGTCTCAGTTGCTGTTGAAGGTTTTGTTTCGACTTAAGCTGCATTTTAACAGAAAGTTTATATTGTAGGTTAAAGAACTGAAGAGTTTAGTTATGTCATGTGTGACTGATGCTCTTCTTACCCTCATCCAGATCTCTAGGTGGGCCTCTTTGTTCACGGTCCTCCCGGTGGTCTCTGTCACGACGGTCACTACGGCGATCGTCACGGTCACGACGCTCATCGCGGTCACCACGGCGATCATCTCTGTCACGGCGTTCATCTCTGTCACGGTGGTCTTCCCGATCAGTGTCTTCTCTGCGAGAGTCTCTCCAGCTGCTGCCTCCTTCCTCTCCACCGCCTCCTCCTCTCCTCCAGGGACCCTCCTCTCTGAACACAAATACACCGGTTACAGCTCATCATCACATCCTCAGTGTTAAAATAAAAGAATAAATAAAAACACTTGAGGCTGACCTCTGTGGACGACGCTCTCTGAATCTTTCCTCTCCTTCGCCATCCTCTCCATCAGCACGGGATCCACCGCGGGGAGGTCCCCAGCTCTCCTCCCGAGCCTTCTCCCTCTCACGCCAACCACCTGACAGAAACATTTCCTCATCATCATCATGTCGCAACAGTTGAGCACCGAGCAGCTGAGCCGTTCTCTCTTCAACAGATAAGAGGACTTCTAGGCTTCAGGCTTACCAGGTCTGCCCAGGGGCTTCCACGGTTTGGCGTCATCACCCCCACGGCGTGGCCCATCATCCATACCTCTCCTTCCGCCTCTGTCATCATCGCCGCCTCTTCTGGGACCCCAATCGTCATCAGCTCCACGTCTGGAACCCCTGGAGTCGTCCATGCCTCTGCGTGGACCTCTGTCGTCATCGCCGAAGCCGCGTCTCGGGCGGTCGTCATCACCAAAGCCGCGTCTCGGGCGGTCGTCATCGCCGAACCCGCGTCTCGGGCGGTCGTCATCGCCGAAGCCACGTCTCGGGCGGTCGTCATCACCGCCTCTGCGTAGAGGACGATCATCATCACCACCTCTGCGTAGAGGACGATCATCATCAAAGCCCCGACGGGGACCTCTGTCGTCTCCGCCCCTGCGGGGACCATCTCCTCTCCTGAAGGGCGTCTCCCTCTCTCCTCCCTCTTTCTCCTCGTCATTGCCCTCCTGTCTCCAGTCCCTAGAGGGAAACAGCGAGTAGGCATTAGAGTCACTGCTCCTGGTTTAATTCAGCAATAAAAATCTGTATTAAGACAAATTGACAAGACGCACTTTTCAGGTGCAGCACGACGCCACTCTGAGTCACCGCCGTCGGTGCGGCTTCTCCATCCTCCTCCTCCTCCTCCTCCTCCTCCTCCTCCTCCTCCTGCTTTCTCCTCCTTCTCACCCCAGTCCTGCTTTGGAAAAAATATCAGGACACACTGTGTCTTTATTTCAGCCTGATTCTGATATGTCTCCATACAACAACTGTACTGTAATAATATAATCTGAGTTCAAAACATAAATATGCAAAATGCTCTATGAGTCAGTTACTTTGCCATCAGTCCTTAATTAAGTGACAGATCAAGACTTAATTCCATTATACTTCAATATTACAGTTGATATAAAAGACATCACAACTTTCGGTCTCAGTCAATGAGCTCATCAGTACCTTGGATCTCTCCTCAGGCTGACCCCTCCTCTCCTCCTCACGACGTCGTTCTCGCTCCTCGATCTCCTGCTGACGAGCGCGCTGCTTCCGCTCCTGCTCCTCCAGTTTACGCAAACGCTCCTGGTACTCCCTCTCCTCCTCCTCTCTCTGCTCCTGCTCAATGCGTTCACGCTCCTCGCGCTCTGTGACAGAAACAGGAAAACATCGTGAGGCGTATTGAACCTGTATATAGCTTCTCAATTTCATTTTTACTGACCATGAACATGTCAACTGGTGAAATGAAAATTTAGCGCTTCCCAGCAACTCAGTCCCTCCCTGTGATACTAACGTCCTTTAAAAACAGCCACTTTAACCACCACAGCCAACAGTTCCACCACAGTTCCCTTCATTCTCCTTCTGGTTGTGAAAGCGTCCGTGTTCTGTGGGACATAAAATCCAGCTCCTCCTTCCTAATGACAGGTTTCACATCCCAGCGCACATGTTCAAACAGAAATGTATTACCTTTCTTGAGTTGTTCCTCGTGGATACGCTGCGCCTCCTCCTCCTTCTGGCGGTAGTAAGCGTTGCGCCTGTCTTCTTTGCGCTGCCTCTTCCTTTCCTCCATGCGCTTCTTCCGCTCTTCGACCAGACGCTCCTCGAAATCTTTGAGTTTTCCCTTTAAAGACAGGAAAGTTACCATGGATCCACTGCTTCAGGTGTCAAATGTTCAGCTTCAGCTGATGGAAATTAATAAATGAACTTACTTCATAAATGAAGCTACGGGCAGCGGTGATCTTAGACAAAAAGTTTTCTTTGTCCTCCACCATCCTGGACATGCGTTTCTTGTGCTCCAGAGCCTTCTCCCGCTCAACTTTCATGTTACTGATCTACAACAAGAAGGGAAAAAGTTAAATCTCTCATTGTCGACACTGATTTAAAAGACAAATTTACTTGATGTTGCTTTTTTATCTTTTTTTTTTTTTTTTTTTTTAAACATACCCTCTCCTCCTCCTGGAGCTCCCACAGTTCCATGTCCTTGATGCGCTGCTCCTCATAAGCCTTTTTGATGAGAGGAATCTCCTCCAGACGCTTCGCCCTCTCAAAGTAGTCGATCTGAAGAGAAATAATTAAAGTAAAAACAGTGCCACGTTCACATGAAGGTAGGAGATGGTCGACACTGACATCTCACTCGGTTACCTTCTTCTCCTGGTTCTTCAGACGCTCCTGCAGCTCCTTCTTCTCCTTCTCCAGCTGCTCCACCTGTTTGGCCATGATAAAGTCTGGATCCAGCTCCTCCAGGTCCTGAAAAAAAAAAACAGATTTATTAGTCTCATTATGGAATTTAATATCACTATGACCTCTTTGTGCAATGTGGACTTCAACTTAATTAAGTTTATTTTGGCAACATTTTACCTCAATATCAATGTCCTTGAAAGCTTTGGCTCCGAGCTCAGTCTTCTTGATCTGCTCCAGCCGTTCACGGACCGTCTTCTTTTTGATCTGCTCGTGCTCCTGCATGATGCGCTCCTTCTCTCTCTCTTTGGCCTCCTGGCGCAGACGCTCCTCCTCAGCCTTGCGGACCTTCTGCATCTCAGCTTCCCTCTGCTCCAGCTCCTCCTTTTCACGCTGGATGTTCAGGCTCTCCAGGCGCTCCTTACGCTCTTCAATGGTCTGTCTACGAGCCAGGATGCGCTGGTGATCCTTGCGGGCGTTCTTGAGATAGGCAGCAATGGCCTGCTGGTTCTGCTCCTCACGCTCTTGCTGACAAAGGAAAGACACCAAAATGCAGTTTAGTGTTGAAGAATACACTCATGTCTATACCAGTATGTAAAAAGTTTACATACATCTTCAGTATATCTGTAAAATAGACCTCCTGACTCACCAGGATGGAGGTGGGCTTGATGACATGGATGGCCTTGGCCAAAGAAGCAGACATGGCAGTCAGCTGGTTCCTTATCTGCTCTGAGGGCATGTTCTGCAGGAAAGGACCGACAGGAGAGTCCTCTTTGGTCGAGTAGTTCAGGTCAGAGCCGAAGCTCAGAGTCCGAGACGTGTGGTCGATTCGGACCTAAAAGACAAAGACATGTTAGATAAGTTACAACAAAGCACAAACATTTTGAAATTGTAAAATACATCCTCCTTAAGTCTTAACAAGTAAGTTGAACTGTCCGAAGTGTTAGTGTACAATCGTTCCTGTTGATCTCACCTGCAGATCACAGTGGCGAGCAGCGTCCACGATGGAGCGCTCCAGCTGAAAGGCGTCCACAAATGGAACTAGGGAGGCCAGACGGCTGAACTCGATACTTTGATAGATCTGTGCAACCTGAAATAAAGTCATGCAAGAATTACTAAGTGATTACTTCTGTTTTAGTGTAGATGTCATTTAGTGTTTATTTACTTATTGAGTGAATGAAGAGAAATAAAGAAATACCTGCTGCAGGAGCCTTAGGATAGTGTTGTTCTGCAGGTGAGGAACGTACTGCTGCAGGTCGGCCTCCTTCTCAGCCTGGTCTCTCACCCAGTTCAACACCTGGAGGGACAGTGAGTGTTAATGTCAAATAATAAATGAGTAGCTCCATTACTTTTAATTAATGAGAAAAGATGGATGTATGTGACAGATTTTGTTTTTGACCTTGGTTACTCTTCCACTCAGTTTCAGGGGATGAAAGTCAACTTCAAGCCAGTTGTAAAGCTCCTTGACTTCAGGTACGACGTACTGCAGCAAGTTAAATCTCACCTAGAGGGAAAACGTTTAAACACTTGTCAAATATCTTGGAGCAAATACTTATTTGCTGTTTTTCAGGATTGGGTTGAGTCAGTCTGAACTGCTTTCATAGGACTTTTTTCATAAAAGTAACCAATGCTGATCTTTTTGTACTTTGTTAAAAAAGTGTTTAGGCACACTCTGAGACACTTCCTAAAGTTGCTTTCTGTTCCACATAATGTACCATGTCATTGATGAGACTCTGGCGGGTTGGTGGAGACTGGAGGCCCAGCAGTGTGGCCAGCCTGCGGTGTTTCTCCACAATGATGCCATCCATGTCCAGCAGACGAGCAATGTCAGTGCGCTCAGGGGTGATGGGGATGGACAGTGTGGCCAGGAGGACTCTGGTGGACATCCTGAAGATGGAAGACATCATTAATCATCTGGTCTTCATAGTAAGACTTGTGAACATCTTTGTAGAAAACAAGTAAGATACCTCTGCATCTCCTCTTGGGTCAGATTCTTTCTCATCTCCCTAGACAGGTGGTAAAGCCGATGCAGGGTGCATGAATGGAAAAGAGCATTTCCAGATTTCCAAAACACGGTTGACACCTTGTTGTAGTAGTTGGCCATCAGCTGGGGTTTGGGAGGCTTCTTGGAAAGTGCAAACAGACCGTGGATATCCTCAACAGCCTTGAATGCTTCCTGGAAATAGAAACAACACAGCATCAGTGCCAATATCATCACCAAGTTAATTACAGAGAACTCTTGTGCTGCTTTTTCTGTATAATTATGTGCTTCAGGTCCCAGTGTTTGGGGGACAGACCTGCCACAGCTCCATGCTAATGGCGCTGTCCAGCTGCACCAGACGTGTCTCCAGGTGCATGGACTGACTCTCGGGGTTGTTCAGGTTGATGGCGGTGCTCTGGTTGTGGTGACGTTGGATCTGCCCCAGGTGCATACGCAGGTTGTCGCACAGCTTGCGAAACTCAGCTTTACGCGTGTACTGAAGGCAGAACTTGAAAGCTGCAGAAAAAATGTCCAGATATTATTACCAGCAAGTATGTAACATACAACTTAAATATGACAGTTTTTTTAATATGGGTTCACTTCCATATTATACATCCTATTATTAATTCTTCCTAGCAGTATGTGACATTGTATTTATATACTCTTATTCTTCTGTATAAATAATATCATTCAGTAACATCTACTCAAAATATAACTATTTGACAGAAACTTTTATGTCTCCCTTGCCAAATATCACAGTAACTAGTTTTCAGTAAGAGATCAGATGAAAGCAAAAATAAGACGAGAAGTTCTTCAGTTAACTACCTTGCTGAGCGATGTCATGGTACAGACGCTCCACCTTGGAGTTGTTACGGAGCAGGTCCAGGCACTGGCGGTAGGACTCCCACAGGAACTTTACCCAGGGAGTGAGGAGCAGGCGATCGGTACGATCCTGAGTGTCCTCTCCACTCACAGCGCTCAGGAGCACACTGAAATCACAACACAGTCAACTTAACATTCAG
This sequence comes from Polydactylus sextarius, assembly GCA_016801845.1. Taxonomy (NCBI): domain Eukaryota; kingdom Metazoa; phylum Chordata; class Actinopteri; family Polynemidae; genus Polydactylus; species Polydactylus sextarius. The sequence goes on along the minus strand of CM028911.1, from coordinate 4,406,504 downwards.
TTTGTTGATCATCTCATGTTTGATCTGAGCTGTTAAGATTTACAAAATCATCCTAATGTAAAAAGTTACTTAATTTCATTTTTGACAGACTTGGTCAAGCTCACCTCTCTGGGGTCTGGATGTTGTCTAGATCCTCGATATCCAAGACCATCTGCTGGGACTCCTCCTTAGCTGTCTCCGTCTTCTCCTCTGCCAGCTTCAGGTAAGCCCTAACCACATCCTCCAGAGATTTGATGTTCACCTGAGAGCAGAGACAGGAGTTAGATACTAATGCAAACAAGTCCCTGAACTACACATAGTCACAACATCACTTATTATCTCATCACCCACCTGCTGACAGATGTTCTTGTACTGGTAGAGACCCTCCTTGGCCAAGTGGCTCTTGCGCAGATCCACGCAGAGCTCCAGGTACTTGAGCATGATGGGCTCGTGGATCTTCTGCCATGTTCGATGTTTTTTGCTCTTGATGACATCGTACAAGACATCCAAGGCTGGCTGCTTCTTGCCAACCTCGAGAAACTCTGCACAAAAACATCACAACACCATAAAATGACTAACTAAATGTAACGCAGATCCCTGGCATCTCACACAAACTCTACAACGCCCTAGAAACATCGCAGTCAGACAAATCCACCTGGCACAGCTAGGCCCGGATTGATGCTCATGACATTAGCATTACCGGTGGTCTGACAGACGCTAACAGACCGACGTTACAAAGCTGACCGATGTTAACGCACATTTTATATAAATCCACGTTTTCACGGTGATTCTGATTCCACACAACTGTTAGTTACACAAAATGGCCTACCAGTAAGCTAAATACTGTAGCTAGTTTAAGAAAAACGATATGGCTCCTCCGCCATTCCAGCTAGCATTAGCCCGTGTTAGCAGTTATCCCGGCTAGCTTCGCCGCTACAATTAAGCGACGAGGCACAAGAAGGGCTAACGTCGGCTAGCTAGCGGCGGCTAGCTAGTTAGCGCGAGCCTCGTAACATCTGTGAAAACCGAAGCTGTGGTTCTACTCACCGTTCGCTCGTTTCAGAGCGTTCTCTGGGCGCTGAAAATACGCCGGCATGTTGGTAGCGTTCTATTGAAACTCCAACTGAGCTGACTCGAGTGAATTTTGTAATTTCACCAGTCCATCCAAGCCACGCACTCACCCGCTGCAACGGTGCTGGCTGAGAAAGGAAGAACCTCGTGAACGGCCTCGCTAGGGTTGCCAGTTGCGTCACGCGCTACGCCTCCATCGACCTCTCTCAGCCAAACTCAACTAATTCACGATCAATAACCATAATATCTGATTTAGAGAAGTTTAGAAGAAGTGTTTTTAATTTGCGATAAAGGATGAATATGTATCTTGTATGTATTCACTTTTGGAGGTGATTCTTTATGTGTTAATCTTAAATTGTAGCTATCCAAGTTATCGTTCATTGATATTGGTGCATCCTTTACTTTATTTGGTTACAGTCTGTTATATGGTACAGATGGTGACTGGTGACCGGTGTCACACATCTCGTATCATATGAGTTCAAGTGTTGGAGAATATCTGTTTCCTTTTTGGCTTAATGTTATTTCTTTGTGCTGGTACGTTATCAGTAAGTCACTGACTTATGACCGTGGTTGTACACTAAAAAGTGTAAAATAAATAAACTGTGTGGGACATTAGATATTTATTTTAATTGCATAATTAGGTTTGAATGGACAACAGCTTCATAAAACTTCGACTTATCAAAAAAGGATTTTTAACAAACCTGGCAACTTTGGTTGTATAAAGTCCCCGTATGAGCTCGACTGTTGGTATGTTCAGGTACCCGTTGTAAATCTTAACGTCATGTAGATGCCATGCAGAACTACATAATCATAACTAAGCCTTACTACTCTTTACCCATCAAGATAAATTAATTAATTCTGATAGTTCACTTTATAAAGTGTATAAAATTATAATTAGATACATTATATGTCGGTATTTCACTGTTTTAACTATCCGTATATTCAGCATTATTTGTTGGTTTTTCAAGAAGTTTTTAATAATCCTACAAATTTGGTGTAAGTGAATGCACCATCCACCCTGGAGTATCGCCAGTTGTGATTGGTCGAGAGCGGCGCGTCTCCTCCCGCACAGCCCCTCCAGTCCCGGAAGAAGGAAGAGATTTCGCAGAGAAGAGAAAGTCTGTTGACAGCAGACATTTCACACAGGCCACTTTTACACATCTTGTGTTTCAGTAAATCTGTAACACTGTGATCCGGTTCTTGGACTTTAGCAGGAGCTCTCAAGGTACCTCATAGTGAAGTTTGCGTGCACAGAGGAAGATAGTGTTTGTTTTTTTTTTCTCCTGCTAACTTGATGGTATGAACTCTTCCAGGTATGGAATATGGCAACAACTGAAACGCAGTTTATGTTAAGCGTCGGATTAATCGGTAAGTTTAAATCGACCCATTGTTTCATTGGTTCTCTGTTAGTTTGCGCCTCAGACTCAGTGTGTGTGCAGGAGAATGACATCACATGATGTCTGCGTGACCCAAAACTGTCCCATCAGCAGAGCTGCAGACATTCACTGCTCCTGCATGTTTGATCTATGTGCACTAAAGAACTGATCAAGCTCATAACACAGACCCTCGTGTGATGGAGATTTGTTTCCAGGATGCCCCTTTATACCAAATTAAAATGTGTCCATCTTCTCATATGTTACCATTGATTGTTGTTGTTTTCTCTGCTCAAGAGAAAGATGTGAATGGAGACACTCTGTGGGTGTGGTGTTATCCCTCTGTGGACTCAGACCTGAGGCAAGTCCTGCTCAGTAAGTGTTGTCTGACGCAGGACGGCCGAGATTTCCACACCTTTGTTTTTGGCCAGTTCTGTCGTACCTGGTACTACATCACCACGGTGGAGGTGCAGGAGCCTACAGCACTAAACAAGGTACAACGTCATCATCCAGAGACTCCTCCGTCATTAGTAACATTAGCCTTAAACGAGGAACAGTGACTCCAGGGCTGAGATCAATGAATATTTTAATTCTCAATGAATCTGTAACCATTTAGTCTATAAAATGCACGATAATAGAAAAAGATACAATCATAATTTAAAGAATACCTATTTTATACGATTTACAACCTTAACGACAGAAATATTCATTTTACAATAATATAAAGCAGAAGGAAATGGTACATCCTCAAGTTTAAGATGCTGCAGCAGGCAGTTAAATTACGTTATAAAATTGTGTGTTCCTTCCTGTCGACTGACTAATCTTTTTAATTTTTTTTTTCCATCTAGGTCACACATTTTTCAATAGTCGTCACAGCAAAAGACTTCAACCCTGAGAAGTATGCAGCGCTCAACAGAATACTCTGCAGGTAACAGTGTAACAGTGAAGTTATGAAACTAATACTGTCGTCTGGATGCTGTTTATTTAGTTTATTTCTTTTGTCACTCAGGATATACGTGAAACACGGCAGCCCGGTGAAGATGATGGAGGCGTACATCACTGTTCTCACCAAAGGGATTTGCCAGAGCGATGAAAACGGCTCATTTCTCATTAAAGACTATGATGTTCGGAAGGCGTACTTGGCCGGTTCAGTCAAAGGTAAGATGATGGAGGTGTCTGATTTCACTTTTTCACTTTTATGTTTTAGCTGCCATTTAACCAACTAACTGAACTGCTGCAGCTTATATTTAGCTAATTAACAACAAGCTGAATATTTGCTTTAAAGGAGTTGTTCATAAGACAACCAGGAAGTTTTGAAGTCACCTGGGACGTTGGTGGTTTTAACATCTAATTTTGGAAGAGAACCGCTAAAAACACAGCTAAAATTAAAACTGGGTCAGAAAAACTACCCAGATTCCCTCAGAGATGAAAAGTGGGTCATCCGGTTTACTTCCATGTTTGCATTTTTCCTCAGATGTGGTGTCTCAGTTTGGGATGGAGACCATCATCCTGTACACTGCTCTCATGCTGAAGAAGAGGATTGTCGTCCATCACCCTCGTATTGAAGCTTTGTTGGAATTTACAAGGTGAATTTGAGTCTTTAATTAAAGATATTTAAGATAAAACCTTAATTGTAAATAACTTTCTACCTGATTGCTTTAAAGAGTTCTACCGGCGCTGACGTGGCACCGGAAAGACTGGTCCATCCTTCACCCGTATGTCCACCTGACTGATAGTGAAGTGGAGGATTTAAAGAAATGCCCTGGTGAGGCTGCTTCAGTAAACTTTCCTGTGATCTCATGCAGGGGAAATGAATAATTCATGCATCAGTGTTTGTTTGTTTTCTCTACAGGGTACGTTGCAGGATTTGTAGATCCAGAAGTGAGCAACAGATCGGACCTGTTTGATGTGTATGTGAACCTCCCAGACAGCGTCATCACCGTGTCCGCGAGTGCTAAAGGTGCAGTATGTTTGAAAGAGAACGTTAATACGTTTTATTGGATGTTTCTTCTTTCTCACAAACTGACGTGTAGCGTTCCAACCACAGAGGCCATGTCTATGGGGAAGCTGCACAAAGACATCGGTCAGCTCATCGTCAAGTCGGCGGAGGACAGCGAGAGGTCGGACAGTCAGGTGATAAAGGTGAGAACGCGCTCGGAAAACACAGACGTTTCTGTTGCCATGTTAGCGCTGTTTTGAATCTTTAAAAATAAATAAATAAATCAAATGACAACCTCCTTTCATTCGCAGGACATCTCGGTTAAGACGAAAGAAATCCTCGCCAACTTGGTCGCCCTTAGCGACCAGTGTGAAGACTCCAAACTCACACTTGAAGGTTTAAAGCAGCATCATTTTCCCCAGCGACAGAGAACTTCCTGTTTCATTTGGCAGCTGCTGAGCAACTCTTAAGAATATAAAGCTGTTTTCATATTTGACAAAAAAAAAAAAAAAAAGAACACAAGGCAAAAATATTCTTTAATACGTTAAAGAGCTACAGTATTTGTCTCAAAGAAGCTGGCACTTTTTCATCTTATGGCTCACTGATCCTGAATCAGCTCAGATGAATTTGAGCATTTATTACTATTATAATTAATATTAATATTAATTAGCTGGTAGAAGCTGCATCGTACGTGGTTCAGATCAGATCACAAGTGCAGTAGAAGACGCACAACATGTGGGTTTATTTACATATAAAAAAAAAAAAAAAGTCACATTTTGTATTTTACTAATGACTTCAATGCAGCACAGCTGAAATAAAAGTAAATTGTGTTATGGGGCTTTTTCAAACAGTGTTTTGTATGAAAAATGGTAAGAAACAGAAACAAAACAGAACCGTTCCTCAACTATCAACCTGCAGCTGATCATGTGACGACTGATGCTTCATGTTGAATAATGTTTTTTTTTCTATTACTGTACAGATAGCGATGTTGAGTTACTGTCGAGTATGTTGCCAACCATGTTGCCAGGGGGATGTTTCTGTGCCTCAGTATTTCACATAAGACACAGAGTGCAATACACAGAAATGAATCATGTAACTTTGAAAAGTAAATGTATTTTCATGAATCGATGTAATATTTCTTATCTTTGAAAACATCTAATATTCCAATTAAATAAATTTACTATCAGAAACTACACTTTGCTTTCTTAGAATGATCTTTTTTTTATAAACAAAATGCTCTACTTTCATTATTGTTTCTGTGACATGGATTGTACATTTTCAGATGCTTGACATTTATTTTCATGCTCTTCACTAATCTTGTGGGTGTTGGCTGATTCTGTATCTAGAGTCCTCTGTGATAGAATAACCGTCCGTCGGCCGCTGCAGCTTGCAGCTCCTCCTCCAGCTCCTCCTTGTTTATCTGTAAAACAAGGTTAAAGTCAGTTGAGCTCATCACAAGGAAAAGATTAAAACAGCGACAGATCCTGAGTCTCACCGTCCTCAGCTGTGGGAAGAGACTGAACGACACCGGGACCATGAGTCCCAGAACGAGTGCGATGCTCATGTGACGGAGGGGAGCGACCAGCAGAGGGTTCCTCTGGAAAACTCTCGTTCTTTAAACAAACAAACAAACCACAAAAAAAAAAAAAAAAAACACATTTACATTTAATAAATGGGTCCAAATTTACGTCCACAACTACGTTTAAAAGTAACTCACCTCTGTAAAAACCAAAGCAACACATTAGGAACAGCAGCACTTGTACCGAACAGAGCTGCTCTTGACAAAGCAGTTTCCCTCACAGCCTGAAGAGAACAATAAAAAAAACATTTAACACTAAAGATTTTTAATGAGACAACTCAGTTTTGCTGATACTCTCACACTTGTGCTTTATTAAGTTACCTTTTCTCCTGCTGCTTTAGAGACACCGACAGCATTTCCATTGGAGTCAAACACTTGTATTCCTGTTTCTAACTCCTCACTCCTGACAGTGAAGACGTTGAAGACGGCCAGAGCAGCTGGAGAGAAAGTTACACTACTTATTATTAATTACAATCAATTATACATGTGCATGTACTTTGTAAATCTGGAGGAGGCTCTAAAGCAGGAAGTCCTGAGGTTCTGATGCTTCTGCAGATAATTTGATGGTCGTTGTTTGAGACCGTCATGGTGAAAAAGGAGCTGAGCCTGAACACAAATCTGTCAACTTACTAGCTGATCATCATTCCAACCCTGACTTATGATCCTGTCTTTGGGCAGTGACTGAAATAATAGTCATATCAGTCTGATCAAGTCTGATCATGATTCCCCCTGACCACTTCCATTTGGAGGTTTTCTGAGCTCACCCATCTGGGAGGAGACCTCAGTGCAGACCCAGAACATGTTCACACGATTACACATCTCATCCTGTCTGTGAACACCTCAGGATTTCCCAAAAGGAAAGTGGAAATTGTCTGAGGAGAGGGACAGTCGGACTACCTCGCTTGACCTCCTGCCACCACAACCAACCCCAGATAAATTAGTTGAATATGGATGAATGGACACATATCTGGACTGTACCACAATACAATACAATATTTTACCTGATAGTGGGATCGGTAATATGAACCTGAAGAAAGACTGGATCGTTGCACTTCTTACCCCATAACGGTTAATAAAGATTTGAGGAAGGGCCTGAAACAGAGGATACATTAAGAACTCTTTCTTTTTTCTCTTATTTTTTAATTATACATTTCATACGAACATCATCAACAGCTACACCCTCACCCCTGCACATGTTGAGTAGGACACAGTTCCAGCAATTAACAGAAGCTGCTTCATGGACGTTGCCTTCCCCTGGTGGAGAGAGATACAGACAAACAGATGGGAGGACACTAAATTAAACTCTGAAGATAAATGTGTGGAGACTTGATCGTCTTTTATCTGTAGATCTTGATTGGATTATGGCATTTTTGTGTCACTTTTTGTGTCATCACCTGCTCTGACGAAGAATTTCTGTTGGCGTAGTTGAAGCCTGCAGAGTAACTATGCATCAAAAACTGAAAGAAAACACACACACACACACACACACACACATATATATATATAATTAATGTAATGTAATAGGTGCATTAAATATGTTTTATTCATATGATAAATATGCTTCTTTACCTGCCAAAACAGAGCTGGTTTGACACCAGTGTGAGGCAAAAAACTGGCAACCACCTGAAAAAAAAAAGAGTTTTTAGAGTTTGTTTCACCGCCACTGTAAGAGTCATTGGATAATAAACAGATGTTAAACACATACCAGTGGTGCTGATATTGGCATAAATGCTAGAAGAAGAAGAACAAATGGGAGCGAGTTGGCATAAAGTGATTACATAGTTACATAGTAATTGGAAGTTAAAAGTATTGTCATTATAGTTTCTATGCCAACACTTTAATTACTCATTGATATCTCATGGTATTAAATTTGTAATACTGGCTGGTGAAAGATAAGTGACAGACTCAGCTGTGCTGTACCTGGAGGACGGAAAACCACAGGAAGAACATGACCAGAATCAGCGTGGACAGATGACTGTAAACAAAGAGCAAACATTACAATTTTCCCAACTTCTGCAAATCACAACATCTGGAGGCCACAGCTGTCGACACTTACGAGAGCGAGGGTCAGAGCGGATTCATCCTGGAGGAGGAAGAAGAGCAGAGAGGTTTCAATCAGACGGGTCACAAAGGTCAATGACTTACAGCTATTAAATAAAAACAACATCTGACCTTTTCACTTTTCAGTTCACTTTTGAGCAGAGAGTGGGCCCTTTGGATTTCAGCCTGAGGAGAGAATCATCACTGGTTAAATAATATAAAACTTAAACTCCCTGTGTCTGAAACATCAGGTCATCATCGCTGCAGCAGCTGATACTTACATCAGTAGAGAGCAGCAAAGATGGATCAAGCAGCTTAAACCAGATTTGTACTCGACTGAGGAAAGACTGAAAAAGAAGAGACATGTTCAACAAAAAGCCTAAGAAGAATAAGAAGATAAAGACATTGTTTCATTGTAAATGAATGGATGTTATAAACAGCTCAGTTACCTGGCCCTGGCTTTTCCACTGCAGCAAAACAGGATCCATCACAACAACAAGCACATTAACTTCTTATAAATTAAATCTTATTTAAACAACACTTCTACAGTTCTCATAGATTCTCCATGCTTTTGAGGTCAAGTTGTATTTAGAAAATTCTTCCGTATTCGCCCACGTGTTCAGTTGTGGGCGGGAACATGCTGCATTCAAAATCATCGGAAATATTAGCGATTATAGTTTATATAAACTATTCAGTGAGTTGAGGACACAATAGTAATGTGCACGATTGATTTTAAAATTAATATCGTTTTTATATACTAATAACATAAAGTTAAGGGTTTCTTTGTGTCATTTTAACCTTAAAAATAAGAGTTTGCTACTAAATCACCTAAGGAGCACCTGAAGGCAGCATGACACTTTAGTACACCTTTTTTTATTTAGAGTATAATTTGACTAAGTAACCGTCTCCTCGTGTATAAACAGATAATTTGGCTTCACATGATATATTTTTATATTTCATTTATATTTTTGCAGATTTGCACTACACACGTGCGTTCATGACGCACTAACCGCCTCAACCGCCCTCCTCCTTTGACATAATCCAAAATGGCAGCCACCATCGGAAGACTACTCAGGACCTCTGTAAGTGCAACTTCATGCAACACAGCGTTAACGAATTGATATCGCCGTTTTAACACCGTATTTTTATACTTTATTCAGCAGTAGTTAACAGGCGTTGACAGCACGTGGAAGTGAATAATGATGACGACGTCACGAGTTTGTGTCGCACATTTGAACCAGAGGTGTTATCAACCTGTGGTCCGCGGCCGCAGCACGAGACCAGTTTAATTCATAAAAATATTGATAAATTGTCCAAATACTTTTACTAAACGCGCAAAAGCGCCATTGTATTATATTATATATAGATATAGATATTTTGCATGTTACTGTTACATTGTACCGTGTCATGACATTTCCCACGTGAACAGTAGTAGCAGGTAAACCACAGGTGTCATTAATTATTATAAAAGTGTTTCTCGTGTTCAAATTTTACAGTGAGGGAGTGACGCCATTTTTGCGGAGACAATCAAAGTGTCTAGTTTATTTTATTTTTGTCATCATGAAGAAACAGTTTACTTCGCCTGCATTTTTAAAAACAAGTACAACATATAACATACAAACATTATGTTTTAATTTGAACATAAACATAACAAGTTAATCAATTACACCAAAATGTACACTGTGAAAAAATATGCAAGAATTTATTAGAAACGTGAATTAATATACATTGAAAGAGTGTGTGTGTGTGTGTGTGTGTGTATATATATATATATATATATGTGTGTGTATGTGTGTCTGTGTGAATGACTGAGGTGTCCATCTGTCTGAAGATAATCCACCCATCAGAATAATTTGTGTTGATGTAGATCCTGAAAATGCTGAGTCATTGTTGGACAGAAGCAGCGATAATACACAGAAAGCTCAGCTGTAGACACTTTAAAGCAAAACACTGTAGTTCATGTTTCAGAAATGTCTTCACATTGAGCGTCAGGAGACGTTGCAGGATACATACATGTGTCATTGGGGCAGATATAGCGAAGACGTGACTGATATGTGGTGGTTTTAACTGACATCTTGGTGGTGACATCACAGGTCATGTGACGCTTTAACCTCCTGAATAACAAAGTGTAACTTAAACCTGAATAATTAAAAAACTAAAAACAAAAATCTAAATCACAGCTAAATAACTGAAAACCTTATGACCTGGTTAATACTTTAATAAAGTTTGTAGCTCATTTAATTCATTTTAATTAGCAAAAATGTTAATAAAAATTTGAATATTTCATAAAAACATTGAAATAAAATAAAGTGCATGAGTTAATGTCTCAATGACATGTAGCATGTGATGAACATCATTTAACAGGATTGGTGAGGAAACAATCAAACCAATTTGCTGCTTTTCTTCTGCTGTGATTCACACTGATGTTATGAAAAACTGCAAAAATTCACAGCAAAAGATGATGGACACTTTTAAATGAAAGAAAATGTCAATAATATATGACCATTAACAGGATTCATCATTTAATAGCAAACCAATCTGTCAAGTGGAAGACCCTCAACAGGCACTTTTGATTTCTGAATTAATTTCTTCACAATGATGCAAAGCTTTTGAAATCTATGAAATCCACATCAAACCTGGTAGGAAACCCGTTGAGCAGAGTCAGACACAGCTTACGTCTTTTTACAGAGCGCTGTCTTTAGTCTTGTTAGTAACAGCAATTAGCTTTGTCGCAGCAGGTGTCCTGCCCTTGGCAGCTGCTGTAAAACACCCACTGTGACATCACAGTCAGAGGCGAGGCCGCTCCATGGTCGACTTTTAAACTCACAGACGGCGGCGCAGCATCAATTTTATTGGAATTGCCCCTTTGACATGTTTTAAATAAAAAATATGACTTCTCTCGCCTGAAGGTGGCGCACGTTGGCACGGCGGGGACTGGCACAGGATTTCAAAGCTGTTTATATAATTTATTACCTCATCCACACTTTGAGCGCAGCTCATGAAACAGCTGCACATTGTAAAGACGTCTTAATGAGCAACTTGCACATCATGACCTCTGTTCTCTTCACTCTGAAGTGTTTGCAACAAAAGAAAACTGTAAAATAATAAAAGTTGCGCGTCTTTTCTTCTTCACGGTGGAAAAATTCACATTGCTAATATATGAGGGATTAAACGCTTACGTTTTAATCTCCGAACTTTGAAACTGTTGGCAGGTTCTCACCACCTACCAGTCCAGATTGGGACACAAACATTAATGTTTGTGTTAAATTGCTAATCAAAACAGCTTGGTGTATTTGTGGATTATTGACATTGAATTTGTGTGTGTGTGTTTACTTTTTTTAAGGCAAGAGTTGCAGCAGCAGGGCTGAAAGTCACAGCAGCGTGTCAACACGGAGCTGCGAGAGCCTGCTTCTCCACCAGTACGTACAAAATGCCACATCACATAAGATATTCAAATAGACGCTCAGTGCAGTGAAGTGAAGAAAGGAGAAGAATCAGAGAAAATATATGTAAAACTTTTTTTTTTTTTTTGGTGATCTTATAATCAGATTATACCTCGGTTTTATTAAGCTAACAGTATGTATGAATAAATTGCGTTGGGCTTTTTCTATATCAGACATTTGCAGATGGGCCCCTGCCGTCACTCAGCCTGCTCCTGCTTTTAAGGCCACAGCTGTCCACAACGGGGAGTTTAAGGACATGAGCCTCGCTGATTTCAAGGGCAAATACCTGGTCCTGTTCTTCTACCCGCTGGACTTGTGAGTACATAATGAAGAGATGAAGTGGAAATCAAGAGCTTTAATATTAACATATCTCCACTGATAATCTCTAATCTAAGTGAAAGTAATTCTCTCTCATCAGTTAAATATTACAAACATCTCACTTACAATTTTTCCGTCTCTGTGTCCGCAGCACCTTCGTGTGCCCGACGGAGATCATCGCGTTCAGCGACAAGGCCAACGAGTTCCGCGACGTCAACTGCGAGGTGGTGGGCGTGTCCGTGGACTCTCACTTCACTCACCTGGCGTGGATCAACACACCACGCAAGGTACGCTTCCTCTCTGAATAATTATTCACACAGTGCAAAGTTCAACTCATCGTTTTTTTGTTGTTTTCCCTTCTGGTCTTAGATGTGGGCCATAAACAAACCTTTAGTAAATGAGTGATCTGGAAACCCTGCATCCGTTCTATAGTAGCAGCACAGTAGTATCCAGAACTAACATTAATTAATGTGGTTTTATTAGGCCGGAGGATTGGGCAACATTCACATCCCTCTGCTCTCAGACCTGAACAAGCAGATCTCTAAAGACTATGGAGTCCTGCTGGAGGGTCCAGGCATCGCTCTGAGGTAGGTCCAGAGAGGAAAAGTACCAGTTTTTCTGTGTAAATCAATTATAAACTATCATCTGAACATTGTCTAAGCCACAAATATAGATAAACACAATGTGTTTAACCTAAGAACACAAAGGATTAGTCTTGTCTGTCTATACTGAATAAATCCATAAAACATTCAATGTAAAAAGTAAGTGAATCTTTGGATTAAACACCTGGATGAACCTGCTCTGGCAGAAATAATCGTGCTGCAGCTGCTGATCAGCTGGCAAACAGCCACCCTCACATTGTCCTGGAAGATAAACTCAGCTTTGATTAACTTAACAGCATTTTCCCCCGATGACTGCAAGCTGCTGAGGAGCAGCAGAGCAGCCACTCATCATGATGCTGCCTCTGTTTCACCTCACCAGTGATGTCTTCATGTTTGCATGCAGTCCATTTGAAGAGCTGCGTGTCCTGCCTCAGTAATTCAGCTTTAGTCTCATCAGACCACCGATCGTCTCCCAGCAGTGCTGTGGGGTGTGAAGGTCTGCTTTGGCAAATTCCAACCGCACATGTTGTTATTTTTTTGACGGGCAGCGGTTTCCTCTGTGTCCTGCCACAGACACATACACTCATGAATGTTTAGCAGCTTGAGCTGTTATTATGGGCTTCATTTTATCTAAGTGAAGAATTAATTCTTAGGTAGACGCTGCCTCACGAGAATAGTCACAGAGCTAAATAATTCAGATTTATAGACAGTGTGTTTGACTGTGGAGTGAATCACAGATCCTATAATACGATCAATATTCAAACTCTTTGATGTGACTTTGGAGCCAGCCTTGTCTATATCAACCTTTCTTCTTGTAAAATCATGTTTCTTATCAGCAGATTCAACTGCTGAATGGCTCAAACTCAAAATGTTTCTTTGTAAACTGACTGGACTCCCGTCAGTTTCTGTTTCTGTCTTGGCCGGAGGGTTCACATACAACTGTAGCTACGCAGCTACAATATTTTTGGTCAAAATGAATAGTGTTTGTTCATTATTGTATCTCAGATGAAAATTTGCCAAAGTTTAGGTGAAATTCCTACACAGTTAATTTCAAATTATGAGTCCACAGCTGCCACTAAAGAGAAATGAGAGTATCAACTTTTTTTCTACAACTTATCTTTCTACCTTTAATCCCTAAAGGAGCAGTCGTTCAACCACTGCCACCGTTTCACCACATTACTGCTGCTGCCATTTTTCCATCAGCTAACATCACTTTTATCTGCCGCTGCTTCACTGGAGACCATTAGATATTGGTGCTTTGTCTCTTATATAATATCAGTACATTGCTGCAGGTGTGTTTGATATTAAAAAGAACTGTCTTCATGGCCTCTTGGCTCCTCCGTTACTGCATCTTACTGTTATTATTTTTGTACCTACTGTGCTGATGTAGTGTTGCTTGAACTTTTCTGATTGCCCTCATCATAGTGTTTTCCACTTTGTCCTTTTTTTGCAGTGTTTTGTAGAGAACATTACAGCTACTTTTGAGAAATATGTTTGATCATTTCTATTTGTTGTTGCCCTTCAGGGGCCTGTTCATCATTGATCCGGCCGGTGTGGTGAAGCACATGAGTGTGAACGACCTGCCGGTGGGTCGCTCTGTGGAAGAGACGCTCCGTCTGGTGAAGGCGTTCCAGTTTGTGGAGACTCACGGTGAAGTGTGTCCAGCCAGCTGGACTCCCAAGTCTCCAACGGTGAGTCCACTCAAGCTCAAGACACTGATCACATTTAAACGTCACATCTCATCTAAATGTTTCCATCCCACAGCCTTTGATTTGTCACAATAATTATTCAGTGTGAGTTGATGCGGTTTGGAGAAAGTGTTGTTCTCTAGTTTAATCACTCTTCTGTGGAAACCTGTTGTTATCATTAGTTCAACATGTGTAACTGTTGTGTTTCAGATCAAACCGACCCCAGAGGGATCCAAGGAGTATTTCCAGAAAGTCAACTGACAAAATCCATAACACTTTCAGCTAAAACAGTAAATGGTAACATTTAAAGTGGATCTTTCATTATACGTAGTACAGTTTACATAGTTGTATTAAGTCATAAACATCTGAATGTGAAAATAAATCTATTCTTTATAAACGGCAACTCTTGTTTCTGTGAAGGATTGTGGTGTTTTAATTTTAATATTACCTGACACCGAAGGTTGTGTTTTCATCCACGTTTGTTATCGATTGATTCTATTTATATATAAAGCACAATTTTGTCAGGTTAAGATCTTGACGTTTATCTTAGACATTTATGTGGCTGATGTGAGTTTGTGCAGTTTAGTGACGATCTAATTAATAATCTGGATCCAGCGGAGGAACAGACTCTCAGTCATTCTAGTTCACGGTTATTAGTTTCCTGCCTGATTAACTAAATTACCTCAGCATCCTTGTGGGACCGAATAGTATCTTTACTGACTGTAGTGGATGTACAACAAGCATATCTGGTAATCAGTTGAAAAAATATTTACCTTCAGAAGTCCAAACCACACTTAATAACCCCTGTACATAAACATGTTTATTTTCTCTTTTTACAGCAAGTTAATATGCAGGTTCAAAATGTCTAATCAGACATCGGTACACAACATGAGGTGCCAAAATCAACTTCAGTGGGGGAGAACTGGAAGTTAAAAAAAAAAAAAAAAAAAAAGCTTTTGCCACTTCTTATACAAGTAGGGTACATACTGTATTTACACAAAATGGAAAAAAGCGTTTGAAACACTCCGCAGCACTGTGTGTGGTTATGAAAACATCTAGTTTTAAGTGTACATAAACTTCACTTTGTACAGTATGTTTGCAGAAACAAAGCAGTCGCCTTATTCCCTCTTGACATTCAAAAATGATGAAAGAACGTGAAGGGGACAATGGCTTACCGAGAGATGTGGAGCCTTTTTTTCTTTAAAGCTTTTAAATAATAAATGAAATAATCAAAAAGTAAAGAGTATTCATAAGCAGAACTACTGCTCATCAAAATGTACCTTTACATTTTGAGATGGAGAAGATGCTTGCAACCAGGAAAAAGAACAGAAAAAAGCTAATGACAGCGCTGACTGAGTGAAAGTTTTGATGATCTGATGGTTTGGTGAAAACTTCATGCAATTTCAGGCAAGATGTAACAGCGCCACCAGCCCCACCCCAAGCACCAAACAGAAAAAAAAAAAAAAAAAAACGGAAACAAAATAAACCTTTTTTTTGTTTGTTTTTAACTGAATGATTCATTTAAAAAAAACACCCTGTAGTAAATCTGTACAACGAAAATACATTTGGGATCTACAACTAAAGGTATATTATTAAGGTTATATACACTCCCCCCCTTCCATATATTATCTTTACAAGTAGACTTCATTCAAACCCAAACATTAAGAAAACATAAGACTAAACGGGGAAATGGGATCACATCAAACATCCATTTAAAAATCGGGTCTTACTGTACCTCAACCACTGATCAGTCCCTCTGCTCTCATCTGTACAGTAAACTACAGCAGGACTAAAATCATCGACTGGATGGATTGCTACTGTAACAGGGAAATCTGAATCGTTGAAATGGGGGAATGATTCTCAAGTGACAACAGCTTTTTTTTCTTTATATCATTTTAGCAGTGGAAGTGGATGTGAACAAACTACTATGTAGTAACGATATTTCGCGTGACTTCAAGAATACAAAATAGAAATCAAGTCAGAACACGGGCACAAACCCAACTCTCCAATATTCTGACACAATAGAACGAAGGCTTTCAATACACTTAGGCCTCTTCACTGAAGAGAGCTACACTATTCCATCGATACACATTAATGTTCTCTGGTCTCAGGTGGGACTGGGTTGGAAAAGAGAAGCCATGTCAGCCTTAAACATTTGCCCCAACGTTTTTGTTTGAAAGCAACTGATAAAAACAGAACCTTGTGTTTGATACCTCTCCCCGCAGATCTGCTCTTGTTCACTTTGAGTTGCGGCGTTGAAATTCATTCAGAAAAATGGAAGAAAAACAAAAAAACAAAAACTACATTGTACAAAGTGAGATTCTCACAATCTCTTTGCAAGAAAGAAAAGTAATAAAGAATGACTTGTGCCCGCCGTCGTAGGCAAATCCATTAATATCCCTGTGTTGCTGCTTCGCTTCTTAGTCAATTTTCACATTTGTGTAGATCTTCCTCACAAAGGCACTTGTTCCCATGTATCCGACAGCACCTAGAAGACAAATGTTTTCTGTGAGTTTCTTTAAGGTGGAATGGCAACTCGCCTCTCGAGCTTTACTTAGCGGGGAAAAAAAAATTGATCACGGGACAAAATGATTACTGGTGAAAAGAATTCACTGAAGGCGAGTGGAGGAAAAACACATCCCGCGTCTACAAAATGAGCAGTCGAGGCTTCGGAGCCGGGAGGCAGCGTGCAGTAATAGCTATGGCAGAAAGCTCCATGAGGAGAGCTTTAAGGCACGACGGCGCTGGCATATCACTCTTCAACATGAGTGATGAATGTGGCTCGCAGCAAATGAAGAAAAGTCTTCATAACTGCGTTTAAAGCTGAGGAAACGATGTGGAGAAAAAAAAAAAAAAAACACGCGTGATGCCTGATAAATAATAAATAATGCAAGAGCCACTTGAACGTACAGAATCATTCCTCAGTGACACAGACAAGCGGTTCCAGACAATTTGTGGCATCCACTGATTATTTTTTATTTTATTTTTTTTAAGATTTAGAATTTGCATTCAGGTGCGTTGCAGGGCCTATAGTCGGGTAAGAGCCTCTCTACACCTGCAGAAAAACACTTGTCTGATTGTTGCTCAGAAAGTAGTCAAGGTGGTGCAGTCAACACTAAACTGTCCCTTGTGCTTTGGCTGCTGTTGCTACATGAATTGGAAAATGACCATAGTAAAAATGGAGCCACTTGCCTTGGTCTGGATTAATGTCAACTGTAAATATGTTATAATAAATACTACAATAAAACCGAATATCCTGTCTTCTTATCATCATCATGGCCTGCAACTAGAACCTGAATGTCTGAATGAATGAATTAATGAATTAATATCCGTCTGTTCATCTCTATAACGGTCACGTCCTGATGACTGATATTTTTTAGCTCCAAACTTACAAATCAGTCTCAGCACAATGCTTCTCTAATGACACATCGTTATTACCCATTTGTCTACTAACATTTTCGTTTTCTATCTTAGTCTGCCGTTTGAAGATCTTTTGATGACTTTTGTGACTGAAATTGAGAAAGACAAAAACGTCTATACAGGACCAAAAAGGGCAGTTTCGATTATTCAAAAGATCAAACCTCATTATTTGCACATTTCCTCATGTAGAGGTGAAACTGCTCAGGCTGAAACGTTGGTGCAGTTAAGAGTCTGGAGCAGTCGTAGGGATAAAATATTTAAATGTCTCGTCTGCAAAAACTAAAACAAAATATTTCAAAAATTCAGTCTCTTGGAGAGCTAACCACACCGAGTCACTGCCAGAAGATCTTTTACATTATTTTGCCAGGAAAAAAACTGACAGATAAAGCTGTGGCAGACACATCTAGAGTTTATAAAAAAGAGATATTTTACATCTCGCACAGCCGTTAAGTTTCTTTAGTTGAGTATTTAATAAACCAGAACCGGGACTCACCACACATGATTCCTAGGGCAGTGCTGAAAACAGCCATGTAACCAAAGTAGAAGGACGTCTGGAACAGGCCGTACATCCTGAAACACAGCAGCACAAAGCTACATGTCAGGACTGGGTTTGACTTTTCTTTGCTGCTTTGATTCTGTGGATTTTAAATTGTATTTGCCCGTGATGGAAGATGAACTAACACTTACTTAGTTTTGAAGAAATAGTAGTAAAAGGAGTACATGTAAACATAAACAGCAGTGGATGCGGCAGAGAGGAAACTTGTCCATTGCCTGGAAAAGAGAGACGAGCACAAGTCAGTAACATTCACTCATGTATTATTTTCCTCATTAATTAATCACGCATATACTTTTTCCCACATGTGAAACCGAATGCATCAGCTTTGCAGCTCATATTCTCACCATCTATAATCCTCAGCATTGAGCAGGAAGTACGTGCACACGATGGTGACGCACACGGTCACGATGCACAGGATCACCAGGACGAGCATCATGAAGCCGTACACATAGTAGATTTTGTAAGCCCAGAACGATGTGAAGATGAAGTACCTGAGGAATGAGGACGAGTAAACGTGTCACAAGAGGTCACGGAGATCGCCCATGAACAGACAAATCCATCAGATCGCTGCGCAGACTTACATTTCAATGAAAATGGAGCCGAATGGAAGGATTCCTCCGAGGCAGACGATGACGGCGGGCTCCATGAACCTGAGGAATCACAGGATTCAACGCTTCAGTGTGACTGTTTACATCAGAGTTGCCCTCCAGCGCATATATGACTTATTGTTATGAGGAGGACGAAATAAAGACACAGAGTGGAAAACCAAGTGAAGTCTGACAGTGGCATTCAGTCACATCGAGTGTTCCCTGCTGGCGACCGGCCACGCCGCTTGGCAGAGGGTTGTAAATGTTAATATACTCCAAGCTTATTGCTTCGCTATTTTTCATTACGCAAACGGTTTGTGTAGACAGCAAAACAATCTTCTGCTTCAGAGCTGGCATCAAACACTTGAACACGCACCCTACAACACTTTGGATTCATTTCATGCATTAGAAGTCCCTCGTCGCACACTGATCAGTCATCACAGTAATAAATACATCATATATAATGACGTCTGTAAACACAATGACAAACAATGATTTAATCTGTCATTTGACTTTTTTTTTGTGGTTGAAAATGTTTTGTACATGAGCAACAGCGTGTTTGTGACTATACCGCAAGACTTAACTGTCTCCAAATCTGCTCCACTGTCATCGAGACAAATTTCTAAGAATTTACTGCACCGAGAGACTGTACTGAGCCCGTTGTGTTGGACCACACCTACCATTTCTTCTCTGGGATGGGTCGCGGCACAGCGTTCACTCTGCAGGGGAAGTTTGGCTGTCCTGACAGATTCCTCCCCAAAATCGTTCCCACAAGGTTCAGGGGCAGAATGACAAAGAAGCAGATACAGCAAACAGCGACCTATAGAGAAGCCAAAGGAAAAAATAAATTATTAATATTCAAAGTGGTTTGTGTTTGCAGCCAACATCCAGAGTGTTTTCACATTCTCCTTCATTTATCTCAATTTTCCCTCTGACTGTCTACCAGGAATGTTTCGTTATCGACTCGATGACAGTTAATAATCTCCTGGATCTCTTGATTTACAAATTTTTTGTTGCTGATGCTTGTGAGCTGATCCAGAGTTATAAACGCCAAAAAACTCTCACCCAATTAGGGGGATCCCACATGTGGACAAGCTTCATGATTATTATCACATGAACCTCAAGGTTTGGCCTGAACAAGTTCAAACTGCCTCAGAGTGTTTGCCAGATCTGTTAAAGTAACAAGTTTTGGCTCGATACGGTTAGAAAAAGGCCTTTTTCATGCTGTGATTCCAAGATGTGTGCTTGACACTTCGGATGCGCAGCGACTCATGAGTGTTGTCTCGAGCCAGCACACAGCTGTACCTAATTAGGAACCTGAATAGTTTCTGAGTCAGTTGGGACACTGTTGGGAAAGGGTATGTGAGCTGTGGAGAAAGAAACTCTGCTCTGGCACAAGGAAGCCACCGTCATGTAAGACGTTTTGTAAATGATCTGACTTTAAAATGCATCTTCAAGTTGTTTTTTTTTCCCTCATTATTGCAGTTATCTAGCAGCTCTATGGTGATTACTCAACAACTATGAGTTCAGCAAAGCAACACACATAAACTGAATGTGGCCGACTCAGAGGATGCTTTTGATAACTGTGGTTTTTTTTGGGAAGTGTTGCTGTTTCAGACTCACCATGGTGCCAAATGGGATAGCTCTGGAAGCGTGGTAGTAGATCGCGATGAAGTTGATGAAGAAGGCAGTGCCGCACACCATAGCTGGGATCATGAAGGCCCCAATGAACATTTGTTTGATCCATCTCCTGCCTGTTATTGAAACGAAATCAGAGCATGACGTGAGAGATGTAATCTATATGAAACCAACGGTGCGTATCCAAGTGAGCAGTCTGACAGAGGATGATGGTAAGACTTTTTTTTGTTAGTTTTTACCTCCTTGTTTTGCGTATAAACTTCCCCCAAAGTAGCCGTTGACAGGGGAGGTTGCGGCGTACACGAATATGGCTGTGCTCAGCATGGATCCTCTCCTGTACAGAAAAGAAACGACATGAGTGAAGGTCTAAAGTCCACTCCTGCCTCTGTGTCTGGGCTTCACTGACCTCAAAACTTCTGTTTTATATCATTAGTGTCTCACCTGACTCCTGACTTTGCTTTTTTTTGTCACCTTCAATACACAGCTTGATTTTTAACATGCACACACACACACACACACACACACACACACACACACACACACACACACACACACACACACACACACACACACACACACACACACACACACACACACACACACACACACACACACACACAAACAAACAAACAAACAATCACCTGTTTCCCTTATGAAAGCACTGCCTTCCTGTCTTTATTCTAATGACTCATTCATGCTGTGATGTTGGTGTGATAATAATTATTCACTCTGATTTCTATTTTTTTTTTTTTTTTTTCAGTCAGATGACATATTAGTTTTTTTTCCCTTGTGTTTCAAACACTGCTCTTGAGCAACACAATAATTAAGAGGATATAAAATATCGGACCATAACCCACAATCACCAACAGCGAGTTAAAATCAGGCGGTTACGTACTCTGTGTACAGATCCTCAACCATGGCAACGATGATGACAATGAGGGAGACGGAGAAGATCTGGCACCCGGAGCCAATAAGGGAAGAGAAGATGAGCGGGTGGCTCGACGGCCGAAACACGTCGCCGTGTACCTGCTTCCACCCGTATTCATCTCCCAGGTCTCTGTCCTGTTGGTGACACAGTGACAGAACGAGAAATGAGAAAGAAGAAAGATCAAACTCCACCATCTTAGTTACAGCGTGCTCACCGGCAAACTGCTAAGTCAGTAAAAACTTACCATGTCGTCCATTTCCTCCTCTTTGCTGTATCTGGCGTAGTCCTTTCTTAGTGTTCTCATCAGGATCATGGACACGAGACCGACCAGGAAAATAACCATCATGAAGGAGTTGAAAATGGAGAACCAGTGAATCTGAAACACGAAAACAAAACAGAAAATGTAAAAAGTGAATAATTAGTACAAGTCAAGACAGGAAGCTAATGTTTTCATCCACTGGCTCGATTCCAAAATTCATCCTTAAAGTTCGGCAAACTTCCTTTTATAGTCAAGCTGGATTCTTGCCATGAAGACCGTAACATGCAATTACTAATTACAAACACAACCAGGTTGGTCAGTTACATCGTTCATGGAACAAGGCTCAACTCGAACCCTCTGTAAGTCTATGCACACATGTGCTGTTACAACATGCTGGAGGCGTTCTTGGCTGGCATGTTGAAGCATTAATCTCTAAAAACAAAACGTATGAAGTTCAACTCACCCTGTGCTGGAAGAAGGACGGGTCGAGGTACTTGTCGAATCTGTCCTCGAACTTCACATCTGACTTCTTCCACTTCACCTGTGACAGGAAACAGGCTGTGTTAATCAAGAGGCTCACATAGGATGAGCTTTAGTCTGTATAAAAGACAACACAGAGGATTCTTCAATACTCACAGAGTACGACATCCCAATTCGTGTGTTGGGCACTAGTTTGACTTTCCCCTCGCTGGTCAGATTTACATCAACAATTCTGTTGCCGTTGAAGCCGATCTCCAGTTTCTTGTATGTCCACAGATAATGATCTTCGCCATTTTCATCCGCCTCTCCAACAATACCTGAACAAATTGGACATGCACCAAATTATAGAGAGCCGGTCTTTGCCGAACTGGTCACATTGAAATGTGTAAACACTGCGCCTTTGGTTAGGTAAAATAAATAATCAGGATGTGTAAATGCCAAATAAAGGTCACTTGCTACACTGCTTGTTAACCTTCTACCAGCATCATCTGTATTCAGATGTTATTTTCAGTCTCAAGGCCCCAGCTGTTGCCAGACTTTGTCCCTGTTAACCACTGTAAACAAACTTTTACTCTGAGCTAATAAGTTTGATGAAAAACCATCTCTCTGTACCAACTCCCAGCTAACACCCAATATTCTAGGTTAAACAGACAACTTCTAAATAAGCTTTTGTATCCCTACTGAATATCAAACTATATTTTAAAACAGGATTGGTAAGTTGGGCTAAAATACACATGTGTTATGCCCCCAGTTGGCAGCTTCCCATAATGTTAATTTTTTCTTGTAAATGATTTATAGACATGCTGATTTAAATTTATGGCCATTTTAGAGACTAATTATTTTTTGCCTACCACATTTATAATAATAAAGGGAGGCTAAAGAACACAAATATCTCTTTATAATTCAACAAAATTAAACACAACCACAAACTACATCCTCCAAAACGCTCTTACACATCAGTGTTGGTAGGTAATGTTTCTTTCCAGCTAACACAGGCCTTCAGGTGAGCTGAATGTGATTTAAGACACTGTAGTAAGTGGTGCTGCAAGTGTTCCTGGTCTGAAAGTGATTAACTGGAGATCTGTTGTTAGTGAGCTTCTGTGGCTAACTCTGTTATAGTGTCATACTTTAAGCACACAGGTGCAGTGAACACGTTGACAAGCCGGATATGAGGTCAAAGTCTATATTGATTCATTGTCATAAGTGAAGGACAAGTGTGTAAAATGTAACGCTGTGAATTGTCTGGATAAATATTAGTGCCACACCCACAAACTACAACACAAGGTTTCACAGTAATGTTTGAACAACTGTAGGAGTGGCAACACTGTACAAACTCTTCACACAGACAGTGAGAGATCACACAGACAGGCCGTTGTTAGAATGACAGCCGGAAGACGAGTGTAATGACAGTGACGCACCAATATCCTTCTTAGCAAAAGACCAACAATGGAGCACATCTTTTTGCATAAAAAGCTCTCTGGTAATATTACACTATTATACTAAAGCTGTAACCTATAGGGGTGCAAGTACTCAACTTGGTGTCATATTTATGTGTCATATTCATGTTATGTGAGCAGATATAAGGAATGTTTAGGAATGAAAGATTTTACTTCATAAAATGTGACATTTACATATTCATAATTAAACAGAAGTCATATCTGATTCATTCACTCATGAACTTCCTCATGAGTATATGATATGGTATGTGCAACAATGCACACCACCAAATGGGACAAAAGGATCTTAAGTTAGATCACTGCATTGTTCGTGTGGTTCATGCTGAACTGTTTGATTCACCACCTGTAGTGACTTGACTGCCTTGCACTAAGTCATCTAATAAAAGGTATAGAGTATTGTTACACTCTTAGTAGGTTGGCCGTGGATGAATGGATGCCCCCCCCACATCAGGATTAAAAACTGGTTTAACCTCTCCAAAATACCAGATAAACAACATGCCTGAGTTATTTTAAACCTGTTGGAATTGGTGAAACAGCCAATTAGCAGGTACATAACTCTGATTAAAAAAAAATGAAGCAGTGGATATGATGGTATGACACCATATTACAGGGACCATTCATAGAAACACATACTCAGTGTCTGGCAATTTCATAGAGCTTTTATGAAATAGGAAATGAAGCGTCACTTACCCCAAATGGGCAGGTCATCTATGTACATTTGGTACCAGTAGTGATTCTTTATAGCATAAACGAAGGCATCTCGCTTGGCTTTGTCCAGTTCAATTTCACAGTACGTTGTCTGCATGACTTCATCTACATGGATCAAGAGCACAGCATCTTTTGAGTTAGATATGAGGAAATGAAGCATGGAAGACATTCAGAGACAACTACTATTAATCCATTCATCAGCTCCTACATGCTCAACAGGTACAAGTCATGAAAGTGTACATTACCTTTGAACTTTATGTCTAGCCCGCTGAATTCCAGCTCCACTCCCTGCAGAGCCTCTCCGAGTGTTTCATGGTAATGACTGATGGTCTTCTTGGAGCCCGCGCAGAAGGGCAAAGAGAAGTACTTGTATGTCTCCTGTCGGTTGTGGTAAGGCCCCACTGTGTTCATCCATAAAACTACCTCCTCTTTATCTGTATACTGCACAGGAAAACAAGGTCTCTTATTGTGAAGTTCAGGAATGCTACACCAGTCCTGCTGGTCGCATACTGGGAGTGTTTCAAATTTCACAAGAACACATCTTAATTAATGCATCTCTTTAACTTTTTTCTTTAAAATTAATTCACACTCACATTCACGACAAAACAACCTCAGTATTTGATTTTTATCCGGTGGTGTAAAAGGAGACAGCTTGTTCCCAGTTATATTCATGCTGACTTTAAAATGTGTTGGTTGGGGTGCTATTATATCCAAATAAACACAAATTTATGGAAATGACTGAGCGCCAGTGATATGCTATACATGTGATATGCATGTTAAACACATGTTTGCTTCTAAATCAAGGAAGTTAACTTCATTGCTACCACGTTATCTGTTCAGACGATTTAATAGCTTTCACGTATAGATACAACTGCACTGAGAGAATAAATAGCTTATTAGCTTGCTAACTAGTTGTAACTTTGGTGTTTGTTTGTTTCTGTCAAACGCGAAAAAGAAAAAAGAAACACGGAGGCCCTGACGTTTCACCAGTGTTTTGGCATAATGTTAACGTTAGCTTCTAAAACAACCGTCGTACTCGAAGCTTAGGGGAAATGGGCTTTTAAAACATGTTTTTCTTAAAGACAGAAACTTTACAGGTTTATAATGCAACTATGTTTGAATTTGTTAAACAACTAACAAGCACCAGAGAGCGTAACTTTAGTGCAGTTTCCGCCGGTGCTCAAGAAAAGCTTATGAAGACCAGTGTGGAAGACGTGCTAACAAGCTAGCAGGCAAACGTTAGCCATAAGCACTTAGGCCGATAAGTGGTGACAAGTTAGCTAGCTAATTGAACATCTTTATGTTTTAAAACTCGCCAACTATCGATGAATATCTCGACATGCCGGGTTTTAAACTGTGACATGTCTGTAATTATGTTTTCTCGGGTGCAGCTAGCCGTCGCAGCTACAGTTAGCAGGTTACACAGAGCACAAACGTCCATTATTTTCAAGGCTCCTCTTTTTTCAATCGGCCTCTCTAAGGCTTGTCTTACCGTATGTTCATGTTCATCTGCGTCGACAGGTAATAAAGAGCCCAATATAGCGAGAAAAGCCGCCGCTGCCACCTTCCACCTGGAGGATCCCATTATTTTCGGTGAAAGTATGCAGAAAGATTGGGGATGTTAGCTTTGCAGGGCTATCCCACCTTCTTCCTGGTTGTATGACAGAGGCAATTTTTAGGGATGCTCTCGTACGCATATGGCGTAAGCGCTTCATGAACGCTCACCGCACACACGCCGGATTGGCGGATCTGAGTCACGTGGGTCAAAGCCTCCATCCAGCGTGGAAAGCGGTGGATTAAACGATGAGTAAAGAAACTGTGTCGGCGCATCGTCCGCAACCTTCAGCCACGTCATCCGACTGCCAAGACTGGAGCTTCACCTCAGCTCTGACAGGGCTGGTGCATGAAACATGATCCCCGCGGACCACAAACGGCTCTATTCACTTTCTAATGAAGCCCACGACTGGGCACAAAGTTGTCGGAACAATGTCTCACTTTTCACGCGTTGATATATGTAGTTTAAAGCATTCACAACAGCCTCACCCCTTCATTGTCTGTAAAGACTGAATTTTCTATTTCCCTAGAGGACAAAGCCTACAACTTTTACCACAGGTTATGACCTTCCGTTTAAAAGCAAAATTAATAGATGGATGTTTAGAGGACATACATCTAAACCACTGCCAGGAACCAATGAGGGCTTCGGTTGGTAAGTCATTTATAAAGTTGGTAATATTTCCCCTAACACAACCACAGCAGTAAACTATAATAAAAAAAATGCCTCATGGTCATTTGAAGACAATGCTCCATCTGCAACAGCTGCTCCGTTCACGCATAAAGCAATGAATCTTCACATAAAGTGAGACAACACTGGCCAAAGCTCCTCTGCAACAGGAGGTACATTTCTTAACACACTGCTCAACTTAAAAAATATAACTTCACACATACAAACATTTCATACATAACTAGATTGAAGTTATTTAAGAGAAATAATCTGACATCAATATTAAATATATATAAATATATATAAATGCACATGTGCATCAGCGCAGAATTAAATTAAAGAGCTTAACTGAAAAATCCAGTGTGTGGTGGATGTATTACAGAAATTATAATGTAAATTTAGACACTGATTTTTAAAGAATAAGCCTGAGGTAAATTACTTTGTATTTGACAGAAACAAAGTAGGTCTGTCAATGTGTGATATAATCACATTCGCTCTATGCAAATATTAAAGCACAAGGAAAGTTTGAGTGTTATTTCCCTGTAGTTACCATAGATTTCATGATAAATCTTTAAGGCAACTTTAATAGCACCACATGTCCCCGAACTAATACTAACTACTTATTGTGCATTTATTAGAGTAAAATACATGAATATATATGAACTCTACAACTGCATGCTCCAAAGTCTTTCACAAAATAATCCAATTGCAAGAAAAACAACAGCTTGACAGGATGTGTCATAAAATTTAATGTAGTAAACTGCAATATCACATGTAAACATCTGTTTATTCAATAGTTGTAGTGAAAGAAGTAATCATTTTTATGATTGGTGCACATTTGTGATGACCTCAGAGGACAGACATTTTCTTGCTCGTGTTGTTCTGACGCTCAGTTATGTGGATTAATAATCTGATTACTTTGTATTATAAATGAGCATTATCATCACACAACAATGCCCAGCAGAGGGCACCAACTGTGGTAATTTTTCATCCAAATAATTATTTAAATTAGAAACATTATTTCTCATTCTGTTAATTCAGAACAAATTACTGTTTACAGATATCATACAAATCGGCTTCGAAAAACAAACTTCACTATCAATTACCCCCAAACAACCTTGGCATAAATTCTTTAAAAACAAACAAACAAACAAAAAGAAAACATTTTGGCTCATTTATTTATGCAACATATGTAGCAGTTACGACTGAAGCAAATACTGAAATGAAATCAGTGTAGATACGTCCTGGCTCTTCTGTTTCTGTCGTCTTTCCACAATGTTACAATGACTGCACAAACTTCCTGCAGAGAAGGGAAGAGGGGAAGATGATTTAATGAGATATTCATGTTGTAGGAATAAAACGGATAGTTTAACAAACACACAAAATGAGTTATCAAGCCAGAGTATGATCACTTTAAGCATTATCAGTGAACTGTTTGCTCACTTTATGATGGCGGGCAGCTGTGGATCTCTGTATAAGCCGTTGTGCAGATACCCCAGAGAACCATCAAACGACACCAGCTTGACTCGCTCTGCATTCTGGGCACTTACTGCCACCTCATACATCTGGGAGACAAAGGCAAAGACAGTTAAATCTTCCTAAAACAAAAAAAACTTATCCCAGAGAGGACACTTAATCAGCTACAGCCACAAGGAAAATGCTGCCTCAGTTTGCATTGTATTAGAAGAAAAGTAGCTTCCTGTGCCATTAATACCTGCTGAGCAATTTCAATGGGAACTAAGTGATCATCCTCTGAATGAAGGAAAAGGATTGGGTTTCTCATTTTCTTCAAACTGCAGAAGCACAAAAAATGCAAATTACATCATTGCATTTTACGGGTAGTCCTGATCAATGTTTGATATTATGTATCAGCTCATATTTTACTTTTGTGTATAACCAGTCTGTTAGCTTTCCATTAAAACTTACTTTTCTTCTGTAGGGAAGACAACCTTGTTCTTTGCCCAAGGCTCTGGAAAAAAGTACCCAGTTCCTGGAAATTTCCAGTAATACTTAAAAAAGAAAGAAAGAAAACATTGAAAGGTTATATGTAACGTAAAGGCAAGAGCATTGACAGAACCCTAGTATCTAAAATTAAGTTAAATAAGATGTGTTTACCCAAACAAAAGGGTGAACTGGTATCTTCTGTCGAGCGCTGTTGAACGCACCCTCCAGAATCACGCCATCAAACACCACACCTAAAAAGAATAGGAAATGGTTTTCACTTTGAGATAATGGAGTTATTTCCCCTCTGATTTTCTGTTTGCCAAATTTCATAGCTTGGGACAAAGCATTTGATAACAAAACCTACCTTGCTCAATGAGTTTGACTGCAGCGTTAGTGGCAACTCTGCACAAAGATACGAACAGCAACTTGTTCAGTTTTGTCCATTTTTGTTGTGTGAATCATTGTGAACAATAATTGGAATGGTTTTAATGCAGCTGAGAAGAAATTGCAGTCATCACGTGTAATTAATGCGTGCATCAGTTTTTACTTTACTTTTATGAGAAGCATTTATGAGAAGTTGCTTGTTACAACTATATCTGCTATAGAAACTGTCTAGTTAAAGCTTTTAGAAATAGGTGTTAAAAGTGACACTAAAGTGTAAATTTTTCAAATGCAAGTTATCTTTTTTGTACCTGGATTAAGACCTTAGATACTATAAATGTAAAGGTGCACCTTCCTCTACTCCTTCACATTTACTGGACGTGTTCTTTTCTTATCAAAGCACTAGTTATCAAAGTCTTTCAAAGCACTTCAGAAACACTTCAACATCAAATTGAGTCTAATCCTTTGATGGCTATTTTTGGCATCGCTCCAGACTTGGATTTTCCAAAAGTTAAAGAGAACATTTTCGCTTTTACCTCTTTACTTGCTTGACAAGTAATCTTACTAAAGATGGAAGGGCTGGAAGGGCTCTGCCGGCCCTTCCCACTCACACTGGCTTCAAAACATTTAGCACTGTCTGAATGTGGAGAGGATCTGTTATAATATCCACGGAAAAGACATTTTACAAAGTGTAGTTCCCTTTCTCGACATTTTCGAGGAGACAACTACATTTATCTCCATGACAAATCCCTCACTTCTTTATCCTTTTTATCTGTTATCTTTAAAGTCTATTACAGGTATTTTCTCAGCATTGTTATCTGTGTTGTTTATCAATAATTCAGAATACTGATAATGTTTATGATCAGCTGTAGGTTGATGTTTGTGCAGATTGATGATCAATGATATACTTGAGTGTTGCTGTGTCATTCATTATTAACATTAAAATGTTGCGGTCTGTTAAAGCTGGGTTAAGTAAACAACGCAAATTTGAAGCAGTGTCTACAATAGTGACTTGAGTCATTTCAGCTTGTGTTTCTCCTTGAGTTAGATGTTTAGGAGTGGTTTCCTGCTCACCCAGTGCCAAGAGAGTGTCCCCAGATGACCACCAGGCTGTTTTCACAGTGTGCTTTGACCCAGTTGTACACGTAGAGGGCATCAGTGGTCAAACCAGCCTCGGTCGGCTCCCCGGTTGAGTCTCCAAACCCTGCCAGAATTTCGTCACATCAGCTGCTGTCACCACTGACCAGCCGCAAGAGATGCTTTCCTCTGCCACAAGGTGGCAGTCACCCTGCACTAGAGCCTGACCTGAGGCTGAACTGCTGTCTTTTAACCGCCTTACAACAAATAACACATCAAGCATCACTGCTATACTGTGCAGTGACAATATGGCTCCAAATGACATTCAATCAATGTGTGGAGGTTTTGTATTACAATCAATAAGAGGTGGAAGAAGCATAGATGTAGAACATGTTTGAAAGAAGAGTCATAAATCCTCATTTGCACCAACCTCTGTAGTCAGGCACCAGCACGTGGTAGCCAAGCGCACTCAATACCTGTTGACACATAAGGCTTATTTGTCATCAGAATGGCTATTGGGACTTTCATTGCTTTATTAGATTGCCAAAAGACAGATATGTTTGTGCTGGTGATCACTCACTTTTGCCACTCCCACCCGATGAGTGGCTGCCCTGCAGATTCACAAAAAATGCAAGTGCCAATAAATTTATGTTTTTCCAAAAAGCCAAAAAAAGAACACGAGGAAGAAAAATATGTCTGGTTGTGTGGAACTTCTACTGTGTGCTCCTACAAGCGGCAAGTATAATACAAATGCATTATTTATCATACCTTGTGCCTGTGTTCCCATGAAGATATATGAAAACTGGACTTCCATCACTTAAAGTGTTCTGGTACCACGCCAAGTCCTTCCCTGGCGCTTCTCTCTGCAGACTTTCAGGGACAGTGTGCCTTGAACAGTTCAAAACAAAACAGCAGCTTAGAGACACAAGTGATAATTAGATCATTAGAAAAGGAGGTACAGTCCTTCTCGCTAAGCCTTTTTATACCTGCGCCAGGAAAAAAAGAAAAATGTTGAACATGGCTTACACTCACCATACACCCAGAGAGATTCCTTCCTCTGATGTTAAGTACATGTTGATGGTGTGATTATGGGAGAGATCAGCAGGTTGGCTGAGGTCAACAAAGAACGGCAGCCTGACTACAAACAGGAAAAGAAGAGAAAGGAGAGGTGAACAGTTTTTTTTTTTTTTTTTTTTATCATGACCAACATAAGGATTTGCTGTATTTCCAGGAGGCAGAGTGTGTTTGTGTTGTTCACATACTTCTGTGAATGTAAACAAGGTGCTGGATTAGTTTTGGGAGTATTCTCAACGAGAAAGGCAACAAAATGAAGATAACAACGGCGGCGAATAAGCCTGTTTTCAACCACCATCGGGACCTGTAAGCAGACAGAAGGAGATAAAACATTAAGTATTATCTTACATGTATTGTGTCAGTACAAAATGAGGACCTTATAAGAAAGAAGTTTTCAACCTTTTCAGATCATGGCCCTCCAATAATTACCCCACCATCACATCCTCTACACTGGCAGATGCAGTCTGTGCTGCTGAGTAATTGAATGATTTGTGCTCCCTGGCTGTAAGCCATAAACAGCTGTTTCTATGTACCACCCACTGCTAATTTTGAGTGATTCAACGCTCATATCAATAAATAATGAATATTACGTCGCTTGTGATTATAGCTTTGTTTAGTTTTAACAGCCACTCTGGGCCATACATTTCTCAGGTGACTATGCTGCTGTCGCACTTACAGCTGATTCACCTCCTGTTGACCTGGGTTTTGAGACGGACTGGCTCGAGCTGTGTGGTTAAGTGTGATAATATATTTACAAAAATGCTTAAAGTAAAGTGACTTCCAATCAGAAATGCACATTTAATCTCTCACAAACACTCGATAATACTGTAAGGCAAATTTTTATCACTGGAGCAGGCAATATAAGATAAAAAAAAAATATGCTAAAATATGTTGTTTTATTTTTTTTCTCCACAACCATCTGTTGACCCCTGAAAATTAGCCTTCAAGTTGAGAACCACTGCCCAAAGCCACCTGGAACAATCTCCACATGGCTTCTATGTATAACTCAAATGTTTTGTAAGTTTTATGACTGAGTCAATCAAGGACAGACTGATTAGGGGGACTTTGCAGCACCATCTGTTCACTTAACAATGATTATTATTGATTATTGGTGATGGTAAAGGAGCTTTTCACAGCCAGATCAGCTCAAACCCCCAAATCAACACCTGTCCAATCTAAATAAGTGTCACAACACCAAATCCACACTTGGTAAGACTGGAAAAATTTCCCCCCTAACAACTACCCTCTTCACCCACTTTACCTCCAACCTGGATTCTGCTTCTGCTTCAATTTAGCCGCATTAGTTTTGGATGATTCAGCAATCATGAGGTGCAACAGGAAAGTGAGGAGAAGATACGCTCGTTGTTCAAACAGTTCTAAGCCTCACCCAGAAGTTGGAGAAACAAGACAGTTGGTCACTCTTTTTCAATATAGTCCCCCTTGACATCAATGCTCTTGGTCCAGCGATGCTCAAGCATTGCAATCCCATCACGGAAGAAGGTGGAATCCTGGTCCTCCAAAAAATTCTCCACAGAACATTTGACCCCATCATCGTTTCCAAAATGGTGACCACACAGGTGGGATTTGAGTTTAGGAAATAATAAGAAGTCAGATGGAGCCAATTCTGGTGAGTAAGGGGGTTGGGGTAGCAATTCAAAGCCACATTTGGCTGCTTCAGCTACTGCAAACTGAGTAGTGTGAACAGGTGCATTATCCTGAAGCAAAAGTACACCTGCCCTCAGCTTCCCTCTGCATTTGGACTTGATCGCTTCCTTCATTTGTCTTAATTGTGATGCATAGTAATGTCCATTCATAGTTTTTCCCTTTTCCAGGTAGTCTGTCATAATTACACCTTCAGAATCCCAAAAAAATAAAGCCAACACTTTGCCAACAGATGCTGCCTGCTTGAACTTCTTTGAGGGGGAAGAACCACAGTGTTTCCATTGTTTGCTTTGAATCTTTGATTCAGGTTCAAAGTGGTGAACCCAAGTTTCATCTTGGGTCACTAATCTGCGGTGGAAATTCTCAGGGTCAGCCTGGAAGCGAGTCAGAAGTGTTCTGGAAATGTCAACCCTCTTCAGCTTCTGTTCTGGTCAGCATTCTCAGGACCCATGTTGCAGACAGCTTGCTCATCCCCAAGATCTCAGTTAAAACAGTGTGGACAGAAGCAGACCTGATGCCTATAGACTTGGCTATCTGCTGGTCAACCAAAACCATGCGGTGAATAGTATCAACTTTTTCATCAGTGGTTGAGGTTTTTTCGACGACCTGACCGAGGGTCATTTTCTGTGGTGTCCCTGCCCCACTTGAATTCTGCAGCCCACTTTTTTCACAGTTGAATAGGACAGAGCATCCTCAGCAAGTGTCTGTACCATGTCCTTGTGAATTTCTTTGGGTGTCCTACCTTTTTTTTTTTGCAGACATTTTATGACTGCTCGGGCCTCTGTTTTGTCCATTTTTTGATTTTTCGCACACCTCTCAACTTTGTATGTGCCTCACTCGCACAGAAATTAAGACAGAAATCTGAAGTCATTTTTCTAGCTTTACAAGAAGTGGTAGTGTGGTACAAAATTGTTTTCTCTGGGTGAGGCTTAGAACTTTTCCAACAACCCTCGTATGTTGGTGTAAAAAGAGCCACCTGTACCTGCTGACTCTATGACTGCAGCTGCCATTAGAGAGACTGTGAAACTGCTGCAGTAGATGTACATGGGCCTGTGTAGTAAGATCCACTGACATGTACAGAGACACTCTGCACATGTCTCATGTCTCACCAAACTGTTGCTGCATGATTAACATGGAATCATTAACATGGCAGAGAATTGAATAATCTACTAAGGACGGCAGACTGTCACTGGAGTCAGTCTCGGCTCCCAGAAGGCAACAGCAGAAATGAGGATGCTATTCAGACTATTGCCAATTAATGGACAATACATCCCACCCCCTCCATTAACACTCTAATCAGCCAGAAGAGCCCTTTTAGTGGCAGACTGATTTCTCCACGCTGCCAGAGGGGAAACATAAAGGAAGTCCATTCATTCATTCCAACAGCCATTAGACCGTCGCCTCATCTGCTCCGAGTTAATACTTTAATTCACTTCCAAATCTTTTTTAGAAGACATCAAAAAGCCTGTGTTGGACGTTTAATGAATGCATGAGTGCAGTGTGATGTGATGCAACGTCTGGACTAACACTCCAATGCAATGGCTTCAGAAAGTACTCAGACCCTCAGACCTTTGCCACACATAGTGTTGTAGATTTACTTATAAATGGATAAATGCCAACTAACTAGTAGTAGTAGTGGTGGTGGTGGTGGTAATAATAATAACAACGATTTTTTTTCCCTGTTAAAAGCAGAAAAGAAAGAAGTACTTCATGTCTAATGAGGGGTCAATCTCACTGAAATGTTAATTTAATATCAAGTCAAGTAGCTGACACTACAAAGAAACTTTGTTATAAAAGGCATCAGAGTTTTTTTTTATTATTAGATTATGTTACTCATGTTGATCTGATCTGCAGTGACAAAATAAAATAATCTTATCTGATCAATATAAATATAATCATATAATCTATAAGAGCTACTAAGTATTTCTTTAGTGTGGTAAACTTTCCCTGTTTGCTTGTTAAAAACTATGCAAAAATGAACTTGTGTCATTCTTCGCTTTTTGTACACTTTTTTTTGTCCATGCACGGATCCTGTAGAATAGTAACTGAAGTTATGGGCGCGTCAACTAACTTAGAGTTAAGTAAACTAAACTGTTCAGCACAAATGACTATCACATAAAAGCTGCTCCATAGTTTTGTTAGCAGTGGTTCAGTGGGCTAACTAACTCACGGGGTCCCCTCTTTCCTCTTGACTCCACCGGTCCTCTGAGCTGCATCGACTCCGGAAGACGAACCGCTCTGTTTAACGACTCTTCTCTTCATGGTTTATCGTCAATATGTCCAATAAAACGCACATAAACTTAAACGTCCAAATGTCAAGTCTCCAGCCAAAAGGTTTACTGACACTGGGTACAAAATAAAACTTTGTCAAAGTTGATCAAAGTTCAGCTTGAATGAAAGGAAAGGG
The DNA here is from genome assembly GCA_016801845.1 of Polydactylus sextarius. Lineage (NCBI taxonomy): Eukaryota > Metazoa > Chordata > Actinopteri > Polynemidae > Polydactylus > Polydactylus sextarius. The sequence goes on along the minus strand of CM028911.1, from coordinate 4,371,673 downwards.
TGGTACCTGGGATTGTTAAGGTGGCTCTGATTAATTTTCAACAAAACACAATACGTTCAGTTAATGACGCCACCTTAAACACTCATTTATTGCTAAACGTTACAGGTCTGGCACTGAAACTTAGGTACAAAAAGGCACAAAAATCAGACTCTCTCTTGCAGTGCAATTAGAACATATATTTTATTATACAAATTAAATGTAATAAATTAATCTATATAAATATACAATAAATATATTTGCCTTAATACAACAATTTCAAATCTGCAGTCATTGTTACCTTGTTTCTTTTTTTAAAAAACTTTTTCTGGCGAAGATCACAAATTCTTTTCAATTCATTTCTCGTATCAGATGTGCGTAGGGAGGAATTAATAAATAATTAATAAATAAAACATACATATATAATTATAACAATATAATGAAAAGAAGTCAAATGTCACCAATTAACAATTATAAACTTCTCAGCAACAATCATCGTCGTCAGATTGCACAGACTGTGCCCATTCAAATAGTCTAGTGCACTATAGGAGGTAGAGATGAGTGACATGTTAAAGGAGGTGAGTCACCGAAGGGGTTGTCGAGTATGGGAACTATGTGAATCATATCCCAGAGTTTATGAAAAATATCAGATATGACCATTGACATGACACTGACAAACATGGTCTTAGTGCAAAACCCTTGCACCACCTCATAGCACTCTTTCCAACGCTACACCGTCTGTGAGACGTATTAGACCACGTTCATTGACAGAAAATGACAGATCAGTTGAGCACATATGTTACATTAAACATATGTGGTGGCTACAATCTTTTACCTGACTGTTTATGGGGAAATTGGAATCGAAAAACTCGAAAAAGCCTTCAAATTATAATGCTTTCTGTCATGAACTATTACGTCCAACTTACCGTCGTTTTGGGAGAATATACCGAGCACTAACTGTCTGGCACATTTTTTTCATTACAGAGAGCAATACGTCTCAGATTTCTTCCAGCAATAACAGTGGTGTTGTGTTTACGAATAAACAGCAATATAAACCTCCACAGGGACCGACACTGGATGAACTGTCTGGGAGATTACCGTGAACAGTGATTAAAGCATCAACACTGACATTTCTTTTCTTTTCCTTTTTTTATGGCTTAAATAACAGTAACAAATTTAAATTATAATCTCAACGTGCAATTAGCCGTTCAAATCTACTTTACTGCACACATTTTAAGAACACAATCCAGGAGGGAAAAAATCCAACAAAACTCATTATTTTCCCATCAAAACAGACTGAATAACATCTGATTGCCCTGGTATGAAACAGATACTTGAGAGGACAAAAGCATCCAGAGCCAAAAAAAAGCAGCATCTGTAGAAACTCCCCACAGCAGTTGAAAGATTATCTTTCAGACGTGCTGTGCAGAAATAACCGCTTAGCACCGAAGATGTCGCCAAAATAAATAGAGGAGGATGTTGATGCGTGTTAAGACTTCAAGAAGTGTGTGGCTGTGGCTGAATGTAGGAGCCAACAGAGAGGATGCCGGCTGTAGAGCAACCCTTTGGTAGCTGATGGGTCAGGTACACACCAAATGTCACCTAAAAAAGTTCACAAAACAACAGGCATTGTTCTCTACCAGCAGTGCCTCTACACACACAAGCACACATAACATCTAGGAGGAGTAATTGTTTTTGACTGACCTTCCCTCTGCGGTGAGCAGACAGGGACATCAGAGGCTCTTTTGTTTTGGTCCCAGTTTCCTGATCTACCCCAACCATCTGGCACCTTCCACACTGACCTGCAACCTTTGGGTTAATCACAAGGGAGCACATTCATTTTCCCGAAAATCCGCTTGTAATGCATTTGAAGATTTCATCATTTATCTCAGAGTGTCAGCTCACCACGAATCGAGTGTTGCCAATAATCAAGTGCGACCAATTATCCTCCTCAAATGGTTCTACTCCACTGATGACTAAATTGGCTCGGAAGCGGCTAATGACATTCTGTGTGTCAAGGAGCCGATCGCCCTCAGAATATTCCTGCCTGAGAAAAAGGGGAACATGGAAATTGCATGTTAGCTTGCCACCCCTATGTAAATTATCTACTGTACCATAAATGCATGGGCGTCAACGCATCCTGATGTTTTTCACTGGAGCGCCGCATGTTTTTAATAACACTTTCTGTGTTCAGACCTGCTGCTCATTTGTCTCTGAATGAGCTCCACGCTGGCACGGTTGATCATGAGATACTGAGCTTCATTCACCAGGGAGAGGGAAGTGGAGGTGGAAGGAGCTAGAAGGGAACATGTGCAATCACAATCACAATCATTCAACATACAGGAATGAGGAGTGATAGCGACAGAACATTCTGTTACTGTGTCAGTAACTTTTAAGCCTGGAGAGACTCCTTGAAAGCATCCAAAACAACACCATAATGCAGAAAAGGGATTGATTTTTTTCATTTTGGTAACTGATGGCTTAGAAATTTCTATTGTACGATGGGATACAGCACATCTGTGTCTTTTTGTCTGATGTACTCAGCACAATCAGAATAAATGTCCTATTGGAAGTTATCATATTTCTATTATTATTTGTAAACATACCCCTTGTATTTTTCTATTTTTAACTATTTTAACCACTGATCCACAGTTTTAAACAATTTCACCTGCTTATCCATTAAAGCAATGGTGATTTGAACCCAGGGTCATCAAGCATACACCCCCCACCCCCACCCAACTGTCTTTTTCACAATCCAATAACTAACCATGAATGTAAGTAGGGCAGTCAGCCAAATATATCTAAATTGTCATTTTTAACCACTAATAAAGCTCAAGATGGTACTTCACTTCAGCAGTAGCATGATTAGAGGCCCTACACATAAACCGAAGTACTGATAACTTAGAAAGTGTATCGTGAGTTTATTAAAAAGACTGTTTCACAAGACTAAACAAATGTCTTGATTTCATAATAACCGGCGATGAGGGATGTTCCAGATCAGTAGATTCGTCATTTTCCTCTCTCTACATGGTCATATTGGCCAGTTGTTCAGGAAAATAATGAATCTGCTGAAATTCATGCTACTGAGGAAGTGAAGCGCTGTTCTGATCTTTTTTTAAGGGGTTAAAAAATGACAATTTAGACGGCAGGTGGCCCCACTTACTTAAATTGTTTCCTATTTGGTTGTGAAAACAAAATACGGTCAAACTCAATTTTACTTCAACCAATCTATTACTTGTAGCCAACTTGTGTAACCATTTATTTATTGACTTTGACTTTGACTTTTAATATGGTCAATATTTCTGGGTAACCTATTGAATCAGTTAGCCATTATTTTACTGTAGTAACCATTTAAAAATTACTTGTAATGGCAACAGGTGGTTTTTAGGTGTTAAAGCTGATCCTAGGTACAAATATTGCCTGAAACTAAAAAAAATAAATATTTGTGTATAAAAAATGAAAAAAATATATAAATATATATTTGTATTTTATTTTTAATTAGCTGAGGCACTGATAATCTTTCCACCTACCACAGGGACATGTTCCACCGAGATGGGAAACATTTGCAATATTTTACTCAACCTCAGCCAGAATTTTTCTTTTTTTTACACAATAAACTTAAGCTCTTAAACCAGGATAAAGAAATAACATTCAGGCAGAACAGGTAAAATGCTTATGTACCTCCACTAGGTTTCTTCTTCATGTCTCGGGTGAAATCAGGACTTTGTCTTATCAGGCGGCATGGCTGTCCAAGGAAGTCTGAGAGCCACGATGCAGCCTCATCCCCACAGTCGACAGTCTCTACCCTGAGGAGAAGGAGGATTATATTCAGGAAGCCCTGGGGAAAATCTACAGATTTTGATCATGCTTACTATTCGGTGCAACATCTAATCCAAGAATCACTAGATGAACTGTTTTTTTGTGAGTGTGTGTGTTTCTTTTTCTTTTTTTTTTTTTGTGTCTCTTCATGTGGGGATCTGTCAGAGGACATTAATATCAGCTTTTGCACAGTGTTTGTTTTTCCATTTAAAAAAAAACGATAGAAATGAGAAAAAAAAAAAAGCCTGAGATTTCATATAAAATCAAAAGAGAGAGGCTTCATAACGCCATCTGCTGCAGGAAGGAAGCGTCAAGAACAATGAAGTGAGTGAAAATGTGAAACAAATGATACGTGTGATGTGTATTTCTTTGCTGCTTTCGGGTATTTTGAGGTTACCAACTCACCTGTCACCACAAACTTTACTCTGACACACCTGATAGTTTGTGTGCTTTAGATTCTTATTTTCCAAGGGAACAGAAATTGTATCCATCCCTGCAGAAGCAACGAGGAGAAAGAAAGAGAAAAAAATCACGTAACAAAGAGAATTTATTGGAAAAAAAAAAACAAACAAACAAAAAAACAATCGACTGCAAATTCTAAGTGGTGTGTTTATTTTCAGTGAACCACTGACAGACTGTCTGACCTGATGCCTGCAGGAGCAATTTGTTGGAGGGTAGGTGGACTTGTGGGTGAATGAGGCATAAACGAGTCTCTCTCTTCTGACTCAGGCACACGCCGTTTCCATTCACCACCATCCAACCTCTGTCATATAGTAAACCCAGTGGTCCCACCGGCCAGTCGTGGACCTGCATGAAGAACAGCACAGAGTCAAATCAAAACAGAAAGAGGGTGTAGAAAAAGGAGAGACAGAGGGGTTGAAAAAAAACTGATGGAGAGAAAGTGTTGTGCTCAAACCTCATATGCTCCACACGATTTAATTGGATATATGTATATGTTGGTGAGAGTATAAGCCTCCCTATGGCTATTTGCGTCTCTCTGTCCAAATCCCTTCAGTGATGCTTCTGTGGACTTCTTCTCATCTTCTTTATATATTTCTCCATTAGTAATTTTGATCGGAGTCTCTTCATTTGAGCCCTGGGATGCATCTGTGGTTGCTTTTAGCTTCTCTAGCCTCACTTTGTCCACTGTGACCGGTTTCTCTACGAAACATTCAGCAACAAACTTCAGCAACTTTTGACAGTCTTCAAATGTCGACATGTAGCCGAAGGACACGCGAACAGATCCGGTCGGCTGACCGTCCACCAGGTCGATGCCGTCCCCGCAGACGTGGCCGGCCTCGGATAGAGAAACACAGTGTGTTATTCTTCCTACCCATGCCCTTAACATGACTATGACATTTTCTCTATCCTGTGATCTCTCACCTGCAGGTTTCTTTTCATCTGCTCATTGGTGATCCCGAGGAAGGACTGACAGGCCCCGGTGTTGCAGAAGCAGCCGGTGCGCACGTGAATATTATAAAGTGCAGCCATTCTGTCCACCTGAGGACAAGGAAGGAATTATTATAACATGCCTATCAACTGCACATACATAAACATGCCATAATAAAACCTTAATGAAACAAAAATAAGCTTTGATCATACCTGAGAATACCCAATTATCTGCCCATGAGAGTCCGTGAGGTTAAAGTTTAGGATTGCGCCTTGTGTGCTTGGACTCTCAAACTGGCCTTCAGTGTAAATGTGAGCCACTGGTTGCCCGTTGCCATGGCAAAGACTTGACAGCAGCATATAAGTGTAGCGTGCCAAACCAAATGTATGCTGTTGGATGTTGTGCATGTCCCCTGAAGCCGAGGAGGAATGAAAATGGAAGCAAATGAAGAATATTATCACGACCAACAAGTTGCATGTGAATTTTAGAATTTCCTGTTAAATATGTTTTTACAACATGCTTTGATACGGTACCTGTGATCTTGTAAAGAGAGTCAAAACTGTGATTTAGAGCAATTATGTCCAAGAATGAGACAGTTCCGTCTTCAAATCTGTGTCAGGGAGAAAGAAAACATTGCGTTTGAGGATACAGGCGAACTACAGCACAACAGCAAGCTCAGAAAATATCTAGGATTTGGCAGGCTCGTGCAGTACTTTACCTGTCAGAAATGTTTTCTGAATGCACATAATAATCTTCCCCAGAAAGGTAAGCTGCTGCTGTGCCTCCTCCAAAATAAGTCTTTTTTAGTATGCCTGCTGCGTCGTTACGGACGAGAAGGGCCCCCAGCCCTGTAGGAAAGCCAAACATCTTGTAGAAGGAGATGGGGATGAAATCAGCAGGGCAGTCCTGTAGGTTTAGAGGCGAACAGCTGACATGAGAGGCAGCGTCAAGCAGCACAAACCAGCGACCTTGGCGGTCACATGCTGGGTAAAGGCGTCTCGCCTGGATGCCTCTTGCATGGCTGAGGGGATACTTCCTCCCAGAGAAGTTGCACTGCGCTGGATAACAGAACAGGTGCGGTGTCTGGCAAATAACATCTTCACCTTCAGCCTCATCTTTTGCTCTGTTTTCCACCTCCTGCGGGGAGACAGGTAGGGCAACTACCCCTCGGCCAGAAGTCAGTCCTCTTATGCCAACTACAGAGGTATGGCAGTTTGTGAGGTAGGAGAAGTGACTTCCCTCTTCGCTCTCGGTCTGTGGCCTCCAGGGAAAGCTCTCAGCCACTAATTTGAGAGCGGATGTACATCCAGAAGTGAAGATCACAGAGTATTCCTCCGGGGTGGTGTTAAAATGCTGCAATACTCTGTAAGAAAATGTTCATTTTTTTTTCTTACTCATTTGAACCAGAAAAGTGCACTCAATAGTCACAGAGGGGCCCATTATACAGGATTCACATAGACTTTACCTGTATCTGACCCTCTCTATAGTGTCATGTGTCAGTCTGCTGCTGGGGTTGTGGCTGTGAGGGTTTCCTATTGGGAAATCAACAATACTTAAACGCTTTGAAATAGTATCGATTGTGAAATGTGATCAATGGCAGCTCTTACCATAGACATTTCTAGAAATATCCAAGCAATAGTCCCTGACCAGAGACTCGGGGTACAGAGTAGTTGCTGCGTGGTCCAGATATGTTATTCCTGTACACAGTGAAAACAGCAGCAGCCATTAGCGGTCACTTTCCTGCCACTGTAGCTCACAACTGAACACGATCATTACCTTTAATCCGTGTGAACTCCTGCTCGATCACGTCCTCTAACTTTCCTTCGTATCCGTAGTGAGTCCAAAGCTGCTGGAAAGTTTCAAAAGTGCAAAGTTTCTGGAAATCCATCGATCGCTTCAGGCTGAAGACAGACACACCACAGGACTACTGCTACTGCTGCTGTTGTTGTTACAAGTTTTTCAACACTCTTACAAACCACTGTCTGCCACACATTGACATTTGTCAGGGTCCAAGTCCTGTGATCAGCAGCTGAGCTGTGTAGACCAGGTCTGTGTGAAGTCCTGCAGTCTGCGGCTCAGACCGCGACAAGAACAAGTTCACTACAACACGATGAAACTTACAACACACAAACAAACACGGGTTAGTTTCTGTCGAAGCGGAAACCGAGCTGATCGAAAACTGACAAATCATTTCAGTAAATAGTCGAAACACGGTTGTAGGAAACGCTTTGTAAACATGTGACAGGTTAATTTTTCACTATCTCCTCCCCCGCTGAGATTTAACTCACACAACAGCTACAGGTAGCTGTCAAAGCTAACATGTTACAAAGCTAACAGCTACTTTCCGTCCATCCATCAAAACAAAATGTATGAATTCAGGTGATCTGAGTTGTAATTACTCTAAATGGTCATGAATATATGTATGTATACACACACACACACACACACACACACACACACACACACACACACACACACACACACACACACACACACACACACACACATATATATATATATATATATATATGAAATATAATGAATATATACATATATATTCATGACCATTTAGAGTAATTACAACTCAGATCACCTGAGTCCTCTTTCAGTAACTGTAACTGATTACATCAAGATGTCTCAGTAATCGTCCAACATTAATCCCATTATATAATCCGCAGCTCACAGAGAAGACACAGGAGTAAATGACATAAACAGTTATACAGATGGTAATCAAAATCTTATTAAAAATATTGATTATTTTTACTTCATTCAGTGTCCAGTGTGATGATTACTTTATGTCACTCTAATAAAGATAAGGTCAGATGATAATAAAAGACCAAACATGTATCAAGTTCATCCTTCTTTTCTATGAATTTGGGTGAAACTATGACCCCATTTCTCTTCATTTTAATGTTTATCCCTAATTTCAAATCTACCATGCTTTCAGTAACAGTAACCGATTACACCAACAAGTCTCAGTAATCACTTCACAGTAATCCCATTACATATAATCCCTGACTCTTTAATCTCATTGACACACAAGGTACATGAAGGAGAGGAAATTAGTCGCAAGTGATTTGCATGAAATGCCTGATCATCCCATGGGCTCTGAGAGGATAGAAATAACTGTCACATACTTGGTCAGATGCCATGTCCTTGACAGCTTCGATGGCATTGTTGTGGCTCTGGTTCTGTTTGCAGTTTGGACACAAAACAAGCCACAACTGTTGTGGGAGTTTTATTTTAGTTTTCAGAACTTTTATTGACTATTATCCCAAAACTTCAAATCCTAACATCACCTGGTGTTAACCCTGAATAAGTCCTTTAAAAAGTGAAAAATGCTCACACTTTAAAGGATTATCTTTACCTCAGTGTCCTCGTGAGGGTATTCAGCCTTTTAATAACAGAAATATAACTAGGAAGTTGAATTGAAATCCTACTTGAGAAGTGAATGTAATGTGCCCTGCTTAGATGTCTGATAGGCAGCCATGAGTCTCACAGCAGCCATCATTGTCTCCGTGCAACGCACTGAATAGTAATTAAATATGCCACTTATGCTTCACTGATTCATTTCCTTCACAATTTTGAAGCTCAGCTGAATACATTTTTCTGTGCAGAAGGGCTGTATTGTATCCAGTATGGCCTCATTATTGGGGCAGAAGGGCTTGGTGTGGGGGAGGGCCGAGGTAGGGAGGAGGAGAAGGAGGAGGGGGTGAAGCACCCCACGAAGACATTGTGCTTAACATCACTAAATAACTCAAACGCCACATTGTCCTTCCCAGCCCTCAATTAGTCGGGTTCCTTGTACAAAGCACCGATTTCATACAGGGAGATTTATTTTTAGAGAAAATCCGGCCCTGTGCAGACAGGAAGCTCTCTGAAAATCTAATGAACAACACAGCAGTCATGCAGAGTTGTTAGTCACAGAGCAACACCACTTAACAAAGATTCTCTTCAGTGTCTCCCTGTGTGTTTTTGATGACTGCAAAAGGCTAAACCTTCCTGGGATTTTTGTTGTCGATGTTGTTGTTTTTTTCTTTCTTACTTGTAGCGGTAACTGTAAGCCCTGCTCTATCTGTGCTGGACAGGGTCCAGGCAAAGCGCCTCTTTGCCCTGCCTGCAGGCCTCTTCAGCTTGTGGGTCTCCGTGCGGAGGAATGCCTCTTTGGTGGCTGTGACAGGGAGAATTAGGCAAGAGATGCGGGTTCACTTGCCCTGCATAGGGGCTTATCTTGGGCTAAGCTGAGGGACTAATAGCAAAGCCAGCCTCCGCTCCAGCCGGTCTGAGGGCACAGGGAGCCATCTGTCCATTCTGTGGATAACTAACAAAGAGGACAAACATTGAACACGGACCACACTGTAAAGGGCTATTCATTTTGGAGATATCATAAATAAAGAAGAGGTGCACGTATTCTGTACATAAGGTCAGTACTTTAAACTAATTGTTCTTGTTGCATTACAGGCCTTTACCCCCAGCTACAGAGAGCAGGGTCACTGCTCAGTTTATCTTGGTAACACTGCAAAAAACAATAATATTAGAGTTTAGCCACAAAGTTAAAGTGTAGCTTTTCATCGTTGCATGTAAAGACAGATAAAGAACACGAGGCTTTGTTTTAATGCACTACTCCTGACTCTCATTAGGTTGAGTTAATTTGAAATGGTCGTTTTTTTTCCCACACACTCTACTGGTGCAGATGTATTTGTTGCACTCATTACTTCAGAGATAATTTGGCATCAAATTAATGTCACATTAAACCGGACATGTGACAAATGTCCAGCACTGTAACCCTTGTTTTGAGGGAGGAATTCCAAACTGAAAGGCCCTGTGCTTATAGTCAATCGATGGAGGTTCACAAATACCTATAAATAGAACATCAGTTTAGATACACAAGAAGCTGTTTCATTAGTAGAAAGCTTTCATCATTTCAAGGATTAAAAAAATATATATTAATATCCATGTAAAAGCTTAATATTTCATGTAATAATTGTGCAAAATACAATAATCTTTTCATCACAATCTTGACGGTAAAACAAATTCTTTGTTTTAGCCTCAAATTTGAATATTCGTTCAAGTAAAACTCTTCAAGTAATCCACTCAGACATTGTTCTCCAATTCCCTCAAGGATTAACGCCCTGTTTTCTATTGTCTGAAATATATTTTTGCCTGTCAGTGCTTGGGGAGCTGGGTGCCTGTAGATTATCTGTTTTATCATGTATACTCTGTGGGTGCTGTTGTGCGCCAGTGTTTTGTTTGGAAGTCTTGAGTGGGCGCTGACGTGCTAGAGGTGACAGAAATGGGTCAAAAGGGTTTTAGCATTAACTAAACAAATCCTGGCCTATAGGATTAGACAGAGATGTCGCTGTTTATTTGATGTATTCACTGTAACTTTATAATGATACACCGAGGAGTGAATAGCTGTGAGTCTTGTTAGCAGAAAGACATCCCACACTTATTCATGATATCACTGGGATTAAGCCCTTTAGCTCAGTCTGGTTTTATCGACGCTGGAATGTGCTCAAACAATATCTCATTGTGAAATCAGCTCATAGAAAGCTGTGTTTTATTTGCTTATTATCTCACTGATATTGCCACATTTCACAACTGACAATTTGACGACTGTGTTATCGTCGATAGTGTGCGTGAGCTAAATTCACCCATTTTTGTCCTTTTTTTTAGGTGTGGAATGGCGGCAGAGACTCCTGCATTTACTGATTTGTGTGAGTATCTCAGCTAGGGTCTGGGTGGGGGTCAAAGGTCATGAATTCAAGACGTAACTCAACTTTTTGAGGTTGTTTTGTCACAGAGAGTTAGAAGAGTGCAACTATACTTGTAGCACAGTGTGCCTATTAAACATGAAGCTAGGTTTTTACACTGTGGCTTTTGTTAGCTTCGAGTAGTTTTTTTATCCTGTGTGTAAAGTTAAACTAATTGGGTGTGTTTGAATGAGGAAGCTCATATGTGAATTTACCCCCAAAATGTTGAACTATTATTTTAAACATATTACAGTATTAAAACCCTGGAGTAGGATTGAATTCAATTCTGGATTAGAAACACCTCACACACACTCACCAATGACATATCACCATGTTCCCTCCTCCCTTTTCACACCCCACGTTTCATATGTAACTGGTGACCATTCAGCCCTTCAATATGTTTATTTATATTCATATTTATATTTATATTTATTTATTTAGAAATAATTCACCCGAGTTAGTTTTCAGTGTTAAAGTCTCGGCATCTATTCCAGACTTAAAAAAATTTAATAAAAGGGAAAATCCTTCTCAGAAAAACAACGATCTAATAAACGAGGCAACCTTGGTCCTTATGGACTTGAAGTCTATAGCTTTCTCTGTCTGTGTGCAATAAGCTTCCTACGCAGCATCGAGACATTTTTTATTTGTTCTGCAAATACAACGAATTGGCTACGCGGCCATAACAGAGCCCACATTGTGTGGCATCAGTGTGATAACAAGAGACAGTCACACACACATCACTTGATGTTCAGGCCTCCACAGCACGAGAGGCTTCCTTTGTATCTTATCTTATCCGAGGGAGTCACACAACTCGTATTTAGCCGGAACTAAAGACACCGTCCCGTGTGAAGATTGCACCTTGTGATAGGCTTATCTCCCCCCCTCCAACCCCGCTCACGACTGCAACGATGAGAAGACAAACAACAATGATCCATGACTCTTGAGAAAGCATCACAGTCTCCTCAGAGTAAAATCCACCACTTGAACTTCAGTGTATTTTACAGTTACTTTACATTCTCCATAGTTAAGGCAATGATCCGTAACACTTCTAAAAGATTTCTTTTACTGCTGCTGTGCAGTGATTTAACAATGATGAAGGACCAAGTTCATGAAAGTTTACTCTTCTCTAGGAAAATCACGTTGAGCATAGGAAATGATACATTTCACATTTAACATTCCCTGTGGCTGCTGCACGTTGATGACAATAAACAGAAGAGGGACTGGGGTGTTTAGAGATGATCAGCAGCGATGACCGCAAACACTTAACGGACACGGAAAAGGCTGGACGTTTACTGCAACTTCAAGCCAATCAAAAATAAGTGCTGTGCGCTCCACTTTTAGCTGCAGTTTGACTCCATGATAAAATTTGTGAAAAAATACACTTGGACATTTTACAGATTGAGTTTTTAACTTCAGAGATCATTTTCTTGAACACCATGCACCGAAACAGTCTGAGATCAATTCTTTCTCTTTGCAGAGTGTTTACTTAAAAGCTCCAAAATAAAAATAGAAAAAAACAAAAAACAGAGAAAATGTCTGACAAAGAAGAAATGGCTTCAGATGGGAGGTTGAACGTCACGCTGACGCTGAGGCTGCTGATGCACGGCAAGGTAAATGACAGACGTGGAAATAGTGCAAGTAATTTTGTTATTTTTGTAATAACAGCCTAATGGCTCTGGTAATAGTATGTCATTGCTGTTAAAAGGATTACATCCTGCTCTAAATGTGAAAAGGAAAATGTGTTGTTTTTTTCATTCACAGGAAGTTGGCAGCATAATTGGGAAGGTAGATTTATTTTTGCAATCTACTAGCATTCATTCATTCATTCACACTGCTTTACTCAAGATTGTCTTGTTTTCTTCCTCATGTAAAAACTAATCGAGCCTGAACTGTTTGATAATTTCTTACATGATTCCAGAAAGGAGAGACAGTAAAGAAAATGAGGGAGGAGGTGAGAATTCACTTTGACATCCGTGGACGTAGAATCACGTACAATCTAATGCGTTCCGGCAGAATCGGTTTGAACTCATCAAAGATGAAATAATTGTGGGTTTTTGTTTGCAGAGTGGCGCTCGCATCAACATATCAGAGGGATCGTCCCCAGAGAGGATAGTTACCATCACAGGACCGACGGAGGGCATCTTCAGAGCCTTCTCCATGATTGCACAGAAGTTTGAGGAGGTACAGCAGAAAAATATCACAAATAAAAGAGTTTAAGAGTGGTTCTTCTCTGAAGTCAGAAGGGCGGTGAATGCACATTTCCCCCAGTGTTACAAAAAAAGACACTTGTTTAATAAATCTGATGTTTTCATAGTAGTAGTGTGCTTGCTCGAAAAAAAAAAAAAAACAGCATATTTTTGAATTCTCCCTCAGGACATCACTGCTGCAATGACAAACAGCAACGTGACAAGCAAGCCACCTGTGACACTTCGCCTGGTTTTCCCAGGGAGTCAGTGTGGCTCACTGATTGGCAAAGGAGGCTCAAAGATCAAAGAGATCAGAGAGGTGGGATTCATTTTTCCTTTTCTTAAAAAAAAAAAAAATCTATCAGGAAGTTATTTTTCTGCACCCAAAACACAGATATAAAAATATGAAATATCCTCCCAAGGGCTCTGACACCACAAGTATCATACACTCCACTCTTGTTTATCTCTGACTTAGAAATGTGTATGTTTCTTATTTTTTTTGTGGTTGCCAGTCTTGAAAATCCCAATGATTATGTCTGCAAAAAAAAAAAAAAAAATCAGCTGTGGCTGCATACTGATTCTGAATGGACAATATTTGTGTGCGCCTCTTCAAATATTGGAGCACACATTGCTGTTTGGCTCGCAGCTGCTCCCTGCATGTCAAAATGTGTTTCGTGGGTAATTTGCGGGTGCTCGAAAACAGCATTTCAATCTGGGGCGATGGTGTGCTCTTTTCAGCAATAAATAGCCTTTGTTTCTTCTGTTGTCTGACGATGTTAAGACCACAGGCGCTCAGGTTCAGGTGGCAGGAGACATGCTGCCGGACTCTACGGAGAGGGCTGTCACAATCTCCGGCACTCCACAGGCCATCACTCAGTGTGTAAGACACATCTGTTCTGTCATGCTGGAGGTAAGGACTGTCAGACAGCAGATGATCTTTGCATTCTACAGCTCTGTTTAGGTGTCATGTCACACTTGTTTAGGCGGTGGTAAAAAGCCAATTCAGCTGCACATTTAGAATACATCAGCTGTGATCAGTGCAGTTCTCATAGATAACAATTTTTATTTAGAATTAGAGGAGAGATGATCAAGTTGATTGGAGCTTAGGTGTTACCACACTGAAGGTCCTAATGATCTGTGCCATATAGATTCATATAAACCTTTGTTGGTTATATTATAGTTGGTGTCGACAGAACAAACAATGACCCAATAATCATTCTCAACATCTCGAATTTAATCTTAAAATGCAAATAAACCCTAAATGTCTAGCCTTAATCCGCCATTGCAGAAAACTTTTGGCTGTTTACTTTCCTCTTCAGCACAGAGGATGTGTTCAGCATGTTTTAAAATTGTGTCTATTTTTGTTGAATTAATAGGATTTAGTTGGGTTTATTAACTGAGCTCTCTATAAGTGCAAAAGTACCACTTGGCATCTAAGTGCCCCTGTAAAAGAATCATCGATATATAGTGCACTATAATTCTTTAGTGATTTATATAATCTTGAAAATACAGCTAAAATGGGTTCCTTTATATAATGGTAATATTGGCTAAAAAAAAAAGAAAAGAATGATTTGATGTCAAAAGCTCCATCCTGTTCACCTTTTCCTGGGTCTGTTCGTATTGTATCATAGGGTTCTTTGGTCCAAGGCCTCATGTAAGTTTCAGCTGATGAATGGGGTGTGAAAAGATTCAGCGAGTGATATAAAAGGGCGACATAAAATGCCTCAGTGCCAGTCTTTTCTCAGCTGTAGTGGTGTATAAATTTCTCTCTCTCCTTTTGTGTTTGGCATTGCTGTCTTTTTAGTCTCCACCAAAAGGAGCGACTATTCCCTACCGTCCCAAGGCCATACCTGCAGGTGCCCATGCAGTATTAGCACCACAGCACTCTGCACAAGTAAGTAGCCATATGAGGGATATTGTTACTGTTACATTCAAAAACAAAAACAAAAAAAAAACTTTATTTTGTCAGATCCCAGAGTTACATTGATCATTAAGTATATATTACCTCTATAAGTGCAATTATACAGCAACAAGCTCTACCTAGTGTGATGCTGTGAGCACAGGGTTGAGCTAATGATCTTATTAAAAAGTATTCATCCAGGCTGTAATGTGTCAGTGATGTGAATAACATCCATTTATGTTAATAATTCCCCCCGCAGTGTGAAATCTGAAAGATGTCGTGACTAAAACTCATGTTTTCCATGAGCTGGCTGGCCTGTCCTGAATTTGGCACGGTCTGTCCTGACCTATCAGACATCTGTTTATGTTATTGGATTTCTGGCCATGGTCAAAGAGAGTAGAGAGAGGGGAGGGTGGGGGCAAAAAACAGCAGATGACATTTAGATGAAATTCCAGCAAATCTATACACATTAGAGCTATGGAAAAATAGGACGAGGGATGGATTTTCAGAAACGCGGCCGCTGCACTGTTCACTCTTTAATCTCCCTGATGAATTCACATGTCACGTTAGAACATGTCTGCAACTCTCAATCACACCGCCACATCTCTTCTATTACTCCTTCTAGGCCTTTGCAATTCCAGGGCAGTATGCATTTGCGCATCAAGATGTAAGTATTTTCATCTGAATTGACTGACATGAGCCCTAATGACCTACTCCTGCCCGTTCCTTCCAAACCACCACTACGCCCTCTGTGTACCCTACTCTGCAGAGACGAAACTTCAGTAACCCTGATCTGTTGACATTACTAACTCTAACACTCAGTAGCACCGGCATGCATTGATTAAAGTGAAATTGAAGATCTTAAGAGTTCATAATCAGTTGTAGCTGTGTAGCCAGAGATGTGACTGTATTTTCAGATGATTGCCATAAGAAGCCGGCATGCTTTCTGAAGCATATGAATCTCTCCACACTGACACCATCTGTGATGTTTGTGAACTTCAGATTGGCTCTGTTATTATAGTTGTCAGTTCCTCTGAAATAATCCAGTTTGATTGGTTAGCTCTAACTTCCTTCCTACCCTGCAGTTGACCAAGCTTCACCAGTTGGCTATGCAGCATATCCCCCTCCCTTCCCTTGGGCAGAGCAACCCTACCTTCCCTGGTACGTACCCACGGCTCCCCAGGGAAGTCCATCTATCCCTCTGTCTTCACTCCTCTTCGAATCACACCATCAAAACACCCCTGTCACTTCAGAGAGGATCAAGGATGTCTCCATTTCTCCAGAGTTGACAGACTCTATCACAGGTTTTTATTTAATAGAAGGTAGCTGTAAAGAGACGTACATATAACTACATTTGCTAATTGTAGTACTATCTATTTGTACCAGAAAATTAAATAAAAGACCAAATAATGTGCCAAACAAACTTCTTTAAAAAATATGTTCTTGAAAGTCACCACCATATTTATATTTCATGACGTGTATGACGATTGAAGAACGACACAAAAGAAAACGAGAGCTTCTCTGAGAAGGAAATGTGAGAAATGACAGAAAATATTTTAATTTTTTTTAAATAAATATTGAATCATTTCTCATTATTTCTCACATCCTCCCCCTGAAAAAAAATCAGCTCCATTTGCCCAGCTTCCCTCCCAAAAACAAAACCAAAGAAAACAAATCCTAATCTCTTGACCCCATCCTTCACCTCTTCAACATTTCTCCTCCAAATCTAACATTGTCTTGGCCAGACCATCCCTGACCTCAACCACCCCATGTACTCATATGTTTTGCAACAACTAACTAAGAACAAAACAGTACAACTATATAATTAAATTGGAAGGACTGGTGTGATAAAACATTTTTATTCTCTATTGGAAAAGTAGCTTATCTTTTTGATATGTGTTTAGTATGTATGTTAAATTTGAATGTACAGTTAAAGTAGAAAGATTTTCATGGCATATGCCATTTTCATGCTTCTGATTTAGCAGTGTAACAGTTATAAACTAGACAAAGTAGGGCAACTTGTCATGCCATGAAAGTGGAAGCCATTAGCGCCATACTCCTTGTCCTACTTTGCAGGATTGGATGCATCTGCCCCCACAAGTTCACAAGAGCTGGCAATCCCTAATGATGTAAGTGCCACATTGTTTGTTTTTCCTCCAGCGCTAAAACTTGCTCTGATAATCCTCAAGTTACTGACTTCATTAACACTTTCTAGGAGGACGACTGTAATGAGGAATCTTTGGACATTACTGTTTCAGAGTCTCTGCTACAGAAATTAAATTTTCCTTTGACTTTCTCTAGCAAAAACATAAATTACTGCACAAATTCATATATATATATATATATATATATATATATATATATATATATATATATACTTAGTTTCTATTTTAGTCTTAACTAATATTAGTTTAATATATCTTTCATCATGCCAGAATTACATGTGTTAAATTAGCAAAACAGACATCTTTTTATATTTGGTATTACTCTCATATCTATGATAAACATATGCTAACATAAAGACAGAAGTGGAGTGGGGGAGCAGGGGTGGGTTTTCAATCCTAGAAAGTTGTCTCACTTCTTACCTGTGGTAAATCACCATGGTAACTGATGCTGTATCTCTAACCTGCTCCATCGAAAACCAGTGACAGGTCCCTGTCACTGGTTTTCTCTCCCATTGTCTTATGTTCTTTGTTCATGATTCAATCAAGTTGCTTGTAATTAAGATGCCTCATACGAACAATTAGCAGGACCGTGATTGGTAGGTTAAGTGCAACCAGTTGAGAGAAATCATGTGTTAATTTACTTCCACAAGAAACCTGTTTCCTGTTTTTGTGCTAAGCTAAACTAAGCTAACAGGGTGCAGGTATTAGCTTAGCTTTATGTGTACTATTCAGGCATAGTACCAGGTTATTTACAATAACTCTATTAGATTAGACTTTATAATTACAGATGGTGTTATGGGTGTAATGAATCACAGTGTTTCAGTGGCACAGCTGGAAGACTCTGTTGCTGCTGTCATTACGGTGGCTGCCTCCAGATGTTGTTTTAATTCCTAAAATTCAGCATTCCTGGAAAAAAAAACACAAAAACACAAGCTATTTTGTTATTCATATGTTTCCTCTCTTCTAGTTTATTGGCTGCATAATTGGAAGACAAGGCAGCAAGATCAATGAGATTCGTCAGGTCTCTGGAGCTCACATCAAAATTGCCAGCGCCACTGACGGTTCAGCCATGCGCCAAGTCACGATCACTGGCTCACCGGCCAGCATCAGTGTGGCACAGTACCTCATCAACGCCAGGTAAGACATTACGTAGGACGGCCACGTCCAGCAGCGCTTCATATCACAGCCTGATAAGACAGCCAAACACCATGCTATTGTATGAAGGTGGTGTTATTGTGCTCAGGGTGAGGCTGGATTTGTTCCATCTCACTGCTCCGTTCTCTTGACTTGCATTAAAATCCTTATTGTCTCTGCTTTTTAACACGTTCCTTCTTTGATTCTTATGTTTTTCTCCTCTCTCTCACCTCTCTTCTCTTTTGTCTCACCCATTCTCCCCCTTTTTTTCATTTTTCACTCTCTTCTCTTAACCCCATCACCATCTCAACTTCGCTCCATACGTCACCACCTGCAGTTTAGAGATGGCTAAATACACCATGCAGGCCGCTTCCTCAGCGACCCCAGTTGACCTCAACATGAGCTTCTCTCAGTCCGCTCCTACTGCCTCCACTGCTGCTACCTCTATGGCCGTCCTGGCGGCCAGCACCCCAGCCCCAACCACCATTAACGTCCACTCTCCTTCCACCTTACCAACCATCCAAAACCCGCACTACGCCGTCCCTGTTTCCAGCCTCCTTGGCATGAAAACTCTCCCTGTCTTGGCTGTTCACCCAGCAGCTGCCTCCAGCCTAACACAGGGTTTATCCCCTTACACCGCAAAAATGCCAACCTCCGGCGTCAAAAAATCAGAGCGGCAGAAGTTCGCTCCTTATTAATGTCTTCTTTTTAAGTCTAATCGGTGTAGCTGACTGGTAAGACACCATTAAAATACAGTGTGACAGATTATTTAACATTATGGATATAGGGTTAAAAAATAGCTTACACCGGTGCGTGTGTGTGTGAGTTTTGCCTGTGTAGCACTTGTTTCCCATAAATCAGGAGGTTATTAAGCACATACTGAAAGAACAGTAGTATCAAAACAAACATGTCCTCGTTAATTAAAACAGGCAGCAGAGGTGAATATCAGCTCAGTGTTATCTTACGGACCTGCATAACAATTACTGTGGGTAACTCAGGCTTGTATCAGTATCATAGAAAAAACTATTTTTTCATCGGTGTTACAGAGCTTTATATGATAACTTACACCACAAAAAGTGTTTTCCATGATGCAAATATTGACTTAGTTTTCTATCTGTGTAACTAGTGTTTACAATCAGCTTTCTGTTAGAGAATAAACACTAATGTCATTGAGACATGGTGCTTTGTTGGCAGCAGGCTGTTAAAATGTCTGTCTTATACAATAGAAGTCAGTGTGTTAAGTATTTTTTTAAGGATTGATCCCTTTTTCTGTCATACCCCTCCACCCCCATCCCCACCCCACCCCTTTCCTTTCACTGTAGGCTCTCATCAGTGCTAACAGGCTTGGGTGTTCTGTAGTAGCGCTGCACTGTTGCAGTTCTGATGGGATTATCCTAAAGCCACATTGGATTCTAGTGGATTTCACTCTACACAGTAATCCTGTAGAGCGGGACTGGCCTAACTAACTCATTTATTGTTTCTCTACATTAGTGTTTGTCTTGTTTATTCTCCGGTCTAAATGAGAGGAATGAGCTTTGACTCTCTGCGTCTGACAATAAAAAATTATAAATAATAATAATAGTAAAAACAATGGATGCCGCTGAGGAACTATTGTAATAAATGTTTTATTATTTGTGTTTCTGACGTGGGTCTCCTGTACCCAAAAACAATGCAGATTTGTTATATTTGCTGATGAAATGACTTTGAAAATAAATGGGACTTTTTATGAACGAAGATTTGGTGGTTTTTGTTCTAATTTTGTTGATTTAGAAAATCTTTCTCATTTTTAAATAAAAACATTAACTATGCATATTTACAAATTGTTTAGTCTTAAGCTCATTTCATTCTCATTTCAAAACATGAGTTTTGTTTACATTGTAAACATTTAGTGGAGAAGGACACAAGGTGATGTTAATATGGGATGCACATCCCTGAAAGATATATCTGAATTTCTAAACTAACTGAGGTTATTTTGTCTGTATGAACCCAAAGACTAGACACAGTCTAGTCCAGACTAAAATCCATAGCAAACAGCCTCACCAAGGAGAAAACGTGCCTCCACAGTCTGCACATGTAAAACATTAAACAGTAGTGATACTGAAATATAGAAAACAATAGGGAGCAGTAACCGTGGCCATTAGGAGTTTTCAGCTCAAAGACTTGCAGCGATTTTGGCAAGTCTACAAAGACGACTCTGCACAAAGCGGTCTGCAGTATGATGGATGCACTTTGTTGATGGCAGAGGGCACAAAGCTCCTGCCCAAACAAACTTTGCCTCCTGCTCTAACTTGAAAAAAAAAAAAAAAAAACAGAAGCAAACTTGGATCAACCTCATGGTAAATATTCAACACATGCTGTGGATAACCTTAACCTCCTCCAGTTGTTTGTCCACCCAAGCATAGTGCTAATGGTCAGGTAGGGTACAGTCTAGACTGTGTCTCCCTTTGCACCACTGTCCGACTTGCTTTACTACCCCCCGATCCACTCCATCTTCCTCACTGTAAAAAAAAAAAAAAAGGCCCGGAGGTGAGCACTTCTCATGGGTCCGAGTATGGGTTGTGAGCCATGTGGGCCATTTCCACAGCGGGGCTCGAAATGCTGAAGTGGAGATAATCAATAGTTAATGTGGGCAGAAATGTAATGACAGTGAAGGATGACATTTCGACCTCGGGCAAGGTGTAGCAGCAGAGAACAGTGCTGCATGTACGCTGATGTGTGCCCAGGGCAGTTATGAGTTCACAGCCAGCTTCTAATGCTATATTAATGATTTCCTTTTTTCAACCTGACACAGGCAGGAGTGAGGGGGGCCCCCATTTTCGGGGCTTGCTGCCATCGTGCAGTTCTGAAAAGCAATTTGGAGTTAAATAAGTAAATAAATAGACATTTTAGGTGCATAACTACTTGGAAGTTTGTGGCAAATTGGAAAGCAGGGCTGTCTTTCAATCCCTAATGAAAAATCACTGAAATACTCTAAAAATATTCCTCCTGGGACAAACTTGCACGACTGTGGCACCCTTTTTAGCTTTGTTTGTGTTATTTTTTCAGTCATTATCCACAGGTTTTCCATTAGCTAGTGCTGCTGTCATAAAGTTTAGTACCTAAAGTGATAATAATACTTGAGGTAAACACTATTAATATAATCTCCTTAAAGGAACTTGATGTGTTTTCGTGATACAGTGAGTAGTTTTGGAGATACGGAGCCTGTGCTGTGTTTTTTTTTTTTTTAATCTGTTGTAATCTAATAATATTTTTTATATTGTCTGTATACTCGTGTTTCTTTTACAGCAGTGCAGCTAGTTGTGCTGTGTGCTGTCCGAGGACACCGAGGTCATGTGTTCTGTTTGTGGTAATTTGGGCGTTTTAGCAACCTGAAGGGAATTTATGTTCTACCAGAGGTGCAGAAGGTAAAAGTAGCAATACCACTGTATAAAATATAACTGAGTCCACTGGAAAAAAAACCCCCACATTCAAAATTAACTAGTAGGCTAAAGTAGAGCAAAATGTACCAGGAGTGTAGAAAGTGTGAGAGTGAAAGTGTCCACTATGCAGGAAAAAAGGGGGGTTTCTGACAGTTATAATTCATTATTATTATAACCCCAGATCACTATTATTGAGTCATTAGCACATAATGCTGTAGCTGGGGAGGTTTTCAACACTGTGGTCTGGTTTGGTCCAGACTGAACTATCTTGACAGCCACTGGATGGATTACACTGCATGTAATCCATCCAGTGGTTGTCAAGATATTTCAGAGACATTTCACTCAGACATTCATGGTCTCCAGGGGATCAATACGGATGACGCTGAAGTTTTCTGCGAGTGCTCCAATCACATCGACATTTTTGTTCTGTTCAAATAAGTACACATTTTATTTTAATGCTAATTAGCAGATGCAGGCACTGTGACAGGCCAAATGGAGACAGTGAATTGGATCAGTATTACCTGCTCCTGATTCCTGTAGTTTTTGTTTTATTTATTTATAACCTATTCAGTGTCTCTGTTTGAGTGTTATATTCTTGGTGGTGAAGAGGCTTTAAAATTGGACTTTGACCTTCACTTTAATAAATAAAATAGAAATGTGGCTCATAATAATTTGGTCAAAAATGATGTAGGAAGGATGTTTGGATGGTGTGTGTTGCCTGCGTGTGTGTGCGTCCTTGCAATGGCCTCGCATGATTCCTCATGTATATTGCTCAGGTATTACTCAGTGACAGTTATCTACATTATATTTTTAATTCCTCTCCTTGTATAATGTGCTTTACTCTTTTCTCATTCGGTAACAAATTAACCGGGGACAAAAGTGAGTCACGGAAACGACTTCCTAATTTGAGATAATGAAGTAAAGCCGTTAATCACAGTTGCTCTCCCTCATACTGTTTCTCTCTCTCTTTTGCGCTCACTCTCGTGTGGTTTTATATGTGTCTGTACGTGTGTGTGCGCGTGTGAACCTCGTGAACTGAACCATTCTGCTAATTGACCGCCTGTTGTTCTCTCCTTTTAAACTGCTCCATCTAGTGGTCTCTGGCTTAAACGTGACGTCTGAGCGCAACTGCCCCCCCACCCCACCCCACCCCTCCTCTTCCTCTTCCTCTTCCCTCCCTCCCTCCCTCCTCCTCATCCTCCCCCCCTGCAGTGTCACCGTGAGAAATAAAGTGCCAGTGTGGAGCGGGCACATCAGTAACAGCGCGGCCGCTCGCGAGCAGCGGCGCACACGGAGCGCTCTCCACTCACTGTGTGTGTGCCGATTAAAGTTGAGCGCGACGCTGCCGATGACCTGCGAGCATCCTCCGGGAGGGACAAACTGTGCATTTGACTGTCTCCACAGAGCGTCACTTTCCATCTCCTCACTAACAGATCATTTGTTGCTGCTGTCTCAAGCTCCCGCTGTCCACTACAGTAAGAAGGCTGCGCTTCAAACCCCCGGCGCACTGACGGATACGCACACACTCCCGGGATCACAGGTGAATTATATCAATGTTGCTGTGTGTGTTGCTGTATGTGTGTGGATGCAGCTTTATTCTCATGCATATCAAACACTGAATTACCTGAATTCATTGTTTTTAACTTCAACTTTTGTTGGTTTCATGTTTAAAAAATCCACTCACCTAAGGTTACTGTCAAGCCACCACCGCGCCTCTATCTCAGAAGCCTTGCATATGTAAATGAGCTTGATGTGTGGAAACTAAAAAGCTTGATGGTTGAAAGCTGCAGAGAGCAGGCTGTTGCACCTGTAGAGGATAGACATGGATTTTCAGTGAACGCTGTAGCTTGTGGTGGTAGAAAAAATCTGTGAGATTTGAGGTTATCAAAAGCTGCATGAAAGACTCCAGACTGAACCTGCCTTATCATACAATGTATTCATCAAGAGATACATTCACAGGTTGCATCACCATAACATCATCATCATCTTTTCTTCTCTTCCATTAAAAATGTATTGTCTTTATTGTATTTTCAACCTCTTCAGACTTTGTGTAAGAACAAATTCTCACCTTGTTCCATCACAAATAATTTTAAGACGTGAGTTTTTTTTTTTTTCTTTTTCGAGGCCTTTGTTTTTTTTTTTTTTTTTTTTTTTTCTTGCCTGCATGTCCAAGTAAACTTTCTTTTGATTTGGGTCACTGAAGATTTACAGTCAGAGGATAAAATTCAATCAGACAGCCCTGCAGCAATCTTCATTCACTGGCAGATGGCTTAATACTTTTGGATGCTGCCTTGGTGTCTCTAACTGGATTTCATCATTTCATACTGTTTATCTGTATAAAAATGAGTTTTCAGACGCGGCGTCATTAATTCAATACTTTCTCAGCTCTGTCAGATCCGGGGGCCCAGTAGCCTCCGCTGTCTAAACATTTCACATCCCCACCCCCCACCCTGTGATCTGCTTTATCACAAATTGAAGTTGACCTCGAAGTAAATTGTTGCATTACCCCCCATACACACACACGCCATGTACTGTTGATGACATGTTGGGATGTCAGAGTCGTGTTAAGCAGGAGAATGTGTAATGTGCAATAAATGAAGCACAAGAGCGAGGTCATATTGTCTGTCTGAGTTAATTCTAGCTGGGAGGAGATGGCTTTAATGTCACTGACATCCTTCTCTCTCTCCTCTCTCTCTCTCTCTCTCTCTCTCTCTTCTTTTTAATCCAAGACAATATGAATGTGATGTCTGCGTCTACTGGAGGCACGTTGCCAGGCTTACATTGTTGTACGGCATTAAGTAGAAATGCTGTCGTATCACTTTCTCTGCTGCTATTATTTTCAGTCAGTTTGCCTATTTGTTCATTTAAGTACTGCTCCTGTTTATTAAGACTCAAATGGGAATTAGATATGAACAAAAATCTCTTAGCTCCGGGGAGGAAACGACTCCTGCAGATGAGAGCGCTGCCTCAGTATATTTGGCCCCTATTTATAGTATTATTTCATAAGTGAAAGAGCCATCAACCTCCCTGGACAGAAACCTCTCTGAGTGACATCAGAGAAGACAGCAAGAGGCAGGTCAAACATTAACACTTCTTAGTCGCCACGCTCTGTATCACTGAAGCTTTGCCAATTCAATCTGTATGAATAATAGCATCCTATCTGTCAAGGCAAGAGCTAAAATTTAACTCTGAGCTCAGGTTGTTGTGTCAAGACTCATGGGCTTTATTCAACACGCGGGGTAATGAAAACGACAATAATAAATCAATCATAAATGTCATGAAAGTCATAAATCAATGCGCTGGTGAGCATCATTGAATCGTGAACAGCCAGGTTGGATCTGCGCTTGATTAATCATTGTTGCTGCACCTCGGTGGTCGAATTTGGAGACGCTCAAAAAGCCTGTGCTGCAAACACAACTTTGGCCTCTGACAGAGGGATTTATATCTACAGTGGCAATAATGGCTGAACCTGCTGCGGCTGACAAACACTGAGGCTATATGAGCTCGCTCTCTGTAATGCACGAAGCCACAGCAACATTTAAATGTCAGTGGAAAGTGGAGCCGCCGTCAGTCCCCAAAAGTAATAGCACTGGGAATGGCGGCATTTACATTTGCAACGTTAATGGGGGGAGCAGAATAACAAAATGCAACTTTATTATTGTGAAATTAGCCATTCAAAGAGGATAATTATAATTTCGTGCTGCTGCATAGTCGCACTTCCAACCTAATGTATGTGGAATAATTACTGTTAACTCTGAGCAGAAAACCACAGTAAAGCCAAGAGGAGGACGACGACATTTTTAATAAATGGCAAAGTCAGGTCAGTTTATGGATACTTCATAGGTGATGTGAGGCAAATTTTTACATTGGAGCTTGATTTTGTGTCAGCATTTTAGTATTTGTAAAAAAAAAGAAAAAAAAAAGACCTAATTTTAACCCAGATATTTGAATTATTCAGATTTTACCCAGAAAAAATGAATTCTCATTAAATAAACAGGACTGATAATTCTGATTTTTCATTGGTGCTTTTGAGAGCAGAGTAAAAATACAAAACAAGATAAAAAAAAACAAGCAAATAATACGACTGTGTTCTGACACCTGGTTGTAAAAATATGAATAATTACTGTATTTTTTTTCCTAACCTCATTTAAACCCAATTTGTTGAGGTGTTGTAAAGTGGGAACACGTTCCTTTGTCGTAAACGAATAAAACACCATAAAACGTTGACATTTATGTATTTAAAGTTTCATTCATTCATGTACATTTTTATATGTATACATTAATTTTGTTTGGATACAAATATGTTTGAGATCACTTAGACCTAAAACTGGTCTGTTAGGACCTTTAACAAACCAACTTCAACATTAAAATCTATTGTGTTTAAATGTGTTTGATAGTTTATTATTCACTCGTGTTTTGTTTACTTCCATCATACTAAATTTTAAGGTTTCTTTTAATATTGAATGTCATGAAATGGGATTCATCTGCGATTGGCTTCCAGCTGAGGATTGAGGTTACAGATTCAACATCTGTGATCTGACCATGACAGTCTGACTCGATGGTGAAGGAACTAGAAACTGAAATTTAGTTTATCCAAACCTGGATATGGGTTGTTGTTGTTTTAGTTATATGTATATATGGGATCTATACTTTACTCTAGAGGCTCTTGTTGTTTCTTTGCCTTCCTTACACTGTTTGCTGCATCATTATTAAGTCAGAAAAATCAATCACAAGATTACAGTTGAGCACAGGAGTAAAGTTAAGTGGAGGTTGTTGTTGGATAGGCCTTATTACAATGCACATTTGACCACAGGAGGCTTCTCCCTTGTTCCCAAACTATTTTGTCCAGCCCATTACACTGTAATACAAACTGCATGGGGTTGCATTTTAAAGTTTTCCTAGAATTTTACAGAATTTTTGAATTGTTGTCACTCATTTTTCTCTTTTAATTGACCGCTCTTTGGCTTGGTCTTACATGCTATTTTAGCACTTTCTGTCACTTGATAATTGCTTTGACCACTCTACTGTTTGGAACCACGCAGAGACACATCACCAGCCAAGCAACAGGGAAACTGCATGATTGTTTAATTTTGTGCTGTGAAAAAAAAGGAAAGAATGTGATTGCTGTTCCTCAAGACAAAAATAATATACTGCTAATTTTCCAGTACTAATAAGTGTTTGTTTTCCAGAGATAATTATTCGGAGTTGACAAGTGTTAGCTGAGAGTTGTTTTTCCACTTTACAGAGTGGAAGTGGGTGTTCAGATGTGTCAGAAGTGTGAATGAACTCACTGATGTTAGCTTATATAAACTGTAGTGTGGCTATGATTGACAGCTGCAACTAGTATTTAGTGTTAGGCTTTAGTGAATGCAGGTTATCTCAGGTCAGACCTGAGTGGGGTCTATGAGTCAAATTCAAGTTGTGGTGAAAAAAAAAAAGGAGACAGTTTCCACATCAGTTTCTGATCCTAAAAGAGATTTTACGGAAAGTGCAGTTGCACTTCATCACAAATTACATGCTCATTTCACTCAAATCAAGTTAAGACTTGCAATTTGTCTGGGTAATAGTCCATAACATAAGCCTGCACCCTACTACGCCTCAAAGATGTGCAGAAAGACACAACGTTGTATCTTCATGTCAGTTTATAGTTGTGTTTTTCCGTTCCTGCCAGACTGTCCTCGCAAGTGTTCGAGATAGAGCAGTGAAGCAAAAAACTGAATTCTCTGCAGGGCTGTAGGGCAACGATAGCCTAAATCCATGACCTTTCACCAAATGGCTTATATGCAACACTGTAAATGTGAGAAAGTTCTTTCCATCACATAAACGTAAGTGGTAAGAAACAGAACATGTTCAGAGGTACAGGACTTGTGCCATTATATCTGAAAGGACTGATTAGTGTTCTGGTCTTGCCTGTAACATTTGACACACATTATGCTGTGTGGCTGACTATTAATTAGACAGACATTTGGAGAAGATGTGATCTGTATTAAAGATACAGAGATGGAATTAGGATGTAATGAATGAAGCAAATGATTTAATTAGGAGATCTGGTGAATCTACACAGGGTTGTAAAGATTTTGTCGTTATGAGGGACAGCTGATGTTTGCTCTGTTAACAAATGCCTTGAAAAAAAAAAAAAAAACTCTGTGTCTGTTTCCCAATATTTTTTCTAGCCCATTTAATGTTACTTGAGATACTGAAACAGAAGTAAAAGCACAGAAGTGCTTATTTTTTTGTGGGGACTATTTTCAACCGTGGGTTAATACATATTTGGTGCTGTACTCTAGCAGATAGTTAGCAACACCTGTAACATAACACCTCTGTGTTATGTTTTGTTGTAAATAAAGTTTCTTATTGAGTTTTTTATTATTCTGGATTAAATCAGGTCATATATGTTTTGCAGTTTAAACCTAACGCACAATAAAAAAAGATCACATTATCTTAGCCAGCTAACAGCTAGCTAATAGCTTTTTAATGGGACTATTTTCAACTATGCATTCATACACATTTGGTGCTATGGTGAGTATTTAAAGTGCAGTGTTAATATCAGAATATATACTGTTTAAACTAGTTTAAGACACAGCACAATATAAAAGATCCACAAGTTATTTATCTAGCTAAGGGCTAGCAGCTTGATAGAGGAACATTTAATGCTTTTGCTCGAATGTACAAAGAATGCATGAAGCCAACATTTGTGAACATTTATGAAAGTCACAACAGACTGGAGTTTACACAACATTTTAGGCTTTTTGAGATCAGATAACTAATTAAACACATTGTGTCTGAATTGTGCAGTCTCTCTGTATCAAACCAGCCTGCATTTTTTTCCTGTGTTAAAGTAAACATAACTATAAAAAGCTTAATTATGTTTTATTTATGTGGAGTGGTTATTTTGATGCAAGGTTAGATGTAGCTCATATTTTTTATATTTTTTAAAATAAGATATATCAGACAACATATCACATCACATATCTAAGTTATTGTGTTGTCCCACAGGTTTATTTTTACCTGTTATTACTTTTGTAGAGAGAAGAGAAACAGTATTTCGAGTTTTCTGTATGTCCTGTACAGAATATATTCATATTCATATTCTACTCATAAAATGAAGCTGACAATTAAAAATCTTTGAATCTTTGAATCTTGAATCAGGTCTTGGATACTTGTTAGCACCATCTCAAGTGTTGCTGGCTATGATCAGTTCATGGGATCTGTTGACATTGAGAAAAATACAGATCTAAGAGCAGACTTATCCTCGAAAATACCATAATGCCATGGCTACTTTGTGCCCACTTGACAACTGGCCCGAACCGCACAAAGGCTGACAGAGAGCACAGCAGCGGTAGCAGCAGCAGCAGCAGTAGGGTCTGTTTGACAGCTAGCAACAGCTGTTAAGGTGGAGAGGTGAGGCTGAGAAAAGCCAAATGAGGTCCTTTTACTAATGAGGCTTGGTCTCATCTCTCTCTCTCTCTCTCTCTCTGTCTCAGCTGCAGCAACATTATCGGTATGCGCCTCGTTCTGCTTCCTCTCACTTCCACAGCAGCTCCAAGGAATCTGCCTCAAACATAGCAATTCAGCTAAAGCACCGCTCAAATACCACTTGCGTGCCAGCAGTCAATTTCAGTCTTTTCCCCTTTGAATTCATGAATATCGAATCGTATGACTTAAAACACATGAATAGAATTTGTATTTAAATCAGATAAAAGTGAATGTGTTTGTTTGTCCCGACACTGTCAATGGATTACTGCATATCTAATCATGTTTGCTTTATGTTTGCTTAATGCTTAGTTGCTCTTCACCCTCTGTTTATCACTCTTAATCGCTGTTGGAAATTAGCTGTGTTTATTGAGGTTGACAAATTAATCAATATGGTGAACTATTCTTAAACAAGCACAGACAGGACTTTCCAGTTAATTGGAGAGTCAGTCAATACGGCGTAATCTCACCTTCTTTCAGAATAAACTATAAATGTCAACACAGCTGCAGCCTGTTAAACGGAGCTCAGCGACAACACTAAACATTTGGTGTTGGGAAGGGGGAGGATGAATGCAAGTAGGCCACCGCACGCAGCAAAGCATCATAGCGGGCATTTAAATTTCAAGATGCCGCAGTAAATCAAGTTAAGCAACAGACAAAAACAAAAACATTGACTACAGCTTTTCTAGAATGAGCTGCATCTGCTGTCTCTGCCGTGGATCTGGGGATTCACTTGATTTGAGCTGTTGTGTATTGACGCCCAACAGCTACAAACTGTGAAGAAAGTGACATTTTTTGATGAGAAAAGAACAGTATAAACTTTAGCAGCATCTTCTTTTAGGGACAGTGTTTATGCATATTCTGCTCCTGGCAGACGCTGGAGCAGCCCTAGCTTTGGTTTTGAAACTAATACAGCTAACTCTGTCGACTATAGTAAATTCATCTTTCCAGACTAGAATTATGTGCTATTTTCAGAACAATTTCTGCTTTTGTACAGTTGACTGAGATTCATTTAAAAGGAAAAAAAGCTGACATTGATCCCAGTCCTTTGTTCCGTGAGAAGAGCAGGAGCTTATCAGTGTTAGATTCAGGTCCTTCTTTGGCCATTTTCCTCTTATGCTGTCACTGCTGGAGCTGATTGATGCAGGGAAGTGTTACAGTATGAAGCAGTATTGATTTCCTAACATGGCCCTATGAATACTCCCTGTCCTGATGATCCAATTCACCGATCTTGCAGGCTTGCGTCACACTCAGTGGGATGTTTGCTTGACATGATGAAGTACTGCTCTGAAGCCCCCTGATTTTCTTGCACTGCTCTAAAAGGCTAAATGAGACAATCTCCACACCTGGGATAGAAAGTGACAAAATACTGAGCACATAACCCCAGTTTAATTTTCTCTTTCCAGATGGACTGGCTCACACCTGAGATGTGAAGTGTGTTATGTGAGCCAAGGTGTTTTCCCACCTCGCTGGTGGTGGGGAGAGATGCTGCACTCCGTTGCCATGACAGCAGGAGTTCTCCTTGTTCTTGGGTTCCTGATGAGTGCCGCTCACTGCAATCCTATAGCGACCTTACCGGTGAGCCGTGAACGTCTCGAAAGGGTGTTGACCCAAGCCAGGGAGGACAAGAATCAGGACAAGCAGGCCCATGAGGAGCCGCTGGGATATGCAGCTCAGCAGCGGCCGGAGGAAATCAATACTTTTGGGCCCAACAGGACTGTCACGAACCGCGCCAGGACCAACCCCAACTCCCAGACACGAGGATCTAAAGACGGGAAGTCCCAGGAGTTGTGGAGTGAACAGGACAGTCTGAATCAAATAGACGAAGGCCCCACAAGTGACGTCACCCTCTCCCTGGACGCTATTGACGAGTATGCTTACCCAGACTACAGAGGGAAAGGCTGCATGGATGAAAGTGGCTTTGTGTTTGCAATCGGTGAACAGTTCACCCCGGGTCCTTCGACTTGCCCTTGCCTCTGCACAGAGGAGGGGCCTCTGTGCACCAAGCCAGAATGTCCCAAGGTTCATCCTCGCTGTATTAAAGTGGACACTAGCCAGTGCTGCCCGCAGTGCAAGGAGAAAAAGAACTACTGCGAGTTTCGGGGCAAGATCTACACCTCACTGGAGGAGTTTAAGGTGAGCCCATTAAGTGCCTTCATTCATTTTTTTGACATGCTCAAACTTGAAAGAAGTGCTGACAGAACACTCCTCGCTCCTTGTTCAATGAAGTTTATCTTAGGCTCTACACAGAAACTAGTTACCTTGCTTCGCAGCATGCAAGCGAGCAGGCAGGCAGATTTATAATGGCAAAGGTCAGCACTTGTCTTTTTTTTTCTTTTTTTTTTTTTCAACACACGATGCCAGCATATTACCAGAGGCTGAGTTTAGCAATGCAGCTTCAGCAGTGTTTGTTGATACACATGATAGAATCTGAGTTATAGTAATGGTACGACTCTGCAGAGCACACAGCTACACGTGGGTGTTTGTGAAGCAACAAAGAGATGCACCAGAGAGATCATTCGCGTTTTATCTTCTGGCATTTCTTTGAAAGGCTAGACTCAAGGATTGCACCACAATTTTGATGTTACGTCTCTCATGAGATGCTACATTTACCAGCGCCTCGTGCTTCTCTTTATGTTGGCAAGTGTCTCAGCTGGAGTTTAAGGCTAATATGGAAGTTTCTTCTTCTAACTAACAGCGTTACCGACAACTCTATGTCAAGTCTCTGCTGAGGGAAATCTACAGAACGTTCTGCTTTCATAAGCAGCATACATCATCCATTGTGCTGTGTGATGGGGTGTGGAGGGGGTTGCTTTGAAACTAAGCAACAGGCCGGTTTTTATGCTTGATTGCCATGTTCTGGAGCATTGTACTAAGTGCTGCCTCACTCCATTTTTCACAGTGGAGTGCCATGCGGAGGCGCGAGCCTCTACTATCTGCAGCAACGCAAGTAGAATTAACCTTTGCTCCCTTGTTAAGACTAAAGGTTTACGGATTTATACTGGCGGCTGCTAAATGAAGCCCTTCACAGGGACTGTAGGAGCTGGAATTACATCCAGCTCCTACAGTAATATCACTCCCAGTCTTTGTCTCACATTTGTTCTATTTCAAGACGTGCAGGAACGCTTGGGTAACTAAGTCATTTCTAACTCCGTTCACGCACAAAGAAAATTGGAAGCATCTTTCTTTTGTTTCCCATTCCCATTGATTTCTCTATAACCCCTGATTGGATAGTGAAGTTCAATTCTCAACTCGGCTCCCCCTAAAATGAGGCATTCATTGGCAATGAAGGTGAGAGGGATGAGGCTTCCATATAGATGTAGTTTTGTGACACTGAATGCACGCTGCCTTAAACAAGACAGACAGGCAGGAGTATTTCGGTGTGTGCGAATTTGTGTCTGAGAAAAATAGAAAAAGAGACACTGACACAAATAAAAAGCCAGAGACAAAGACAGAAAGAAATTAATTAAGAGGAGAGCACTCCTTCTCTGGAGGCTGTGAACTGTTTATATGGGTGTTAATTACTATTTCTCTGTTATACAGGTGTCTCCGTGTGAAAAATGCCGATGTGAGCCAAGCGGGGAGGTGTTGTGTTCTGTAGCAGCCTGCCCTCAGACGGAGTGTGTGGACCCGGAGTATGAACCGGATCAGTGCTGCCCCATCTGTAAAAGCGGTGAGTGGAGATCTGCCGGTGATGGCTGCACGGTATCACTCCATCTACCATCAAATGTTTTTTTTTTGCTCAAGGGCACCTCAGCAGAAGTTATGAGAGCAATGTAGCAACTATTTTCGCTGACACAACGAACGCAGCGTGCTGCACTGCAGTGTTTGTACTGTGTCTCTGGCTGTATCAGATTTCATATATGAAACAAAGAGACCCGTTTCGAAGAAGTCGTACTTGAAATTGTAGTTTAGTCAGTCACGAGGCCTGTTTTCACTCGTGTCGTTTTCATTCTCAACGTCATATAATTGCTTCATTTATCTGATGGAGGCTGCGGCGTATGATCCAAATCCGTCACTGCTGTCTTGTAAGGAGATTTGAAGTCTGCTTGCATGTTTTCGCTGTTGGGGGTCGTGAATTTAGGATCCTGTTGGTTTGAGAGCCTCGGACCATCTGAGAAAAGAAAAGAATTTTGCGGCTCACAGTCGATCATCTGAAGTTGTTTCGGATGATTCCAGACAGCATGTCCTAGATTATGTCCTCTTGTTTTCTTGGTGTGATTCTAATGCAACATGGCAATGTCAGCAGCATTGCTTCCTTCAGCAAAAAGAATGATGACTAGCGATATGTATCTCTGACTTGGAGTCTTGGTGCAGCCTGTGTGCTATAAACAAGAGCGAGCAATCTGCATGAGGAAGGAAAAGAAGAAGAAAAAAAAACAATCCCTGAGATAGAGGCAAGATATACAGTGCACTCACAATATAATTAGAAATAAGA
The DNA here is from genome assembly GCA_016801845.1 of Polydactylus sextarius. Taxonomy (NCBI): domain Eukaryota; kingdom Metazoa; phylum Chordata; class Actinopteri; family Polynemidae; genus Polydactylus; species Polydactylus sextarius. The sequence continues at coordinate 4,338,020 of CM028911.1, read as the reverse complement.
GATTGTCCGAATGAAATTACAAAACCAAGCGGCTTGTATAGAAATGTATCTTTAACAGAGACATGAATGGATCAAACACATAAAATGTCTAAAAATTTTCTTTCTGCTCAGTTAAACATAATTACACTCAGAATATCACAAAAGGTTAATTCATGTATGATTGTAGACTCAGATAATGTAGATGCAAACATTTGCATGCAATAAATGTTGGTTATCAATCAAAGGTCGTCCCACTCAAATTAAAACTCTGTCTCACGACGTTCGGAGATAACGAGTTGAAAACATTGGTAGTCATGCAGCGTTACTCGTTCTATTAATATTTGCCTGCTATAATCTTGGGGAATACATGCTGCTCCTTTGTTCCTATTTTTTGCTGTTCACCCATTTTTTATACATGCACATATTGATCATCCACTCAAAGAGTGCTTTGTGTAGAGTTTTGGGCAGTGCTCCATGTTTTTCCTCAGCGCAATGCCCAGTGGATTTGCTGTGTTGCACTCCAGTCAAGGATGCAGATAGACATAACACTACAGTATGTGCTGAGATGTGGCAGACTTGAGGAAACCATGCATCTGTATTCAAACGTCCCTCCCCAAAATCCATGGGCTCATTCAGCCGATAAGGATTTTCAGTTTTAGGATGCCATCAGTCCCTATTACCATAAGATTACCACACATTACTATTCAATATACAGAGCTCAGTCTGAGAAGATAAGTTTCCTGACCACAAGTGAAACTGTCACAGTTTTGAGTTAGAAATTCTTGCAATATAGCAGTCCCTTGGGGAGCCTGTGGTTAAAGGGCACTACCCTGGTTTCGCACATTAAAGTCAGTTTACTCATCATGAGGAGAAGTCCTCAGCCTTTTAAAAGCACTTGTATAATGTCTGCTGTGGCTCTGGAGGAGCTGTCTAAACTTGTGCTATAAAGTAGGAGCATGGAGTTTGAAATATGTCTCTTTTATCAGGCAGGCGGGTTTAATAAGAGTTACGAAATGGGAGCAGCCCCCCCCCCCTACACACACTGTAAATCTCTATTTCAAGTTTTTCTTTTAATGATATCTTCAACATAGGAACACTGGAGCCCTCTGGGAACCTGCCATAGCTCTTCTTACTTCACAGGTCTATCAAAAATGGTGTTCAATTGCATTATTGGAACTGTAGGACACAATATTTTGGAGCTTGGCCAGGAGGGACTGAAAGTCAGGAACTTTTGGTGTTTTATTCCATCTCTTATGAGCAGCACAGCTTTTATGGAAGAGAAATACTATATTGCCGAGTTGCCCTTTTAGCTGGCTCATATCGTTTCCTTTCATACATACACCTGTATGGCACTAGGCTATAATTAGGAGTCTGCTCCTACATCGACATGCACTCTCTGTCAGCTCGGTCTCACACTCTTTTCAGGTAATCTACAGGAGCACAGCGGTATTTATGAAGATGCAGAAATAGCCATTGGCAGCATTTATGCCTCATTTGTGCGTCAGAAAAGCAACAGCACCTTTAAAGCTGGAGCAGGTGAGAATTTCAATGTTGGAAATAAATTTGTGCCAATCATTCCCATTTCTTTACCTACTGCTGTTTTCCTGCCACATATCCAGGACAGCTGTGAATAGCTCAAACTGTTAATTAAACTGAGTTGAGTATCTCTGTATCTGTATGTGTTTAACAACCTTTTATTGGATGGGGAATATTTCTGGCTCTGATTTGATGAACAGTGCTGGCGGCAGCGGCGCTGTGTAAATACAAGGTGTTAACACTCTCTGCAGTCACCAAACATCTTTATGAGTGTCAGACTCTGTCGGTCACCTTCCACCTGCTGGAGAAAATGGAGGTAACTGTTCGTGTCGGAGAATAATCCATCAAAAACATGTCGGTCTGACGACTTAATTGTCACAGACATCCCTTTGCTTGTACAGCTCATTTGTCACACTGCTTGATACACTGAAAGTATATATGATAAACAACTTGTTTAGGAATTAATTACATATTGGATACCTTATTAAATGTATTAAGCAGACATAAAGAGAAGTGAATGAGACATCACACTAATTGACACCACTGATCTTCCTTTAGTTCTCATCAAAATCGATCAGTCGATCAAAACGATACATTGACTTTGTTGCGCATTGAATTTCACTTCATGAGTCTTTTACTCATGATGCATCTTTGCCAGGTACTACAGATGCTGTCAGTAAAATAACGAGGATCAATGATTTGTCAACTCCCTCCTCGCCGCCGTTGGTCACGCAGCGTCAATACAAGACAGCGCAGCAGCACTAGAGCAGTGATGAAATACTGATGATGTAAAATAAGGTTGCAGGAGGTCGCCCGTCGGAGAGTTCTTCCTCTGGCTCTGTTGTTTGTCTTGTCTACAGATGTTGTTTGAAGCGCAGACAGATGTTAAGACCTCCCAGGAACCCCGGCGTATCAAAAGTGTCAGATCAAAGCTCAACTCATTAATGGGAATGAATTAAATCCTCATCCAGATGTCAGATGTGTGCGACCACAAATAGGAGTGTCATGGAAAGAAATGTAAAAATTGAAAAAAAACACAAACTGGGAAAGAAAATGTAACAAATGAAGTGAAAAATTGAAAATCAGATCTTTAATGAGAAAAACACTGACTTTTGTTTCTTATTCAACAAGTCGTCTCTGCAGTCTTTTACCCTCACTTCCTAGCGACAAACTCTCCTCCTTTTTTTACATCTTTCTCACTATTGATATAAATCACAGTGAAGTATTTCGATGTTGAATAAGTTCATCAATTATGCACAGGCATTATCTTGGCCTTTTCAGGCATGCAAAATCAATGCTTATGGCAGAGCACCCTGTCTCAGATGTGTTATTCAGCTTGTATGCGAGGAGACACTTGGGGAAGAGCCAGGGGAGGAAGATGAAAGTGAGAGGTATCGCTTACATCCACCCCAGACAGTTGTTCATGAATATCAAAGAACAGCTGTGAATGGAGGCAGGTTCTCATCATTTTTTACTCATTATCTTAAAGGAGTGGAACACATTGCAATTAAACAGTTTCATTCCCTCTAAAGTTTGTGACACTCATTCTCCCGCTACCATAAAGTTTAATTAAACAATATTGATTCATCCAAAGAACACAGAGTAATACAAGTCAAAGAGGAAAGGAAGGAAAACATGCTTTCTATACTTAAGTTCTGTTTCTTTTGTTTTTTTTCTGTTGACAGTATTTTTGAAGTGTTATTTTTCCTTTCTTTGACATATAGGTGTAGAAGACTCGAGGAGTGTTTGTTGTAAATTATAAGCTACGTTTTCTCTCTCTTGCAGCATCTGCTTTTGAAGAATGCTTAGGAGGGAAAAAAAATCAATGCAGGAGAAGCCTCTCTCCTCTGCACCTCGGCCGTGGCTCCCTCCCTCTTGTCCTTTGCTCGTGCAGGGTATCGCCTTGGCAACGCATGAGGAAACAAGTGGTGCTCTTCAAGACTCAGACATTAGGGTCAACACTAATCTGGGGGGGATGTGATAAACAGTCTGAACCGGGGCCAAAATCACTTCAAATGGAGCAACATGAGACATGGTAGCATGGTTGCCAAGAGGGATGGAGACTCATTTAAATTAAGAGAGGCATGATTCATGGAGAGCATTTTAAGATGAGGCAGGTTTTCAAAATAAAGCACACGAAACACACACACAAGTGAAAGGGAAGTTATTGATGGGAACTTAAAATGCTGCTGTTTGTCCATCTGAAGCATCCTCCATCTCACACTGACAGCACAGATAAGGGATGGTGTAGCAGTCAATGAATGCAAAAATTAAAGCTTGTTTGTAACTGGATGCTGGCTAAACCCTGAAGCCCTTAGTTACTGTTGCTATGTCTGTCAAGCTTTCTGTTATTGTATGACACATATGTAATTACAAAGAAACATGTATGAAGAACTTATTATGGAATATTTGAATACCCAAACTTATTATTTCATGACAGCAACAGGAATTTTTTTTTGGCATTTTGGAGGAAGAACCCACAGGAAATCCACAGCCCTGCCAGTCCAAAGACCAAAGATTTGCAGGATAGGTGAATTGACAACTCTAAATTGCCCGTAGGTGTGATTGTGAGCATCTATGTGTCAGCCCTGTGATAGACTGGCAACCTCCAGGGGGTACCCTTCCTTTCACTCATTTGCTCCAGCCTCCTGTGACCCACAAAGGACAAGTTGCATTGGTGATGGATTCTTGATATTCTCTTTTCCAATCCAAGACAAGGGTGATGCCTGGGTATTATTTTTACTATATATATATATATATATATATATATATATATATATATATATAGCATCTTCTTATTGTGCTTGGACTCACTGGCAAGTCCATGCTATAAGGTTTAGCTTGAACAACTTCAACAAATTGTCAAGTCCTTCTCTTACTTTTTCACTGACTGATCAACAGTTCTTGTGGCAATTCGTTTGAGTTTTCCAAGTAGGATCATAGATACAATCTTAAAATATGAATGTATTTGTCCTTCAGTGTACACAACAGTGAAGATATTCTAAAAAGCAAGATGATAAAGTTCATAATAACATGACATTCGAAGAAGATTTCACATTTTATATCCCTCAAGGATCCTACATCTTAAGTTTTCAAGGGTTGAGCTGTATTTTACATGAAAAAAGATTTACAAAGGAAACATTATTCGTTCTTTTTTCTAAGGCTATCAAACAATTTCCTTGTTTGATCAAGGAAATTGTTATTAAATTAGTTGAGGTTTAGTCGCAATCTCTCGAGTGAAATGGCTCTGTTGTCTGTGACAGAGGAAGGAGCTGTATTCTCTGATGTGGGCATCTTAGACAAAGTGGTTTCTTAGTTTGAATTCTGTCTGACAAGTTGTCCAACATGACAGTGTTCTTATTCCATCCTCTCCCCACAGGTGTATGTAGCACTATTTACATGTTAAAATGAAAAGGACCAGAACCTAGGTTTGGGAGAGCAGTAATAGTAAAAATAGTAAGAAAAGACACACCACAGACCAAAAGTTAGTTTGAAGTGTCGGCTTGTTTTGCATGATATTGATATCATATTGATATTGATATTGAACACAAAATCTCTGCATCTAAATACATTAAATGGAGTCAAATTCAAAAATCCTTTTCTTTTAGGACAAAATAAATACATAAAAATTTCTCTATTATTCAGTCTGACTTGAACCTATCTGGCATCAATATCTAAACTGAGCTTACATCCTAGTTTTGATTTTATCTCTATATGATTTTATCCCAATACATGCCAATTTTAGAACCAAGAAATCATTCATTACTTCCCTGAAAATGGAAAAAGGAAAAATCTAGAATTACAGACAGTCTAGGGCTTTTTACAGATGATAATAAATTCATAATTTGTGTTGGTAGCAAAATAACATCAATTAGATAAGTTTTGAGAAAGTTTGTGTTTTGTAATTTCAACTGTAAGAGCTATAATGGCAGTGCGAGAGACATGGTGTTGCATCAAGACAAATAGCTATTTTTTAAGCCAGCGTAAACTTCAAAATAACATTTCACTTCTGTGGTAGTGAGGAGAGGGGTCCTACAGTCAAATCAAAGTGCTGTTAACTTTGCAAATGTACAGACAGAGATTGTTTATGATCTCAGTATATTACCTGAAGTCGTTTTCCTGTCGACACTATCTTGAATGTCTGTATAAGTCAATTGCTGAATACAGATTGCCGTACTGCTAGAACTATCTCCAAACTGTTACACTACGCTGTTGTATGTGGCTCTCTTTCAAGTTGGACTTCAACTATTGTCTATATTGCCACAAACTGCTAAGAGTGTGTGCATTTCAAAAGAAATAGTCCCCTGCACTGGCGTCCACTGGGTGTTTGGCGCAGTCTGTATTTGGTAATTGACTTTTACAGACTTTTCCTCAATGGCGTTGATGGGAAAACAACTAAAGATAATGTACTATCCTTCTAAACAATCTTCTATAGAATCGCTTTTCAGTTACAATTTTAAGATAGTAACTTTCTCCAAACCTTGATTGACATGATTTTGCTACCAACACACAATTCTTTATCTTCTGTAAATACCTCTAACATGTCTGTATCATCGGACTTTTCCTTTAAGTGAGTCCACTCTTACTGCGATACAAATCCACTTGCATCAAAGGTATCAAAAGTTCAGTAGGTCCGACCTCAGTTCCACTGAAGGAAGCTTGTGTCCTCTAAAATGCAGGAAAATCTGGTCAATACAACGTGACAGTCCAGGTCCTCTTAAGTGTGGATGGCTCATCTTATGTCCATGTGGTTAACTTAGTCTTCAACAATTTACTATTTGAGTAATGCTTACTTAAACTAAAATAAGATATGTTCAAAATAACCACAGTCTATCACTGTAGACAGAAGATAACAGTCTATCATCATAGGCAGAAGATAACATAAGACTTTCAAAACAATAAATTACAAAACTCGATTTTCTCTTTCTTACCGTCTGCTGACTAGTTCAACTGTTAGTTTCTTTCTCCTCTCGTCTTCTTCCAGGTGGCGCTACAGACATACTTATTGGCTGACACAGCTGCAACTATTTAAAAAGTGACAGGATGCTCATTTTAAGTGGTTAGACTAACAGAATCCAAATCCTATTTATTTCCTATCACTATTTTTTATAACTTATATGAACTTTGAAAGAATACATCAAAATGATGTATTGGTATTTATCGAACCATTTATTCATTCATTTATTTGAACCTATTTTCACCTAGGTTACACTTTGTCGTCACAATATATACCACCTCATTTGGTCCCAAAGCTTCTCATATGGGGCACCTGGATAGCTGAGTGGCTAAGGCGCATCATGTTGGCGTATATGCTTGTTTGCCGGTTCGAGTCCCAACCAAGTCGACCTTTCCTGCCTGTCCTTCCCCCACTCTCCTCCCTGTTTCCTGTCTCTCTACACTATCTCTGATTAAAGGCAATCTACTACATGGACAGCGCCTAGCTGTACATGTCACTCTCATTACCTAATCTGATAGTCTTGGCAGGAGCTCAGCTTGTCTCTCAGAAATATTCAAATGCATGAAGCCAATCAGTCTCTGCATCAAAATATCAACATTGCAATTGCTTCTTCATCTCTCACTCCAATCAAGGTTGCCAGAAACATGGGTTGCATCTGCTTCAAAGTCAAACTGCTTTGCATTATTCAGCATAAGAAAATTCTGACCTCCCAGCTCTTGGTACGGGCCATGATTATCTCTCACCTCGACTACTGCAACAACCATCTGGTGGGTGTAGCATTACACACAATAAAACCCTTACAGATGATCAAGTCTTTTCTTTGGCCTAGAAGGACTAATGTCTCTCCACTTCGACTGGCTAACCATGGCTTCTCCACAGATCTACTCCTGGGTCTACACCCATATACTTGAACCCAATCATACAGGTTTACACTCCTTCTCACTTGCTGTGTTCTTTTGAGGAACACTGTGTAGCATTGCCATCTGTGTACTTGAGGCAATCACAGTCCAGATTGGTTTTTATGGTGGTTCCCTGATGGAGGAACAAACTCTCAAATGTTATCAAAGCTTGGGAGTCCCTCTCTATCTTCAAGGATCTCTTGAAGACTCATCTCTTGCAAGCAGAGCATGTGAGTGTAGTGGTATGAATTTTCGCTCTGTGCTCAGATCTGTCCCTTGTCTTTGCTTATGGACACTATGATATTGAGTGAAGCTGCCTCAATATCATAACTATAATAACTTCAGCACATGCCACTCAAATCGAAAAAAGCTGTGTATTTTATTTTTAATTGAAACTCTAGTCAGTCTGGCATTGCCAGATTAACTTTCTAATAAAACATGAGCTTGGCAGACTTGTCTGGTTCCATCCCAGGCTACTTGAACACATAACTTTATAATTTTGTCGCAGAATGTGGCATGCTTTGAGTTCATGGTGCTGGAGCGAAATTGGAACAGGATGGAGAAGGAGATAAGGCAACGACGTTCCAACAAAATTTAAAAAATCCTCAATGCTCTGTCCAAAATCCCTCGGCTTGTCCTCACCATTCACTGGCTCCACACCCGACTGTGCCTCCTATGTGAACATCTTTAACGCCATAGAACAAGCAGTTACTGCGCACTACTGATATATTTCTTTACATTATCTACTTGACCTTTGACTTCTCAAACAGATTTAGTACTCAGCACTTACTTCAAGGTCTCCGACTTTACTGGTGCTTCGGTGCAGTCCCTCACTTGTGGGCTACTTTGAATAAAAGCATCTGCCAAATGAATAAATGTAAATGGGATGTAAATGTCAACACAGAATGTGGTCAGTAGGAACAGCCTTTATGCTAAATTATAGGTACCTACATCTGGTGCAGCATGTGGGCCGATCTGATCACCCTTCACAACTCTGCTCTTAGATGTCACAACATTTTATTTTAGGATTTTCTTTATTTACCTGGGCCTAATTATACAGAGCTAACATTTTTCCTCTCAGCTTTCATTGTAATTTTGGCTCATCGTGGGTCCAGGAATATATACAAATGCCTGTTGTTGAGACACACACATAATCCCTCACATGGTGTTTTGTCTGATGTAATTGCTTCTCTTACCATATGGAGAGTGGCACATTTAGCCATCCAGCCCCCTATCTTTTCTTCAGTCAGTTCTCCAGAGGTGAAATAAAAGTGTCCAGGACGACATTGTTGATAAGCGCTGCAGAATTTCTCAGACTTACGCTGGTGGAATAACTATCATCTGTGGACACATCCAGGTCTCTTAATCAACGTTTTCACTCTCTGCAGGAAATGTTTCCTTCTCAGTTGCCTGTGTGCAGTGACTGCATGAACACCACCAGGTTTCTGAGGCATGTCCTCATCTGTCGATTGCAGGTTTGAATAAATATGATCAACCACTACGGTGAAACCAGTATATCTTCATAAAAAACTGGCACGTGCACATGAATATGCATGGTGCAGGATTTAAGTGTTTGCTGGCAAATGGCCCTGGATCTCAACCCTATATGTCATGATGGTTATTCCAGATGATTATGATAGATAGATACAGAGATACATATTTACATAGATGCATGTAGCCCAACACACGCAAGAGTCTCCCTACACCCTGGACTCTGCGTTGTGTGTTGTGTTGTGCTGGATCAGGGTGTATGGTGGAGAAACAAGTCGGACACAGGTGTTCAGATCGTGGCTCGGACGGAACTGTTATATTGGCACACATCCAACATTCAAACAGCTGTTGAGCCCTTCGGAAATCACAATCAACACTCAATCTCTTAATGTAAACTTTCAAAATCACAATAAACACAAAGGGTGTAAGAAATAACTGACACAAATACACAAATACGACTAGCTAACTTTTAGACACTATTTACATTGAGACAAAGTTGCAACGTTAAAACATAGAAAACGATGCAGGGGCCATTGACAGTGCTTACCTTCGCAAATCAAAATCAACACTAAATTAAGATGGCGCCCGCATGTGATTGACAGATTGACAGAGACAAACAGCAGTTCCATTGGGTGGTCTATTTCAGTAACTACCTTACGGGCACATAGATACATAGATACATAGATATATAGATCCATGTGAAAGCTATCAAGAAGGGCGCAAAGAAACAACCCTCCAGACTCAAGAAGACACATAATGTTGCTTTTATTAGTGCCCTTTTCACACTGCTTTAAAGTTTTATTTCAACCTTGTGTACTTCCCATAAATGTGGTCATTGAAAGGGACAATGCACTAAATCAAACAGGCAGAAACAGTCTCATCCTGAAAGACAATGTAGCTCGGTAACCTGGTGGCATTACCACAGTCACTGCTCTCCAGGCAACTGAAAAAAGGCTTTTGGAGCAGAATGTTATTGTTGATTCCAGACTTAGCGAAATGAGTGTGTGCTCGAATTATAGTGATTACAGCAACTCCAACAAATTATTTAGCAGTGCTTATCATCAGTGTCATTCCTTTCATTTCATTTCCCCAGAACTGACAGAAGACATGGACAAATGCTCTTCTCTCCATATGGTAAGAGAAGCAATTACATCATCTGAAACACTGTGTGACGGACTGTTAAAAGATGGCGTATCCCATAAGTGGTGAATACACTGGCATCTGTTTTTTTGTCCATTCTTGGACCCACTATGAGCTGAAAATTGGGTCAGCCAGGAAGTTGCCCGAATGTAGACCCCTGTAAGTCCACATACTGACTGTTTGTAGCAGATACAATCTGTGTTTACTTTCAGTAAGACTCAGAGACACAGTGTGTTCAAAATGATTCATACAGAAATCATGGCTCTTTCTTAAAGCTGTAGGAAGAGGCTTCATGTTGGTTGCTCTAATACATGCTTTCGCATAATTTCCGTTTCCCTAAGTCTTCATAATGGAGGTGCTGAGCGCAAAACTAGCAAAACCCATGAAGCCAAAATAGCCACATTTATGAACTGGGTGGCAATAAACTGGGATCATTATTATTTATTTTTTTATCATGTAGAGAAATCCAAAATGACAAACAAGTTGACAGCAACAGCAGTAATTAATTCAGAGTAGGTCATGAAGTCATCAAGAAGTGTACATGGATTTCATTTTGTAGATGCACACTGCTCTTTTTATTATCTAAAGGCTATTTTCCATTACCTGACCTCTTAGTTTTGATAACAAAAGAGAAAGGTCACTCTAATGAAGGTAATGGTTAGTCTCCTTGTGTGTTAATTAGAGCACTACTGGATCAGTTAATGGTGTTCGGCTTCAGTGTGCTTGTTAAGTGTTATTTTCCAGTTTCTCTCCCTGAATAAAAGTTGCTGTTAATGTGACATTCAGAGACATTTTCACAACAAAATAACAAAACTAAACAAAAAGGTCTAGTCTAGTTTGACGTCAAGGCTTTAAATGCACTGTTTTTTTTTAGATTTTCAGCTGGACGGAGCGGTGCTGACTGGCAAGTTTTTGTGTCCCTGTCCCCGGGAAGGACAAGAGCTGCGACACTGGTAGTACTTGTGTTTAGCTGGGCTGATCAGCCACAAAGATTATCAGAGGATGTAGTGGCTGCAGAAATTTTACACTCGTATGCAAAAAAACATTCATACGGCGTGACACCAAAACTGTCTTTTATGTGATGTAGGTCACATTTAATAGACTGAACCTTCTTCATGCAGCTTCACTGAAAAAAAAAAAAACACTGTTGTTATCGAAATCATAGTCTCTCCCTGCAAAGTTCCTCTTATTTCCTGTCTTTTTTTTTTAAATGCAAGGTCATTTTTATTCTGCATTTATAATGTAAATGTACTCAAGAAATGCATTAAGATGAGGGATTTTCTGCTATTCTTCACGTTCCATTATCTTATAATGGAACTCTGTGGGTTTTTAACATTTTAGAATTAAGGGTTGTGATGATCGGGATGTGTCCTCATTTTCATGTCCATTATCCGGTGTGGCTATAGAGCCAAAAGCCACAGGTGCTAATGTCTATCTTTTTCACATGCTGCCCATGCCAACTTCTAACATGCTGCAGTGACAGTTTGGGTCCAACTGTTCATGCACATGCAAAGTCCATTTGTCTCTGTCTCTTCTGGGGTGTCGCTGAAAAGCTCTTGTGAAGCCTGATGTTCCTATAAAAATCTCTTTCTGCTACAGGGAGCGAGGCAGCGAAAAAGTGATGGAGAGACAAGGATATATTATATTAATGAAGCTGTGACAAAAAGGTGGGTGTGACATGAATGGCAGAATAATAGGGTGACGGCAGTGAGTAAGCACGGTGCTGCAGTATCCATGCATTAATTAACACAAATGAGAGTCATGTAACTGTGAGTGACTGGCTGACAGGCTATGGTTTAATCCCAGCTTCAGGAGGAAGTACTTTTGATTTACTTTATAAAGTGCATGGTTTAATTTTTTAATTTTTTTTTTTTTGGCATTTTTTTCGTCTCCAAGCATAGCCTTGACATATGCGTCTTTTATTCGACACGCTGTGTTCTAAATGCTGCTAATGATGATGAATCAGTAGCGACAGCAGCCCGGGCCACAGGATGAGTTGTTATTCAGATAGGGTGTGTGCATGTTCATCTGAGGACTTATAAATGTGTTAGGGTTGACATTTTGACAGGCCTCGGCAAACTGTTCACATTGATTGATGTGCCAACCCGCTCCTTCTGGGTGCTGCTGTCCAATGAGATGCAGTGGCTGCAGCTGAAAGACTCCCCATTTATCAGCATCTTAATTATACAACAGAGTGGCTCAAGACCTTGTTAGTCTAAGGAAAATATCCATTGTTATGCTATACCTGATGTTGTGGAAGCTATTCCCTCAGTGTTTATATTTTGTTGTGCAGGTTGAGAGATAATGGATGATTTATGAGGACTTTTTTTCCTGCCACTGGTTGAGGACAGAGGCACTTTCACTAAACACAAGCCTTCTCCATCACATCTAGTACCAAAGAAGGTAATTCTGCAGGTGATACAAGGAGCATGTTTATTGTTTCTTGTTGTGTGCTTAGCACTCAACACAATAGCAGCAAAGCAGAAACCACAAAGTAAGTCCGGCTCCAGTGGTGGTTTGTTTCTTGAACGTCTCCAGGCTACTTAAAGGCTGAATTCTTAACAACTTTTACCTAACATCAAAATTTCCATTAGTGAACCAATTTCCCTCAAAATAATAAAAAAGAACAGTCCCTTGGGGTGCACTTATGAACTATATTAAAGTACTGCATAACAGTGCTTAATTTGCTTTTTATGCATAATTCCACTGTGCATTTAAACCTCGAAGTTACATATGGAGAGCAGCCACCTTCAGTAAGATTTATGCTTTACTAGTAGTGTAAATAGTAGTGTTAATTTAAGAGTGGAACAATATATATATATATATATATATATATATCTTTGCATAACTCTCATGTGCATAACTAAAATGAAATCAAATACCAGTTGATTATTAAAACAAAAAGGCTTCGGTTGAATGTCTGAGTCCCAGACGAAACAGAGGAGGAGATAATCTTGTGAATCAGGGCGCTTACGAATTCAGTGTAATCACTGTAATCCCAGGATGCATCTCTTCCCTGACGGGAGCTCGATCTTCCTGAATGAAAATGCTCCTCTAAATAAACCATGAGTAGTCACCCCAGTGGTCTGAAGAGTATGGTAATGACGGTCAATGGAAAGCACATTTTGATAAGCAGATAAAAATCCAATTGATAATTGAAGATGGAAAATTCCAGGTTTTTTTAAAAGGACCCCAGTGAAAAAGACTCAGAAATGGCCACTGACATAAACAGTGAAAGCATGTTCATAAATCCTGATGCTTGTGTGTTTATTATTTTTTACAGATGTCTTTTATATACCCACAACCATAACTCTATTTTGGGCTAGAATCAATGGCCAGATCTGAAAGCTCATTTTCCTCTGAGAGAAATGAAATGATCTGGAAAGAAGATGACAAAATGTGGTCATTGTGGCAGTTATGGGATATAAGAAAAGCTATAAAACAATAAGTCCTCTGTACTTGTCTATAACTGTATATACAATGTGGGATGAAGAGCAAAGACCAAAGGGAACACACCAGTTCAAAAGTAGGACAAAACTTAAGTTACTGTTTTAGTACTATATTTAGATGCCTCATCTGCTGTAATGACCATATTATGGTCATTTCAATAGATATACCAAAGTCAAAGTGGTCTTCAATGTGCCTATGTGCTGCTATTGCAATAACACATTTCACACTTTCTTACATAATAATCACAAAACATAAATAGGTTAATTAGCTATCTGAGAAGTTCTAGGTTAAGTCTTTTTATACCTCCATGCCGGCACAGCTGTGACCGGAGGCATTGTGTTTTCAGGTTGTCCATCTGTCACACAATATCTTAAGAACGCCTCGAGGTAACCTTTTCACATTTGGCACAAAAATTCACTTGAGGAATGCAAGCGATTAGGGATTTGGTCGCAGATTCAAAGGTCAAGTTCAGTTTGAGAGTACAAAACATGTTTTTATCCAAACCTTAAGATTTCATACACTTGTCACAATTTCACACAAATGACGACCAGAGGTCAAAGGCCAAGTTCACTATGACTGATGACTGATAAATTCACATGTTAATTAAGTGCCACTGGTTGGTGGTGCATAGCCACAAGGTTATGATTGGTTTGTGTCCTCAAGCTAACAAGCTAACGGAAACTGTTTATTAGTAGCAGTAATAGCCGTACCTACTAACTTATACAGTGGTTCCTTAGCTAGGGACTTTAGCTATAAACTATGGGTCATATCAGACCGAGTAGCAGCAAAATATGTAATCTTATCTTTATCTGTCTTTATCACTTTATGATTAATTCTATTCTCTGTGGATCAGCAGTCATGATAAAGGTATTCATGGCAATTCTCAATATCATGTTTACCGCATGTGCCAGTAAGTGTCTGTAAATGAAAAATGTTCCCCAACAGTATTATGTGTGTGAAATTAAGTGTTTGCAAAAATACTCTCCGTGCTGCTTATCCTTTAATGTCACTTACTGAGCATGTGTTGATAGACCAGAAAGAACAAACACAATTTTATAGCAACACAGCAGCAGGATTTACAGGATGTGGTGTTTCATAAATCACCTACGTCCAAACTGACAAGGGTGTCTGTGAATTCGTGGAATTGTAAACTGATTGGGATCCTTCGAGCAGCACAAAGGAAAGTGACTTTGAGTTGTTGCATTCAGTCCCCAAAACTTAAACTGAGCAGTGTCCTTGATGGAGAAAAATAGAACAGATGATGCAGGTGTTTCTTTCTGTTTTTTTTTTTTTTTTTTTTTTAATAACTCTAACATTTAAAAAAAGTAAAATAAAATCTTTTTTGTCTATATTCACAGCTCAGAATTCGATCAATAAATTAAATCAGTGGTGCAAAGCAAATAATACATTTTCAGCTTTAAGGGCCTGGCTTCGAAAATCTGACACAATGCTGCCGAAAACGAAAAAGGAACGCATTAAAAATATATAGTCAATCTGAAAATTTACTCTGTTTTTTTCTTTTCTTGTTCTACCCACAGGGCCAAATTGCTACGCGGACACGGCAGTCATACCGGCCGGCCGCGAGGTGAAGATTGATGAGTGTACAATCTGTTACTGCACATACGAGGAGGGCACATGGCAGATTGAGCGTCAGGCCACCTGCAGTAAGAACGAGTGCCAGCGGAGCTAAAAGACTGAGGCGTTGAGACGGGAACACTGGCACACAACACCAGCGCCAAGCCGCATGTAAACTCTCTCGGCCTTTCACCCAATCTACAGGACATCAGGGTCGGACAGCAGCTCTCGAGCATTTCAGCATTTATACTGTAGTCACTCCTGCATTACTGGGAAAAAAAATGCTTTTATGAAAGTTTATAATCTACACACAGAATATCTATTTATCTATGTATTAAATTATTTATGAATATGTACAAATATAAGGGTCATTAATGCTGAACTAGTGAAAAAAATATTTTTTATAGCCTCTGTATTTTATTAAGCAATGTACTGGGCCAGAGGTCAATAAAACAATAGAATGTATAGACACACACACACACAGACACACACACACACACACACAGAGCTGTCTTTGGAGGTGAAAACCTCGATGTCTCGACATGTGGCGTCAGCCAATAAACCCTGACACCTGACCCTCTACCACCAAAGTGCAGACTAGAGTCGTGCGATCAATCTCAGAGTGATTGTGCAACGATTTGCTGTGTAAGACGATCAAAACAAAACCAGAAACCAGAAATGAAAATTCATGAAGACTTGACTGTTTCCTCATTTCGTTTATCTCTTTTGGATGTTCCAATGTGTTTTTGATTTAAAAAGTGCTTTTTTGTATTTCTCTTGGTACCGTGTGTTCATGTTTCAAATAAATGCTGTGCTCGGTAAATGCTCAGCTCGTAGGTCTTAATCTTTGCTAAAATGGTGGTGTTTTAATTGAACAAGATATTCATGTTTTCAATTGAATCATTACATAACACAATGCTGGGTTGACGCATAAATGATTTGGCATTTCACAAATCACAAATAACCTATTAAATGGGACAAACTTGAACAAATCCAACACTTTAGATGTCAGCATTTTTCTGATTTGATGTCCTAGAAAGAGAAATGTTTGTGGGAAAGCTACAGGTAAATATTTAATGAGTTGTCAAGCAGATATTAAGTTATTTAGTAATGTTGTGGTTTCATTTCCAATAGCTATAAGGAAGAGTTTCAAAGTGAAGAGACAAAATCTCAGTAGTTGCCCCTGGATTTTTAACTCTGTGAATAAAAGCTGCACTGGACTCTGATGTGATTGATCCCCATTTCCTTTCAAAATGTAAAGATTAAAAGGTCGTAGCATATTTTTCTTCAATGCAAGGATGAGAAGTAATGAAGCTCATTGACCAGGACATCAAAATGATGGGTAATAATTAAAGTCCAGGAAATGAACATTGAATGGCAGCCTGTGATAACTGGATGCACATGTTGTGTCTCTCTCTTTCTTTCTTTTTTATCTTTTATTCCTGTTATCTCATGCATTAGCAGCGTGGTGCTCTCTGTGTCACCCTTTGCAATGTGCCGTCCACGCCGCCAAACTCTTTGATCAAGGGGTTGCCAGACAACGATGTTGCATCTCCAGCAGAGAGACGTGCCTGTCAGCCAGCCGGCAGGATTGAGGTAAATAAGCCTAAATGCATGTACATGCTACGTGACAGGCTTCTCTGAGAGAGACGGGGGAGCGCTGGCACACATCTTATTAAGGTTTTCTGGTCAGTCTTAACTTCTGTGTTTCTATGACTGTAAGGATCCTCTCACACCAGACTCATTCATTCAAAGAAAACAGGGCTTGTGCTTCTGCATACAAGAAGTAAATGATCGCAGGGTCTTTCTCTTCGATCCACCAGTCCTCACTTGTAGTACGAAGAGATCATTCTAATGTGCCCTGTTCTTCCCCATGAGTTTTCTGCTATTTAGAGGAATTAATGCCGTGTCATCTCTCTATTCTTTCATAAAACTCCCCTATGTCTAATTTCCCAGGCAGCTTACCTGCTGTGTATCTGCCTGTGGAATAATGATTCTGACCAGGGATGTTATGTGTCAGCCCCATCTGTTCTGTCCAGGTCATTAACATTCACAATTGGCTTCAGATCAGTTCATATTCCAGCAGTTATGCAAGATGACTTCAGTGCATGATTGGACAGAAGAAAGCCTATAAAGTCTGCACACCAGAAATGAGGCTAGGTCTTTTACGTTGACATTAAACTCCCAGTAGGAGTAAGCATCTGAACTCCTTCAAAGACTTGCCATTAATTGAACACATCTGTTGGAGAAACCCATAAGAGATTAGCTTTGTCTTGCCAATGCTGCAACTATGTCATTAGTCTTTTGCCCTGTTCTGGACAATGTGTACCACTGCACTGAAATGAAATGTGTTCATATTACAGTAGGTGATGAAATTCATTATTCATTTATAGCAATCGGCTGGCTCTGTCATTCGAAATGAAAGTATCATAAGATTTCAGAAACCCTCCGGTGGAACAAAGGAAAGTTTGAAGCTTCATCAGCAGTTTCACAACAAGACTTTTATTAACAGTGAAGTGTGTAGGGTTTAGTGACAACTAGTGGTGAGGTTTCAGATTGAAGCCAACTGATTACCTTACCCTCATTTTCAAGTGTGTGGGTGAATCATTGGTGGCCTGTATAAATTGAGAGACTCTTTGTAGAGCCAGTGTTTGGGTAGTCTATTCGGTGCTATTCTAGTCTATACTGTGGAAACGTGGTGGACTTTGTGGAAGATGACCTGCATCCACAGAAGCCCCAACAAAGATCTTTTTTCCAAAATCTTTTGCCAAACAGTAACTCTGACTGATATGTGGAACAAATTATGACGATTTAATGATTTTATTCTTTATCAGAGGTTCACCGTGTGGGATTTAGTGCCACCTAGTTGTGGGTTTCAGATTGCAACAAATTGATTTCCCTTTGCTTAACCCTCCATTTCCAAGTGGGCAGGTCCAGATGGGCCTTTCAGGTGGAATAAAACACTTTAAAGATTCTGTTTAGAGCTAGTGTTTGGTTTGTCTGTTCTAGGCTACCATAGAAACATGACAGACGGATGTTGACCTGCACTCAGTGCATCCACAGAAGCTCCAACAAAGGTTGTAGACAAGTTTTTTAGTGATTCAGTAACTTTGATGTCTGTGTCAGTTTGATTAATAGGAAAATTTTGTTGCAAAATTGACGCTCAGGAGCAGGAAAAGAAGATTCCAGTAGGTTCTAAAAGGTTCCACTTGGTATAACACATTAGTATGGAATAAATGTTTACAAGCAACATTATTTTAATTTGAATTTCAGTCTTTGCTTCAGGCCACAACTTTGACATATATCTGAATAACATGGTTCTGAAAAGGACTTAATGATAATTGACTTTTTCCCCACAGCTGCTGTTTTCATCGATATAAAGTAGTTTGGATTTCTGACACATTCCCTCCCTCTTTGACATTTTTCTCAGCAAATCGTTTATTGGAAAAAAATAATTAGTAATTAGTTGGCAACACAAGTTTAAGTAAAAGAGATTCTGAGGTTAAAAGTCTGTCTTTTGAAATGATGAATCCCTTCTCGTTTTAGTCATATTACATTACAAAATAAAAAAAAAAAACCTTTTTGCAGCTTGGCCCATTTTATAGTTCATGATAAGAAAAATGCCATTTGAGTGAAGCTTTAGAGCAAACCACTTCGGTGCCAACTTCAATATAAAGTTCTGAAAGCACAGGTTTGCTTTTATGATTTCTCACATATAAGTATGAGCCTAAGTCAGTGGCTCTGCCTGTCTGAAGTCGTATGAAATGTATTAAAAGGTTTGCGAGATGGTGATTTGACAGAGGTGAAAACATCATCTCAGATAGATCTCCATTAAGATTTAATTTATAACGATCTACCTTCTCACTTATTAGAGGTGATTAAATGTGAATAATTATGTTGGTTTCTGTTGTTCACTTATCTTAAAGCAGGAAAAACCAAATGACAGCTGAAGGTTATAAAAAATTAATGTCACATTTGCAGCATTTATTTCAATTTCTGAGGGAGTACTGAGCTTTTTTAACCAGAATCACTTTAAATGAAGGAAGTCTTGTTATCAGTGAATGCATTTAGACTTAAAGCTTAATGTGGAACTGTTATCAACGCTGCGGCTCATTAGTAGATTTCCGTCCTTTTTTCAAAGAGTCCAAGTCCTTTTCTTCCACTGTGAGAATACAAAGTATATTTCAGCGCGTTGTTCCTCTGATGGGGACTTCATTCGTCTAAATTCCACTGTTCTGAACATTAATTTCAGCGGACAGCTGCTAAATGCTGGTAAACTGCTTAGAGGGTTCTATTTGTACCATCTGAAATGATTTCTAAGCTCATCACCTCAAATCCATTAAATCCAGCTTTGAATCTCTTGACAGTTTTGTGAGTCACCCTCGGAGCCACATGTAACATTCCCATGTGATTACAATGCTCCTTGATCAATCCGAGTGAATCACTTCATGATTGAGCGCCTTAGTCTCCAGAGTCTGGGGCCTGAAATTGTCCTTTATAGATTTGGTATTATATCTCCAGCACTCCTCATCTACCATTAGCCAGACATTCACATTTTCAATTTCACCTCTCCGGCTTGTCCTGCCTCCAGATGAGGGTGACACTCACTGTTGTAGCATTGAGTCGTCTCCCCATTCACACGTCTGTGTACAAGTGACAGATATGGTTCGATTGACTACATCTGGGTTTTGGAAGGACAGGATATGGGAAGCAAACAACAAGCTTGGCTTTGCTTTAGCGTTAAGAAGTAATATCAGCCTGGAAGAAAGCAAATCCCCTATTCTCTATAAATGACATGTACTGGATAGGTGACTGTAGGTTCAATCTGGTCCTATCCATCACAGGCTCTTATAGGCCAGGTGGGTGAGTGATAAGCCTTAGAGGACAGTCTCTCAGCATTTCATCCACAACATGCTGTTTACTCCAATGTGACCTGTTTGCTGAGCACTTCTCAAGGGGGGTTCAATTCAGCAAAGCACTGCTGAACCACGCACATCTGCATAAGTTGCTGTCAGACTGGAGATAGTATTGTGGATTGTTAGGTTATCATAAAAGAAGCAGCTTTTGTCTCAGCCCTGTGGAATACTAAGTTTTTGTATTTGGAACACAACATTCATCCCGAGGTGTTCTTTTTTCATTTCCTATGGCCCTAGCATGGCAATTCATCATCCAGGTCTTGATACATAATGTGAAAGCGCTCTGTGAATGTATTAGCCAGTGGCTCACATGCTGCTGTGCATCCCCTTGAGATATTTTGTATATAAAAACTATTAGGACATCAGACCTCAATGAAAACAACCCCACAGAATCTCTTGTTTTGTTGTTTTGCGTTCTCAAAAACATAAAAAGCCCAAACCGACAGAAAGGAAATGGAGGTTCAGGCTGTGGTCAGCCAGTCTGTTCCTCTCTACTATGTTTAAGTTTCAAAAGCAGGTAATTTCAGCATCGTCAGAGGGAATGGAAACAGCCAAGGTGGGCAATGTGGTTTAATAATGGAAACCAAGGTCTCCAGGGACAAGTCCATCTTTCTGAGTAACAGAGAAAGTCCATTACGCTCTGTGTTTCTTTGCCTAATGCAACATCATATTCGTTATTGAAAATCAGAGGTGTGTTATTGCACGCAGATGAAAAGCTGAAATGTGAAGTGGTGTCATGTAAGCCACTGTTAGGACATGTTGAGACAAAGCCAGAAATATTGTTAAAAATAGAATTGTTCCAATACAGCTTTGTCTGATGTACTCATATCACAAGATGAGCTCAAGTAGCTCATCATCAGCACCATCCTTATAGATAGATATATTTACTTATTTATTTATATTTATAATCAATGTAATCAATATTTCTTTTAAAAATGAAAACATTTATATATAAATTTTAGCCATCATTTTAATATTAGTATTAAATATTTCATTTATTCTAATGATTTCAGCTATGCATCCTCAGCTGTCAATGCACATAGCTAGTTATCTTCCTTTTTTTACACTTGGCTGAATTCCATCTAGTTAACAATTACTTTTAAACATATAATTTTAATTGTTATACATTAAGAATTATTTAACCTGATAGCTAAAATTGCATTTTTTAATCCATTGCTCATCACTAGCATCCTCTGCTTAATGGCTGATATTTCACCTGTTTTATTGTTTTTAGCCAACAATTTTAACTTTTTATCCATTACTCAATGTTAGCGTCCTCTCTGTTATATTTCCCCCATTTGTTTATTAAATTTAGATTTTTATCAAAACCTTCATTCACATTCTTTCAGTCTAACTGAACTGTACATGGTTCAAGTGAAGATTATGTAAAATTTTTGGAAAAAAACCTTTCAAAAAATTACATGAAAAAGGAAATTACTACAAATAGGTGGCCCAACTTTTTTTTTTTTTGATTTCTGTCTTTAGATCATCAGCGTAAGAACAAACTGTAATACAAACTACTTCAACAATATTGCAGTGCAGGAAGTAGCTGAGTACCATGTGTTTCTATCATAATGGGCAGAAAAGGGCAGTTTACGGTGGAAGACAGACTGGTTGGTCAGAGGTTCATCCTGCAGCAAAGATAATAACCCAATACATCCCTGCAGACAATGTCAGAACCATACCTGACAGGAACGAACTAGAAGGGGGATCCAAATGATAGATTGGTGAGCTCAGTCTCTAGATGAGCTGGTTTAGCATGAACTGGACACAGGGTGAAAGCAAAGCAACAAGAGCAGCACTTTTGGGGGGAGAACTTTCTAAACAATGTGTTTACCACTGTAGAAAGAAATGTGAACGTGTGTGTGTTGAGCACGTCTCAAGTAAGATGAAATAATGGCCTTCGGATTACAGCTGAGTCAGGTTGGCATGAGAGTTATACTGACTCTGTTACAGGCGGTCACTTGGTTATTGTTACAATACATTTACCAGAGACAATTTGTATCTGCAACAGATTTTTTTTTTCAATTTTTCCTTCCCCCCAAAACACAAATATACTAATATAGTTTAAATCAAATCAGGTTTTCTATTTTTCTTAATGACTTGAATTACACCACAATGTTTCCAACATTTACCCTGTGTCAGCTGCAGATATAATTGTGTTTGGGAATCACACATCTAAAACACCAGCTGGACAGTAGTGACATCTCAGTGATTTTCTGTTTACAATGTTGCTTATGTGTCTCCATGCATGTTAAATGGTTTATGTCGTTCAATTTAATTTGTTACAAATATTCCAAACTTCAGTCATTTGCCTAATTACTCACTTGTTGATTATTTCTGAGCAGCACTTGTGTTCATTTGCATTTATCTTTGGATCATTATGTTTCCCTTTCTCCCTTTCTCCGTTTCACGGAAGCTCATGGGCGTGCTTCCGTCTGAACTAATTAATTACAGTAATGATGTGAGACCTGAATAGGTGAAAAGTGAAAGATTTTTTTTTTCCCCTTCCAACCTCACCAGATATTTCCTGTGCAGCTGCTGCTTTTTTTCCTCCCTAAAGAGGACAGACTGTATTATCCCAACCTACTCTGATTTACAGCTGCTTGTAGATCTGCTGGAGTCAACATATTCATCACTGAAAGTGACATTGCATTATGCTGACTCTCCCCTGGGGAATGTTAACATTAAGCATCATGCCCATGCAGCATCATGATAGCCCTTAGGGGTGCTTTGCGGGGGTAGTATGTGTGTGTGTGTGTGTGTGTGTGTGTGTGTGAGAGAGAGAAAAAACTTCCGTATTAAAAGCATTATAAAGAGCAGATTTTTCACTCCCACCTCCTCTCATGAAAAATGTACAGCGGCATATTCATTACTTCATTGAGCTAACTGAGTGTGACAAGCGGAGAACTGCAGCAACCGAGGGCAGGAAAGAAGCACTACAATAAAGCCTTCGGCCACTCTCTGAGGACATGGCGACTGCCCTCCCTCCTCCTCGCCACTCATGAGAGCTTCATCTCTGTACTCGGTTTGGATTTTTCCAAAGGGAAGAGAGCGGCACACACAGCATGAGACAAAGTTCACTTCAGCCAATTCGCCCTCTAATCTTAATGCATGCATGGTCATTGGACGGAAATCAATTCACCGCCTTTACGGTGTGATGAATATGAGCCATGAGTTATGATTTATGGCTCCTTATGCTATAAATATGGTCTTGCATTTTCATGAGTTTACAATACATACAGACGTAATCCCAGGCGTGGATGCATTAAGTATCGAATATGGAACAAGCTTTCTTTATGGGCTGTGTTTTATATCACGCATACAAAGAGATAACTTCGGATTTGATGAGATACACAGCCGAACACTCATCTCCAAGAACCTAATGCATCAGAGTTTTATACACAAACAACATGAACAATTGCAAACATTAATAACTGCCAGTCATCTGTTCACATTTATCTGTTTAATTTCTTGAAAGCTGCCTCCCTGGCACAGCGTGTGATGAAGGATGCTGTCTGTCTGTGTTTCAGAGCGTCCACTCCCACTCATGGAAGATCCATTCACTGTGCCTGACAGCCACATCTCCTCCCAGCCCTGCCTGTCTGATCCTGGGGTGTCATCCCGGGTCACCCTCAGCTCTGTTTTCTACATTAACAAAAATAATGTCCTGCCCAGAGCAGCATCAGTCCGTATTGTCTGTAGCCACAGCGATACGATGGTGACATTGCTTTGATGACCCTGTGAAACAACAGAGGCAGCATCAGCAACAACAGAGTGCCTTAATCCGGAGCAACAGTTCCTTTCAAATGAACGGAAGTTGTCACAAATTAGTAGCTGCTACCATGCTGTAGCGCTGGGCCTGGCACCATGGGCGAGATGTGAGATTTAAATAATTTCTGAGATGTGGAGGAGTCTTGAGAATGGCAGACAAGCTGACGAATAACACAGAATTCAGTAACAAGAGCTGCTCCGATGGTAATGAATCCTCACTCTAGAAATATCTGATTCCCAGGGAAAAAATACAGTCAATTCAGGCTGAGGTTGGTATTTAAATTCCTACAACAACACAATAAAGCCATGAAATAATTGGAATACAAAGCATGGAAGGGATTTTTCTTTTGATGTATGAGGGAATATCTGATGTGAGAATAATTAATGGACCTCAAATGCAATAAATCATGTGGACCTCTGGACCTAAACAACCTCATTTATAACAACTGTATGACAATGCAATCAGCACAGCTCTCATGAGACCTGAGACTGATGCAACAAATGGTATGTTGTTGTTTTATCTGGAGAGCGATTTCAAAAGGAGACCACATCAGATCTTACAAGTGTCATTTGTGCAATGTGAAGAAACATTGTGTGGGAGTTGGGCACATTCACCACTCGTCTATTAGAATAACTCTAATTAGGCTATTTTTAACACATCCTTTTCAACAGCTCTCGGGTGTTTACATTTGCTAATGACAGCCTGAGTAAAACTCATCTATCAGCTAGCATCACCATCATCCTCACTAACACAATAACATCAGTTCTCTCCCAAGAATGATGCCACCGTACCTGGGTGCTTCCAATATTTAGATAAAGTGTGCACACATAGCTGCAGTATGCATATCTATACATTCATGTGGCATATTTCAACAATGTAATTAATAGGCACTGAGGCACACGGTATTCAGTGTTTTTTTGCTCCAGTGACTATGAGACAGCTCTTTCAAATCGGTGCATGCACCAGATTACACCCTTTTTTGAATCCATGTAATTTCCATATTTTTCATTTAGCCTATTGTCAACATTAAAAACGCAGCTCACATTTGAAGTTTCCCTGTCAGAAAACACCACTTCTGCTTATGAAAGTGCCTTGTTTACCCTTGGTGCACAAAGAAACATCATTTCGAGGCATTTTTCGGACGTGAAGTGTGTCAGGGAGGCGGGGGGTTCAAGACCAAATTGCTGGGTTTCTGGTCACCTTATTGCACAGTTAATGGTGTTTTTAAGTTCATATTGTATCAACCTAATAAGGCTACTGGGACCTGTGGTTTTTATGGTGATATTTGTGGACTGTCATTTAATCATAAAGGACAAGAGAGCAAACACAGGCTTGTTTCAAGTGCTACTATATGACAATGTAGGCTCTTTTGCTCCATCTAGTGGCCACTTATAGAAAAAAGCAGACAACATTGTGTATAGAGTACTGTACAGTGGAAAAGAAAATACATTTTTTTTGTTCTTTTTTTTTCTTCTGGGATAACAATCCCCGACCCATCACAAAAAGTAATGTAGCATCCTCTTGGGAGGATAAACTCACTAAAACCTGCGGCAAGGCCAGATCTTTATATTATTTGCCACCAAAACTCATTTATGTGAAGTAATATTCCAGGGACAGCAGTGGCCGCTGACTACTGACATAATACTTATATTTGGACAGTTTGATAAATTAACAGTTGTGGGCTGCCAAAATTTGCAATCTCAAAGGAAATATTATTTCTTGTGAATGCTCCCCTAAGGTGAGTCATTGTGGTTTGGCATCCAAAATAAATAACTAGCAGATGATTATTAGATCTTTGTTCTCTATTGCTATAGCTAATGCAGGATAAATGATCATGTGTAAATGTGGTGTTCAGGTATGTGGAGAAGCGCACCTCCACTAGCAGCAGGTCATGTGACCTTTCTGCATTTCAGATATTTGATCTGAGCGGAGAACAAAGACAGTCTCCGGGCAACAGGCGCTCATTATGCCTGACAACAGATCTGTGACCTGCTATATCAAATACGCACACATATACACAGGCAATAATGGCAGCAGTTTTGGATCCCTCGAAGCCGTTCTCTGCAGAGCTGCATGTCATCAGACGGCTGAACTCCAGTTTATACCGGTCTGGGGGTAGAAGGGGACTGGAGCCTGAATGCTTAAACTCTCCTCTTGCAAGATTTCGTCCCCCAGCTGAGCCTGTTGCCACGGCTCCATTACGAACTGACGTCCCTCTGCTGGATCCTTGCTGTGGTCAGCTGAGTGCCGCAGCAGAGGTGGATCTGGAAGTCAAAGGTCGACGGAAATTCATAGATTTCCATCATGTACCCTCTGCTCTGTGGGTCCCTCCAGGTTTCAGGGAGAGGTCACAGACAGCACCAAACCCCTGTGCTATCTGCGTGGACCTGGATGAGGACAAGACCTGGAGCTCCAGGAGGATCTGTGGAGGACCACCTAGTGGTAAAACAAAAGATAACATTGATATTACTACTTAAATTCAACACTCAACATAATTTAGTTAGACAGTATATCTAGTGTTGATTCGTCTGGAGCCTCAAACACAAAAAATGATTAGAAAATTAATCAGAAAAACTGTTTTTCTTTGTCATATAGCAGATCAATATCAGATTTGGTTTGTCATTTGGACAAAACAAGAGAGTAACTGGCAGATTAATTAATATTCTCTGTTTCAGTCACTTTGTCCCCAAAGGGCAGTCTTTTAAATCATTAAAAACAAACAAAAAACAAAAAAAGGTTTTCATTACACATTTTCAGGGACTGTAGCATGACCCATGAACTTTATAAACAAATTTAAACATTTAAATTCAACAAATGGCACAAAAAAAATCACAATTTTCAACTTAGCATTGTTTTGCCTCTGTTATCATTTTATAATGATGATAATGATAATAAACTTAATGTAAGTATCAGCCATGTGATAAAAGTGTTATCCTTTATTAGTCAATTAGCCTTAGTTAGTCAGTGCAGTGTAAACTGGTTTAATTCCAATTCTGTTTCTCATTTGCACTTTTATTGCAGTTTTAAGGATGTCAGTTGGGTCCAAGAAAAGGTTAAGTTGTGTGTATATTTGAGGACTTAACATCATCAGTCAACTCCCTACATTTGATATGTAAACCTCATTGTGAGAATGGTATATTTGATGTTTCAGCTGTTTAAATGTTAATGTCTGTCTAACCAATTCACAACTCTGCAAACCTGTAGTAATGAAGAGTGAGAGTGCTAGTATGTATTTGTGTCTCAAATGCAAAATACTAAGTAATTACACTGCTATTTGTAGTCTGCTGTGTGCTCTTTACCTGACAGATTATTGATATAAATTTCACAGAGAGTGCCATGTACAAGGAGTCGATAGGGAACTGTGGTTGATTTTTTTGCCCCAGGGATACAACGTAGGGTAAAATCTGGCCTTGTGAGTGGTTTGTGCTTGGCATAGTTATATTATTGAGTGTTACTCTGTCATCGTTAAGGTTCAACCAGTCCTGTTAAAGTTCAGCATAACTCACAGAGGACAATTGCCAAAGCAGCAACTCACAGCCGTCTGCCTGAAAAACACAACAGACCACAGGTGGGTGATGACTGAATTGAATTTCCTACCAAGGTGCACTGCAAAACAACATTTATTTACTTGGCAATATTGGTATTCATATTCCATACCCACTGTAGACATAAACCTCAATAGGTTTTTGTTTTCATTTTATTTAATTTGGCCTCTTTAACTCTCAGAGCGTAAAAACACTCAGTGATTTATACATTCAATCTGCACTGCAGACTCTGCAAACATTTAGCTGAACTAAAGCTGGATTGGTTTCTGTTCACCATCATAACACACATTAGATATGAAAGAGTAAGCCATAAACACATCCTTTCTTCGGGATGCACCACACATACTATTATGTGGGCAGGTGTTCACTTTGAGAACATAATCATGCTTTATTATGTTGTTGATCTGTCAGCTAACTGAAGTAAGAGATAATTACTTTGACATACATTATTACAGTTTAGGAAAAGCTTTACAGTGTTCTGATGTAGGGAAGAGTTTCAAGTGCTGTATAGTGAATGGAGGCTTGATTGATGTCAGTATTGAAGCAGACTGAGACGTGGGAGGAGAGTGGCTTACAGTGATGCTCACTAATGCATTTAAACATCAAATACTCTGATTGATCCACTTAAGAGGATATGCGTGGATTTTTGTCTTCGCTTTTATTTTTTATTAGATTTATTTAACAGAGATGGTCTGCCATTTGGACTGACAGACTGAGATACGTCAATAACTCTTTGGTTGATTTCCATAAAATTTGGTTTAGATATTCATGATCCCGAGAGGATTAATCCTGATCACTTTGAAGAACCAATCATTTTTTATCTAGCACCACCTGCAGGCCAAAGTTTTCATGTATCGTTTTCAATACGGTCAGACCCTAAGACTCAAGCAACACAAAGAAACCAAATTTCAATATTACCAGATAGAGATGTAGAGAAGCACACATCCAAAGAGAACAATACCTCATGCATACAGTAGGGTTGTAAAGGGTAAATGGAAATTGGAGGTCAATACAATAACTGAAGATGAGAGCGGCTGGACGGCCTGGTATAAGTGCTTGAGTAGTCCAACATGGAAAGAATCATAACAGAGGATGTGGAGATGAGGAGACTTTCACAAGTTTTTCAGGAGAGGTCAATAGGAAAATTGGGGTAATTGTGAAATTAGATGGCCCATTTGAACCACATCAGCAGCATATCTAGGAGGAAGAATTTTCTAGAAGAAAATTTACATATATATGATAAGAGTTTTTGTGATATTATCCCATAAAATGATTACTATGGACCTATTATCCTGGCTCAATAGACACAAAATAATTATAACCTAATGTTACACTGACTGTGTAGCATTAGGTAAGTACTATAATACTATTATACTAAGTACTATTGTTGTTTTCAGGATGCCCCCTCTTCTGCTCTGAGACTACAGATAGATGACTCACTGCGAGTTCAACGGTACAGATTCACTTCTACAACGCAGAGGTCAGAGCACAGTGACCTTTAATTGTCTCCTTTTAATAGTAATAAAGCTAATTTATTATGTGCAGTTCTCAAATAGCGGCACTTTGCTTTAAGGGTTATTGAGAGTGAATGGGTTTGATTTTGTGCTCCAGAGATGTCGTCGGGGACCAGTGTGCCCTCTTGTGTTAATTGCTACTCAATGAAATAATGTAGATGAACTGTAGCTTTGCCTAAAGCTTCAGGGAAGAATGAACCCCATACCCCACCCCATGTAATAAGCTGTCTAGTATATTTATGGAATGAAAGGAGCTGTTTAAGAATTCAAATTAAAGCAAATAACCTTTGGGAATCATCTTAATCAATTAAACTCAAGGCAATCGGTTCAGATGTTTAATGGCCTTTTTTATTTACAGAAGTTATGAGGAAGTTGGTTGGTTTACAAAGTTACCCCGGCACCTGAAGGGACCAGAGACGACCCTGGGGACAATGGCCGATCCAGTGAGTGAGCGTCCATCATCGAGGCGCTACCATAGCCGACCTCAGCTGTGGCAGGTGAGACAGTCAAGGAAGGAGAGTTGTTTTTTTTTTTTTTTCTTTTCCTTTTTCTTTTTCTTTTCCTCTGGCCTTGGGCTCTTAGAGAGTCCCAGACAGTCCCAGTATTAACAGTATTATTATTTTAAATAGCTGATTATGGCTGAAGCACAAATATAAAAAGACTGAGAGGAAATGTTTCACAGAATAATTCAGCATAGTAGAGGTAATTAACCTGCGGTGGTTTTCAAGGAAGTCATTTAATATGAAGAAAAGTTAATCTAATTGAGTTGCCCAGATGTAATTACCGTAAAACTACCTCTGCTACTTACACATGCATAGAATTTTTTTTGTTTTATATTAGATTTTACTGAAATGGATAAACGTTAATTCTTTTACAGTAAAGAAAAGCTGCACGCAATTTACCCAATTTACCATTACAACCATTGCATCCAGCTTTTGTTTTTCTGTCAATACATGTCACCTTTATTATTCCATCGTGGTTTTGCTGGACATTTGGTTCTGTTATGTCAATTGTGGCTATGCTAATGGTGGTCACTCCAAAAGATGCCAGACTTTTTTTTTTAGGATTGTCTGTTCACCCAAAACATATTTTTTTGGCCACATCTCAATAATTCACAGGCCAATTAACTGCAACTGGACTGATTTGCTGAGGCATACCACCGCAAGGGGGTAATTCTATTTTCAAACTTGTAATCTTGCTGACTCAATCCAGAATAAAATTTATTGGAACTGTGTGTAGGCGAAACTGCACAGGGATATGATCAGATATGTTTACAGGCCTCTTTTATAGTTATATATTGTAAGTTTTGTTTTCTTCTGAGTCCTGTCAGATTGGTCTATATTTAGTAGGTCAATGTGTCAGCTCCTCTGTCTCCCACAATTAACTATAACACCCTTGTCTACATATCACTATACTGTGTATTGTTGATAGGTCTAATTCCAGAAACTGCCTTGAGTAATGTCACTCGATCAGATTTCTCACAACTTCCTCTGCGGCCGCAAAACGCTTTATTCAACATGTTCTTGTGCAGTAGCTCTATCCATGACCTATAATCAGTGGAGTTCCCCTTTAAAACGATGCAGCAGCAGTTTTGACCTTTTGGCTTAAAAGAGAAAAAAAGGAGAGAAAGAAAATAAACAGAAAGGTGGGGTGGAGGCAGATAAAGAATAAATTTGCCATTATTATATTCTAACAAAACATAAAACCAAACAAATACATTTATTCATAACATCAGGTGACGTGTGTTTCTGTGGTGAAGTAAATATCAAGGAAGAGGACAAACTCAGACTGAGCTGCTTAATGTAAAATGCCTGATAAATTCTGCTAAACCATCTATTGTTGCTGTTGTTCTCTCAAAGTCTATTGGATCTGAGTGGAACAGGCAGCAACTTCGATTGAGGAATGATGCCAAGAAACCCATATCATTGTAAGTTTCCAACAACTAACGAAAGCACCACTTCTGTCCAAAAATCATTTTAACACTGATCTGTGGTGATGTTCAGGAAACTGCTTCCTTTTTATTTTCAGCTGCAGTGGCTGTCCAAGGTCAGGTCAAATCCCTCTGTACACGTGAGTGTTTTAAATTGCATGTTACATACATGTTCACGTGAGTCCAGTTCCGAGACACGTAGCCATTATTTGCTCTGATGTATTTGCAGTGGAACAATCGGCTCCGAGAACATGGATAACATCGACAACATGGATGAGGACTTTCAGCCTTTGACACTGAAGAGGAGCATCATGCCACCGTACACACCAACAGCACGGTGAGACACATTTATTCAGCTGTTTCTTTGACTGTTAATATATTAATATAATTGTTAATTCTGATACATGATAACCAAACTTATGTCTCTGCACCAGACGAACCACCATCCCTGGTTACACAGGCAAAGCTGCCTATGCCAACTGTGATGCTAATGCTACAGTCCCTGTCCCACCTGTCTCTCCCCCTACATGCTCCTCTGGGTGAGTCTGCACAGCAACTTTAAAAAAAAAAAAAAAAAAAAAAAAATTTTAGGCAGCAAAATAAATCATTACCTCAAGTTTTCCGTTCAGTGGGCCAATCTCAAAACTGTCATCAGTCATTACACTGTTATTCAAGCACTCAAAGCAAACACTATCTTATTCATTACTTGCGACTATTTAATAAACCTGTCAGCTTAAATCTGCCTCTTTTTTATTTTCTGTTGATATTGTTTTGTGTCCACTGAGATTTCTTTCTCCCACTAGCACTCGCATCCTCAATACACATTATTTCATCAAGGGTTTAATAACATGCAGGGCAAGAAATATCACAAATGTCCACTGGAGGGCGATCTAATGCACTCTACAGACATCATGCCTCAAGTTAAACTCGCACTTCACCTCACCAAATGAAATGCAGCTTAGAGCAATGATGATCAATAAAGAAAATAAAGCGAGCCACACTTTATCTGAGCATATATTTAGTTATTAGATAAGGTTTAAAAAGATGATTAAATATACCTTTACACCAACAAACAACAGGCACACAAAGCCTCTTCAGCCACCATCTAATTTATTTCTTAACCAGACAATGTCAAGGGTCTCTTCTTCCTGAGATGTACAACATCACTAATCTGTTTTCACAATCTAACCTTGACAATAACAGCTACAACAACAGGCTTAGTGGTTTGGTGACAGGTTGAGAGAAGATGCAACATCAAGAAGAAAACAAGGTGCCTGAGTATTTGTACTTTAAGGAAAATAAGAAAATGAAAGAGAGACAGATCAGGAACGGTGCACGGCGTTATTGGTCAATGAGCATGTGAGATGATTACAGCAATAATGTAAAGCAGTTTCTAATGTCTTTCTGCCTTCCTTCCTTCCTTCCTTTCATTTGGTGTCTGTATGTGTTTGAGTAACTTTCACAGTTAATATGAAGCTTTTGTAGGTGGTGTAGGCGTAGGGGCAGGTATTTGCTTTATTTATTTGTGGATCTTATGGTTCCTAATGTGAGATAGTAGTTAACAGTCAAGTTTGTAGTAAAACTCAATAAGTAATACATGTTAAGACCAGCTTTTACAAAACAAAACAAAACAATATCTTTCCTGAAATTGGAAATCTTGGAAAATGAAGGGGAAAAGGAAAACTTTTGTCGAGGATATGACTCAGAATTTCAAATCTTTAAAGAGTGTTTAACAGTCTACTTAACTGTGAAAAGTGCTACAACACATCTCCCTGTATCAAGCAAACATCCCTCTGCTCTGGGAGTGTTGGCTGTCTGTTAAGGAGGCGTAAACCTGTTTCCTAGTTGGGCCTCAGTTTAGCGAACTTTACCGGCTTTTGGAGCAGGCATCTCCAGATGGCTGAATCCAGGGCAGGTCGTGGTAATCGTGGTTTTTCACAACCCAGATCCATTTTCCTGATGCCCAACAACCCCTGAGATCTGTTTCCTCTGCTGATTAGGCTGGCCGCCCATATTTTTTCCCCAAAACAGAAAAAAGACAAGCGTTTGGATTGATTAACTGTCTGCTGCAACGGTCAGACGTCCGTGGGATTTTTGCTTGCCAGAGCTCAGTGCCTATGAGTGTTTTTTAAAGTGTGGGGTCTTTTCTTGTTGGATTTTTACTTAATCCAAATTAAATGACTGAAATGAAATGAACCCAATTAAATGACTCATAAAAAATACATAATTACGTATTTTCACAGGACGATTGGAAAAGCAGAAAGTCCAGTTTTTGGACATGTGGCGCCCCTGTCCAGAATGGTGACCACCATGACCCCATGTAACCCCTTCCTGAGACCTGCACTTCCTGCCTCACGTACTGACACACGAGGAAACATTAGACGATGCAGATGAGACATTTTTGACGGTGTCAGCTTCCTTTTTATGCCATCCAGTCTGTTTATAAGAATATGTCTATCATGATGTGATGTCAGTGACTGATTCACAGTGAGTTGGAGAATAATGAGATGCCCCATTATCATAATTTCTCTGATTTAGATGAGTGGTTTTCTAACTGTGGGTAGCGAGCTCCTGCATTGTCCTCACATTCACTCTCTCACTGACTGCTCACTACGAGTGTGTGTGTGTGTGTGTGTAAATGTGTGTAATCCCACACACTGTGTTTCTATCATGAAGGGCAAAGAGAGAAAATATACAGGAGAATATTGATAGAAGTGAGGATTTTCTTAATTAAAATTACATATTTAAGAGTGTAAACTATGGTGGTTTAACAGCATCGAACCATGCCAATTTGCTCAAGAACCACATAAAGTGTTAAATACTGCAGACTACAGCTGGCACATCATGTGTAGAGGTGTTATTTTTCTGTCGAAGTGACTCTAATGCAAATCGACATTATTAAGTGGCTGCTAGCTTTAGTTTTATGTCTGTGGTTTATGCAGCTTCACGCTTAGACAGGAAATAGGGATGAGCTGGTTTTCCTGTTACTCTATATCTATCTATATTTTGTTTAGATTTACATTTTACAAGGATTGCCACTCGAACAAACTCGAACGAGGAGGTAAGATTGTGTGCATCGTCATCTAACTGTCATTAAAGGGGGAATTTGATCATTTAACATCATGCTTCCATAAAACTGAGGGACCTACAATAAATGAAGGTAGAAACTGAAGAAGCAGGGGATAATATATGATGAGTAAATGTTTTGGTTTGGTATGGATACATTACATGTATTCCCCGTAATACACCTCTGTAGCCTACACCTCTTTCATTTGAGATCATCAGGGAATGAAAGAAAACTACTTTTAGAGACAGGGAAGAAAGATAATTACTAAGTTACATTACTTTTTATTACTCAGCACAGCACTGTAAAAACAGCACAAAACTGTCCAAATTTACACTTCAGACGTTTATAATCAACAAGTATAAATAGAAAGCAAGGCATTATTTTCACAAGCAGTCTATAAGTACGAGCTATTTACTGACCATTGTTAGCTGAGATGACCCCACACAGTAGCGTTTCTCTCTGTGGTGATCACACTTCCTCCAAGCCTCAACAAATGCAGGTGACACCCAAATATAGGCTAAAGGCTAATGGTAATGCTAGTAGGTTAGCTAAGAACACGCAGTATTTCAATTACAAGAAGTTGTACGTCTCCTACTAGATAGTCACCAACTGTCCATCAACCATCAGCTAACAGGTCCGAGACCAGGCCAATCTCTTCATTAAAGGTGAACTGATATCAGCTGTCAATTAAACTCCTGGTAGACACTTAACTGTCAGAGTACAGTAATAGAATATTACTGGGATTAGTATGCATTATATAAAATGCAAATGAGAAAAGTGATCGCATTCCTGCAATTCCAGGGTGACACATTTGTTACCGCACAGCTACATAATTATTGTTTACAAGTTATTAACCATAGCAACATGCATTGTAAAGATTTATCATTTCCTTTCCGCTCTGCAGTGAATCCAGTAAATCTAGACAGAGCACTCTTCCTTTTGGCTTGATATCAGCGAACAGCTCTGCTGGTGACTGACGTCCAAAAACCACCAATAAATGTGCTGGAGAATCTTAAACTAAAGCTTAAATTTATAAAGCCAGTAGTCAGATTTAGCTGCAATTAACCAAACAAATCGATGACTTTTACCTAATATATTTCGGAAATGTTTTAGACTCTTAGAAATACACATTGGTACTTTACAGTAGTTACAGGTCGAGTGCTTGGAAGTGTGGAAACTTCCTTCCTGATTCTTTAAGACATTTAGTTAGCATCTAGAGTTAGCAACAGATGCTGGCGCCTGTGAATTTCAGTGGTTTGGTCTAGTGCATCTCCATGTCTAGGATCACTGTTTTGAGTCCAGTGGGAGCTTAGTTTCTCCACAATGCAGGTTACACATATTAATTTATCAAAGTTAACCATAAAGACTGAAATCATGCAAATAGCTAATTTGGCTTTAAAAAAAAACACAGCTGTCAAATTGGAGCAGACTTAAAATACCATGGACACAACCCATCTAGCGTCCGGATACCTCGGAGATAAGATTTGTTGTCCTCATGGAATTAGACAGCACATTTTAACAGAGGTAATTTAATAATTCAGTGACAGTTAAAAAGCTAAAATACCAGCACCTGCTGCTTGGCTCAATGTTAATACAGTTCACTTGACTTTGCTCAGGAAGGTTCTCTACCACTTTTTTTTTTTTTTTTTTACACTTTACATAGCCACAAGGCCATGCAATAGGTTAAGCTGGAGTTCTGAATATGTGTTAATTAATTGTTTTCCAATTGTTTGAATAAAAGTGTGAATGGTGAATAAACTCAATAAACAGCACCTCTTATAGTGTGTTCAGATCGAATGCAAAGCAAATTATTGTGTCAAAAATCATTTGGATTAAGTAATTTTTGCTAATGTGACTGCGCTAAACCCACTAATATTCCTCTTTAACAGCTAATGGGAGTACTCCTTCAAGAAAGCCAGCTTTGCCGCCATAACCACAAATGACACCTGGAATTAAGCTGCAAGTCCTCTCCTAGTTTGTTCTGTCTCTAACAAAATACAGAAGTTGTATGTATGTACTACTCCGGTCGCCACGATTAGCTTGTCTTCCATTTATTATTCTCTGTGATTTTAGTAGAAACTCTGATATGATTTAATGTCATAGCATCAAAAACAATATTTCTATCCAACTGAACTCCCACCTTCAACGGAACGTCGTGACTATTCAAGGTTTTGTTTTAACTTTGTGTATAATCATGAGAAATTTGCTCTGCATTTGAGTCACACCTGACTAATTAACTTAAAAGCCACCTGTCTCTCCCTCTGTCCAGTATTTATGCTAAGCTAAGCTAACCGTTAGCGTGAGCGTGAACATCTAACTCAGCAACAACACAAGGAAATTCCCTGAATTCCCTAAAATGTTGAACTGCTGCTTAAAAACAGGTAGTGTACAAAAGATGCTGTTTGCTGTTGTGTTTAACAATAGTCAAACGGAGTAACCGTCCTCACCGCAATCATAACTCTATTTGCTAAAAAAGCACCCCCCTCCTCCTACTCAGATTTTCCAGCCCGTGGTCTGAATCTCATCACTGGCTCTTTTTCAAAACAGGCTCACAAACATCATGATTGATTCAGCCACTATCCTCCAGGATCTCTTAATGCCTGCCTGGGCTGGAGATTAATTTCCTTTTCCTCATCTTAATTTTTACTCATCGCCTCTCTATAAAAAGGCTAAATGTCAAGCATGCCTGACTCCTTCTAGTGACACGTCTATTCCAGCAGATAATTACCATAAGGAAATTGATGCTTTAGTGTGCAGAGGGGAATTTAATTTACTCTGACATCCTCACAGCATAATGCATTCCTAAAGAAAGAGAGTTTTTCAGTTTGCAATTGACTTTTTAGATAAATTGGACTATTTAATGTGATTATCAGTCTTGAACGTCTTTGACTTATTAAGGTGTTGAAACCAATTAAGGGTTACATGCTGCTCGTGCTTCCAAATGTGAAACAGTGAATACTGCTTAAAGATCCATGAAATAAGAACCAGCCAGAGCCTATTGTTCGCTAGTCGACCAGCTACGTTGCCTGATGATGTTTTGAGACTTGCCAGGTAATGATATTAATTACAGCAACATGGCTTGCTTCTGGTTGTAGATTAACCCGAGGGAGCATAGGGTTATGCTTAGTTTGGTTTGTAGCTGTGAATTGCAGCCTGTACATGCAGTATAATCATGTGCTGTAGAGAAATCTGCTTTAATTTAAAGGTATTTCCACATGTCCTGTAACCGTGTGGACGCTTTGCACAAATCAGACATTAGGATGATTATTAACAACTCAGCCGGAAGTGAGTGTCCATTCCACTTTTGCTGCAACTTCTCTAAAATCTTTGTCCTGAGAGCGTTTTGCCTCTGAAGCTGCCGTGTCACTGAAGAGGACGGTATCTCCGGGTCATGGAAGACCAGAGTCATGACTGGACACCCTCTGCATTCGCTGATAGCATTGAGTCACATCGCAGTCCCAGCATTCCCTCCATACATGCAGTGTTTCTCATACCTGCCGGCGTGAGAAATCTGCAGCCTCACAGATGAAGCAGCACGGGCCGCCCGAGGCTTTGAGGAAGTCCCAGGGTGTTGCTGCAATCCATATTATGGCCGTAAAGACACAAACAGGCCGCAGTTCTCCTGCCCAAAGTTCCTCCTTTTGCAACCAACTGCCTGAATGTCGTGCTTCTTAGGAGATAAGGGCAACCTCCCACGAAAGGTGACTCAGCAATCCAGCATAGACAGCCTCTCTTTAGATAAAAGCTCACTATGAGGCCTGGGGACAGTGGGATACTGGGAAAACCGTCTTGCAGAGAAAACAGTGAAGTATAACCACCACTTGTTTCTGGAAAACTGTACCTAAATTCCTATAACGTAATTAGCACTGACATACGATTAAATAAATATAACAGAGGAAGGAAAAAACTCTTACTTAATAGTATCAACTTTATGTTATGAGAGTAATTATAGCAAAGATCCACTGCAGCAGAGATAATAATAATGGCAGCGAGATATTTTAGCCAAACTGTAGGTATAACTCATCATTTATTTAAAATTTCCATCAATATTAATCCACAATTTATATTTCTTTTAATACACATCATTAAACATTTGTGTAAGAGACTGCAACATTGGAGTTATCTAAGAATTGGAAAGTGGTTATTAAACATGTGAGAGGGTGTGTAAAGTGATACGTGGTGGCTGCAGTGCTCTTGCTCAGAGCGCTTTCTCAATACAAATGATGGAACGAGAAATGTTGCATCTTATCCTGATCTATGCACTGCAGACAGCAAGGATGGGCTTTATATATATATATATATATATATATATATATATATATATAAATGCATATGATCCTATGTATCTTAGTTTCAAGTCACTTCTGAGCAGTTTTGAATTTCTAATGTTAAAGTGTGTTACTAATGGGGTTTGGACTCACAGAGTCAGAGGCAAAGTGTTTGGTTTTTGTGCACTCCTGCACACAAAACCAGAGGGAAAACCACATGTAAGTGTAGATAATTCACAGCTGCACTATGATCATCTGCAGGACTGAGGCACCAACTCAGGGACGCTGCACTCGCTTCACATGCATCCTGAAACAGAAAGTAACAAAAGAGTGAAAATACTGAGAAAAGAAAACAATTTGCTCAAGGTTCAGAATTAATCCTGATTCTGGACACCATGCTGATGTGATGAGGCAGGACAGAAGACTGTGACACTAAAAGGGACCATCACTGGAGAGAAAGAGTAAAGTCAAATGGATGAAAGATTATAGAGAGAGAAAGAGAGAAAGAAAGAGAGAAAAAACTCATTATATGGGAAAGAAAACAGTTGTGTTAATTTCATGGACTGCTTCAGCGCACCAGAACAGGTGACAGAAGGGGAGCTGTCCAATATGCAAGTGAGGAGTACCCCCAATCAGCTTCCTCACTGTGAATGAAATAAATAAACAATGAACGGTCCACTCTGCTCGCGCGCCTCATCCCATCTCATGCATGGCTGCCAGTAATGGTCTACTGGGTGTCAGCTTTTATTGGCACGGCACAAAGCAAGTGCCAAGGGCTCGGTGGCTCGACTCCCCGCAGCAGACTCGGCCTGTGGATAAAAGCAAGCAAAATGCCTCAGTCGAGCTCAGAGACATAGTCATGTTGGGCTGGAACGAGGAAGTGCAGTGGAGAGGGGAGGGACTCAGGGCGCAGCTCCATGGGGCCGCCGCGGCGCTGCGACCTTCTGCACATGGAGCCGGGGAGAGTTGGAAGAACTTCATACTGCAAACTCAAGGAATAGCAGGTAAAGTGACTTTACAACGCGCTTTTTTTCAGCTTCACGCTCATCTCAGATAGTCGATCGACAGCTTTAACATGAAATATTTCGCTCCCCAGTGTGTGTGTTTTTTTAAGGAAACGTTTGCACCTTGACTGGAAAAAAGACTGTCCTTGCAGTTTCGGTGCAGGTGCGCCCCAGCATCAGATCCCGTTTGGTGCGCGTTTAATTCTCTACTGGCCCAGGACAAGTATCGGCTCAACAAACCAGACAATTTATTAGTATTTAACACAGACAAAAAAAAAAAAAAAAATCGCGTTATTCGTTTCACTAAAGACATCAGTTTTAGGAAATAGGGGAATGCTCCACATTTTCCATGTCTCTTTTTCTTTTGGGATGATGTGGATAAATAATTTAACAATCACTTACATTTATATAAAAATATTAATGTAATTTTTGAGACGTCTTAGCATTCATGTGCGTATTTCCGCACAATTTCAGGCTCTTTAAGACATTTTTTGCTGCTGTTGGTGGCACCTGTTGCAACAGATGTGCGCGCTCAGTAAACTCTGTTCTCCTCTTGTTGGTGTGTTTTATTAGAAAAAAAATATGTTTTATAAACTGTTTGGATTAAAAATATTAATTTATCAAGGGGAATATTTTAAAAATAATAATAAAAATTAAAAAAATAAAATAAAATAAAGGAAAAAAGACCAAACCGCATGTGAAGATACTTTAGCGCCGCTTCAACAGGAAATCAGTACGCACTGACTGGCGCTCAGACTAAAACACTTAGAATAAATGAATGTAACGGTGTAAATGCGATCATCTGCCATACCGTTAAGCATTGTGCTCACTTGTTCGACCCACAGTCTCGGTTGTTAAACGTCCGTGTGAAAGTAGAGAGAGAGAGACAGAGAGCGAGAGAAAAAAACGCACATGTAGGCAAGACTGATGAAACTTTTTACACTGCTGACACTGAGGTGGAAAGTTGTTCCTCAACGCCCAGACGAAAAAACTGCAAGATTCACTGTTAAACTGTTAAGGAAATGA
Source organism: Polydactylus sextarius (assembly GCA_016801845.1). Lineage (NCBI taxonomy): Eukaryota > Metazoa > Chordata > Actinopteri > Polynemidae > Polydactylus > Polydactylus sextarius. The sequence continues at coordinate 4,297,948 of CM028911.1, read as the reverse complement.
AGTGTTTTCTTTATTAAATAAATAAATACATTAAAAAAACTTAACAAAACTTAAAGTTCCCTATTTGACGACGTTGAGCCTGTGCGGAAAAATATAAAAGCTGAAATTATTTATCAAGTTAAATTTGTTGATTATTTTATGGTGGCGTCTTAAAGTCTGAGGCATCATCTTCATTTCACGTAAAGGCATTTGAAGCTCATTCAAGTGCAAGTTCAAGTTTTTTGAGATATTTAAATCAGATTTTTAAATGAAAATGTATCAAAAAAAAAAAAAAAAAGAAAAGGAAAGAAAAGAAAAGAAAAAAGAAAAGAAAAGAAAAGAAAAGAAAAGAAAAAGTCAGATGTTAAAACCTTTTTTGTCTGGGTTGGAAAGAGAAGTGCTGAAAGTGCTGCAAATCTTTCTACAGATACATTATCTTTCTTGTCAGTAGAAACAGAAGTAGAAGGAGGAGGGGGTGGGGGTGGAGAGAGAGAGGGAGAGGAGGGGGGTTAGAGGAAGACAGGCAGTTATTAAAATGATTGTACTGTCTGAATAGCAGAGTAGTGAAGTGTGTCAGATGTAAATGAAGGAAACTTCTCAGTGCACCTTTACTCTCTCTTCTCTCCCCACTTCACCCACCCCATTGCTTGGCTCCCAGAACATATCCGCTGACACTATCTAACCACTTTACACCCATACATTTCATGAATTACTGATGAGAATCTCCCATGTGCATGTGAACAAAGGTGACCGGCATAGGGACAATCTACTTTTTCCCGGTGTGATTGATAAGAAAACGCCCATATCTTCATTTACTATCTTGTGAAAACCCACGGGAGTGAAAATTATTCGATTACTTATTCAGATATTTTCATTAGTTGCCAGTAAGACTTGTGCAGTGGCTATGGAAACTTTTAGTAGAGAATACGAGTGGGAATAATTCTTAGGAATTATGATTCATATAGTTGCATTGTTGTGGTAACGATCTATAACATGTTCTATTGAGGCCACATGTCTCATCTGAAATCATTGACTTTTATTTTGTATTTTTTTTTTTTTTTTTTTACTGATTAATTAATCCATTAAAACCAACTGCCACTTTTTGCAAATTGCAATTTTATTTTTTGCAAATCATCCAAAATTGTGTGAGTACAACTACAGTTTTTAAAACTGGAAGTTTTCTTTTGTATTTATTAAAACATTTTTTTCTATAAGAACTAGATTAATATCAAACAGAAACAGAAACAAAAAAAAAAAATGTTTTTTTTTGTTACGTCTTCTCCAGCATTTCTATACATGAGTGTTTTTTTTTAAATGTATTCCTGTATTTACCGTTGGTTTTAAAAGGGTATCGTGCGCGCGTGCGTGCGTGCGTGCGCACACACACACACACACACACACACACATACGCTAAGCTTAGTCCAGAGTACCCATACTTTGCTGGTGTGGTCCTCCTCAGTATCTGTTAACGGTTGTGTTGTTTCTCATCTCCACCCTGCTCCCTGGTGTAGTTTTTGCACCTCAGTATGACGCCTCCAACCCCCACCCCCCACCACCATCCACCAAACATACACACACGCACACACACAAACTCACACAGGAGGAGGACCGAGAATTCTGTCAACCCACAAGCCTCTTCCTGCCTCTCCTCACTTGACATGCTCAGACCAAAACTTTTCCAGCCCCCCCCCCCTACTCCTCCTGTGCTCTGTGTCACAAGTCTCTGAAGTCTTTTACTGAAGTGAAGTCTTTTGACTTCCACTTCGCTGGGTGAAAGATTCCACCTGCCCCCAGTTCATACGCTTTCAACACACACCAACACACTCGCGTACAACCAGGACATGAGCAACAAGGGGTGCAATCCTGTTAGTTTCATAGTTTCAGTTTGATTTGAATGCATATATGAGAAAAAAGCTCACGGCCTTGTTTGTTGAAGGAAAATGTTTCAGTAACTTGTATTAATTAGCTTGTATTTTTTTTTTAAATTAAATGTTTTCAGTGTCAATGAGTAAGACTTTAAACTTTGATAAAGTATAATTCCAGTTCATATAATGGAGGATCGGTAACAAATGATTTGAGGTCGAACCAAAAAGAAACAAGGGAAGAGTTTTTGTGAAAAAGTGAAGGAAATGTCTGTAACATGTAGAAAATAAAAAATAGTATCACTTTCTTGAATAAAATAGCTACTTCCTGAATATTCGATGTGCACCTTTCTTTCCACAAGCCTACGCAAGTGGGTTGTGGCTGAATGTAGGAACTCTCTTTTTTATTTCTGTCGAAGCCCCCCCCACCAACACATCCGTGTTTCCCCTCAGCACCATCTGCCCAGAAAAAGAAAAAAAAAAAAGCACATGAGAATATACCTCCCTCTGTACCCGACCTGCATGCTCCAGATGCTGAAGAAGAAACGATGGCTGCTGAGTCGGAGCTCGGCGGCGTTAACACGCAACACCCCAGTGTTGTGCTGAACAAATCATCTGCACCAGTGACCTTTGCCCCTGCCCCACACGCTCCCTCCCTCCCTCTTGCCCTCACACTTGCATCCTGGGTGTCTGCAGGCCGCCGAGGCTCCTGACTTGACTCCGCAGAATATTATGCATTGCGACACAGTGGCCCGGTCGCTTCCCACTATTTGTTCCAAATGTGTGGAGCCATCTGTCAGTAAAACAGGAAGGCCTAGGTTCCCCTTCTCCCTTGGGCTCGTTTCGCTATTTTCGGGAGCTTCACTTCTCCCTGTGTGGCTGCTTGGACTGGGCAGAGGCCCCACCAAGGGCTTCTTGAAGTGGCGGAGCTGGGGCTGAGGCTGGCGGGCCCATCTGCTGCAGGCTTGAGGACCATCCATTATTAATGGGGCCACGAGCACTGGTGACTCCTCAGATATTCAGCCCTGGCCGGAGGATTGCTTCTGGACTCGACTGCCTCGTCTTGCTAAAAAAAAAAAAAAAAAAAAAAAAAAAAAAATTAATAAATAAAGAGAACTTCTCTGTCCTCTGGCCTGCTTTTCTGTCTCTTTTCTTTTCTCTGCACCTTCCTGTTGCATTCTCTCCTCCAACTTCTTGCCCCCCTCTCACTGCTATCTACTTCCCCGCCTCTATATCTACCTTGTCGCTTTTCTCTCTCTCTCTCTCTCTCAATCTCTCCCTCTCTTTGTCTCTGATTGTGGCTTGCATGCATCTGTGCTCAGGCCGCGGGCTCAGCGATGCATGCTCAGTAAATTAGAGAGAACACGAGCACCGATCAGCTGGGCACGGCAAACACCCGCATCCTCAGTGACCTGGGGGCCAGTTAATTTTCTGCTTAATTTTGCGGCAGTCAGTTTGCATTTTTGGATGATTTCGTGGCAGGAAATTAACAATAAATAACAAATGTGGTCTGAAAGCTCATTCCCTGCAAAGTCGCTACTACCAGTGCGGCCCCCGCACATCAGCCAGAGCCGAGCCACTTTCCAAGCTCGGTCTCTCTGTCAGACTTGTAATGAAAACGTCTGTAATTCTTTGTAATGTAATGTGGGGGACAGTGGTGCGTCTACAACTGTGACAAGAGTGATCTCAGTGAGGTGACAGAGTCATGCTGAGAAGTACACCTCTTACTCTGCTCTGGCTTTTTATAATGTTGTTTCCTCAGCCTGCACTTGATTAAACTTACACACAAATACATCTCCTTCTCTCTCCTATTAGAGTACTTGCACCGCATGGAGACAGAGGAGGCTCAGGAAATGGCCCAGATGCCAGGTAACAGACTACCTACTGCATGATTGAGAGAAAGTAGATACAATAGACCCACAAACAGGCACTTACACCCCACGTGGAGTAAGTAATTTTGCTTCTCCCTGAATGAAACATGTCCAGGGGTTGCATTGTGAGTGATGTGTGTTTGCTGGTGTGTGTCTCCTCAGGCAGGGACAGCCCCCCTGCCAATGAAGCGTCTGAGGAAGCGGAGGAGCCCATGGCCGTCCCCGAGGACCTGTCAGCCGGCTCCACCCACCAGCAGAACAACAACAGAGGGGACAAAGGTACGAGGCAGCATCTCACCGAAAGCACCCACAGCCAGTCAGAACTGATCACTGATGCTTGTGTAAATTAGTGAGAACGTTATCCCCATGAAGCTGTGATTAAAAAAAGGGTTCAGACCACAGCCAGTGTCTTTTCCCAGCAGTAACACAGTCATTCCCGAAGCGTCCAAATCACAGTTAAACGGTTACATGAAAGTAATGTCAGTATCAAAAGCGAAACGTATATATATATTAAAAAAAGCATAAAATGTTTTTATAACTTAATCCCAAGTACATCCAGTGGGAGACGTTTGCGGTGCCAAATCCCTTGGAAAAATTAATTTAAAGCTGCAAAGAGACACATTTAGGTCATTGGCAGAAAAAGGTAAAAAAAAAAAAAAAAACCTCTTTGATCCATGGTGTGTCATTAATAAGCTGAATCTTAAGGAATAGCTAATGTGGCCTTGATTTGAGTTTGTGAACATCAAGCCAGGGAATATCATGGTGAAAATAAGGATGAAGCGTGCAAGGGGGATTCACATCAGCGGTGGGGTAAATTTATCTCAAGTCTGCTAACGTGGGTGGTGTGAGAAAAAAAAAGAGTATTAGTTGTCAAGGTCCAGTGAATTAACACACACACACACACACACACACACACAGTACAAATAAGTTTTATTTGACTCATCACTATTCCTTTATTCCTGATATTTATAGCCTGTTAATACTTTCAAATATATCCAAATAATGTCCAAAATATCAGGGACAGACACAGTTATAAGGATTTATTTAATGAATTTATCATATATTTACCATTCATTAAGATAGGAGAGAGGTAGATAAACGAGGACCTTTTTTCATAGTTAAAGATGTGAAAAAATTTAAAATAAAATAAAGCAACGCAATTCAGGAGTATGAGAAATGCAGCTTGTAGATTTGTTTTCATCATGAGAAGTTATTTCAAAAACATTACAGTTCAACTTTGACCATCCTATCAGTGTTTTTCCACTTATCCAGATAACGGTAAAGATTAGCAACACACAGAGTCAAAAATAAAATATGAGAGGAAACTGAAATAGGATGTGTAATAGTTTCCTTAGAAGAACTTGCCATCAGGCAGTTTCAACAGTCTTGGAGATAAAGTGTTCAGGAACAAGTTCAAGAGAGATCTGTGCATCACTACACCACATAGGTCACACACCTGCTCACACGCATTAACAAATGCTCTCTGTTTGCTCAACACTTCTGAACAAGCGCTGCGATGACATCTAAATGACTAAACCATGTTACGTTGAGTAAAGTGGTGTGTGTAGAGCGGCGCTTTAAACGACCATGTACATTCTCGCCTCAGTCGGCTGATGGACGTTCAGTACAATCTAGAAACTATGAAAAACAGAAAACAAGCAAAAGCAGACAATTTAAATGTTGCGACTTTAATTGGCGACATGTAAAGAGAGTTAGGAAGACACAGCGGGCAGCGTGGATGTCTGACTTTATGAATATTATGGGACTGTCTGTCATCATGATCACTTTGCATGAATGTGTGTGTGTGTGTGTGTGTGTGTGTGCATGTCTCTATATTGGGACAGAGAAAAAGAGCCCAAAGAGAGAAAGAAGGGAAGTGCAAGTATCTGGTACATCTATGCATCACTGCCTCTGTGATAAAAGCCAGAATGAGTTATAATTATCACCCAGGATCATGTGCTACTCAGTTCTCTGTAATGAAAAAAAAAAGAAAAGGCAAAAAAGCAGGGGACTATATGTGGGACGCAGGACCTCAAAGTATTGCAAGCTCAAAACCTCAAAACCCAGGTTGTTTCCTGTTGAAAATAAGTCTTCACAGCTTGGGATCGTCATTGTTGCCATGCACTGAAAATACTGCAATCCACACGAACATGAGAGAGCTTAATGTGTCATTTTACTAACCCACTGAAAAGCAAAAATAAATGAATATCATTGTCCAGCATGTGGCCATAACTGAAAAAAAAAAACAAAACAAAACAAAAACAAAAAAAACAAAACAAGACACAACACAACATTCACAACATCCAAGTTGAACGATTTCTCTTTCACTTTCAGTGATTCAGACAGAACTTTTGCTATTTCGGAGACATGAGACTGAGAGGGAGCCTGAGCTGTCTAGTTCCCGAAAATATGGAGGCGAGTTTAAAAAAAAAAAAAAAAAAGTGTGAAGGGGGAAAAGCAGGCTGTTTTTGGTGTTCCTGCAAGTCGAATTGAGTGTGTTGCTGGCGTGGTTTAACACATGTGGTTCCACTACCTTGCACACAGGGTTATTTTCAGGCAGTGAGAGCAGCACAACGTCAGTAACAGGAACTTCCAGCAAGGCTCCCTATGTTTCCACACTGAACTAACACACTTACTAACATGTTTATTATCTGCTATTCATCTCTGACAATATAACTTGATTATTTCGTTTTTTTAATGCCTAAAACACTTTTTTCACCACTATTTTTCACTTTCTAAAATATATATTTGTACTTTTTTTTCTCTTAGTAGTAGTAGTTTACTGTGAGTGCTTGCCTCCTGTAGCCCGAGGATTAGATCCAGACCTGGTTATAACAGTTTTATTGCGACTGGTTTTGTTTGTCTAATGATGTGATCTGACAGTTGCTTCCCAAAAAGAGCTAATCAGGATGTGTGACTGTGACAAACAGTAACAAGTAAAAAGCCTTCTTCCTATTCCCAATTTAGTCATAACTTCCCCATATCCATGAGAAGCAAGGGTAGCCCAGTGTTCATGGTTCCCTTCTGTCTGCTTTGGCCGTCTCATAACCTCAGAGCCCCGCTGGTGTATGAGATGTTTCAGGAACTGACAACTGCAGATGAAAAAAAGGTCTTTGTAGTGCATTGTTCCAACTGTATACGTTCCTTTAATTAGTGAGAATATACGAAAAATACCTTATGTACAGCCTACATCTGCTTTATACAATGAAGTTGTTGTTAGATTGAGTTTTCTTTCCTGTATCAGTGGCTGCAGTTATATGTGCAGCTTACTGATACTCCACGCAAAGCATCACTCTGATTAAATCTTTCTATTAATTTACGTAATATTACAACTCCCTATTGACATTAGAAGAGTGTGTTATCCAGTAAACTGTGACAGTCGTGGTGTTGTGGCTAAAACCATGAATTCAATTAAAAGGGTTGAGGAGGTGTAGCCACTTATCAAGTTTTGCTTTCGAGTTCTGTGATGTGCAAATGGTTCAAAGTTGATCACTTGCCCTACAAAAAAAAAAAAAATCCTACACCTTAATTTTTACTGACAGTTACATCATCATTGAAGTTCTCATGTCTGACTGAAAAACCTTGGTGGTTTGAGAAGTGAGAAATTAATTCGCATTCATTGTTGTGAAACATAAAATCTCAAAGAAAGAGATGACTCTGAGTGCTGTAAGTGCAATTCTCTTTTACCCATGCAAACATCATCAGTATGAGACATGCACAGCTTTATTGTGCTTCACAACATGTTATGGGAGGTATAGATATATAAAACAATGGAATTTTGAACATAAAAATAAAATTCTTTATATTGAGTCACCTGAACAGAACTTGTTGAGAAGTAAAGTTAAAACTGTTAGCCAAAAGTAAAAGAAAAACAGTTAAGATAGACCAATTTTAGCTAAAAGCAACAGTAAATAAATAATGTATATATATATATATATATAAACAGATACAAATAATAGATAAACTATTCATATTGTTAGCTAAAGGTAGTGGATAAATGGTTAAAACAGATGGTAGCTACAACTAAATACATATAATAATATATAATGTAATATAATATAATAATAATAGCTACAAAAAGAGCCTAGGTAGGTAAAATTGATGTAAAAATAATCATAATCATAAGTTGAAATAAGTAGCATAACATATAAATAATGAAATATTTAAAGTTGTGGATAAATGTTTAAAATAAATGTTAGCTAAGAGGAACAGGTAAATGGTGGAATATATATGGCTTAATGTTGGCTAAAGGCTAATAGCTAAATAGCTCAAATAGTAAAAATTAGTGCATAAATAGATAGAACATGCAACTCAAATCAAGGTAGAAGTTTAGTTTGGAACAAAATGTAGTTTAACATCATATATGTTAAGCTGAAATTGTTATGAAACTCATGATAATGTGTTTTAATGAAGTTTTGTATTAGCATGCAGCACATTTCTGCTGTGTTTTTGTTGTATTTTGGATTCACATGTAGTATGTTTGGTAACAAGCACGTACACGGTAGTTCTCACTGCTATAACAAGCATTTTGTTCTTATACAGTGAAGCCTTCCCTTTCCTTTGCGTGCATAGCCTGTGTTTGTCTTATCTCATCTGTTCAGCAAAAAAACAAGAGAGCTCAATCTCCCAAAAGTTTCAACAGTCAAACAGATGAGGAGATTGTTTTTGCGTGTTGTAAGAACGTATGAACCTTGTGTGTAGACGGGTGATCAGTTAATGTGACTTTAATCAGAAAACTAGTCATAAATGTCTTGTGATCCTTCTCTGTCACTTCTAAAATTTCACTCTGTTTTTTTGCTTTTTCTGGGAAACACTAAGTTCATTATTGGATTTATGCTCTTTCTGGGTGGCTCATTGTGAAAATGAGATCCGGTATAAAAAAAATAAATAAATAAATAAAAAATAAAAAAACAAAAACAAAACAAAAAAACTGTTTCAGTTACAGGCAGTTTTACAATTCCTTTCCTGTGCTTCCCTTTCTGTCACTTCTCCATAATTCTTGGTATTTCAGTTAGACAGGCCCTGTTTCTGAAGCTTCCCCTTTTCCATAGATTCCTATATTTCATGATTTCCACTTCTTCCTCTTCAGTTGTACAAACAGAGGCATGGGGAAATCAGGCTGCACCATGACATGCAAACCACATTCTGGGACTTGCGAGATCAGATCAGTTCTCTTAAATGTTTCTATAAAGTTCTCTGGTGGGAAAAGAGGGAGCTGGTGGTTAAATGCTGCACACTTCTCCTTTCTGATCACTTTGGGAACACTGGAGAACTAGTTTTTTTCCCCCCACAGAACACAATTTGCGATTCATCAGTCACGTAGTGTTTATTTTATGTTTTCTAAAAACCTGAAAATGTCAAACGTAAGACAGATCAAGACCCCTGTAAGTGAACATGATGGTGAGGCGGCTACATGTGCATGTGATTGTATTCGTCTGTAAATGTGTGTGTTCATCGCACTCTGTTGCTCTGCTGCACACCGCTGTCGTCCCTAGTTTCGCACTGCTTCCTGTGTCTCTGTTTCCTGTTTATCTTGCTGTCATTTGTTTCACCAAAAGTGTGATTGTGTGAGATGATCTGTGTGTTTCTTCATCTCATCACTGATGTCCCACAGCAGTAGACAAGCTCTCCACCTGTGTTTCCTTATGAAATCTTCTGCGCTGCTTTGAAAGAAATGAAAAGCACAGTTCTCAGTGTTTAAATGTCTTTGGCTGTGGGCTGATCTTATCTGGTGCGTGTTGACTTTTCTGAATGTACAAAATGCCTGAAATAGTGGTAGTTGAGGTTTTTGATGCAGCATCCCGGTAAACATGAAAATGTAGTTTTGAGTAGTGAAGGAAGTTTGTCATCGCAATGCCGTTGTTGCCCCATATAATACTGCAGTTGCAGTGCTTTTACACAAAGCATCTATCCCGACACATGAAAGAGGGAATGAACACAACCATACCATACAACAATGAACTTTAACATTTAGTTTCATAGCTGCAATTACTGTTTAAGTCCTTATAAAATTAGTCAGTGAGCATTTAAATGTATTCAAGACAAAAAATCAAAGTGGTTAGCATACATTCATCAAAGTATCCCGCCAAAATAAAAGGCAGAGCAGAGGAAAGAAAGACATGTTTAATAAATTACTGGAAAAAAATGGTCAGGAAAATTAGTAACAGTACTAAATAAGCATGATAATGTTGGTAAAGCAATATTCATAGCAGGCAAAATGAAGGTGAAGCAAAACTAATTCACATGCATCTTTATTCTCATGTCACAGTATCAACATGACACTGATAAACTGCCCATCTTTAGCATGTGGTATTCTAAACCGTGGCCCCCCCTTGCCCTCTTTTCCAGCCTGTAACATTAAAGTTGAGGCTCGCAGTGATGAGGAGAATGGGCTGGCCTGTGACATGAATGGCGTGGAGGAGGAAGAGTGTGCGGAAGACTTGCGCGTGATCGATGCTTCAGGGGCCAAGCTGAACGGCTCACAGCCGAGTCCTGAAGCCAAGGCCTTCTCCTCGGCGGGCGGTATCCGGCTGCCCAACGGGAAGCTCAAGTGCGATATCTGTGGGATAGTTTGCATTGGCCCCAATGTGTTGATGGTGCACAAGCGAAGCCACACTGGTAAGCCTCCCGCAATACTTCTTGCCCTTCCTTTGCACATGTTCACTGTCACTATGAGAGGATGGATGAGGGCTAGACAGGTGTCTGTTGTGGCTCCTCCCTAGATTCAGAGCAGGTCTTTATACTTTAAATGGCGAAAATGAAGATCTCAAAGTAGTTGTCTCCTTGTGTTTACTACTGTAGCTTTGTATCCTCTTTGCCTACACTAACAATTAAAAGATAGTCATAGAAATAAAACTTCAGAGCCTGTTCTTATGTTTCAGACACCCTCACACTCAGTTGTAGTTGTAATGGCATGCTTGCATTTGGCTGTCTGCATGTAGACCCTCCTATCGTGCGTGAAATAGACTTTGAGCATACCATTAGCATTCATTATTGCTCATCTAAATGACTCTGAATCACCACATGACAAGCACCAGAAACTGATCAAATTATTGTGCGATAAAGTAGCAGAGATGAACTAAGTCCGAAAAAACATGCCCCGCCGTTGAGAAACAGGATTATCTGCCGCAATTAAATGGAATCTCCGTAAAAGTGACAATTATCTGGCTATTAAAAGTTTTTCAAATTTCAAAATTGATATTCTTTTGTAATGAAGCCAAACCAGTGGTGGGGAACATTTATGAAAAAGGCACTTAACTGTCAAGCTTTAGAAACTAATGAAACTCAAAATGGAAGAAAGGAACACTAGACCAATGTAAATGCAAAAGTACAATAAAGGATATAATGAAGTGCCTCCTATTTAAATAGAAAATATTCTGTGGTGAGTCTGTGCTCCTGAAATGCATTTTTAATGAATTTCCTTTTTTATATATTTTTGCTGCTTCACTGGTGACTCTTATTTTATGGGGGGCCTTTGAAAAAAAAGCCATATTAAAACGTTCTCACAGAATGCCACAACACTCGGAGAGGCTGGATATTGGTTTATTCCAGAGGCGCTGATCAGGAAGACTGGCTCTCAACACAAAGTGTTTCCTTCGCTTTATTCAAATGAGGCTGAATTTGCATTGTGATGTGCCGCTCTTATTTTAGAGAAGAAGAAGAGTAAAAAATGAGATTTTCAGATCAAATTGACCTAGGCAATGGTGCATTACGGAACTGGCAGGCTGAGTCTGAAAGGCTCTTGTTCGATCAGAGCACCAGAAGTCGGTGGGGCAGGGGGGAGCATGGAGAGAGATGGAGTGTCACTCTGCTGTGAAACCCTCCCACAGGCTGCTGGATCGCTCTCTGCCGCGGAGACGCTCCATCATTCGGCTTGTTTTGGCGTTCGGGATACTTGTAGTGCAGTGACCCCTCATTCCCGCAGCAGCAGCAGCAGCAGCAGCAGCAGCCTGCTTTTCCCCACATAGGAAAGACAAAGATTGTGCTTTCATTGTTGTCAGTGAAAGGATTGAACATGGTAAGATGAGGGAGAGCGTACATTAAAATCATAAAATAAAAACAAACAAACAAACAAACAAAAAAACTGGGTGCAAGTAAAAACATACATATTGTTAATATTATTCTCTGTTTTTCAGTGTTCTCTGTGCAGTTCCTCTTTACAGTACAGTGTACGTCTGTTGTGTTCTTGTCCTCAGGAGAACGTCCCTTCCAGTGCAGCCAGTGCGGCGCCTCTTTCACCCAGAAGGGTAACTTGCTGCGCCACATCAAGCTCCATTCAGGGGAGAAACCCTTCAAGTGTCACCTGTGCAGCTATGCCTGCCGCAGGAGGGATGCCCTCACCGGCCATTTACGCACGCACTCGGGTGAGTAACTTAGAGGAGGTAACCCATGCTGCACGAATTTGACGCAGGCTGTAAATCGAGGAACGCAGAGTGGAAGCCTTTACAAAAGAAGGCATGTTCTGCAGCGAGAACTCAGAGCTGCATAAGGGGAAGTTGACAGGGTGTAGATATGGTGTCACTTTTTTTTTTTTGCAGATGCTTTGCAGAAGTAAGTGTTAATGAAACGTTTAAAGGGTAAGCACATAGCATGCTCTGAATACTTTAACTGAAATATTAAAGATTAAACTGCTAAAGGATTACAATTACACAACATTTTTAAACTTCAGTTAATGTGCAGATCAGGGTGCATTAACAAACTTTAACAATAACTCAAGCATCAAGTTCAGTGTCTTGAATAATTTTTCTCAGACACTTTTTAAGTCTCCACAAATTTAATTAAATGAAAAGCAAAAGCTACATGGAACATATGTTAAAGATAGGAAAATTAATGTATTAATAACATTCCTGTTAAACAATAGAACAAGTTTTGTTATTGTGAACAAATTCCCATGAAGGGACCTAAAACAAGTAGTTCATCTGTTAATACTTCCCTACTCTGTCCCGACACTCAGACCTACGCTTCCTAGTTTAGGGCCAGTAATTTCCTAAAACAGTTTGGTGCAGTGGTTTTTAACAAACAATACTCAAACAGGAGTAAATAATTAATTTGACTGGATGTTACAGCACTGGCGTTCATCCTATAAAGGTCATATGACCCAGTGCCTCTATGTTTCTTTAAAAAAACACAAAAAACCTCAGGATTTTAATTTTTTTTGTAAATTTCATCCCACAGCCCATGGGTCTAATATCAAGGCCTGAAATGATTAATTCCCTGTAAAATCCCCTCACTTGCCTCCCGAATTCCCCCAAAAAACACAGAGGACATGACCTCATTAGCATCTACAATTATTCTTGTCTCACACACACACAAAAAAAAATATATATATAAAAGTCCACTTGACAAGATTTCACCATGGACTTCCCAAAGATCATTTGTGGTCAGCGTGACCAACACTTCCAGGTCTTTGAAATTCCTGTAGGTGGAGCTATTTTCTTTGCCCGGCCACCGTTGCTAAAATGTGATGAAATCCAACTGGGAATATGAAAACCATTTCTTCTTGTATTTTTCCATGAAGCATCAATGAAACATCATTGTAGCATCACAGTCAGCATATAGACTATTGTGGTGCTCTGTTCACTGATCTTTTTTTTTTTAATTCATTTGTTCTTTTTTTTTGCAGTTGGAAAACCCCACAAGTGTGCTTACTGTGGGCGGAGCTACAAACAGCGCAGCTCTCTTGAGGAGCACAAGGAGCGTTGTCACAACTACCTCCAGTGCATGGGCCTTCAGAACAGCATCTACTCAGGTTAGTGCCTCATCAGACGCTCCCTTCACTTTCACCTAAATCTAACGACCTACTTTACGCCTACTGAGTTCAGGACCATTTACTAAATGTAACAACAACAATCAGACCAAATTTACATCATTTAAATGCAGATATTAACCCATGCAGACGCTCTGTGCTAAAAAAAAAAAAAAAAAAAAAAGCAGAGCAAGGTATGAACAGATCATTATTTCCATATACCCTTTACAGTCATGAATTAAGTGAAGACACTGTAGACTACGCAATGTGCATGGTGCTATAAAGCTGTGAGCATGAACAGATACTATATTTACAGACCAAGTGCCTCACATGTGTCAGAATAGTCCGCTCTGTGCTCTGTGAGAAAAAATAATCCTCTCACAATTTATTTATTACTTTATTTATTGTGTTTTCAGACACCAGTTGATCGCTTCAAACCCGACAAGCTCAAATTACTTTGACTCTGAAACCAACTTTTCTGTCTTGCTTTCCAGTAGTAAAGGAAGAAAGCAACCAGAATGAGCAGAGGGAAGACTTAAGCCAGACGGGATCTGACAGAGCCTTGGTGCTAGACAGACTAGCTAATAATGTAGCTAAGCGTAAGAGCACTATGCCACAGAAGTTTGTGGGTAAGGGCTGAAATCTGCTTCCTACATTAAATACAATGTTCTTACTTGTGCTGAAAAAAGAAGTGTAATCGCTGCAAAGGTGAAGCCACCTAGTGTTTTATGTGATTTAGTTGCTGTTTTTTTGCCACCTTGGCTCTGCAGAATGCATGAAGCAATAAGAGAAAAAAAATGTTCATTTTTGTGGGTTAGTGTGATCAGGAAGTGCATCTTTAATTTGTTTAGGAAAGACTTTATTTCAGTATTTATTCAGTGTATTAATTTTATAGTAAAATAACGATATCTTTATCACAAAAGGATGATAAAATATTGAGAGGCTAAGGGAAGTGTTGGGGGAAGTGAAGAACAGAGCAGTGAGAGTTTAAGATTCAGCTAGAGAACAGCAGGCTCAGTTTCAGGACAGTGAAACCACAGGATGTAGGTGAAAGTTTAAGTGTGTCAGTTAAGCACAACCTTCACATTGCTCCTCTGTCTCCCTCAGGTGACAAACGTCTGTCAGACCTTTCCTATGATGGAGGAGCAGGCGAATTGATTCAGCCTCATGTCATCGACCAGGCCATCAACAGTGCCATCAGCTACCTTGGGGCAGAGTCGCTTCGTCCTCTGGTCCAAACCTCCCCAGGTTCCTCTTCTGACGTGGGCATCGGCTCCATATATCCTCTCCACAAGCAGGCGTCCGAAGGCCATGCGGCGTCGGGCCACAGCCTGTCGGCCAAAGACAGTGCTGCTGAGAACCTGCTGCTGCTCTCCAACTCCAAGTCTGCCTCCAGCGAGAAGGATGGCTCACCCAGCCACAGCGGCCAGGACTCCACCGACACCGAAAGCAACAACGAGGATCGCCCAGGCGGCGCCACCACGGGTCTCATCTACCTGACCAATCATATGGCCTCCGGGGTGAGGAACGGTGTGCTACCGCTGGTGAAGGAGGAGCAGCAGAGGCAGTACGAAGCCATCAGGGCCAGCATGGAGATGGCGTCCGAGGGCTTCAAGGTGGTGACGGCTGATGGGGAGCAGGTGAGAGCACACCGGTGTGAACACTGCCGTGTTCTCTTCCTGGACCACGTCATGTACACCATTCATATGGGCTGCCATGGCTTCAGAGACCCCTTCGAGTGCAACCTCTGTGGCCACCGGAGCCAAGATCGATACGAGTTCTCCTCTCACATAACACGAGGGGAGCATCGCTACTGAGCCTTGTTCACACACACACACACTTTCACAGACAAACAGGTGTATATATATATATATATATGTGTGTGTGTGTGTGTGTGTATATATGTATACACACACACATATTCATATACATACACATTCATATACATATTAACTACACAATTCTCTCACTCAAATTTAGACTTTAGAAAAGCTAAATGTAACTGTTGTCTCAAAGTTGTGTTTTTTTTTATATAAAACATGCATTTTTGTTCAACAGATAAGTGTAAACGAGAATGAAAAAAAAAAAAAAAAAAAATTATTTTCACTTTAAGTATAATTCCCTCAAGAATGATAAAAAATAGTTGTTCGTTCATCTTTTTTAAAGATGAACGAACAACACAAATAGTTGATTGAAGATGAAGCATCATATGTATAAATATGTTATAAATATGTTATAAATCATGTATTTACTCACACATGCATAAAATGTATAAATGTCAACTTTTTCTTTTGGAAAAAAAAAAAACAAAAAAACACAGGCAGCGATGGTTTTTTTTTCTCTAGTTTTGAAAAAGATTTCCATCTTTTCATTGACATACCTCTGTAGTCAGGTGTCAGTGAAAAAAAACAAACAATTAATCTGTTCTGCAGATTTGGATGAAATGAAATTCAATCAATAATAATAATAATAATAATAACAACAATAATAAATAAATTAATTAATTAAGAAAAACGTAACAATCAGTGTAAATAACCTTGCATTTCCCTTCAACAGCTTCAACATGTTCTTGTATTTGTAAGGACCTACATATTATTTATATTACATTACACTCCTGTCTTTTTTTTGTATTTATTATAAGAACTGTTGTTGTCTCTAGGGAAGTTTTTTTTTTTTCTAAAGAAAAGTTGCTTTTTGTTTCTGTTCAACTGTACGTAATGTATTTGAGGCAAGACACGATGACTGCTGCTGAAAGTTAGTTTTTGGTTTGTATCGTAAGAAAATGTTTAAATGTTATCCTGGCATTTTTTGTTTTATAGCTGATGGCTGAGACTTCTTTCCCACCAGAGGTGGGTCATTTGAAGGAAGCTGTATGCTTGCATAAAACTAATAAAAGGTATTTTATATATGCACAAGAGCATCACATTCAATTTTTTCTGTCTGTGATAAATGATTGTAAAAAATAAGAGAAAATATACTATACTAAATATGTATGAATATATTAAAAAACAAATTCAAGTTTCCTGAGCGGCGCATATAATTTTCACTTCACTTGTTCCACTTTAAGTTAATAGTTTTATTTTGTGAGTTAAACCTCTTTAGGATGATGGAGGCTTTTATATATTTTACACATATACGCATGCATATATTTAATAGCAAACGTTTCTTGACTGGAGCACAGAATTGTTTCCACTTTTTTAAACTTTAAATTAATAGTTTGATTTGAGAATGGCGGAGGCTTCATTTCATTCTTTCGAACCTTCGGAAATAATTAATGTGAGATGTCATTCAATCCGCAGCTCAGTCTCGCCTGTCAGGAAAAAAAAGCTGAAAAATGAGTGAATGACTGGCATTTGTGAAGAGATTTACAGTTAGAAAGGAATAAATTAACATCTAAAAATGTTCAAATCAAAAACATAATTTTATTATTCCCAACTAAAAACATATTAACATTGTCATATGATTTACTAAAGACGCCATAGAAGCCCTCATCTTAAATAGTAAGTAGTAGCATTTGCATTTTGCACACACACACACCAGTCGACATACTGTATGTGTGTATCCAGGACCTGAAGAGTCCAGCCAGTCCTCAGAGGAGCAGCAGCAGCAGCAGCAGCAGTAGCAGTAGCAGTGAGCTCTGAGGATCAGGCGCACTGTAAACAAAATAAAAGTAAAAAAAAAAAAAAAACCATCTCTGTAATATTCCAGCAGCTGTGGCGCTAGAAAAATTTGTTCTGTCAAAGAACAGAAATGAATCGTATCATGAAAAAAATGACATAAGATATAAGCTTTTGACGGAAATATGGTCAAACACTGTTATAATACAAATAATCCTGCTTCAAACTGCAGAAAAGTGCTGTTATCAGTTATGTCATTTTATGTAAAAATCTACAACGATACACAACCCATAAAAACCTGTTGATTTTGTCCTTTTAAAAAGGTCAAAAATATTGCTGTAAAACTAGTAACTGTGTATATAATCACAACAATAAAATGTTCATTTTCAATTATATAAAGTATAATGCAAATTTTACATGTAACTTTACATAAAGATGACATAAAAATCAACATCTTGAGTATTTTTCTTCTAAGGCTCCAAGAAGCAGCTGCCATCATGTGGCTAAACTGCTTCATTCTCATTGTTCTTTCTCAATCTGCTTAACTAGGAAGACGACCTAACAGTTGCGAAGGTGTGGGTTGAGTTTTCTATTAGGCCAATACCCAGATGTCTTCGGGACTTGAGGTCCTAAAGACATCCTGACACTTCAAGTCGCTCTTCTCCAGTAACTTTAGTTGTGAAGTTCTGATCAGACAGGTTTGGTCTTCAGGAAGATTGATCCAACTTTAAGATGAAAGACTTCAATACACTAAGAGAGGGACTTCATGTGGCTTGAGTATTTAGAGTACATGCAGCTATTCAGAAGATTCTCGTGAGGTTCAACACTTTTTTAAATCCAACACTCAGGTGATTGGTTCAGCTCTTATTAGGCAGAATGAGTTTTAGCACAATACCCACTGGTAAATGCTCAGTGGCGCAAAGAAACAAATGTTAAAAGTCTGACCAGATATCACTGTTTGTAGGTAACCTACCTTGAGGTTCTGAAGTTCATGTTTCAACTCTTATAAATCCTGTGAATTTTGGAGATGAACCCAATTAATATGATTCTTAAGTGCTCTAGGGAAGGATAGTCATGAATCTCTTTTCCAATAGCTCAGGAAGTTAGGCTACTGTTTGAAGACCTGAAGACACGGGGTTGGTTCTTGGAGCCGTTAAGCAGTCACACTGGTTGTTGGACTTCATCATGCTTTGTAAGAACACCACCTAACCTAGAGTTATATGATGGTCAGTGTTTAGAATTAATTAGATTATTTTGGTTAATCTTCAAAATTATGTAAAATTTGTCTCAAAACATCTGGAGTTTGTTTTTGCTGTATGCCACCTGTATCTTCCTTGATCTACACTCCATTACTGTGTATTATTGAATTATGACTTCCTGTCATCATTACTATGACTAATGACTTATTGTTCCCACAAAAGACTGAGACTCAGGCACACATTAGTCTTATAATAATCTGTTAAAGGTCTCTCAATGCTGAAAACTGAATGACTCGTGGCAACAGAACGATGACCTCATGAGTGAAGAGGCGTATTTGGTGCCATTTATGACACATTTATGACACGTGAGTTCTCAGTTGGGTTGTAATGATGATGATGATAATGTTGCCAGAAAACCACCTCCCCTTCTGCCTTTCTCAGGTGATCTAATAAAATGCGTATGTTAAACTGTGAGTCACCAGACCACTGGGGACTTGCACAATAACACAACATATATGTTCATTAACAAACAGATTTAACTTCTTTTACTATTTATTTTTCTCAAATTTCATCCAATTTTAGATTTGTATTTACAATGTTTAACTTGAGTTTAACAGTTTCATCTGTTATATGAACGATATATATTTGAGAGGTTCTGTTAAATATGCAAATGTATTAAATGCAAATATTTTTTATGGCTAAGAAAGGAAATTTTACTTTAAAAACAAATATGTTTACTTACAGAATTCACAGTCTGTCTTTGTAATTTTATTGATCTTACACATTTTTTATAGAGATTTTTTCATATTTACAGGGAATGATTGGGTGAATTAGACAGACTTTTTTTACAGTGAGGATCAGCCACTGGAGCAGAAGGCCGAGGCCCGTCAGGAGAGGCCCAGTCAGGGCCGGTGTAGGAGCTTGGTGGCGTTGTGCAGCGAAAGACATCATCCAGATGGTCACTGTGTGTGATTTAGCACTAACGGGAAGCAGCTGTGGCCAGCGTCGAGTCCCCCTCCCCTTCACTCCCCTCCCCTCCCCATGCTTGACTAGGACCCAACGGGGGGAGGGAGGGCATTTGCATGAGAGGGATAATCTGGCCAACGAACTGCGGCACTGCCAGGATCCCAAATCTCACTTCCCCTTTCAGCCAGCTGACTGACACAGTCCTGTAAGAATCACACTCAACCAGATCCAATTGTACTGTCCAACAACATGTCTGTCTTTTCTTTCACTTAAACCGACTGTGGCCCAATAAAGAAGGTGGACATAAGATGGTATTCAACATGAACTTTCAGAATGTGTTTCTAAACACGCGTGTTGACTTTTCTGACAGGAAAACAGAACATGAAATTAGATATTACATTTAATTGCCTCTCTTGGCAGGTTGTGGTCAGGGTCCCTTGTTGTGTTTCAGATGTCTCTGGGTTGTTAGCAGTAGTTTGAACAACAGTTTAAGTTTCACAAAAAAGTAAAGATTTAAATTTGTGCAGCAGGATTTTGTTTTTCCTTCAGCATAAATAATATCACAGCACCGCATATTTACCATGTGACACTAATTATACAGTACTGATGATACATTACTATGAATGATAATGGTTTACTAGTATATTTATCAACAGTGAAAGTCAAACAAACTGATATAGTTTAATTATTCAGTCATAATAATAATTGTAAACACTAACTATTTGATATTTCACACAACGTGCAGTTTTTCTAAAATAAAAAATGGGTGGCAGCAGATTACATGCTGTTCCAGGACCCCTGGATGCATTAAATGGTTAATACTGTATTTGCTTAAACAGTATCAAATACAGGATTCGATTTTATTCAATACATAATATTAAGCAATTTTTTTTGCCAATTACACTTTTTGAATTATGACTTTTATTCATAATTGAGTGTTATATTGAGATTTTTTTTTTACCTTGGAAAATGCTCTTCCACCGCTGTCCTAATAAATCATCATCATGCATGTGATATATTTCTGTCTCATTTTCAAAGTGGTCTACATTTTACATACAGGTAGAGTTCTTTACAAATAATCTATTGTGTAAAGTAACAATGATAATTATAAATGTAACGGGTAAAAATAGATTAAACCCAGACTAATCACTCAAAAGCCATATGGTGAAAGTTACAGCAGAGTGAAGTTTCTAATCTAAACTCATCAGATAAGTTATTCCAGAGCGTGGGGATAGTAACAGCAAAAACTGTCACCCTTGGTGTTTGACTGAGGAACAGCTAACATGGTCTTCTTAAAAGATGTATGGGTTTAGAAGCTCAGCCATGTTGCTTAGTGCTGCAGTGTTTTACTAGTCAAGAATAAAATGCACAGGCAGCCAGTGAAGATGAGTTCAAATGGGGAAGATATTGTCAGATGGATCCGCTGCTGCACAGCCGCAGTCAAATTGAGCTACAAGCTCGCACCATATGGCACAGTTTTCAGCCCATACTCTATGGACTCTATGGATCCCACCAGCACCAGAGGAATTCTGTGCATCTGTCCCGGTACAGCTGTGAAGACGCCCTGTGTTTGGAGACGCACGCGAGAGAAAAGGGAGGAGTGTGTGTTTGTGTGTGTGTGTGTGTTACTACTTTCACTGCTGGCTAATTCAACAAAGTTTCAATACAGTGGCCAACCAAACCATGTCTGAAATATTTATTAGGCACTTGACAAAAAGATGAAAAATAAATGAAAATCTTTTTTCATGGTCTTCCAGATTTTCAAAGACTGTTTCATGAAAATTACATGAGAATTTCATTTCATGTGTGCACAATCTATAATGGTCCTCTTCAGTTGTGGTCTCTGACCAGCGAGGCATTCAATTTGAAAAACATCAACACTGTTAAAAAAAATTCTCTGCTGACCAGAAGTAGCCACTTGGCAGTAGATTAACCAAGTTTCTGTCATAGTTCTTAATGTTGATAGTTGAGATAGTTTGATTTGATGCAACCTCAAATTAAAGTTGGGGTGATGTTGAAAATGCAAATAAAAAAGAAAACAATGATGTCTAAATTTACCTTGTGTTTTGCATTGCAGACATCATGAACACACTATATTTAATACTGGCCAGTTTGATTTAATTTTAGATAAACTGTGTGATTTGAAACTGATGACGGCAGCACTTGATTGTATCACAATTTAATACAAAAGCAGCTCTCATGACAGCTTGATCCACAGCTTTTCTGACAAATCGGTGAGAAAATAATTGAAATATTTAAAAAATAATGATCCTCAATGAAAGACTGGATTAGTTACAACATCTACGGTGCATCACATCATCAAAAGAATCAAAGAAATTGGAGGAGTTTGTGTCCAGGACACAGGCCTAAGATCCCAAACACATCATCACCATCTATAGCTGATATAAGATGGGCTCTGGATTACTGTGTAAATCCTCTGTTAAACTCTACAGCACAGGGTTATATCCATAAATGTAAAGACTTCCTGTGGCATTTATGAGACTTCATTTTGGCACAGTAATTTACCTTCATCTAGGGAAAAGTTTGGAGGAAATAATATTTATTCAGGTGATGGTTTAATTCAGTCTACTTATTTATTTATTTATTCTTAGTATTATATATCTTAAATGGAGCGTATCTTTACTGACCCTGAAATTTCCTGGGGGACTGAAGACACCCAGACGAGTTGAAGTGCCATCAGCTTCAAAAGGCATTTCAGAAATATGTTCTGTGTCGGATGAATCAGCACAATCAGCGTTTTTATTTTATTTTTGGTAGAAACCGATGCTGTGTGCGTCCGACTACTCGATTCAATTAAATTTTGATTTGTATAATACTAAATCATAAAAAAAAAAAAAAAAACCAAAAGAAAAAAAAAAAACAACAACAACAACAAAAAAAAACATTTATCTCAAGGCACTTTATGATATTACAGAGAAAATATGTTTCACACAGTGAGCAAACACTTGGTGACAGTGGAGAGGGAAAAAAAAAACCTCCAGCAGAACCAGACACTGAGTGGGTGGACATCTTCCACACTTGACTGCTACATCAGTCTGACTGTACCAATACAAATAATATTGTTTTCTGTTATTAGTAAGAGAAATTGTGTCAGAAATGGATCTTGTGGCTGTCGAGTCAGAATGAGAACAGAAACAGAGAGACAAAGAGAAAAATTAAAAAAAACAACTACAACAGAGAGAAGACACCAATTTAATACCATGAAGGGTTATACAAATGCACAGCGTGTGTGTCAAAGAGGTGAAAAGATAGAAGGACAGAGAGAGGAAGTGCATCATGGGAGTTCCCCCAACAGCTTAATCCTCTATCAGTTTAACTAAAGGAAGGGACAGGGTCCACCTGAATTAAAGATGAAAAAGATTAGTACAAAACAAGTTCTGGGGTCGTGTCGGTGTCCCTGGCAGAGGTAACTTGCTCTGACTGTGATGCTCTATTAATGTAAGATTTTAAAGCGACATATGGTGCATTCAAATCGACATCTCTTCCAGGGACACCGATGCACATTTCAACAACACTACGCACCAAAAAACCACATCCTGTCACAGCACAAAGACCACGAAAGGAGAGTGTGGTGTTGGACTGACCTGTCCCAGATACAGAACGTGGCACATTTAGAAACAATGACAGCTTTGTACTGTTTAACAGTTAAAATGCAGAAACAATGGGACAAAATTACACCTGAAATGATGAACCACTTCTTCACATTTTTAGTCTCTGGGATCAAAATTGCAGAAAGACCAAAAAGCAACAAATTTCATCAGAAAAAAATACTATTAATTTACTACAGATCAGTAAGTGAAAATTAAGGAGTTCTTATTGCGTTTACTGTCTAATAAAAGGGATGTATTGCAGTAAGAGATTTTCCTGTTGAGTCTGCTGCTGTCTTAATCACCAACAGGAAGGGAGGCGAGGCAAAAGTAAAATTTTCAGATTTCTTTAAACACCAGACCCAGGACACTCTGAGTTGCCCAATTTCCACGGGTCAGATTAGCACATCCAGCCTCAGGAGCATTTCAGCACAACCAGACAGAAGATGAGATGTTAACAGAAATGCAGACGCACACAAAGGCCTGAACGGGGTGAATATAATGTGTGGATTAGACTGCAGGAGGATGCACATGAAGTTATTATTGCTTTGCTTTGAGATAAATTAAACTCATGGGGGTACTTTGCAAAAAAAATTGTACTTTATTATTGGGAAAATTATGAAGTCTAGACATAAGTAATATAGGTGAGTGAATACTAATTGTGCTGGATAAAGAGGAATTTAAACAGAGATTAATGCCTCATTAGGATCACAGATCTTTTGCACAAAACAGTCACATTTGCAGTAATATCATGCAAAACAAATACATGACGGCATTTACCACGTGTTCAAGAATTATGCAGACACATTGTTGTCATGAAATTTACAAGAAAGTATATCACAAAACACAAAAACAAACTGGTTTTACAGAGATAAAAAGACTAAAAGCAAAATAACAGCAACAGTTGCTTAATCTAACGCAATTGAACATAAATCCATGGATTTAGAAAACTATATTTATTCAACAGCTTTAAAAAACAGAGCTGATTTTTTTTTGTTTCAGTTCAAAGTAACTTTAACAGAGGTAGAAGATAATTAGGATAAGGATCTGAATTTAACGGCCACATCCAAAAGTCTTGTTCCACTCTTCATACAGCTCCAAATCTTTAGACGAGACACTGGGGCGAACCGTCTTCAGAGCCTCCTGGAAATCGCCATAAAGGATCGGTCGCACCTGATCTGCGGTGATGGTGGCAATGTCGCTCAGCTGGATGCTGCGGATAGGCCCCAGCGCCGCCTCTCGACACAGCTGAGTCATATCAGCACCAGAGAAACCATCGGTGGATGTGACCACACCCTCCAGCTCCTGCTCTCTCAGCTGATTCTTCTCTCGAGCCATGAGGTTGGTTACAATCTGACGGCGGGCGGCTGCTTCAGGCAGAGGGATGTACAATCTCTTTGCCAGACGTCGGCGGGCGGCCTCGTCGATCTCCTGAGGCCGGTTGGTGGCGCCCACCACCAGGATCCGATCCTCAGCCGCCGTGGCTGCACCGTCCAGCTGCACCAAGAACTCTGTCTTTATCCTACGTGATGAGTCGTGCTCGCCGTCCGTCCTCTGGGACAACAGTGAGTCAATTTCATCGATGAAAATGACAGCTGGCTGGTGGCAGCGAGCGATGGCAAACAGGGCTCGCACCATTTTTTCTCCTTCACCAACCCACTTAGAAGTGAGTGATGAGGCACTGATGCTAAAGAAAGTGGCGCCTGATTGACACGCAATACATTTTCCAATCAGAGTTTTTCCAGTTCCTGGGGGTCCAAACAATAGGATGCCTTTAGGTGGACCACGCAGACCAGTAAAGATGTCAGGTCGCAGCATGGGCCACACCACAATCTCCTTTATGGTCGTCTTGGCAAACTCAAGACCTGCTATATCGTCCCAGGCTACAGGAGGCCCGTGGTCCATGATCTCACTCATGATCAACTCGATAATCTTTGGCTCAAAGTTTTTCAGACGCTCATCCAGGATCTGAGGCTCCTGACTGGAATTACAGCTTGCCGCGTTTTCTTCCTCCTCCTGACGTGGAATAGGTGACACAAATTTAGAAAACGCACCTCGAGGCCTGTTGGCACCCAGAGATTTTTTCATAGTAGCCGCCATTCCAGGTGCCTGACCCCTCTGAGGCTGCTGGGAATATTTTTTCTGTTGGTCAACGATGAACTTCTCACGAGCTGTTTTGAAGTTGGTTCCAGCTCGGGGGTCAGGAGCTGCTTGGCCTCCGTGTGGCACCCTGCTATTATCCCCTACGTCAGTGTTGTAAAAATTCTTGCGCTTAGATGGATTAGCGGTGGGGAAAAAGGTGGACTGGTAGTTTTGGGAGCCACCTGCAGGACTGGGGTTTCCCTGTGGAGGACCTGATGACGGATAATTAAAGACAGTCTGTGGTTGAGCTGCAGGTCGAAAGAATAAACTTTGATTACCTGAGACTGTATCAGAGGCTTTTGGCCTCTCCGCAACAGGATTAATATTGCTATTGTTAACCCCTGGATTAGGTTGTGGTGGTGTTATATTTTTAAACAATGCGGCCTCTGACCTGACACTGGTAATGGGAGCAGACTGGGAACTGCCTCTACCCTCTTGCCCAACAGATATGTTAACATCTGCTGGTGCCACAAGGGAGCCTCCTCCCCCTGTTTCTGCCTGAATCATCTTCTGCACGCAGGGCAGCTCCAGCAAACTCTCCATGGTCAGGGATGACTCCCATTTGTCGCTGTAGTTTCTCTGACTGCGAGCCAGATGCAGAGCGCTATCCGCATAGTTGTTAAGCCCTGTGCAGGGGTCATCTGAGTCCAGCACCGAGGCGTAGCGCTCAGAGTACGTCCTGAGCAGGCTGGCCATGCCGGCCTGAGAGAGCTGGGAGCTTGCCCATGCATACTGAATGGAGAGGATGTGGGCCCGGTAGGCATCTGCCGTCTGTTCAGGTGTGCGGTTGCCAGATGAAATGTCAAAGGACCTCCGCTGCCATTCGTCCAGGTGTGCGCCACTCATGCCTGGCCTGCTCCTGCCTGATGAAGGAGAGGGGACAAAAGTTATTAAAAATAGATGACCACCACAGTAAACACCAAGGCACACATCACCCTGACCCACACACACACACACACACAGATATATCTGATAAGATTATACTATTGGAAGCCATAATGTAGCTGATTAATTCTGTGTAATAAGACACAGAATTAATCTATTCTCCTTTTGCTGTGGTAAAGTTAAATATCGAATGTGATGTTTATGAAGCTGTGCCCATTAACTTCTGGTTATAATTTGTTGGACCCATAGAGACATTTGATTTAGCATAAATCATAAATGCTGTGAGGATTAGCATGAAAACAGCTCACATGCATTTGTTATTGTTCAGTGAAAATACTCGCATCCCACAAACAAGACTCACAACAAGGGATGTCACTTACGATTAGTGATATCTCCTGATGTGTCTTGATATTATGACAACGACAAACGAAGCGCTACATACAAACATAACTTACGTAACGTCAATTTGTTAACAATAACACCGTTTCTTCTCGTCAACTCGCGGTTTAGTTGTTCCCGCCACCTGTTTCTTCCGCAACCGGACCACTTCCTGTCACGTCCCAATTCGTTCTTTGAAAACGTGTCTTAGTCTATCCGTTCTGCTTTCACCACATATAAACTCGATAAAAAACGAACTAGAACTTTATTTTCATTTAACTGATAAATATAGTTCTAATATGGTGAATGATACAGCGATGACAAACATTACAAAAGCAACAAACTTATTTGAAAGTATTGGAACGGGACCCATAACTTGTCACAACTAGGGAGTGCTCCATTTAACCTCCCGGGTCGCCCAGAGTCGCGCTGCGTTATTATTTAATTCGCTATTGTCGACGTCGCTTAATATTTATGAAAGGTTTTATTTGTTTGTCTTTGGTTTGAAACTAAGCGAGAGGCCCTCATCTCATGTTAAATAATCTTTGAGTTGAAAACTTTTTCTTCGGCTTGCCGTTTCAAAAACCACTCGACTGATTTGTACTAAGACCTACGACGCCATCTTGTGGCGACAATACGATTCACACGCGTGGTGTTTAAATGGCCTTTTGGTGCGTTGCATTCTGGGACACGTAGTGTGTACGTTGTTGTAATTCAGCATAAAAGTAAAAATTTGTACATGAATTAATTTTTAGATAATTATAAGTTTACATGGTTCGGGGATATTTATTTATTTATTTTTGAACTATGAATAAGAAACAGTTAAATATAAACTTAAAGTGATTTCATTGTAGCCGTAAACTACACTAACCAGAAACGAGCAGGTTTGTGTTGGCTCTGTCGACAGTGGATGACAGCGGCCGCTAAGCTTCAAAGAATGAAGCACACGTCTTCTGTGGGAAAATAGGATGCGTTTGTGTGATATTGTGTAGCTTAGTAGCTAGTTAGTCAACATTTCCCACCATTTCTTATCAAAGTATTTGTCTGTGAAGAAGGACAGCGGAAAAGTTTCCTAGAAAGCTGTCCTCGGTGCTTGCAAGTCCGTTAGCTGTAGCCAAACCAGAGACGGGATGTAAATTAATCCAGACGGGACCAGCCCCAGGAGCCGGCAGCAGCAGTCAGTCACACCCTTGTCTGGGGGACACTGAAGAAACCCGAACTGCTTAGCAACATGAAATTGCTCCTCGGCACATGTTATGCTCGTTTTTAAACAAATACGTATCGGTCTTTAAGAGCTGAATTGGGAGTTTTCGAGCACCAGTGTGAAGTTAACTGGGAAGAGTGGACTGGATATGACTGACTCATCATCATGGCACGGACAGAGGAGATAACCCTGATCAGTCTCTCTGCGGCAGTGCCAACCAGGCAGCCTTTCAACTAGCTACACAGCTAAGTTATTTACACTATCTGTTATTTTTATTATCATTATCTAACCTCTCGGTCAGAGTGGCAGTATGAATGCTCCCATGTACACGTTTGTCACCCGCGACGACAACAGCACTGTTTATGCAGAAGTTTCTAAAATCCTGCTCTCAACTGGACAATGGAAGAGGCTGAAAAGAGACAATCCCAGATTCAACTTGATGCTCGGTGAACGGAACAGATTGCCCTTTGGACGTCTAGGTAAAATCTGATTCCTTGACAGACATAAAAGTCTGATTGTGTGTATGTGTGCTATATTTAGTGCCCACCCACTCAGGATGAGACAGCTGCTGTGACTGCAGGGATGCTCCAACATCCTGTGGAAAAAAATGTCTTGAATACACACATGTGGTTATTTGAATAGATGTTTTAATTCCTCACATCACTTGGGGTTTTTACAGGGCATGAGCCAGGCCTGGTGCAATTGGTGAATTACTACAGAGGGGCAGACAAGCTTTGCAGAAAGGCGTCCTTGGTCAAGTGAGTGTATCATCCACCTTGTTAAAGAAAAATCTATATCTTTATCTCACCATCATTCATGTTACTAATGCACTTTTAAGTAAATTATTCAAAGCTGACCATTAGCTGACCATTTCCCCTTTTCATTGCTCTCAGGCTAATAAAGACCAGCCCAGAGCTGTCTGACTCCTGCAACTGGTTCCCAGAATCCTACATCATCTACCCCACTAACCTCAACACCCCTGTTGCTCCGGCTACAAATGGCATTAGCCATCTGAAAAACAATCCCAAGACGGATGAGCGGGAAGTTTTCTTGGCCTCTTATCACTCGAAGAAAGAAAGTGGAGAGGGTACAGTGTGGATAGCCAAGTCCTCTGCTGGAGCTAAAGGTGAATTCTGTTATCCACGTTTAATTGGTTGTAATCCAATAAGGCTTTTAAGCTAAAGTCAGACACTTCCGTGTCTTTATAGGTTACATTTATCTTACTGAGCTGTTAAAAACAACAACCAGCTTTTATGTGATGTGCTGTTTGTATTGTCTACATTTTCAATTTGATGACATTAACAGCAGCTTAACAGATTTGTTTTCATTGGAACAGGTGCTGGTATTTTGATATCCCATGATGCTAATCAGCTGCTGGAGTACATCGATAATCAGGGACAGGTTCATGTCATTCAGAAGTACCTGGAGAAACCTTTGCTGCTGGAACCAGGACATCGGAAGTTCGACATCAGGCAAGTCTACTATGCTAAACACAGACCCAAACAGTAATGTGTTATTCTGTGTTGGTTTTGGAATTAAGACTCCTATTGTTTATGTCATGCTATTGGTAGGAGCTGGGTGCTCGTGGACCATCAGTACAACATCTATTTATACCGGGAGGGTGTACTGCGGACTTCCTCAGAGCCCTACAACAGCTCTGACCTGCAGGACATGACGAGCCATCTGACCAACCACTGCATCCAGAAGGAGCATTCCCAGAACTACGGACGATATGAGGAGGGGAATGAGATGTTCTTTGACGAGTTCAGGCTGTACCTGCTGAACACTCACAATGTCACCTTGGAGACCACCATATTACCTCAGATCAAACAGATCATAAAGTAGGTCTCTCTTGTTTTGTTGAGAACATCTGTCACATTTTCCAAACTCTATTACTGCAAAAATGCAGACTGAGATGTTAAATGAAATCTGGCCTGTTTGACAAATTGTATTTTCTTGGCAAGGTGACTTTTTAAGTGTTTGTTAGCACTTAACCCTCCAGATGACAGAATGGATTCATGGTCTTTTACCTGCAAAACATGAACGTGGTGGTGATGTATTTGCAAACATAATGATGTGAGCATCTAGCTTAGGTGCATGCTTGCAGATCTGATAGCAGTAATACAACTGAAAATAGCTCTTCACATAAGAATTGAGTATTACAACATCTTAAAGCTGCAGTGCTTGCTGCTTTGTCATTACCTTTGGTGCATTTTAAGGTGTAGGACGGATTTAAACCTGTGCTGTTTCTATCAAAGCCATGTGATTGCTTAAAATTCATTCCTGTGTCCTCAAAGGCTGCACCAGTCTGAACCTGGTTTCTGTGTCCTGTAGATGTCACTGTATCTTAGGTTAAAATTACACCTGCTGCAGACCTGGTTTAACTGAGATTCAAGTTATAAAGCTCTGATAATATCGTTATCTGACCAATGTAATAAAGCACCAATAAGTAACAGAAACAAATAATGATACAAATAATCTCCCATGTACTGTACATAGACTAGTATTACAAGATAATACTGAATATTTTACTGAGTTTATACTGTTGAAATATTTTGAAAAGTATTACTTAATGGAGTTTAAATACACAGCACAATCACTCATTAATTAATTGTACAGCATCATGGAAACATTAACAACAGTGCAGTGCAAAAAAACACAAATACAGTGATGCTACAGTGCATGCTGGAAAGCCTTATTGAGCCTTTGCTTTCTAAAAGCAGTAAAGGTCAGCGATGACTTGCTGAAGTGACTATGAATTATATCATGAAGGTGGTCTGGGTGTCAAATGACTGGCAATGATTTCACCGTCTGGTTTCCTAGGAGCTGTCTGACATGTATTGAACCGGCGATCAGCACCAAGCATCTGTCCTACCAGAGCTTCCAGCTCTTTGGATTCGATTTCATGGTGGACGAGAACTTCAAAGTGTGGCTCATTGAGATCAACGGCGCTCCAGCCTGTGCACAGTCAGTAAAACAAAAGTTGGATATTGGGTTCAACGCTCTCTGCTCTGTTTGGTCATTATATTTGAGTCGAAAAATGAAAAACCTAGGGTTTAAAATGTGGACAAAATGAATATTCGTCCTCACACATGTTTAGAATTGGATTTTTGACCTCTGAATTCGAGTCAATCACAGCTAACTGTGTGTTGTCAGTGTCTATTGACTTAAACTGAACTCATTAAGTCAGACTCACAAGTGAACAAATGGAGGATTAACCTACTCGCCTCTCCTCTCCTCTTCTTTCCTTTCCCAGGAAATTATACTCAGAGCTGTGTCAGGGTATTGTGGACGTGGCTATTTCCAGCGTCTTCACCATGAACAGCAGCGGTGACTCCTCCTCGTCTGCCTCCTCCTCTCCTTACTCCTCCTCCCCGTCCTCCACCTTCACCACCAACTCCTGTTCCTCTCCCAAACTGAGAGGCCCTCTTCACGTGGGCCCTTTCACTCGACTGTAAGTTCAAACACAAATATTCCCGTCGTCACCTCCAAACTAGAAGCTTCCCCACGCTCTGTCTTCACTCCTAACCGACACCCGAGACGTAGCACACGCCAGCCAGCCGAGCCTTTAATCAAACCTCGCCCGTCACACCCGGAGGGAGTCTTTGTTTTTACGGAAATCGCTGAACTGCCCTCATCATGACGCATATTATAAATGTGAGGCTGCTGATGAACTCGTCGATAAACTTTGTGGTAGTTTCTGAATGAGGATTCACACCCAAACCACCTCCACCACCACCACCTTCCATCTCACTACTTCCACCACTTCCTCCCTCAGCAGATTAACAGAGGTCTGAAGGATGCAGAGATGCTCTAAGTGAGACTGTAGTGCCTTACATTTGCAACCATGCCCCCTTAAAGAGACTGCCAGTTAGCTTGCTCTGTTACCGTGACTCGTACTTGTTCTATAAGCCTTTGCACTGTCGCTCAACAAAGTCAACGCGGTCATGATCCGTCCACAGGAGGTAAAAAATAAAACAGATTCGTTGACACTGAAGATCTTAATACTTGTTATTTTACCATCAGACACTTATTATTTATATCACTGTTTTTTTCAAATTAGCTGCCCTGCAGTCACCTGTATCCATTTGTTGGAATGAGGAACGCTAACAGCTACAGGGATCGAAATGATCAAGTTAATGATATATAAAATACTAATCTAATGTCTGATGAAAAGATGTAAAGGTTTACCTTGAACAATAACATTCCTCTAATCCAAACTGATCATGTGGACACGACGTATTATTTTACACTGGGGGGGCAGCAGGGAGACTCCGAAACCAAACCCAGTTTACATCCATCTTTGTCCTCTGACCTCTGTGGCAGAGAAGGGAAACAGGAAATCGCCTCTCTTGATGCTAACGTTGAAGGATTAGCTGAAATTGTTCAGTTTCGTCACGGAAATTAAGTTCGACCGAAGATACTGACGTTTTATTTGTCATTTTAAAAGAGCATGTTTGTGTGAAAGCATGTAGGCGTCTGCATCGTCATGAACAGCAATTTGTTTGTTTGTTTTCTTTTTTTTTTCTTTTGCCCCCAGTTTGTAAAGAACTGCCCTAATGTCTGTGTTCTGTTTTCCCATTTATTAGCTGATGGACCGTTATTGTAAAGTGTTGTCAACTAATGTGTGGATTATGTTATTTTTTTTTTGAAGTGTTTAAATGAAAGTAGAGTAGATTGTACAGTGTGATGTTGATTATTAAAAAAAAAAAATCAAGACCCCATGAAATAAAAGTGACGTGACACGTAGAAACAAACATAAAACACTATTTCATGCTTCTACTGTGTCGGATGTGTCACGACCAAAGAAAAGTCACGGAGTCTTCTTCACTTACTGGCTTTTATCAGTGTAAAAATGTCAAGTATTTTTTGTTTCGTGGGGTCATTTAAGTATTTTTTTTTTTTTTTTATATATTCACTCTGTGAATATCTGAGACCTGAGATGTAACTGTCTGATAAGACTCTATTTTATTTTACTGTTTGTTGGAAATGAGTGTTTACACTTCCTTAGATAAGAAACTTTAAGTCAGATCAAGGTGTGTTACAGCTGCACGCTACGTAGTTCATTACTTTGAAACCCATTTTAAACCTAGAATAAGCCATTAGTCCCTTAACTTTGGTTCAAGTGTGTGAGGCTTTGAGTAACGTAAATTATGGGACAACATCAGAGCATTTATTTATGTTTTTAATCACTGTGTATTTGTGTTTACAAGATGACAAGATGAAGAATGAAGGATTATGTAAGTGGTTGAAGGTCGAAGATTAATAGTTGCAGGGCTCACTGATGAGATCCAACCTAATTGTTGTAAGAAGATACAGTTTGATGAGTCCTGCTGTAGCTGAAATGTTTTTTGCAGATTGGAAACATGTCAATGGAAGCAGATGAGAAGTATTTAGGTTATGATTGTGTTAGTAAATGGGTTACAATTGAGAGATTTGCTGTTTTTTTTTTTTTTAGAAATCTCAAAAGCAAACTTAACAGTATTTTTAAAACTAAACTTTAACTTAACTTGGGAAATGTCTTTCCATCAAAGGGACGGGTG
Source organism: Polydactylus sextarius (assembly GCA_016801845.1). NCBI lineage: Eukaryota > Metazoa > Chordata > Actinopteri > Polynemidae > Polydactylus > Polydactylus sextarius. Next base: position 4,264,949 of record CM028911.1, on the reverse strand, counting down.
CCTTAGAGGGAAATGACCTCCAGCGTTTAAATGCACCTTCATTTGTTTTTGTACTGACGTGAATTTGCTTTTTTGTTCTTTTGCATTCAATGATGTCATTTCCTCTTATTCAGAGTTTCTTTGCACATCTGTCGTGTTTTCTCATGTTTTGTATTTTTTCTCCCACTTTCCTCTCTTTTTTTTAACCAAAGATCAGATTCCTGCTGTAAAGTGTTTTGTATTTACTCCAACATGGACGATATCACATCAATCGGCCGACGGGATCTTAAAAAGCAAGTATCATATTCAGAGGGATGTCTTTGCTGTGCTTTTGTTAGGTGATGTTTTATCCAAACTCTTGCATGAACATTTGTCTTTATCAGAAACTGTTGCTAGAATAAACAATATTACAGTTATCAAGATTGTGTTGTTGCTGTATTTCTGAACTACATTTGTCATTTAAATCAGGGTGAAAGTGATTATCCAACTGTTACACTGTTAATATATTATCAGACATTATTTTATTAACATTTTTTTGCACCAACACACACACACAAAAAATGAAATTCATGTTTCCCCAGAAGCACCTCCCATATAAAAACCTGCACAAATCAATATTATAATTATCAATAAGTTAGAACAGCTTTAACATAAAGTGTCCATAAGATGCGTAAGACATTTATAGCTAATCAATATTCCTACATGTATGAATAAATATGAAATGAATAAAAATAACTACCGCCACAAGGGGGCAGTGACACAGTAAAGGCAGGACGTCCCACCAAACCTCAGATTGAAGAAGAAGAAAACTTCCTCGTCGTAGAGATTTACTTCCGGTGCCACTATGCACATGTGGTAAACAAGCATATGGGTCCCTGAGAGAACAAGCATGGACTTCTCAACAAAGTGGAATAACTTACCTAAAGGTCCGAGTCTGAAGAACCTGACTGAGGGAAGATTTGGCGCCTTGAAAGAGACTCAACATGCGGCTGTTCAGGATCTGACCAAAGCTCACATCGAGTCATTTGACCAGGCTGTGACTGAGGGACTGAGCCGCGCCGTGCAGGTCAGCTCCTCATTAATATACAACCTTCATTATTTTACTAAAACATAAAAAAAAAAAGTGTTGTTCACAACCGTCTATAGGTGAAAAAACACACATCTTTAAAGCCGTTAAAGTCAAATGAGATTATCACAGATTAAACACATTAATCCTGATATAAGAAGAAACAAATTAACTTTAGCTGTGTTTGCTAACGATTGCTCAGACTTTTTCTCTCTGTACACAAAAGTTTACACATATTAACACTTAGGAGACATTAATATATATTCTCAAACCTGTTACTCCTGCATAATTTAAAATAAAAACGCTTTTTATTTATATAAATCACACTGCAGCCCTGGTTGAAGGAGTTAGCATGACTAGTTTAAACACCCATGAAAACCAACATCAGCTTTATTTTATCCAAAGCTTTGACCTGCGAGTGATGGATTTGTGTTCACACTTAGTTTGTTTCTTCATGAGACTCTGTCAGTTTTTCTTCTACATTGTGTTTCTAAACATATTCTGTTGTGACTTGTCCTCCTCAGGCCATCCCCCCGTTGGAGTTTACAGTGAAAAATGACAGGATCAGTCTCGTGTTTGTCGAAGCCACCATCTACAACCCGATGGTTGCCAAAGGGAACATCTGTAAAGAAATGAAGGTGTTTCCAGCCGAGTGCAGGGGAAGAAGATGCTCGTATAAAGGGAAGCTGGTGGTAAGTCAGTCCAGCATGTATAACGGCTGGTTAGCGAAGGATCCAAACAACACGAGAGACAGAGTGGAAGACTTCATATCATGTTTTCTCAGGCGGACATCAGCTGGTCAGGTCAATGGAGTCCCCAAAGGCATCATCAAACAGTCCCTGGGTCAGGTGCCAATCATGGTCAAGTCCAAGCTGTGTAACCTCCATGGTATGTCTCCTAAGGAGCTTGTCGAACACCACGAGGAAGCAGAGGTGAGGCAAACATTCATATCATTTATTTTAGATAATCTGAAATGATTTATATGCACCCATGTTAACTCACTCTTAAACATTAACAGGAGATGGGAGGTTATTTCATCGTGAACGGGAACGAGAAGGTGATCAGAATGTTAATCATGCCGAGGAGGAACTATCCCATCGCCATGTCAAGACCAAAGTGGAAGAGCAGAGGCCAGGGATACACTCAGTATGGTAAATATTACTTTTCACATGATGTAGAATAGTTATAGTGATGCAGTTATGGTCAGCAGTTGAAGCTGTTTATCTTTTAAAATGAATCATCTTTTTTTTTTCCCACACAGGTATTTCAATGCATTGTGTGAAGGAAGAGCACACAGCCATCAATATGAACTTACATTATCTAGAAAATGGGACTGTGATGCTGAACTTCATCTATCAAAAAGAGCTTTTCTTCCTCCCCCTCGGCTTTGCACTCAAGGTAGCGATCGAGCTTTAGTTATTAAGCAAAAAGAGAAGAAATGACTGAATATTCTTGAAATATTCATGTTCTTTGTTGTGTCTTGCAGGCGCTGGTTGACTTTACAGACTTCCAGATCTACCAGGAACTGATCAAAGGCCGTGAGGACAATTCCTTCTACAAGAGCTGTGTGTCAGAGATGCTGCGTGTCGTCATTGAGGAGGGTTGCTCCAGTCGCAGCAAGGTGCTCAACTATCTGGGAGAGCGCTTCAGAGTTAAAATGAACCTTCCTGAGTGGTACACAAACGAGCAGTGTGCCAGCTTCCTGCTAAAGTAAGTTTTTTACAACGGATGGAAGTGACATTTCTTAGCGATTTCAGTTTTTTGTGGCACATTTTGTTTCAACTTCAGTTCTGTTGTTCTGTTTTGCTCAGTGAGTGCATCTGTATCCACCTGAAGTCCAATGTTGAGAAGTTTTACCTGCTCTGCTTAATGACGAGGAAGCTTTTCACATTCGCCAAGCAGGAGTGTATGGAGGAGAACCCGGACAGCATTACATGTCAGGAAGTGCTCACTCCTGGTCGGCTCTACCTCATGTTTCTAAAGGCAAGTCGCTGCAGTCAGTCATTTTAACAAACGGTCATTTGCTGAACAGAAGAAAGGAAATTTTAAAGGCAGAAATAAAGCACAATGTCTGTGATTTAACCACTAAAATGTCTTCACAGGAAAGACTGGCTTCTTGGTTGGTGTCTGTGAAACTGTCCTTTGACAAGAGAGCCAGTAAACTAAATGGAGGCTGGACCTCAGAAAACATGATGAAGATGTTCAACCTGGGCACCGAAGTGACCAGAGCCTTTGAATATCTACTGGCCACCGGGAATCTCAACTCCAAAACAGGCATGATCACATGAGTTGACTATGAGTAATTGACACACACACACACAGAAGCTAATTTGTTAAATAAATGTTGTTTTTGACTCCAGGTCTCGGCATGCTGCAGAACACAGGCCTGAGTGTTGTAGCCGACAAACTCAACTTCATCCGTTACCTTTCCCACTTCCGCTGCGTGCACAGAGGAGCAGCGTTCGCCAAGATGAGGACCACTTCTGTTCGTAAGCTGCTGCCGGAGTCCTGGGGCTTCCTGTGTCCCGTCCACACTCCGGATGGAGAACCCTGTGGTCTTATGAACCACATGACGGCCAGCTGCGAGATAGTGGCCCAGACGTTGCCCACTATATCTCTGCCTGCTCTGCTGTGCTCCCTCGGTGAGTTCTTGCTTCAAATTTTAAGTTTTAAATGAGTTTTAAAGTTCATGTCATCAGACTGAATTGTATTTTTGTTACATCGTTCCTCCAGGTGTTACTCCAGTGGATGGATCTCCTGGTCAAGCATATTCAGACTGCTACCCTGTGGTCATTGATGGGGCCGTTGTTGGCTGGCTGCCGGCTGAATTAGCCCAAGTTGTGGTCGACTCACTGCGTAGGTTCAAGGTAAGAATAGAGAGTAAAATATCAAACAGCTGTACTGTGATTTTTATGCACACAGAAAACATTAATTTAATGTTTAAATTGATGTTCAGGTGCTGAAGGAGAAGAAGATCCCTCCCTGGACTGAGATCGTTCTAGTTCCCAAAACAGGCAAAGCCAGTATGTACGCAGGCCTGTTCCTCTTTACAACACCCTGTCGTATGATGCGTCCTGTACGTAATTTAGCTCTTGGGAAGGAAGAGTTAATTGGCACCTTTGAACAAGTACGTATTAACTAGATGAATTTTGTTAAGTTAGATATCTGATCTTTATCTGGAGCAGCTGAAATGATTATTTAATCATGTTTTTCTATCTTGCTGCAGCTTTATGTTAACGTTGGAATCTTGGAGAATGAGATTGAGGCAGGAGTGACCACACACCAGGAACTGTTCCCTCACAGCATGTTGAGTGTGGTGGCGAACTTCATCCCCTACTCAGACCACAACCAGAGTCCTAGGAACATGTACCAGTGTCAGATGGGTGAGTAACAGATCACCATTAGAAACCACGCACATGTAAACATCAACAAGGTGTTTCATATTTTCTAATTCCTTGACTGCATTCTCTATGCAGGAAAACAAACTATGGGTTTCCCTCTGCACTCATTCACGGATCGCTCAGACAACAAACTGTACCGGCTCCAGACGCCACAGAGCCCCCTGGTGAGGCCCTTCATGTACGACCACTACAACCTGGACAACTACCCCAGCGGAACAAATGCCATTGTGGCGGTCATATCATACACAGGCTACGACATGGAAGACGCAATGGTGAGACAAGAGTTACGCTGATATTTCAGCAGATACAATGTGGAGCTAATGCATTAATTAAAAAACTAATTGATACCATACTCCTTTTAGATTGTGAACAAGTCATCATGGGAAAGAGGCTTTGCCCATGGGAGCATCTACAAGACTGAGCTGGTGGATCTGGCAGAGAAGGTGAGGGGAGAAGACGGTGTGGTGTTTGGGACCAAACCAGGTGACCCAAAACAGACTGATAGACTGGATGCTGATGGACTGCCTCACATTGGATCAGTGCTTAAGTACGGAGACCCTTTCTACAGCTACATCAACCTAAACACTGGCCAGACCTTCATCAACTACTACAAGTAAGTCAAAATTTGAAGGACAATATTCAGTGGTTAAATTCTGTGTGTTTTAGTCAAACTTTAAGAACTACAGTCAGTGATGCGTTTCTTCATTACTTTCTTCCAGGAGCCAAGAGGCCTGTGTAGTGGACAACATAAAGATCTGCAGCAACGACAATGGTTCAGGACATTTTAAACGTATCTGTATTACCGTACGAGTGCCACGAAACCCCACCATCGGTGACAAGTTCGCCAGTCGCCACGGTCAGAAGGGAATCCTGAGCCGCCTGTGGCCAGCTGAAGACATGCCCTTCACAGAGAGCGGCATGACCCCTGACATCCTGTTCAACCCCCACGGCTTCCCCTCCCGCATGACCATCGGGATGCTGATCGAGAGCATGGCTGGCAAGTCTGGCGCCCTGCACGGCCTGAGCCATGACGCCACGCCCTTCACTTTCTCAGAGGAGAATTCGGCGCTGGAGTACTTCGGTGAAATGCTGCGGGCTGGCGGCTACAACTACTACGGCACAGAGAGGCTCTACAGTGGACTGAGCGGCCTGGAGCTAGAGGCAGACATCTTTATAGGAGTCGTCTACTACCAGCGGCTGCGTCACATGGTCTCTGACAAGTTTCAGGTGAGGACGACGGGAGCACGAGACAAGGTGACCAACCAGCCTGTGGGAGGGAGGAACATCCAGGGAGGAATCCGTTTTGGAGAGATGGAGCGAGACGCCCTGCTGGCACACGGTTCCTCCTTCTTGCTTCACGATCGCCTCTTCAACTGCTCCGATCGATCGGTGGCTCAGGTGTGTATCGACTGTGGCAGTCTCCTCTCCCCCCTGTTGGAAAAACCACCTCCCTACTGGTCCTCAACGCGCCACCGTAAGACTGTTTGCACCTTGTGTGGCAAAAGTGACTCTATTGACTCGGTGTCTGTTCCTTATGTCTTCCGCTACTTTGTCGCCGAACTCGCAGCAATGAATATCAAAGTCAAATTAGATGTTAAGTGAAGTATACATGCCTTAAATAAGAAGACTAACAAATCAAAAGAATGTGTCGTATTATATTGTGTTCAGATGGGTCTTGGCTACTTTAATTAACCATGCTACAGAGGACAAATATACTGTACAGCCATGATGCGTTGGAAAGAGGCAACTGCTTGAAAAGTTGACCTTATTTGTGAAAAGTATTTTATTAGCCACAACTTTTAGAAAATGACCAAGCAGCAGCATGAGATTGAATGAATGTGTTGACATCTTCTGTCAGTGTGTTAAAATAATCCAAAGGTCTTTTGTACAGTCACTCTGAGTGTTCAATAAAAACAAAGTGCTGTTCAACTACTGTGTTCTCATGCTGATCCTTAAAGTGCTGCATCATTCAAGTGAGTTATTCAAGAACAAGTACCAAACCTCCATAAAAGTAGAAGTTCTACTTTAAAAGCCTCAAGTAAAACAATTTAAGAATCTGCTTACATTACTAAAAGAAAAAGTCCCTCTGTAAATGATACTGTGTATTTACATATTACATCATTAGTGTTAATGCATACCCAGTGTTTACTGTTGTATTTGTTTGAGGTGTAATTTGCTTTTATAACAGAATATGTTGTACATTTCAAATAGTAGGGACTGTAGGAATGTAAGGACAGCACTCAAAGTGATGTTTATAAAGATTTGTTGAACAGCATAATGCTCCCTCTGCTTAAAGCAAGTAAAACATACCAGGCTGAAAGATGTTCCAGTTCAGATCACAACATTCATCTTTAAAATGTTTCCATAATTTAAAATATAAGCAACACCCACATGTGGTTTCAGTCAACAGTTCTTATTGTAGTTGTGCCAGAATTTGTGGCAGGTCTAACACAGTAGGGATGGTGTAGTCTGGTTTCACTGAACCCTCTGGGACAGCACTTGAACTGCTGATCCAAACTGTGGCTCGTACTCTGGCATTAAAACCTCCCTGAATATCTGTGTCCAGAGAGTCTCCGACCATCACACACTCCTGTGCCTCCACACCCAACATATTAAAACACAATGTGAAGATCGAGAGGAACGGTTTCTGCTCTGCGTGTTCTCCCCCGATCACAACTGCATCAAAGAACTCCTCACATTTGACTGTCTCCACTTTCTCTCTCTGGGTCTGTGTTTCCCCGTTAGTCAGCAGCAGCAGCTTATAACTGGGGCGCAGTTGTTTGAGGAGGCTGCATATTTGAGGGGACAGACTGAGAACCTCGAGACGACTGTTTTTCCACATGAAGTAGCACTGTGCTGCCAGCGAGGGTGTAGCACTATTGCCCACAGTCTCCTGGATGCTCTCCGCCCAGTGACCCACTCGTACCTCATCTATGGATTTGCCTGCTGCCGGGTCAAAACTCTCGTGGAAAAGCTTTTGCTTGAACTTGTCACAAATGCAGGTGATGGTGTCGTCATCGAGATCCAGTGTGGTCTTCAGGAGTTCTCTAGTCTGCAGGTCACACACAAAAACACAATTAATCTGTTATCAAAAAAATTTTACTCCCTGATTTCCCAAAGACATTGGCTGTAAAAATCATCCCATAGTGGCCAGGCCCTAGTAAATATTCATTCTTGGTAAATTCCAATGTGCAAGAAAACTGACACACATCAGCTTTTATTCCTAATTTCTTCACATATTCTTTACATCATGGATGTTGAGCAGAGCTCAGATGGGAATAATGTGACAATGAATAAATCCATGTACTAAAATAAATGAATAAGTGATTAAAAAGACAAACAATGCGACATCACTCTCCCATTATTATGTTTCATGTTGGCATTTACTGTAAAAAAAAAAACAAAAAAAAACTCCATTACATCAGTGAATCAGTTCATTAGTTCATTCACCTTTAATTTATTCCCTTTTTCAAATCAAAATGTCGGCCACAGGTTAGAGACTTAAATATAGTTTTTGTAACAAAGTACTTTTAGTTCTTTACCAGTGCGGATAACAATGCCACGTCGTAATCTAAACACAAACATAATAATTTTCATTGTATGAATAAACTGAAACTTCCGTAGCTGTGTTTTCAGGCTGATATATTATAAAAATTCAGACTGACATGACAGTGGAGCAGCAGCTCCTCCTACTACTTTACATGACCACAACGTGAGCTGACGTTAACATCACACGACACACGAGGAATATCCACAATTATCACCTTCTGTATCGCGACTCCACCAGCCCGACTCGTTTCAATCAGCGTGTTGTCCAAGTCAAACAATATTGCCTTCACAGTAGTTTTGTCTGTTTCCATCGCTGGAGCTCGCTGTCATCGATCGGTTACACGTAAAACACCGGCCGTTTGAATGCGGAAGAACTTCCGGGTAAAATGCATGACGGGAAATTTAAGTCTGATAAATGTTCAGCGCGTGACACTTTCGTCCTCTAGAGGGCGCTAGTAAATAAAAATACAAGTTTAATATTTTTCAAGCAGTGAAGAACTAATTTGACCTCATGTTATAATGAATCATCAAGGTAACAGGTTTAAGTTATTGTGGACTATTTTTTTAATGAAACGACTTCACTAAAAGCAACAAATAAATTAAAGTTTTAATGTTTAATATATAAAAAAAAATTGTTTATTTGAGTCACTAGTGCCAAAACCTTTTGTTTTTAATTGTTGTTTAAATAATTTTTTTTATAAAATTTGTGAATAAATGTACAAACAGAGCAGCTGGCCTCATTTTATCACAGTGATTTTCAGGAAGCACACACCATTTTCCGTAATGGTCCACAATGGACAGGTTTTCCATTCATTGGCGAATGAAGCGTGGCCTGAGCCTGATTATGTTACTCATCAAAAGTATTTCTAGAAAGTTGACAATGATCAAACAGCACAGGAAACAATCAATGTCATCACTTGTTTAATTAAACGTCCTACGTGACTCTTGACCATGGATATTGCCAATTTAAACACATATTCCGTGACACGCACTCTTTCAAAATCAAAACATGTCTCAGTTCTTATGCAACACGTTTTTAAACTCGCTCTCTCATCTGGCAATGGGCCAGAGGTTCACACGCAACTGTGTGCAGGCCTGTTGCAGTAGTGCACCAAACCCAATTAGAAATCACAACAGACTTTTTCTGACTTCACCTGAGAGGGAGAGGATACTGACTCCAGATCAGGTGTTGCAGTCTTCAACAGAAGCCTGACCTAATTATTGCAATTACCGTTTGCAGAAGAAATGTGAAATAAACCATAAATCAAGGAAGTGCGGTCTAACATGCTGTCATATGTCAGAACAAACAGCACCTGTTGCTCGCATGCAAAGGAGGAATATGCTTGTTTAAAGGGAGGCGTGCAGCAAATTAAGTCAAAAGCCATTTTTTTTTATCACCCTCAAAAAAGGGAAGAGAAACATAAACATTGAATGTGTGAGGAGAAAACTTACAACTATGAAGACGGAATTCCCCCTTTCATGTGAAGGAAAAGGAAAAAAAAGAAAAAGAAAACGACTTCCCTAACTGTCTGTGTAGGGACTTCCAAGAAAGTGCAGGTATCTGAGGGACCAGTGAGGTCTGGTGTCTTTGTCTGCACGACACCATTCCTCTTTTATCTGTGTGGGTGGCCGTGGTTGCACATAGTCACATGCAATCGTTCAGCTAAGCATGAATTCTCTGCAAAAGGCCAATTATTAAGGGTGTTGTTTCACGAAATTTCTGGGCCTGATCTGTTTCTTATCTATGGTTGTGTACTTGTGTTTAAGAGGATAAAGAGAACACATCTCCTTGTTCCTAATGGGTCATTTTGGATCAGGCCCAAACAGGACAAGTGTAATGCCCCAGAGAGACAGGTGAGTCTAGACTATCGGAGATAGAAGCGTATTATTTTGGATTCAGAGGGCTGGTTTTCTCATGTGCTTGAATTAATGGCATGTACACTGAGGAGAATGTGAGCTGTACGTGACACCACAAGTGAGCAGGTTGCCAATCAAGATATGAGGATTCCCTCACAAAGATATAGCTCATTTGTGCCATTCTTGACCCGGTGACACTAAAATTCTTTATCATTGATCATTAAACAGCTCTAGAATATTGGACATTTTTAAGATCTTTAAAGATATGGATCAAATATGCCAGTGATGATAAATGGCACGTAGTTGTCCTTTTTTTTGTCAAGGTGATTCCATCAAGCCTTGTGTGACCATACACACACACACACACACACACACACACACACAGATGTGAGATTTTATCGAGGCCAGGGGAATGTATGAACTACAGTCTAAATAGAGAAACACTGGTGTGCCTAATGGAACTTGTCATGGTAACGGGGGGGAGTCTGGCAACCTGCACGTACACACAAACAAAAACAACACGATCTGGGGCAGGATGGTGCCTCTTCAGGCGGTTATGCAACGCTCTCCACGATCAAGGGGCGATATGCTTTTCTGTAACGCTTATATAAATTGTGTGTTTGGAGGCCATCAGGGAGTCACATCTTAATGGTGGCTACTAATACATCAACATAAAATAGCCTTTGTTGTACATGAACTGATGTGTGGGTACACTGAGTGTTGGTCCTCATGTAAAGACCGGATCTCCAATTGTTGCCTGGCAGGTTTCCAGAGCATCCTATAGCCCTCCTACCCCCCTTGCCTGTGCGCTGATACACCTGAGTTCTCCTGACCGGCCACTGAACCAGTGCAGCATCAGGGAGTGAGACAAAATATGTGTGGTCACTGGAATAAAGCCTTGAGAGTGCAGACCCTGGATGATCATCTTGTCCCAATCTAGTCCTGGCTGGAGCAAAATCAGTTTCTGGAGGGGGAGTGTGCGTGTGCATACGTGTATTAACACTCACACTGTAGAGAAAAATCTAAATGTAAGATCTTGAGGATAAAAAGTTAGTCTGCTAATAATGTATGTAAATATATATATATATATATATATATATATATATATATATATATATATATATATATATATATATATATATATATATATATATATATATATATATATATATATATATTGTTGATAAGTACAAATAAAAAATACAAATCAAAACCAAAACACTTGAGGTAAAATGGCAAGCAATATTTCTTATTTTTCAAAACTATAAAATATACTTTTTGGGAAACAAAAAAGACTAGAGAATAAAGTCACAATCAAATGTTTAAATCTTCCATCTCAAACTGTAGACAATATGCAATTATTGTTATGTAATGCAATTTATTGCAAATAATCACCCAACGGATACAATATTTCACAAAATAAAAAAACAGCTTCTTTTTTATACTTGTCATCTGTCTTCACTTCATTTTACAAGATCATCTCTTACAGTGAAATAAATCACATAATTGAACTGAGGTGTTAAAATGTGTGTAAAAAAAAAAAAAATATCTGTGACTTAAAGTGATGTATGAGTCGGATTTCTGTCCAACACAAGACCAACAAGTCGCAACAACCTGAATGATTCCTCTGGCACCGTCTCTGCTGGCGTGTCATAGACACAATTAATAATCTAACATGTTAACACGAGAGAGACACATAAACTAAACCAAGTCCAACGTCTGTTAAAGTTACTGTAATAATCCTGTATCTGTGACTTTGCCTTCATAGCTCACAAACACAATTGTGATTTTTCTAAATCAGAAACCACTGAACATTTATCCACTTATTAACAGTTCATTAGTGATCATTTTGGCTATTTTTTTTTTTTTGAGCTGACTCATCTGTAGGCATGATTAATCTGTAATAAATTCAATTGTGTGTGTGTGTGTGTGTGTGTGTGTGTGAGCAGTGTGCGAACCCCACCATGTCACTGTATCCCAAAAGTGCAATTTTCAGGCTGACTGGACGAGCACGAGATGGGACAGGCTGAGACAGGTGACTGCAGGAGATGTATCAGAAGCTTTGATGCTTCTCTCTGACACACGCAAAGCAAACCACAACACAGACACAACTTGCTGTTACCATGTCAGTAATGCTGTGCGAAAAGCAATGTAATCTCTTATCAAAACATATTGCATGTCAGGCTTTTCAGACCCAATGTGGCTGTATTAAGATTTCACTTAAAGGAAAAATGTTTGGCTCCTGATTTAAAAGAGGAAAAAGGACTGATGCAAATAATAATGACATTTAAAATACAGTAAAAGAGTCACAGTGTTGTGACAAAGATTTGACTGAAACCGAAAGAAAAGGTCAAAAAAAAAAAAAAAAAAAAGCAACTAATCACGCAATTTGCTGAAAGTTGTGTGAGACGCCGTCATCTTTATACTATTACTTCCCTGTGTGATTCTGAAACACTGACATCATGGGTTTGCGCACAACATTTGCCTCGGAAAAACCCTAAAGGTACATTTAGAAAGTTGAGACATTTCAATGAAGTGACAGATGACTGCTCATACAAGGTTCTTGGAGTTCAGTTGTCTTTTGAAGGCAAGTAAACTGACGATACAATCAAATAAAACCTGTCAGTTTAGATCAGTGGAACAAAACAAAGTGTAAAATTTTTCTGTTTTTTTTTTTTTTTTTTTTTTTTTAAATAATAAATTCTTTGTAATTTTGAATTCATAATAGAAAAATGAAATCCATCCCTGATTCCCCCTTTTTAAAATGCATATTTCATATGCATTTTAAAACTTCATTGTTCATATATGCTGGGTTATAGGTGTTTATACTTTTCTGATCTGTTGACATAAAAATTCAGGTTTCTCTAGCTAAACCTTATTATGTTCATTTTTAAGCTTAAGTATCTAAGCTATGCTAAGCTATGTAAACTGGCTGATGGCTGTAACTGCAAATGGTTTGGTATCAATCCTCCAATTTAACTGTCCAACTATCCTTTTAAATGTAATTGTTTAAGTAATTTGAAGTGAAACAACTGAAAAAAAGTCTATTTAACTCATTTTGTGGATTCACTTTCTCTAGGTCTTCATAAGAAAAATAAAATTTTGGGAGGGGTTTATGAATCTATCAGAAAGAAACCTGGGGTAGGAAGGATTACAATGTGAAAAAGAAAGTGACAAAAATAGATTGGACTATTATTGGTGCAGATTTTCCTAGTTGATATGGGCTGAAAGAAAAGAAGGATATCACCTTACTGCTCTTGGACAGGTTGGTATTTGTCAAATGGTTGGAGTTGGCTATATCACTATTACATTTTATATCAATATTTCCACTGGCAGAAAGGGGAGACAGAAGTTCCACACTGGATGAAATTACAACCCATTGTCTATTTAATCAAAGCTAAAGGATAAACAGTGGAATACAATGAGAAAATACATGAATTCTTGATTTATTAAACTATAATAAATGACCTAGAGACCATTTTCATTTCTATGTATTTTACATCCAACTTGCTGGGCTGATCAGACATGGGCCATGGTTTGGATGTTAATGCTCATGCTATTTGCATTAATAATTCAATGTATAAATGTCATCTCTTGCACACCTTGTAGCCAATATTACACTGCCACCTCCATGTTTCACCGTGCAGTCAGTGTAATCCTCGAAGCAATGCTTTCCCATTTAGACTCAGTGTGTAGCGGCTGATTTACTTTGCTCTTCCTAAAATGCCTGAACACTGATGCAGGACAATCTGGTTCTTTATGTTTTCTTTTGTTTTCAGGCACTTCTTTACCACGTGGACTCATGTTGAATTAGACACAACACAGGCCAACACTAAGTGATCTGGGGTATTCACAGGTTATTTCATAACCTTGTTCATGCAGTTATACTTTATAAGAAATCACAGGTCTAATCACATTTGACGTCCATATTTTCAATGCAGTAAGTTTTTTTAGACAGTGTGAGTATTTTCCTAGCTTTGTTGTGTTTAAAATGAGGGTAAACTTATTTAAGACACATAACGTGTTAAGAAAGAAGACATTGGTCTTTTCTTATATATTCTGTCATGTGCCCATGATTTACATTGGACACATTTCCAGGTTTCTGCTCAAGGATGAGAAAACAAATCCAATCAAGATTTCCCTTGCCCCTTCCTTTGCACTCTTTGATCGGATCATGATGTGCGATGCAGAAATGAGTGAGTAGAAAGAACAGATGGTGTGTAGCTCCTGGACTCTGACTGCACACTTCCCATTTGAATGTTTCCTTTTTTCCTCAAGGAGGAGTGTTGATGACATGACATGCTCTGTGTCAATTGCAGAGGTTTAAAAGAGGCTTCCAGATGGAGGGTCTGGCATTGACGTAGAGGAGACATGACTCCATATGGACTCTGTGTCATTCCTGCCTGTCCTTGTCTATGGGTTCACTGTGAGATCATTCACCTTTCATGTCCAACACACAACTTTTTACTTTTACTGTAACATGAAAGAATGCTTTGTAGAAAATATGATTTCTATCTGTTAATAGTCTCTCTTTAACATACATGAATCTGTGCAGATAGTCAAACATAGATACTACAGATCCCTTGCTGATGCACTACCAGTGTCTAATGTTCACTGTTCTGTTCACTGCGCCAAATATTTCTGATTTATAATTGTACGTGCTACTTGTCTAACTGTCACGGAGATATTGCCAAATCTGGTTTGATTATTTACTGAGATATAAATAGAAGACAACGGTGTCACACCCACACAGACACAGAGAGATGTAACAATGACATACTTTCACACATGTAGATGCACAAACCCACATGTGCTCAGTGTAAACTGTTGTATATTTGTTAGACAAAGAAAAAATAAATATTCTCTAAATATTGAAGTAATATTTAGTAACAGATACACCTCTACAAGGATGTATGAATACGATATGAGTGTTTCAGTGTAATTAAATGAAAAGTATTAGGTGTTTATAACATCACGATTAAAAAGTCTTTTAAAAAAATCATTAATTTATGTCTATTCATTGTTATGATGTTCAAATTTTGGGTTCATGATTGCATACAGCATGACACAATAGCAGCATATTAATAGGATATGCACAACAGAGGTTGTGGTAATATAAAATCATAATATGAATATGATCATGGTTTCTCAGTTGGAAAACTCAACCTCTTACAGTAGTGACTGTATAGCCAGGGGATCGCCACCTAGTACGTCCACTCAATTTCTCATTTAGTTCCAGCACAAAGTGAAACGATGTGAAAGCATCTGACGCATCAGGCTAGTGACTATATGAATTCAAGTTCTGTCATCACATAACTGGAACAAGTAGATCTTGTTTCCATGGTGATGGAGACAAGCTTGCTCCAAACTACACTAGCAGGTTCCCATTAACACACCAGTGCAAACAATGTGTAGGATGAAAGAATCTGCAACATGAACTAACTTAAAGTTAGATCTACAGCATATGTAGAGAAAAAAAACAAAACAATTGACTGCTTTTTTAAGGATAGTCTTACATCTAACCACTCAAGACTTTTGGGAGTGCCATTGAATTACATTCCTCATTGAACATCCTGGGGGTCTTTTCTCAATCTCATGAGAGAGGCAGGATCCCAGATGCTGATAAGGGCTGGTGACAGACGGCCACCAGGGAGGCTGATAGCCAGACCCTTCTTTTATCTCACTTGGCTGGGAGGAAAAAGACCTCTGACCTGGCCCGCAGATGCTCAAGAGAAGCTTTGTTGTCGACATGGCATGGCAGCACCAGTGGACAACAAAGAGGCCCTCTCTGCTGGGCAACAACCTTCCCATTTTCATACGTATCATGTGCTCCGAGGACAGGTACACCTGTGTTTCTGTAGATCAGTCGATGATGTGGGTAGAGCTGCAGTGTTTATCTCCTTTTATATGGCTGAGGGAGATCAAATGATCAGTCCCGTTACGGCCCACTGAGTTTGCACATCACAGTATTGTAGTAATAATAAACTTACACTATGTAGTCCTCAAGCAGAGTGTGCAGCGAGTTATGTAGGGAGGCATTAAGTGGTTGGTTTGTAGGGTGGGGAGAAACATGATATAAAATTTATAGTTAAAAAAGCTTAGCTTACTAGGTAGCCATTTAAACAGCAATCATTAATGTTTTTAGATTTAAATGTATCAAACGATTATGTGTAACATGAAATTTGTTGTTCCTGAGGACTCAGGAATAAACTCAGTCACAACTATCATCAAACTCTGCTCCAGCTGCAACAGGATCTGTTTGAAAAGCCAGAAAAGCTCATTTAAATTAACATAAGCCAACATTAGGCTGTCTATTATTCCATTTATTGAAGAGCAGTTGGTGAAATGTATGAGCAGGACATAGAGGAGACAACAGAAATCTCTGCCAAAAAGAGTTCAAAGACTTATATGTCAAATATGTAAAACAGATAAATTTGATGATGTAATGTTGGTAACGGTTTCAGTGTTGTGTGTTGTCATAAATGCTCAATTATCTAAATCCAAGAAACTGCATTGCTATTTCCTAGAAAAACAAGTAAAAGAATTTCGTAATGAAAGATTACACAGAAGCTAGCACAGCAGCAGCTAACCCAGATGATCATTTCAGGGCTTTGTTTGCTTGTTCACCTCAGTTCAACTGCCCACAACTGGTCAAAAAAAAAAAAAAAAAAAAAGAGATTCTTAGACAGATTGTTGAGGTGTCAGCAGTGAAGTAGGTGTTGTACCATTGTGGTAAAGTGGGAGCTGAACAGGAAGACAAAACTCAGTCAGTCAGTTTACCCAACTTTGGTAAACTCACCAATGTTCATGAGTTTTAGATAAAGACTGAACAAATTATATTGAATACACAACCAGCTGAAAAGTTTCCCGTGCCAGGTGTTCTGGGATCTGACTGAGATATAGGGTGAGGAATGTGGACCTCTGGGGGTGGTTGCTGCTCCTTTGTATAGAAAGGAGGATGTCTGCCGGATGTTCCCATCACGTCCAACTGGTACGAGACCTCAGGGTAGACCCAGAACACAGTGGAGAGGTTACATATCTCATCTAGCATGGGAAATGCCTCGGGATCTTCCAGGAGGAGCAGGTAAACTGTTTCTATTGAGAGCAACACCCGGACGTTACTTTGCTCCAGTCACTATTATAAAAAATGAATGGATGCATTTGAAAGCAAATGTAGGGTATTTTAAAATCTTGAAAGTATAAAACCTATAATAATAGTTCAGCAAATTAATTCACTGATTTAGCAAATGTTAACATTATTCACCAGCACCTCCACTGCTTCAGAATTTGGAGAATTTTAACAAACCAATTCTTCATTTTATAATTTAGTTTAGTCTTATCACGAAAGATGCATTTCAGACCAATAAATCAACCTGAAGTAAACACTGATATTCAGCCAACATCAACATCAACATTGATGATTGTGATTTCTTAGAATTCCTGTGGTGTATCCTGAGGGTACATAAAGTACGTGTTTAAAAAAAAAAAAAAAAAAGAGATGCTTTTAGGGCTGAGATCATTTTCCATGACTAAAGAATGGTGAGTAGACTGGTGATGATGTGTTTGGACTTGGGTTTGGTATGGTGTGCTTGTAAGCTAATGATGTCCCAGACTATGGCTACATTCCTGGAACGTTGTTAGTGAGTCAAACTGGCTCACACAGGGAACGGTATGTTTGAACACACATAATTGTTGGGTGTTATTGGCTAATCCTGCCACTGGATTATCGTCATCATGACATTCATCTGTGCATTACACAACAAATATGTATATTGTATCAGACTGAATCACCACTGCTCTGTCCTGTACTGTTGCATGTGCAGTTTTATGAATGAGAAGACACTAAATTGACATACAAAGACACTTAATACTTAATACTGTTATTATTTGCAATCTTAACATCTACAACAGGATAATAAGAGATCTATTTTTGAACAAAATAAACCAAGGTGAAGGTTTTTTTGGTAACTTATTAGATTATAGACTCTAGACTTATTAGGCTAGCAATTTTAAATTCTTCAGATAAGGTCCAACTACATAGTGTTGATACACCCATGGATGAGGATGCAAACACATTCCCTCAGTGCCTTTGACCTCAGAAAACAGAACAGAGAATTATTTTTTTTTTCTCCCCATCCAAATCCAAAACCAGGAAGTTGTAAATAGTTTGATAAAAAGAGACAGACAAAATGGCACCACAGTGTTGTTTACTGTACCTGTCCTGACGGTTATTTTCCAACAAAACATCAAAGAGGCAAACTGAGCCAACTGTGCAAACACAATGGCAGCCACCAGTGAATACATCACTGTTAAAAATAGAAATGTGGCAATATCACGTACTGCACAGGTAGACAATCATTTTTTTTGTAAGGAAGTTGTCAACTGGTGCATGGGGGAGGGTGGGAAATGCAGAGCGTGAACACACTGAGTTTTATTTTGTCAGCATTACCCAGGAGGTTTCTTCTTACTCTTTCACACAAGGTTCCAGTTGAAGTGGTTTGCTTCATTTCCCAGGGTGGTACACAGATTGCTTTACTACACTTAAATGCTTGTACAAACACACTATTCATGGTGATGACATTGTTGCATGAAGGTAGAGTCACGTCACGTCACGTCACGTAGTACTTAAGTGGGTGCTATTAAAATCTGTTGGATAGCAAGATAATTGAGATTTATAATAAAAATAGTGCGTATTTATCACCTATTATATTTGGTTAAGTTACTGTTTTTAATGATGTTTTACTCTTCGTTTTGCACGTTCTTGTCGTATTATCTTATTTATGATATATTTAACCTGGAGTGGAGGAAAAAAGTAACATGTTGATATCAATTGGCAACGAGTAAACAGATCAAAACAAAGGTCTGTCAC
This sequence comes from Polydactylus sextarius, assembly GCA_016801845.1. Lineage (NCBI taxonomy): Eukaryota > Metazoa > Chordata > Actinopteri > Polynemidae > Polydactylus > Polydactylus sextarius. The sequence goes on along the minus strand of CM028911.1, from coordinate 4,246,228 downwards.
TAAGTCCTGTGGAAAGTGTTAAATTCAGCACATATATGTCAACACCCAGAAAGGACTGGCAGGGCTTACACAACACAATAGGAAGCTGTCAGTGCCACCATTAGCAGTCTGGTAATTACCAAACACTTATTTCTGTTGTACTCCTGTTGTAGGAGGTCTGACTCGAGTATCATGTGAAAAGGCCTTGATCAAAGAGATTATGCTTAAGTGGTGACTCTCAATGAAGTAGCGCAAATCTCAGCATTTGGGAATGAAATAAGGCTGGATTATGGTTAACCATCATGTAAACCCAACAGAAATCAACAAGTATCTTTCCCATGAAAACTCGTAATAGCATGCACCCCATCCCTGGACTATAAATAAATACAATATTAAGCCAAATGGAAATTATGATTAACAAAATACAAGGAATTATTATATGAGCTCAGCATCTCTTGTAACTACGCCCATAATCATACCAATGGATGAGAGAGGATAGAGGGCATTAGAAGCTATACGGATTATGAGAAAAATTTGTTATTTTATACTATAGAGAGAAAGAAATCAACTGTAACCAAAACTTTTCCTGGACTTAACCAACTGTCAGTGGTAGAAACCAACACCTTTACTCAAGTATTTCCATACGCCCACGTCTCTAAGTTTCGAATGAAGTGCTGTACTTTCAGCTTGTGCATTCATTTAACAGCTGGGGTTAGCGGTTACAAGTCAAAAGCTCTGCACAGTTTTCTTTCAGGGACTGAAAAGGGTTGATATCTACATATCTAGTCACGTACATAAATCAACATAAGGGTGAAAGAGATGTCAATCAAACACGGTTTGTACATACCCTCACGATCCTGCTTCAAAGTGTTATATATTTTGTATATAAAATCTTCAGCCAATGTAAAATCTTCACAACAACAACATTAATGTGCTTCTTCAATAGCACCGACGGAGAAGGCACTCTGTATAACTAGTACTCTCCCATAGATACTTACATTTGAAATTCTTATGAACTTTTGCTTGAATAATATTTTAAATGCAGGACATTTACTTAAAATAATGTACAAAGCATCTTTGAATGAAATCATTTGTCAATCATCACTGCTCTTAGGTAAGGTAAAGAATAGCATTAATGTGGCACTTTTATCCAAAGTAGTTGTACATTTTAATTCTCACTTACACTCTCATGCTTGGAAGGCAGTGAATGTACAAGGACATATCCAACCACCTGTTATCTATGGCTATGAGGAGTGCTGCAGCCAGTCTCAGCTGACTTTGAGGGAGGGCAGGATACATCCTGGAGAGGTCGACAGTTTATTACAGGGCTGACATATAGAGATAAACAAACTTTCACACACATAGTCATACCTGCAGGGAATTTAGAGTCACTTATTAACCTATCCTGCATGTTTTTGCAAGAGTTTGAGGAAGCTGGAGAACCTGGAGAAACTGGGAGAACATCCAAACGCACAAAAAGGCTCCTGGCCGGTTTGAACCCAGAACATGAGAGGAAGTAGTTAACTAGTTAACTTTACATACTGTCTGCTCTGCTACATATCAGAGATACAACATGACGGGGTGTTTGCGTAGTGTCCCTTATATAAGTGTGATTCAAACGAAGAATCTGGTTCTGTCAATCTAATGAACAGTCCTCAGATGCAGTGTTTTAGTGCCCAGAGGGCGTCCATGGAGAGTTTAAACCACTGGATTTGACTTTAATACTGAGCACGCTGTAAAACAGGTAGAGGTGTGTCTAGACTGTCAACCATATCCGAAAAGAATCAGTCAACAAAAAGTGTTGCATGAGACAAACAACAGCAAATGACTGTTATTAAGATGATCTGTTACATTTTTAGACCTGTGACATAACAGCTCATAAGACACAAGTGTCTTATGAGCTTTTTTTTGAATAGATGACGTGATAACTCCATTACTTAGTGAGTTTACCCTTCGTCAGTGTGTTGTTTTAACACTGTATCCTTCCTTTTCAGGTGTACATACACTTTAATATGTGATGCTGTTTTGTCTCAGTGATATGTGCTCCCTGCACAACATTCATCTCATTTTTCTGTTGTGCTGTCACCCTAACAACTGTGCAAAAAACAGCCCTCCAGCTATGTCCCACTGAGCTAAGCCCTTCCAGAGCTTTCAGCATGATCTTGATATCCATACGAGCTTGCTGTTTATCTGATATAACAGACTCTAATAGCTACTTCTGAGAGATTCTTCATTAGATATTGCCCCGCACTGCAAATCCTCCCCTCCCTTGCTCAATCTTTTCGTGAGAAGATGGCGCGGCAGAGAGTTGTCAGGGCAGAGCCGCCACACGTGATGGTTGCGCTGTAACAATAACTCGTCGACAGCTCATCTTACCGCTGAACACCCTCATCTGTTCCTATCTACTGAGCAACCAAGGCCAAGTCCCGCTATTCATGAATCATACATAGCCTATGTGCATTTGGAAAACAGGTAAGTAATGTTGTTAATAGAGAAAAGAAAACATGCTTTTTGACTTTATGAATAATATAACACAATAGCTACAAACTCTATGTGCTAATTTTTGAGGTGTTTTTATTGTATTTGTGGCAGCAGAGAAATTCTCCCAGAGGGTGTGTTTGCATGGATACCTGTGCTTTTGAGAGTTAGGAGATTACAGAGCATTGCATGCTTTTGCCGCCACAACCTGGTCCATCCAGTTTGGTGTGTTGTATTTAGTGTGACACACACACACTCTCTCTCTCCATTACCTGGTGACAAACAGGAATGTAAACTACAAAGAATGCTGAGGCACTCAGACACAGAGGGCAGAACACAGACACATTTATGAATGGAAAAGGCCTTTCTCAAATACCATTCATAAATCCACTTGGACGTATCACGCATCATGTGTGAACAAACCGTCGAGAGAGAGAGAGAGAGAGACAACAAGCTGCGCTGTTATGAATTGCATCTCAAGCTAAAACACACACATGGTTCATGCAAACAAGTTGCAATAAGGAAAAGAGGTGCACTGCGAATGCCCTTGCTGCTTCAATCTGCATCCTGTCCGATCCAATCCAAACACAGAGAGGAAGCATATGTTCCTCTAGTCTGTAAAAGTTATCGGAGACTGTCAGTGCACATCAAAGCCCTGCTGAGACAGAAGTAATCCAGAGTGACAGGTCAGCCCCTCACCTCGCTGCCGGAGTACCAAAGCCATGACAGCACTTCTGTTTTTTTCCCCAATCTTAAGTCGGCGAAACAAAACAATCCCACACAATCCTGACAGTGCTTTGTACACTTTGTTAGCGCCTTGACAACCACAGTGGCTGGAATTACATTGGGGGGTTGAACACATAGCATGGAAACATGGGAAATGGAGTGTGGTTTGTGGATTTCTGTGCGACAGATCGTAGGTTGTATGATGCATCACAGCCGTGAGATCTTATTGTGTCACCAGCCGCAGTCGGAGGTCAATCCAAACAAGAGGGACGGACTGATGAAGACCAACTAACGCTGAGATCTAATTAGAGTTCAGTCCGAATTATTAGAGCATGTCGACCGTTGGAGACACCCAAACAGTGGCTGAGGACCAGCACCTTCGTATACTTGACCACAATTAAACCTGTCAACATTTGTATTGTGGGTCAAACTCATAATGATCATCATACACAAACACAAATGTTTTTTCTTCACCCCCCCAACTCCCCCCCCAAAAAAAAGAAAATCCCAAAAAGACCAAATTATTTTGCTGAATATGGTGGATTTATCTAAATTGTTTAGATAAAAAAAAAAAGCACTGATGGGAGAAATATAAAAAATTAACTGAAAATGTAGCTCTGTAAATTCAAAACAATATGCTAAAAGAAGCTAAGATGATTTATTTAAAAAAGACGTCTGAAGTTGTGTTAAGTCTTTGTAAGGCGACTATTGTTGTACCACACCACTGCTGTTGATAAAAAATGGTTCACTGCTCATTCTCCCCCGGCCGTGGATTGATTGTCCTGGTGTGCCCGGACCTCCGCTGTCACCTTTATCTGCAACATGCTGAGGAGCTGTGACATTCTGACAATGTTGTGGCAACATGATGAGAACGTCATGCTTGAGAGATCTGTCGCCACAGTCTCACAGTCAGCTTGGAGACTGTTTTTTTTTTTTTTTTTTTTGTGTGCATGTGTGTGACCGTTTCCTCACAACACAACAGGGGACCACCACTCTTAATGGGTTATTTACTTGGCGATGGTTCTTTTGTCACACGGGCCAAACCACCACTATTCTTCTATCACAACCATCTGGGGCCTTCATTCAGGAGTTGGAGCTCTGGTTTAATTTCCACATAATGAATTGTCAGGTTTATCTACTTTGTTGTTAATAATTAATATTTACTCATTTATTTTGCATCTGGTTGGTTTCATTTTCTGTGATTATTACAGCTTTTTAAATGTCAAAATATATGTTAATATAACCAGGACGGGACATGTATGTGCCAATCAAGTTTAAAAGCTGCAGCTCACACCTGTTATTGCAATATGAGTAATTACATTTCACACATTCATTAGAAAAAGTGGGCCATCCAAAGTCAACATGCATGCACTGTGTGACGCCCATTCCACTCCTAATGCAATAAAACATAAAGAAAAGGCCACAGATTGAGTCGCTTCACACAACACACACCCTCACTAAACAGTGATGGTAATAAATCTTCATATCCTAAGATCTGAACAGCAGCAGAAAGAAACGCTTTGTTGCCAAATTCAACACATATAAAATTAACACCTTAACACTTTTACTTTAACCAGTTTGATCAAATAAAATTTAACAGTATTCAAAGTATTTTTTTGCCCCAAAATACATACATACATACATACATACATATATATATATATATATATATATATATATATATATATATATATATATATATATATATATATATATATATATATATACACACACATATATATATACATATACATATATATATATATATTTAATTAATCACATTTTAACACACAGCTAATGTTAAATTAATACATGTAATGATCTGTTTCGCTCCAACAGTTTGTATAATTATTGATCAAATTAAACAAATGAGATCATAGAACTCTGTGACCTTAGTGTGTGTGTGTGCGCGTGTGTGTGCAGTTGGTTTTTAGCTCAGATGATAAGGTGTGTTTTGCTGTGTCGCTCTGTCTGTATTCCTCCACCCTTCCTTCTCTCAATAGAATCAGATCCGTTGGGACTCGAATTTATTTCTGTCAGGGGTTTTTAGTCACTGTTGGGGGGAAGAGGGATGTGGGTGGAGAGGAAGTAGTTTGTTTCCACTGTAGGTTATAGAAAGATTTTACACAGTGGTATTATTTTTTGTCTTGGTAGCTCTTTTTTTTTTTTTTTTTTAGTATGAAGACCACCCACGTCTGTCTTTCTGTTCTCTGCAGGATGTGCTATCATGTCTAAAATAAATCAGGAACTAATTTTGTCTCGACTCTGACTATGTCTTACGTACATGAATTAATTAGTAGCATGTTATATTGAAACATAACATATTAAAACATGTTGAAATGTAAAACACCAAAATGAAGTGGAGGAATTAACTTGACTTTAAACATAAATATAATATCTTTAATTTACAATTCAAAGAAATAACTAACATAGTTTTTGTTTTCTTTTTAAGAAAAAGCACAAGGTGATTAAATCAAGCACACCTTTTGTTTTCAAGCACAATTTTTTATTCCGGCAAAAAAACATATTTTTGCCAGAGTAGAAAAAAAACAGCTTTAAATTTGATCAGCTGTTATATTATACCATAGCTATTGCATGACATTTTGTGCATGTAAAAAGTTGTTTACTGTTTTTGTTCATAAGAAGTATCTTGGTATTTTTTTTTTTTTACATCAAATTATCATTATTAGTAGCAGTAGTAGTTTTTCTTTTTTTTTAATTTAATTTTTTTTTTTTTAAGAGTTTCAATATTTCCTAATAGTGATATTGATATCACCATTTCCACTCAACCAATAACAACAATAATAATGATGATAATTTGTAAATTGCAATGTTCATCATTCTGATTGATAACACCCCCCTCGGACAATAATAATAAATCCATAATTCAGATGAATGAATGCAGGTTAATTCTAGTGATAAAAATACCAGCATAAACAAAATCCCCAGTAGTGTGATGTAACCAGCCTCCAAATGACACTATCTGATAGATGGTAATGGTGTATTAACAGCAACCACAGGCCCAAAGGACATACCGATCCCCCAGTGAAACAATGAGCTAAGAGCTTACAGTTGAGGGCCTGAATAGACTCATATGGGACCATGAAGGAGGAACCTCATGTGGCTTCCTCTCGCAAGACCTTTGGCAACACAATACCCTCCAGCTGTAAATAAAACTGTACACAACAGCAGTTTATATTAGTTGATAAAAAAGGACAGGATCATATGTACAAATCACACATGTTTAACATAGTAGCTGTAAGTCTTGCTGGCAAAAACGTTTTCTCCAATTCCAACTTGGGGTTTATAATTATTTGTTTTAACATTGTTTGTGCTCTGTAGTGCAGTTTAACTACTGACTTTGAAAAGAAGGTAGCACGTTCACTGAGACAAGTTAGACAAGTTTCAAGAGTCTTTTGCTTCATTTGATTTTCATGCCAAATGGAAATGAATGGAAACTGACAGCTGCTTGAAACAGTGGTATGAATATGTCATCAAAAACATATATGTCAAAACTAGCAGCATAATTAGTTAAATTAATTTGTAACCAGGGGAACTGCAAACATAGGCATTATCACAAAGCTCAAAGTTTAACATATAGGCTTACAGCCAAGAAAATCAAATCCAGTCTTACTTGAAACAGATATTTGTCCTGAGCTTTAGTATTATTTTGTTGTTTTCCAGTCCAAATTGCTTCAGTCAAACAGCAGAGGTCCATCATCAATACATCAAAGGTGAGATAACAGTGAGGCAGCAATTAGCTGCTGATTTCCTGTATCTCCATCCTGACTCTGTGGAACTGCGTTCAACCAAAAAACCCAAGATGAATGAGCACATTTTCAAGATTTTCTTTTCAATTGTTATCCAGGACATCTGGATTTAAAAAAAAAAAAGCCTCAGGTGAGTGTAAACACGCAGGCTGAAGGAACCACAGAAGATCTAAAAACAGCTGGAGCTGGGGAGCATTTCTGGAGATAGGAATGGAGCCAAGACTGTTATCAGGAGAAAGCAGCCCAAAATACGGCACACCGACCGATTACACTGCTTGCGATCGTCTTCCGCTAAAAACAGTCCAACGCACATCATCCCTGTTTCAGCATCGAACACCAAAAAATAAAAATAAGTCCACACAGGCGCTCGCCTGCGACGTTCACTTTCTTGGGCACCCGGATCAGATCATCCCACAGTTGTGTGGCTGAGCATTTTATACACCCTTTGTTTTCACATGACTGGAAAAATAAGTCACAGTTTAATGCTTCAGAGGACTGATGCTGGATTTGTTTGGGCTTTTCCAGCCATGAAGACACAAACATAAGACAACAATTTGTAATGTGATACAAAGACCATCTGAGCCTTTCAATAACTGGGTCATTTACAGGCTTTTATTTTGGTAGTCTCTTGGTTATTGTCATTGCTGTCGTCTGGTTTTGAAGTAGAGAAGAACTATACCAATTTTACACATATTTAGCATTATACAGTCTGTAAGAAGGATTGTATACACTCTACGGTAGCTCAGGAGGGACATATTGACCCTGGTGACATCATCATCCCACAACCAGAGGATGTGGGGTCTGTAATATGCACTTATGAGGCAAGAAAGTTATGATAGAATAAGGTAATTGAGTTGTGTTGTGACTAGTTCTCTCTACAACTGTGGCTTTAAATTTCTACAAATATTTTTATAAATACAATATTAAATCGTTGACAAACCTTTGAACGTCTTACGTCTTTTTCGACATAAGGGGCTCGCCATCCAAAGACCATTGCAAAGTTTTGCCTCTGAGTTTTCTGCCGGGCTAATTATGATCATCACAGGTCTCTGATTTTTTTTTCTTCTGTCAGTGTTGCTGCTGAGTTCGTGCAGGAGATAGAAGCTCCGCATGGAATAAAAACGCAGCACCTTGCGTGACTTCCACCTCTGCAGACCGTGGCCCATCGCGCATGACTGTCTGTCATTATTACTTTCTTGAAAAAACACCAAAGACAAGCCCGCGGAGGGGGTCTCAGAGGAGAGGCTTAGCTTCCCTTTGAGCGCTACTTCAACTTTGACCTCTCACAGGAGGAAAGAAATAAACACAAGGGGGGAGACAACTAAGCTTCAGTGACTTTTAATGATGGACCTGGTTGGTTTAGAATAGCAACACTGCCATCATGCAGAGACTAGATAAGATTAGGCCTCATCAGGCAGGAAGGACAAGTGGTAGCCTTTGGTGTTGAGTTTTCCTCCACATTCATCAGTATACCATGTAAATGGAATTACATTTACAAAAATGTATGCTATTGCAGCAACCAGAGTCATTTGGTTCAGTGCTTCCTGCAGGAAGTGATATGCTTTCTGGATCCAGTTTGGGACAAAACTTGCAAAGAATAAAAACGTGTCTTTACCGATTTTAACATCCGAGGTCCTGATCAAACTTGTCATCAACATTCATACTCACATAATCCTTCGTTCATTCTTTTCACACAGTAATCCACAAAAACAAAACACCTCCGCCTTCATTAAAACCTATTCACATTCTATTCACTGGTTATTTTCCATGGGCTCCTTGTCAGTCTCTTCAATTAGGCCAATAAAAACAATGACTGATGACAACAGTTACAAGGATAGAAGCGGGCAAGGCTTTTTTAGCTGGCATGGATTTGAAAAGCGCAGTCATGCAGGGGAACGCGTAATAAGCTTCCCATTCTTTCCAAAGAAGTACCAACAGTTCAACTGGACTCCGCGGACCCCTGAAAAGGTTTTCCTCCAATAAGACAAAAAAATCCGACATGCACGTCGATTCAGAATTCAGGGGGAAAATGCCCTTTTAGTGTGAGAATGGAGGGGAGACGCCTTCACGGGCTGCTGACTACGCTTTGGCAAGGGCCTCCGTAGCACTTGGCCGGACAAAAAAAGGCCATACAGATAGAGGTACCTCAATGAGCACTCAGTTAATCCGCAAGGTCATTAGGATACTTGAAACACTCATTAGCATCATTCTCATGAACTTCGATGGAGAGAGCGGTTTCCTTTTTTCAGCATCGGTAAAAGAAAAGAAAAAAACGCAGGATTTGTGGACTTCTGGGAAAAATATCGTGAGCGAGAGAGTCGGGGAAGGAAGGGAGGGTGTGGGGGGGTTGTGGGACAGTTTGACATGTAGAGTCATTGCAGTCATTCAGTCGTAATGAGGCGCTAGCGGGCGGGCCAAAGTAAAAAGGTTTGCCCCAGTGCTCAACTCTCCCCTGACTCGTCGCCAAACCAGATGACAGTTTGGTTTGGTGGTAGTCAGACCAATCACACGGCGGCAGGTTGATTCATCTCTAATGGAAAGTAATTAACAAGATGGGGCCATACGGACAATCCTGATGTGTGTGTCTGTGTGTGTGTCTCTGTTTCTGCATGTGTGCGTGGACACTTGTCTACGTATCTGGCTGTTAAATGTTACAGATGGTTTAATTGGATGAGCAATGAAATCCCTGAAGCACAAACTGTGACAGTGGAGGGTTGAATCACGGTGATTAGTGAGCAGCAGTATCTGTCAGCTCATATACACATATATATGTAGCATTCTTTTCATATATTTGGGCAAGTTGAAAAAGTTGTATGCCATATTAAATCAATGGTGCTAATTGGTTTTAGGCAGCAGAACAAATGAGGGCTTGTGGCCATTTCCCATTGAGTTATTCCATTCTCAAAGAGCAAGCTATGCTAGCATTTGATAGTTGAGGTTACAGAACTTAAATTTTCTTTAAAACAACACTCTCTTTTTTTCTTTTCTTTTTTTTTTTTTTTTATTGGCCACTTGGAGGCATTGTAAAGATCAAAATCTAAACACAACACTATGTTAAAGTTCTTAGAAAAAAATTAAACAGAATTGGAAATAATAGGCTAATAATAGGAAATAATGGATTTCTAAATTACTTTCATACTTTGAAACTGTAAAGTGTAGTTGTACATATTTTTCTTTGTTTACCTATATTGCCACTGTTATTTCTATTAATTTGTACATATAAGCATAGCATAAAAAATCTATCATCCTAAATGTCAAACTCATCAGTCCATATAGGTTCATGTTTGGGGTTGTTGAATTAAAGTCTATAAAACATCAAATACCTCAGTTTTGTCTTTTCGTTGTCTTGTCAATAAGTTAATATTTATTAAACCTCACCAACATGTCAGGATCTTCAAACAAACCCTAAACTACGTTAGCAGCTCTATTCTGTAGCCTGACAAGCACACAGAGGGCACACTGGTGTTAAGTGAAGTTGTCAGAGGCTTTCCTTTCAGTTGTCACCCCTATGATGAAGCACATGTGCGTGACTGCTCTGCACCTTTAGAGAAGCCTTGGGCAGTTCCCTCTGTTCCTCTGTTTTCCCCAGAAGTTCACAGCATTGATTTAGAAACTAAGATAAGCCCCGTAAGTGCTGTAAAAGGCACGCAGCTTTTCCGAGGTCCTGTTCATACTTCCACTAATTATGGACGTAAATCAAAGTAATTGCCTATTTTTTTAGTGTATTATTCCTGTTTGCAGATGACATAACTTCCTGATACTGCTTGTTCAAATTTCCCGTGTATGAAACTATTCTCTGAATGTGAGAAATGTTGTTGGAATCAGACGTGATGGCTGCTCTTCCAGGCTGGGGCTTTACAGTGTAACTGTACCTTTACTGTCTGAGCAAATCATCATCTGTACACGCCTTCCTGAGCTCCTCCCTGACCTCCATGCTCACTCACACGCGATGAGCAATTGAGCTGTCAGACAAGTGGGAAAGGAAACTAACGCTTTAGGGGCCCAAGGCTGAGGCCGCTGTGTGGGCCCGTCTGGTCGACAGGTTGTTCTGCAGTTAAAGTCACCTCACTGCAACTGTGAACGGGAAATTACCTCAAAAGTTTGGCGTCCAAACACAGACAAATATGGAGTTTAAATGCTAAATTTAGGAGGAGTTCTCTGCTGACTAATAATATGCATGCAACTGCACTTATACCTGCAAATGTTACTTAATAAAAATATTCAACAAAGATGAATTTTGAGGATCCCCTCCATAACATAGGCAACAGTGGTATGATGACATAAGTTTATTGGATATATATATATTTTTTTGCATATTATATTATTATTATACTATTAATATTAATAGAGAAAAAAAATGGAGAAAGCTGTATTCATTTCTTTTAAAAAATGATCTTGCTCTTGCAGGGAATTCAAGCACAGAGTATACGGTCTTTTAACAAAACAGCTAAACTAAAGACTTACTGAGTAAAAAAAGTCACTCTCTCTCTCTCACACACACACACACACACACACACACACACACACACACACACACACACGCACACATCACACACACACATACACAGAAAGACAGAGCAAATGTTCAAACAAATAAATTAATACATCATCAGTTTTAGAAAATATCAATTCCCTTACTGGTTTAAAAAAAATAATCTATTAGATTCATTTTACTATGTGGACTAAAAGATCAGGAGAACCTGCTGTGTTTTACTCTGTTGAGCCTCTAGTGAAGGAGGTTGGGACCAGTTGTTCATTCACTAGTTTGTCTCCACCCTCGTGGATTGATTCACTGCAGCAGTAAAGCGAGATCACCCACTGTCACCTTGTCAGAGGTTCATCAAGAGGAGGATAACCACTGCATCTCTGACACAGTGAGTGTCTGTCAGCTTTTTAATTAGTTTGTAATCTAGTTTAGACAGAAAATGTTCTAATATGTATTAATATTAATACATAATATTCTATCTAATTATATACTATTATTCTATATTCTATCATTATTAATTAATTCTGATAACATTCTTCTATTTAGATTTTAACCTAAACGCACTGTAAATAATACGCTGCTTTAAATGCATTCTGCAATAAAAGCTTTAATAAGATTAAACTAATTGTGTGTGTGTGTGTGTGTGTGTGTGTGTGTGTGTATATATATATATATATATATATGTGTGTGTGTGTGTGTGTGTGTGTGTGTGTGTGTGTATGGAAAAATATTATTAATTATTATTAAATTGATTAAAGTTCTTACATCAACAGATATGGCATTGTATTTCAAAAAACATTGCTTTTAGGCATGTTTGTTTGTTGTGTTCATTGTATTTTTCAGATAATATACCCTTAGTGGAACCAGGCATTAAAATGGACAAGAAACTGAAGAAAACAAGGAAAACAAGAATGGTCTAATAATTTTTCCATGACTCTGTGTGTGTGTGTGTATATATATATATATATATATATATATATATATATATATATATAGTATCTGATATTGTCTAGTCTAATATAAACTACATTTAGACTAAATTAACTAATAACTAAACAAAGATATACAAAGATACAGTGCACAAGGAAGTGAAGTTAAAATATTCTATTTAATATTTGATGTATTGAAGTTGGTGTTTTTACAGTGAGTAAAGTGGAGTAAGAAAATATATATTTCTATGAATTGTGGTCAAAGTGCAACCATGAAATACAAGTGTGGTGTTTTTATCCACCCCAATAAATAAATAAATAAATACAAATTAAAAAACAAAATAAATAAAACAATACAGATACATACATATTTGTATGTATATAAATTATTGTATGTATGTGTGTGTGTGTGTATATATATATATATATATATATATATATATATATACACACACACACAGTTTATGTTCACAGTGACAGAGAGAGGAGCAGTGCAGGTCAGAGGGCACTATCATCACCGGTTTAATCTGAGCCGCTGTCCACGGTGCTGAACCTGGATCCACGACGACCCGAATCACAACCACAACCACAACGTGACCAGATTAGACCATATCTGAGTAAGTGGGCGCGTGGAGAGGGGGACCAGGGGACCTAGATATGATCTGCAGACTGACTGCAACACACACGCACGCAGGCAGACAGACAGACAGACAGGCAGAGAGAGAGGGAGACAGGCGACTAGAAAGGCAAATAAACATACTGTACATGAGTGTTGTCTGAACTCACAAGTCAGGTCAGAAAATCCCGGTTTTCAGAGTTTGAGACGCACAAAGAGGCGACATTTATTTTTATAATCAAGTCTGAATCAAGAGCTTCTGAGACTAATTAGCAGATGATTATCAATCAAACGTAATTAAGCTTTAGTGGTGCGTTTCCACAGTCTACGCCTACATATATAGGGGTTATTACTATATGATTAGCGAATGTAAATACAGAGGTGTAAAGAGTCCTGCTGGGCAGATCAAGTGTTTGTTAATTAGAGGGAAATTAATGAGCGGTGGCGCGGGGTGCGCCTCCTCCTGGTGGCTCCATGTGAAAGCGCAGCCTCAGCTGTAATTTAGATAAAACAACTTGGCACCAGAGCTCATCTCATGTTAATAATACGTTACAACAAAGACGCTGCAGACCTTTAATCTCACTTCAATAAAATTAAATTAAAAAAAAATTATTTGAGTTAGAGTTGTAGGGTATAAAGTGTAACATTTCTATCCCTGAATAGATTTTTTTTCATCTTTTGGATTATGCATAAAAAATAATAATAAATCTATTTTTATCCTACACCGGTTAGTGATGATTGGAAAAACTATTTTAATAATATTTTTAAAGCTGCGCACAAACATGAATAAACATCTCAGACAACAACAACAAAATCAACAACAGCAAACAAACAAAGCAGAAATGTCTGTATTTGTTTCTTTAAAACGAGCGGATTCAGGATCTATAGCTTGTTTTCCCGTATTGTAAAGTAAGACGTCACTCTTACGTCAAAGCGGCAATTATAGCTGGATGTTTACATTGGAGCCCGGCTGTATAATTTATTTTAAAAAGTTTGAACTTGACTTGTGTCGGGTATTACCTTCCCTCAGGCTGCGGCGCACGTTACTGAAGCACCACGACTGAGGAAACCATAAAAACAGTAACAGAAAACTTCAAGGCAATAAAAGCCTATGAGAACCATAAATAATAATAATAATAATAATAATAATAATAATAATAATAATAATATATTTTATTATAAAACTACAGTTGTCTGGGGCTTAAGGTGTTTCTGTAAGTATAACAACGCTCATATAGAAAAACTTGTCACCTCAGTTTAACTTTATCTTTCTCAACTTTACCCAGTTTAAAGCTGCAGTTTAAATGCTCCGTTTACAATAAATCACGCGCGCGTGTGTGTGTGAGCGAGATAGACAGAGAGAGGTGGGTGTTAATGGAGGAGGAGGAGGTGATGGTGGGAGTGTGGGGGTGACACCCTTTGCAACAAACCTGCCCTCTGTCACACACACACACACACACACACACACACACACACACACACACACACACACACACACACACACACACACACACACACACACACACACACACACACACACACACACACACACACACACACAGGCGCTTACGGGCCTCGATGCTGCGCAGTTTGGGGATAAATGACATGAGTCGGTGCTGTGGCGTCAAAGCATAGGCAGACTGCGGACAGGGAGCAGGCAGCACACAGACACACACACACTCTCTCTCTCATACACAGACACAGACAGTCACTGTGTGGATGCACCACTACAAGTTGTACACTGTGACCGTGTATCTGAATGGAACAGCTGTTGTTTATAAAAACGTTTTTAGATTAATGGTCGAATATTTTTATAGTTAAAATGTAGCCTGTTTTTGTTTTTTTGTTGATGTTGTTTTTAAAACAAACAAATACAAAAAAACGCAGTTAGAGATATTTTTGAGCAAATCATAAAGGGAGATTTTTTTTTTTTAATTTCACCTTTTATTTATTCATTCATTCTTCCAATTTTGGATAAACAAAGGATATGACTAGGTATTGGAATAATTTATTTAACAAACCTGTTTTCTAAACTTCATATAAGAGTCTTATATACGAATATATATTTGATCATTTTAATAATATGTGCCTTTAATTTAGTGCTGTGCCATTGCTCCTGCAGGATCCACATCATGGATGTGACGCTGGAAAGAAATGACCCAGCCACCCTCAGAGCGCTGCTGCTGGCATGTGTCACACTGCTCTTCTCCCTCCACCTGTGGCGCTGGCTCCGGCAGCGCTCGGTGTCCTGTCCGCCCGGTCCTCTCGCCTGGCCGGTCATTGGAAACGCTGCGCAACTTGGCAAAGCACCGCACTTGTACTTTGCGCGCATGACGAAGAAATACGGCAACGTTTTCCAAATTAAATTAGGAAATCGCACCGTGGTGGTGCTGAACGGGGACTCCATCAAACAAGCGCTGGTGAAACAGGGTCTAGATTTTGCAGGTAGACCGGACTTCACTTCTTTTCAATACATATCCAACGGAGACAGCCTCGCGTTTGGCACCATGACGGATTGGTGGAAGGTGCATCGTAAAGTGGCTCAATCCACCGTGCGGATGTTTTCCACCGGGAACCCGAACACAAAAAAGACCTTTGAGCAGCACGTTCTCTCCGAGGGCAAACAGCTGCTGCAGCTTTTAGTGGACAAAACGAAGGAGCAGCAGTATTTCCAGCCCATGACATATCTGGTGGTGTCCACTGCGAACATAATAAGCGCGGTGTGTTTTGGGAAGAGATACTCCTATGAGGACGAAGAGTTTCAGGAGGTGGTGGGCAGGAACGACCAATTCACCAAGACCGTGGGGGCTGGAAGCATAGTGGACGTGATGCCCTGGCTCCAGTATTTCCCAAATCCCATCAAAACTATATTTGACAACTTCAAGAGACTCAACAAGGAATTTAACATGTTCATCCGAGATAAAGTTGTTGAACACAGAAAAACTATCCAGTCCAGCACCGTCAGAGATATGACGGATGCTTTTATTGTGGCACTGGATCAGCTGAGGGATAAAGCAGGACTTTCAGGAGAGAAGGACTATGTCCCCCCCACTGTGGGGGATATATTTGGAGCAAGTCAAGACACACTTTCAACTGCTCTGCAGTGGATCGTCATCATACTCATCAAGTAAGAACTTGTTCTTCTAGTACACATATCATTTTAAATGCTTTGATGATTAAATATAGATATTATGATGGGAAATAATCTGAGTGCAGCTCAGACTGACCAGACATGAGGAAGTTCAGTAGCAGTTGTTGTTATGCAACAGCCCAGTGGGAGAGCTGAGGTGCAGGCAGGCAGGTCCTGGCTGTGAAATAAAAAGAACTGAAACTGTACACTGTCGATGGCAGAACAGAGTGGCCAAGTCAGCACCTCACTCTGCAAGTGGCCAGATTGATGCCTTATTAGACAGGAGTTCATTTTCTATTGTTTAATCCCATCAGAGCCTGGGATTAAGACATTTAAAGAGGCTGATGTAATATGACGCCTTGAGGTACTGTTTTTATGTGAAGAAATACTTGATCTTTTCAGTAACAGTATGAAAAACTGTTGAATTGGGTGGTGAAGAGACAGATGTAGTTTCCTTTTGAGACTAAGATTATGAATGTACTCATCTGATGATGTAGGTACCCCGAGATGCAGACGCGTCTCCAGCAGGAGGTGGACAAGGTGGTGGACCGCAGCCGACTCCCATCCATCGAGGACCAGCAGCACCTGCCTTACGTCATGGCCTTCATCTACGAGGTGATGCGCTTCACAAGCTTCGTCCCTCTCACCATCCCCCACGCCACCACCACAGACACCTCCATCATGGGCTACATCATACCAAAGAACACGGTGATCTTCATCAACCAGTGGTCCATCAACCACGACCCGGCCATATGGTCCCACCCGGACACCTTTGACCCTCAGCGTTTCCTGAATGAGGACGGGGCGTTGAACAAAGACCTGACCGCCACCGTGCTCATCTTCTCCCTGGGTAAGCGGCGCTGCATTGGCGAGGAGCTGTCCAAGTTGCAGCTGTTCCTCATCACCACCCTCATTGCACACCAGTGTCACATCACAACAGATCCGGACAGGCCGCCACAACTAGACTACCACTACGGCCTGACTCTGAAACCTCACGACTTCCACATAGCGGTGTCTCTGCGCGACAAGGCGACGCTGCTGAACGCAGCTGCTGGGCAGGACCCTGCTGAGGAGGACAAGGGTGAGAACTCATCACTCACAAACAAATGAAAATTAAATAAACTATAACCTATAAGAAGCAATAACAATGAAGGCTGAAACACAAAAAGACCTATGAACTGTATGTATCTCATTTTGTGGGCTGAAAATTATATTTATAAGCTGGTAAACTCAGGCTAAACTCTCAAGACTATACATTGTTTGAAACGCTCATCAAGGTGGCGAGATGAGAATGATTAAACAGTTGTGACCACCAATTACTGACTTATCTCTAAGTATTACAGTGGCAGATGTGGCACAGTACATCTGAAAGACATCAAACATTATCAGACACAGCAATTAGCATCTTCTTTTGATTCGTCGAGGACTGGAATCAGCTGCCAGACCTGTAACACAACCTTTGTGATTTTAAGTGAACGCCTCTGCTGAAGAATCTGTCTTTCTCTATATATAGATATATACGTCACATTGTTGTCATGTTTTCAATTAAAATATTTTTTTTCTTCTAGCATTGTTTTAAAGGCCATACCAAACTCCTCAAAACTGAAAAAAAAAAATGGGAAGATGTGACATTTGAAGGTTAATAATCAAAACTGCTACATTATTTAAGCAATTAACCACTTAAGGTCTAACGATTAGTGATGAACAGGTGAATAAGCTCATGTGCTTTAGCCCATAAGCCTCATGTGTAATATCTGACAAATAATGTTCAGTACTAACATATAGTGTTTGATATCTAGTATAAAAGTGTAGTTACTCAGGAATAAAGACCCATGAAATTCCAAACATGGTTTGAGGTAGAACATGTTCTAAAGTTATGTAATCCTGTCTTGAAACTGACTTCAGATGCTGTTGAAAAGACAAAACAGTGTAGGAGGTGCACCAGACCTGCTGTCCAGTGCATGAATGAACACATTAATATGAGACAAATGTTTATCTTTTACTGTTGTTCCTCAGCACAGGTTTTGTTAAAGTTTAAATGTTGTAGGATGCTGCTCTGTGGAAAAAACTAAACAAAAACTAACTTTGTTTAATTTCCACAATCAAGATGCCAGAAACCAAATGACTTTGTCTTCATGTCCTTATATTTTACAGACATATTTGTGCATTTGGGACATTTGGGGTATTTGTAGTTTTTTTTTTTTTTTTTGCTAACTCATCTAATTGTTATCTTACATTGGGAGAATTAAGCACTGAGTGTAAAGTCTTGGATTTGAGCATTTTTTGGCTTCTATGGAGGTTCAGGTTTATCTTTGATCTCTAATCTCTAAAGTGACTTTAATTGAGATCTAACACTAACTATTTATACATATTGGAACCTCATTAAAATTTAGATGATAGGTCTTGTAGGATAGGTTTTGTTATGGGTTATATAGACCACAATATAGTGATTGATTGAAGTGCAGTGGACAAAAAGACATAAAACACGACTGTCCACTGTGATCTTTTCACAAAAGAAAAACATAGTTATAAGAAATAAATTTAGTGGTGAAAATTAAAATTCCACCTCCTGGTTTTGTCTGGTTTGGAGTCAAGAAATCTCAAATCCAAGTTTGTACAGTAACTTTACCTCAAACGCTTCTTCCAGAGAGTGAAACAAAGAAAAAGGCAAACGATCATCTATCACTGCTCCCTCTAGTGTTACAGTAATTTAAGCTTTTAACTACACATTACTGCAGCTGTGATGTTTGTATTTCATCGACCTGCTTGCATGAAAGTTGTTTGAAATATTTTACCATATATAATAAACTTCTTTCTTTCCACTCATGTTGGTTCTTTTGTGTGAAATGAGGTTAAAAGTCAAACTAGAATTACCACCATGTGGCTGCAAGCCTCCGCCAACCAGATGAGTTGCAGGAAATGAAATTAAATTCCTGAGTTTGGGCTAAAAAAAAAAAAAAAAAAACAGGGTGTGGCAACTGTGACCAATTGACCATCCGTCACTAAATTCTAATCTTTGAGTAAGATTTTGTGCCAAATTTAAAAACACTGCATCAAGGTGTTCTTAGAGACAGATGGATGGCCACAGATGTTAATAAAAGTGGTCACATTAGAATTCAAACTGAGAATACACAGTGACATGACATAAAGTTAACAGTTAGCTGCCGTATGTTTGTTTTGGTTTTTCCAAAAATGGCATCACTCTGCCTCCGTACTTGATGCTCATCAGGCCGAGCTGATTAACACAGTATTTCCAACAGTCTCAACTCTTATAAAATAAATAAATAAAGGCAACAAACTCCGGTTATCTTTTCAGGTCAGGTGGGAACAAAAGGGAAGTGTTTGGAAGCCCCCTTTCCCTGAACAGCACTTTATCTCACCCTGCCAGAACATCCTGTACTTGATCAGCGAGAGCCAGCCAGCCAGCCAGACAGCTTTGGGAGTGCGTGACAAATTCAGATAAAACTGCACTAGATGATTACTGATACTGCCTTCTCCGTGCTCCCTTTCTCCCTTTGTGCGAATACAAAATTAAAACTAGAAGAATAAATAGCGCCTGTGAGGTCACGCGTGGCAACAGTCCAAGCATAATCTTTGTCAATGGGAAGAAACGAAACAAGTTTGCTTTTACACCTTTGGTGAAATATGGCGCGCTGACAGATCGTCTCACAAAAACGAGCTAAACAGGTGACAACATCACGGTTTACGCTGTATGTCTGTTTCTGTGTGGTAATGAGTTATAATTGTGGATAATATCACCAATATATTTCTACTTTACAGCTTAACCACAGAATTTTTATTCTGAAAAATAATGGGCATGAAACACACTCAGGAAACTTGAATATGAGATATGGACACGCGTTATAAGAAGTGTTGTGGTGGAATAAGCCTCCTGAGAAAGATGAAATATTGCATGAGGAGGTGGTAAGACACAGTCTGTGTCATTACAGCTCAGACCTGTCAAGACTGCATTAACAAGCTTAGAGTCAATCTCTCCATTTAAGCTCGTATCCAGGGTAGAACGTGCACACATGCAGCACGTCGCCCGTCGCCAAGGGCCAGTTGTGTAACTTAAAGGTAGCGACTGTGAATGGAGGAATATGCTGAATAGAGATCAGAATGAGTGTATCAGATTGTATTCGGGGAAAAAAGGTTGAGAATGACTGATAGAGGAGCTGAGGAATGACAGAACAAAAGACCAGAAACCAAGAGTCAACACTATCTCGGCTGAATCCTGAGTGAAGTCAAGAGACGGGTTCAGTTGAGTTCAACACAAAGGGTTTGAGTTCAGGTCCAGGCCACAGCACAATGACACATGAGGATGAAGATACAGACAGAGATCTGCTCATTAAAGTCAAACTTAAATCATGTCAGAGATCTGTCCTTATCTTGTGGTAAACTGATTGACTCCATTTTAGGTTAATCGTGTATGTATATAAACATAATACATGACATCGGCCTTAAGGTGATACCTGTATTATTACATAATTTAGAGAGCTCTTATTGTGAAGAGCCCCAGAGTTCAAGCCTAGTTTTAAGACTTAATTATTTCAGTTTATAGGAAAATAAATAATCTAATTAACAATAGTTAAGCAGCACTGTTAAAGCTCACAAACTAACGCAAGATGTCTAAAAAAAAAAAAAAAAAGTGTTGATGTTGTTGATGTAGTGATCTTTGTTACTTACACTATACGTACAGCTCATATAGTACTGTGTCTAACTCTGTAGGTAAATAAGCAAATTGTGGCGCTGCAAAAACCTGACGTAGTTCTAAGTAAGAAATAAAGTTACCTGAAAGTAAAAAATAAACCTGCAGCAAATTGTTATGTAACACAAAGTCCCACGTTCTCCACCACCACATACAGACATCAAGATTAGATGCAATCACACACATGGACATATTATGTGATGCCTGTGGATATATTTAAACTGCAGAGATTTTCCCCCTCATATTTAAGAGAAAACATCTGTGAGTGTATATCTGCAGTAGCGTCTATTGAAGTTTTTTTTCCTTTTCTTTTTTTTTTTTTGATTGAGCTGCACAGGAGGCTCATAAAATCAGTTATGGGAAGGTGAGGTTTTCATGACTGTATAAACAAACACCTGTGCTCATTTGGGAGGAGGCACCTATTTAAAAGTGGCTCTAGCATAAAAAAAAAAAAAAAAAAAAAAAAAAAAAAAATCCAAAACAAAACAATGCTGGAACATGACTAGACTGGCGAGACACTGGCCTGAATCTGATCCTGTAACTAATTCCCAACTGGCCTGGCACAAAATGTACAGTCTGAGGGAAAATGGAAGGGATGCCTTTAAAACTCCAAAGTCATTTATATTCATGCAGGAGCCTGCTTGTTACATTTTTTCTGAGTTTGGATTAAGACCAATTTGATATTTAAAAAAAAAAAAATGTAACAAGCAGGCTCCTAGTAAAATTTAATTAAACGTTAAACAAAATAAAGCATTTAACGAGAGGGTATCCCTCACTGAAATCGACAGCAATAAATCCAGTGAGTACAAAAAAAACAAACAAACAAAAAAAAAACAAATCTTGCTCACACCGTTGTGTGAGCAAGATAAATGATAAACTGACAATTCCCGCCAGGATTGCACAGATTTAATTACAGTCTCCGGTACCATTTATCAGGCATCGCCCCACACAGTACAGTATAATCTCTGTATAATCTCTCTATGTAGTGTCTCAGAGTTGATATAACTGTAATGAACAATTTACTCGCTTTGGCATTTGAAAAAAAAAAAAAAAAATCAGATACATTCGTATTGCTGGTAGACAAATCTGTAAAATGACAAAAAAATAAAACAAAAAAAATCTGGGAAAAAAAAAATCACCTTGTAATTTTCAGAAAATCAAACAAACAACAAATACAACATACATGTTCAAAATGTATCACACTTACAAGACAAACTGTTCACATAACAATTAGGAATGACTGAAACGATATTTTCGGCCATGACTTCAGATTTTAGAGGCATTAACTACCCTGGAATGCGAATCATCAGTCACATCATGCTAAAGCTGCAGCTCTGCCTCTGCTACTATGTTCATTCGTTTTCTTTTTTTTACAAGACTCGTTACTCTGCTTTTTTAAGCCACAGGGAGAAAGTTTTCCTTCAGTGACTTCATTTACATGCAACGTCACTGATTTAGTTTTACACACCTTCATCTAATTACATTTGTTTCTTGGAAAACTAATGAAGTGTTATAGTCACTATGGGTATGAAAAACCCTGTTCACCATGTTTTTGTTTTTTTTCTTACATAAAATGAAACTGGAGCAAAACCTCAGTTAAACCTGATCCCGGATGATTAGGTGCTATGTATCTGCTGTGTGACAGAATCCTGATATAAATGTAGGAAAAATTCATTTTAAAACAAAACGTCTTGATAAAACTGACTTTGGATTACAAACTTTTAAAAACAATATAACATGAATAAAATTCAACTTGGTGTCAGCGCTCTGAGAAATAAAGGAAACGTGGAAAATTTAGTTGGATTTCAGTAGCACCTTTTCCTGACAGGAATGGTTTTGCTCAAAAACGCCTGCATGAGTGCTTCATATAACTTCTCAGCAGGAAAGCACTGAAATCTTTTTCATTTTAAATAATCTTTTTTTTTTTTTTTTTTAAATAATGTGGTAAACGTGCAAGAGATGACATTAACAGAACGCCTTCTTAGAAGTAAAACAAGTCAGTGAGGATTGCTGACAGATCTGTAAAACATAAAAAAAAAACCTACTGCTTCAGAGCCGCAGCTGCACTGAAGTGACACTGCTGTCACAGGAGGTGAGCAGGTAAATGAACAATGACCAAAGTCAACAACCACAGTGCATCAGATCTCAGAGGAGGGATCATAAAGTCATCAGCATCTGTGCGAGTTTGCTGAACAGTTAAAATGATTCTAATGTGTGCGTGTAAATTCAGCCGATGAGCGTTAGCGCTGGTCTGAATGAACGGCAGCGTGAAAAAGAGCAAGAGTTCGTCGAGTGGTCACGGCATTCCAAGATCTTTGTTTGGGTGCGCTATTGTCTGATGCTGCTTTTGTTATTGTGACTTGAATGTGTAGTGGGAGACACACACACACACTCACACACACAAAAAACCCAAAACAGGACGGAAGAGGAAGGAACAGCTCGTCCTAAGGGACACGTTCCCCAAAAGTGACAAGTCTTTGTTGTCGAGGAAACGCGGCGCAATCAGACCTCGGAGGGAGAATATCTGCTACACGACGCGGCACAGATGGGAACAGATATATGAACTGATCCACTTTCAGCAAAAACAAAATCCACCTCAAAGACTTGACGGTGACACACAGAGAGGAAACAAGCTGTTAATTATTACATAAGAGTAAAGTGAAATTTCGTTTCTCCGTTATTTAAAAAAAAAAAACACACAACAATAGAATTCAAGTCTGATTTAAAAAGAGCACAGGACGTTGTGAGGCCTGTTGCTCCCAGTGGTGATATAATGCCACATCACACCCCCCTCCACTCACAGAGTGAATTAACATTATGGCCACTCAGCACACATCATATCCACACGCACGCATTTTACACACACACACACACACACACACACACACACACACACACACACACACACACACACACACACACACACACACACACACACACACACACACACACACACACACACACACACACACGCAAACAGCAGCCATAGCACACGGAAAATGAGTTTCCAAAAGAATGTGCCGCTGTGCTGTCATCACACACCGAGTGCTGGGCAGAGTAAGTCCAGCTCCTTTTGTGCCTCTTCATCCTGAGAAAAAAGTGTTATTAATAATAAAATGTAATTAAATATGACTGTGACTATGTGACAGATTTGGCAGCATCCACTTGAACTAATGCTACATCTGTAATAAGATTTTTTTTTTTTTTTTTTTTAAATTAAGAATAACATTTAAAAGTAAATCAACCTCTTTGGTGACGGCACTCATTGAACAAGCAGCTTCATACATCTTCCTTGCGTTTTCCCTCTGACCCAGGTCTTTGTAGCACTTCACAGAGAAAAGAGTGAAAACTGTTAAATGTTTATTCTCAAAAAGCTCCGACAGAACTTTGATGTAAAGTTTCTGGTACTGACCTTGGCCAGAAACACGTAGTTGAGTTTAGAATAACCAGGCTGGAGTTCTTCAACCTGAATTTAAACACACACACACAAAAGACTTTGGTTCATTAAGTTTTATATTTTTCCTCAAAAGGCAAAGGCAAAAAACACAAGACCCTGTCCTTGACTCATCCCGACACCTTCCTTCTTCACAACACCACAATTAGTCAAGTGCAGATAACCACAGGTTAGGAACCTGGATCTGCTGTAGCCCGGCATGATGTATTTGTTGGAGCTCGACTCTCCAGAGGCCTCCGGTGTCACGAGCGACGTGTCGTAACAGGATTGCACCAATCAAATTGATGAGTAAAATACACAAGACGTGAGGAGAAGGCAAGCACAGGAATATTGGCCAGGAGCAAAATTCATTTCTCTACTATATAAACATTCGAAATGTGGGAACACAGATTAAGTCTTTGAAAACACAAGAGGGTTTGGTCTTTGAAAAGTGGGTACAGGAGCAACCTGGAGGCAAGTTGCAGGTTTACTCTGGACACACAAGCATATATTTATCATCAGGACGGCTCAGGAGGAGACATGAATTCAACAAACCTGTATAGAAATAAAATCAGGCTATAAATCAGTCATTATTTTCTAAATACCTAAGACATCAGACACAAAACTTAGATGCCTGAAAGTCTTTAAACATCGTTTACCACAACTTTCAGACTTCGGTGACTAAATCTGACAGTCTTTTAATTCAGTTTTGGTCCAGGTGGTATAGATGTGACAAACCCTAGGAATTTTAACACTTTATTTATTTTTTTCTATATGTATATTTGTACTTTTTTTTACTCAGATGTGGACAAAACCTTGTAAGAATCAGTTCGTTTTGAGTACACCCCATCTTTATGAAGTTGAACTGTCCTCAGACAGATCTTAAAAAAACCAAAAAAAACAAAAAGTACCTTGACAAAATTCTTCAGTGCATCTTCGACCGTGGCGGTCGGAGGTTCTCCAAATAATGTGGCAGCGACTTTCCTCTCGAGCCACGATAACTGTGCTACCTGCAAAACAATCAAACGGCTCAAGTTAAGGGACAAAATGTTTCACTGCCTGCGCTGGTTCTAAGTTTTCAGGGTAGCTTCTGGTGCTGTGTGAGGTGAAGTTGGTTGTGGTCGGAAATGTGCCATGTTGCAGCTGCAGCCACGCCCCAACAGTAATGTCACAGTGTTTCTGTGTTCTACTGCAACAAGGTGATGAGTTCAACCACTGGGGGTCAGTGAAAACAAGAATTCATGGGGTCTTAAGTTACACCTTAAGATACTGAGAACTGCTGAAAATAACAATGGTTGTCGTTATTCCGACAAACTTCAAAAAAGGTTCACATCTTATCAGATTTCAAAATAAAACCAACAACAACACGTTGCCTCTGTCTCGTCAAATATAATGTAATGTGGAGGTTTTTCCCTTTTAAGTGACTATCTCAGAGAAATCAACCGTGAAGAGAAATGTTTTAGCAGCGAACAGAAACAAGTTAATCAATTTCCACGTG
Source organism: Polydactylus sextarius (assembly GCA_016801845.1). Lineage (NCBI taxonomy): Eukaryota > Metazoa > Chordata > Actinopteri > Polynemidae > Polydactylus > Polydactylus sextarius. The sequence continues at coordinate 4,220,475 of CM028911.1, read as the reverse complement.
GGATCAGTTACATATCAATTTTCTAAACTATTCCTGGTCGTAAAAACACTGCTTCCCGGCTGCGACTACCCCGGTATTTCCATGACCCCGTGCATTGATACTTTCCTACTGACACTTTTTCGCAGAAGATGATAATGGCCAGGAGAAGCCTGGGTCAAACATGTAATGTTCCTGCCTCTAACCATTCATCAGGGCAACGTCTAATTGCAGGTGTAGCGTTGCTTTGGCGTCATCTTAGCACTTTTCAAACAGAACCGCTGGCTGAATGCAAACAGTAGATCATTGTTGAACATGAACGCCACCACAGACAGCCCATAAAACTCAATCCTTGCAAATATCAGGTGTTACTGCCACGCTAAATTCACGCAGTAACTCACTCTTTCTCTGGTACCAACAGCAGAGCTGTGTCATGTGTAATGTAATTTCATCAGCGTGATCCCCGCAAACCGCTTCCTTCTTTTCACTTTAACTTGTGCCATGTTATGGGACAAATATCTCACCTGTAAAACGTTAAATTTAAAAGTGGCAATAATCTATCATCTCACCTTATTATTTTTTTTTCTAAAAAAAACATTAATCTCAATTAAACGGCTGATGGAGAAGACATGATCATCAAAGAGACGCTCAACAGCTGTGTCAAAAACAACCGCCTACACTGAAAAGAACATGAGCCCAACACAAACAAGATGAAAGTATTTCCATGGTAAAATATTATATTGCCAATATCACAGAGAAAAATAAACCTCAGGGGAAGCTAAACAGAGGGAATGAATGGCGGGAAACCGTGGGTGTGTTACTAAATGGGAGGCAGGAGGCCATGCAGACACGTCAGCTGCAATAAATTCACTGTTTGCTGATGTGACAAGAGATGGGACAGACAGATGTGCTGTGCGTCTGGAGGATCACATACAGCGTAACACCAGCGGCCCAGCAGGTAGTAGGACATGGGGTCTTGAGGTTTCAGCTCGATGGCTTTATCCAAATGATCCTGGAGAGAAAAAAAAAGAAAGGGGGGAAACAGACAAGACAGGGAGAAGATTTTTTACTGACATGGCTGCTGTTTCCACTGCCTTCTGTTCTGACCTGATCTGTCCTGCTTCACCAACCCACAAGTATTTCACAAACACCTCGCACACACGCGATCCAGCAGCGCAACCACACGCTCCTGGTTGTCACGCACCCACCCTCCCTCATTCTTTTCCGTTCTCACTCTCTCTGATTCAGGTTTTTTTTTTTCTTCATATCTTCCCTCTTCAGCTCTCTCTATCTCTCTCATTCACCTGTCAAGAGAGTTTTCAGGTACATGGTGTTTGGGGGAAAGCTGCTGACAGAAGATAAACTGCTACGTGCTGTTGTTCCACACTCCGTCTTGTGCAACTGAATGACTAGGAGTGGCTTTAGTGATATGAGTAGCCAATCCCCTCTACTCTAATTACACAGGAGAGGCAATGACTACACTATATATATATATATATATATATATATATATATATATATATATATATATATATATATATCAGAAGTCAGGACAGCCAGATGTCAACTTACCTTAAAGATGTAGCCATTTTTTATCTTGTTCTGTACCGTGTCATATTCAGCCATGATTCCACACATGATGGCGTACCTGTGCAGACAACACATCAGGTTAACATCAGCTGTAGGCACGATAAGCTAAAAATGACATCAAATTAGATACAGATTTAAGGCATCAGTCTGGGTAAAAAGGGTCCAAACCCATTAGATTCCAGGGAGGTTGTGTGTATTTTTGTAACCTTTTTAGAAAGTGTTTTAGACTTCAAACAGAGTGGTTTTACTTTCTTTATTTATACTTTCTCTCTCTGTTTGACTGCAACACAAACGAAGAGGTTCAGTAAAGATGAATATACACGAGTGACTAAGTGATACGAGTTGAGTGTGATGGAGTTACACCATTAGGCGGTTGCATGCAATGTGACAATATCATAAGTTTTCCCACCATCTGCTGATCTTTCAAAATAACCATGAGTCTTGTTCCTCTAAATGAAAATGAACTTTTCACCCTCTTTTGAACTGTGTTTGGAAATGCTATAAATAAAACTCCTTGTTACTTGGGATCAAGTTAGGGCTCGAATGTCTTGTACAACGGCATATAGACACCATTCCTTTATCAACCTACTAGGCTGGCCCAGAAATTTGACTCTTACTTGACAAGTTAACTTTGCCACATCTTTATAACACAGACAGAACAACTAAACCTATGAACAAGAACAACAAGAACAACAGTTGAGTGTGATGGAGTGAAATCATTGGCTGGTTGATGGTTGTATGCAGTGTAACAGTCAAGAGTTTTCACGTGTTGCTTTTTCTAAATAAACAACTACTACATCATCAGATTTGAATCGAGTGTTGTCTCACGGTATCGAGTATTATGTTTGGTGTCAGCATTGAGTTTAAATTCTAGTATCATGACAACACTAATCATGAGTATTTACAATAACAGCAACAGTTGCAGATTTTGTTCGCCCAGGCCTGAGTATAAGTTTTGTGTAGGAGGATTATAGTGAAAACTGGCAGCACCTTTCAGTCACACCGCCTTTTCTCTGGGTCACTTACGATGAGCCAATCAAAGGGGCCAACGAAAAACCACAACATTCAATGTTCTTTAGCGAGACTCCTCATTAGACGACATCGGCAGAGATAAGCCGCTTCACCTTATTCCCTCACTCACTAATTAATGCACCAACTCGGAGCGATGGACAGGTGGAGGGGAAATGAGGAGTGATTTCAGCTTCTGGGCTGTGTAAGTCAGCATGACGCTGAGGGTTTGCAGAGGAGAGGAGAGAGCTGATCAAAGTCTTTTCACTGCAAGGCTGCTTTAATCCTGCTGGTACTCTGTCAAACACCACATAGCAACATAAACACCTTTTTATTTGATGGATCAGTGTGAACAAAGGTCATTTTACGCTGTCGTCCGACATGGTGGTGCTGATGGTAGATGGAATCTAAAAGTGTGTGTGTGTGCGTGCTGAGGTGTCTGGTATGTGTGAATGGATTGTTTTTTTTTTTTTTTTAGCAAGGCATGGTCTGGAGGTGGGCTACTGTTCTCTGCAGTCACTCTCACCCTGTCTGTTTCTGGATAGCGATCAGGCATGGCGTGCCGACACAAATTACAACAGAGGAAAGAAAAAGAAAAAAAAAGGGTTGAGATGTAGTGAATCATGACGCTGCAAATTATATTACATGATTACCAGGTAATTACAAAATTGAGATGTAAGATTGGATTGATATTTCATTCTGGCAAGTACAAAAGTGTGATTTAATTTCAGTTGACAATGTTCCATCGAAGAAATGAACAAATGTATAAAAAGAAAACACAAACACTTGATTTGTGGAGTTGTAATTGAGTGAAACCTCATACAAACCGTGCTGTGCTAACCACCGCAGTGAGTGGTGTGTAAAATTAACAGTGATAAGACACGTCCTAACCACATCACATCTACGAACCCTAAATATTCTCGGCAAAGCAAACAGAGAAAGATGAATTATGTGTAAGTGTAACTAAAAAGATCAGTGTTTATTTTTTTAAGGTTAGCGCGGGGTGCGGCAATTCTGCCACTGGTTGGCGCTTGATGAGTGGAGAGCTCCACGACATCACAGGAGCAGAGATGCTATCTGTCTGCAGTTGTGCTGCCTCGCTTCCAATGAAAACACCCTGCTGGATGTAAGGGCTTTGAACAAATCCATCACCGGTGATTGAATATCTGCTGTGAGGAAACAGAGCCAGGACACAGTGGGTTTGTTCTTGGCTGCTACTTTTTAATCCAATTTTGAGCTCCTCTAATACAAACAGAGAGCGTTGCTCACAGTAACCAGTGGTTCTTCAGTCTGCAGCACAACAGTAGCTGAAATATGACTCCTGAGGAGAATGAACGATTGTTTGGATAATACACGAACACACTTCACAGCTAGGGAAACCTTTGTTCTTAAATTAGTCATGTTGACCAATCCAGACTGACATAAAATATCACACCAGCAGCTGGATGCAGTCAGAATAAACACTACTCACTTCTGCACTTTTCCCTCTTACCACAATGTGGCCGATATACTTGGGCTTTGTAAAATGTAAGAACTTTCACTTTTCGTCAGCGTCATCACCAGATTAAACTTTGACCAATCTGTTGATTCATGACCAAATATGTGGAAAACCAACAACGCTCAGTCCCAGCTCTACTACACTTTTAGTACCAACGAGAAAAAGTTACCAAGCTAAACTTAACTAAGCTAAGATGCTGACTGGGATGGTTGCAGTTGCTTGTTTATGCTTGCAGTAACATCATACCAAAGCTTAGACAATTGGCTGATTAATATCAATACTATGATGAAATCACCTGCAACTAATATGTTCTCAGCTAAATGCAATAGTTCTTCAGTAGTTACACTAACCATTCCTCTGCGTCTCCAAGCATGTTGTCTCGTGACGTTAAATACAATAAATCATAGCAGTGGTAGGATGAGGAAAGCAACCAGAGCAGCATACCATGTGGAGCAGTAATCATAATTAAGATCGAACATTTCCCAGGTGAGGCCTGTGGGAGAGATTTCTCAACACCCAGGCTACCGCAGGACACATTTTTACTTCCCTCTAATTGGATAGATGTTACATTATTCAGCATGTGACAATGCTGGCAGTTTTTACTGAGAGGTATGTAAAGCTAATAGCTGCCAGTGGCAGAGCTACTTAGGGTTGGACCAGAATATAATACTGCTGGCTCATCTCTGCACCTGGACTTTCCCCTGTGGAGTTAAAACAGGGAGAGTCAGCAGTTTGATCAAAGAACATCATCATCCTTTGTTTCTGATTTTAAAAGTTAAAAAGAGAATCTGTTCTCTATTGTGCATGAGATGGAGTGTTTTTTTTTTTTTTTTTTTTTTAACTTTTGAAATACATCATTTGAAACAGGGACCTGGCCTTCAGAGGAGAGGCAGAGGAAGGGGAGAAAAGAAGTGAAGCAAGAGGAGGGAGCAAATAAGAGGATGGGATGTAAAGGTACAGAGAGGTGTGTTTTGCCCCAGGGGGCTACCTGCTGTTGTTAATCCTTTGCTTTCTTCTCAGAGTTGAAATACTATCTCTTCCTGACTCTCTAAGACAAAAAATGGAAATATCAAGAAGAGGAGGAAAGTTGGGTGGTTGTAAAACATGACAAGGGGGGGTGATGAGAGAAGGACAGAACACTTAATTGCGCAAGGTTAGTCCATATTTTTTACCCCGGCTCAGTGAAATCCCCCTCTCTACTGGGCAAAAACAAAAGGACCTAAGTGTCAGCTCCTTGGCGGAAACAGCAGATTGATTTCAGCCTTCAAATCAAAACATAGAAAGCTCATTCAATAACAGAGAGGGGCCAGGCGAGACTCCAGGCTAAAACTTGTACAGAAACAGGAGGAGAAACTTGAAGAATTCAAGGGCAACCTGTGTGAGACAATGTGTAGGAGTTGATGAAGTGTGCTGATATACTTAGCCCATGACAGAATAAGCTGATAGTGTTTTCTTTGCACGGCCGGTGAGATTTGTGGCTGTGTGACAAGTGTTCCCACAGCGATGAGCCTGAGGTAAAGCGAGGTCTGAGGTTTATCGCGTGTGCTGGGTTTCCACAGCTACTGGCAACAGAGCACAATGCTGCCACGGTGACGCTAACAATGATGGCGGCAAACAGAGGCACGTGTTTGAAATTAAAGTTGTCTTTGTAGAGGTCAAAGTGACCCCGTCCCCCCCTCCTGCGCCCTCCCCTCCTCTCCTCTAACTGGCACTGCCACAGGCTCCCTGCTTAATCCACGGGCCTTTGTACCATCAGAGGCCCTATAGTCAGGGATTTACATGGGCTGAATTCACACGGTGGGATCATTGAAAACGCACCTGTAAACAAAGCCGGCGACACAAGAACGAATCGCATCTGTCCCGGCCTGCTGAGATTATACAAATGGGCCTCGTACTCACTGTCACGGAAGCACCTCATGTAACCCAATGCATGTGTATCTTCCAAAAAAACATCTTGCGCTGTGTCATACTTGTGGTTCTCTTTTGTAAAGTGGTTTACTAGAAAGCTCTGAGGCAGATATGGCTGCTACACATTACTGGAGAAATTATGGATGAAACCTGAGAGAGGGAGCTGGATATGTGCGCTCTGGTGCCTTTTGAATTAGTCAAGTGCCCACATATACATTCAACATCAAAAGACTCACTTGCCTCACCTGGGACGAGTACAGATATCTGTGCTCTGACAGACTGGGAAAGTATGTGCGAAGTGATAACTGTTAAAAGGGCATCACAATCATCACCTCAGGTCTTCAAACGGCCAGCGTACATAGCTCAGAGGCAACACTGCAGGTTTTTAGACTGAGTCAGGTTCATAAATGTCTCGCGACTTCCAGCTGCACATGAACAGGTCAATAAGTAAAAGCTTTAGGGTATTTAGTGTAAACCCCGCTACTATGACAACAACCTGAGATTTTTCGCTGAGCACGACGACTTGCGGGCGTACGCTTGTGGAAAGTCAGAGTGACACAATAACACCATCCTCTTTGTTGTTTTTGATCTTATTAATTCCTGTCTTGATTTTAATTTAGTTAAAATGGAATGAGAAGCTGAATTCTTCTGTGAATTAGGTCGCTGTTATTCTGCAGTACATCTGGGATGTGATGAAAAGGTGACGTGTACTTACATATACTGTCATATATATCAGATCATTAATTGAACCCTGCTCATAAAGTAAAACCATATAAGATCAATCACAGGCTGTTATGGCTCAAAGAACAGCAGCAGGCAGCGGCTGTGTGATGGAGGATGTTGTGTTCATGAAGGCGAGTCCCTCAGTTGATGTGAAGTAGAAGCTACCACGGATATGTTACTTCTCTGCTGCATTAGGAGCAGCCATTAAGATGCTACTTTGTCTCTGACAGCACATTAAGACATATTTAGTTTAGATTGTGACATTTTTTGGAAGATCATCCTCTTAAGTTATACTTTTCACAGAGATAGCGTGTGTTCACTGACATCTGTAACTCACCCTGCAAGGTACAGTTACTACAGAGCAGGTTTGTTGAGACTCCTCACCCTATCAGCCAAACTGTCACTCAGACATCTGGGAGTGAGAATGCTATAGGTCGTCAGAGTTCATCAGCTGCAACTTATGGGTATACTCTACCTATGTAAAACGACAGTTCATAAAAAAAAGAACAATACACAGTGTGGACTGTAATTATATAATCTGCTCCAAAGAAAATAAAGTATTATCACGTCATAAAGAGTAATGTGACACCTAACTAATTTAAAAAAAAAAAAAAAACGGTGTCAAACAACAATGCCGTCAAACACGAAAGTTCAAGAATAAAAAATAAAGTACGTTGGTGATCATCCAGTCGCACCTGATAGATTTTATCCTGGTAAGAGTGACTCAGCTGGCCTTGGTTTGTTTATCATAAGACACGTGACGATACGGAAATTGTAAATAAATTTGGAAGACACCACAAAACGAACACATTACAACCACAATGGTTTCCTTCAACATGACAGCGAGTCCTCATCGTGTCCTTCGTTTTCTGATCGAAACTGAAGCAGCCTTCAGCGTTTCCTGTCCTGCCCGTCTTTGTTTACAGTAGCACTAATTAGCTGTTCAAGGTGACATTGAACATTTCTGACATCATTGTCTCTATATTTGTGTGTATTATTTTTACAAGCATAAAAAAAATGTTATAAAACTCATTTGTGATTTTTTTGACATGTAAAAAAATAAATAATTCAACATCTATCCGAAGGCCTTCCAAAACTTTAATATAGTTAAATTAGGGTAGATTGCAATGGAAAAGTTCAAATAGTGAGTCGTTCACTGAGGCGATGTTTATGACATCTCTGTAAGTAGTTTCAGTGGCAGAGCAGGAACTGAGTGGCGGCGCGTCTAAACAACATCTGCCAGATTGTGACAAGCTGGGCGGCTTTCAGGAAAACAGGTGACAAGTTTTCTCACGGCATCGGTACACTAAGTAAACAGTTACCTCAGACATAAACTTTCTTGCAACACTCGCTGGCACCGTCCCCAGTCCCTGCTTCCTCCTCCTTGCTCGAAGTGCAGCTTTTACCTACTTTGCCTTGTCCGGTCAACTTATTCTGAGTTTCTGCTCAGTTTAAGAACCTTACAAATTACATTAGTGGATATAGGATTAGGCATTAAGCCTTTTTTAAAGCTGTTGCTCTTAATTAACTATACAAACACAGCCTTCTAGTTCACTTGACGCTGTGGTATGTGCATGAGCTAATGCTAATTATTCCCCAGTAAACTGAGCAAACTGGGCTGCGGGGTTCATATCCCAGGAGAAATAATCACTCGTGTGTATACACAAGTAACCACATGATCTCAATTACACAGGACACTAATGCAGTGGATGTAATTAACAGTAACGAATATATCCAGTTTGGAAACTATCAGTATTATATAAAGAGGCAAACATGCTAAGATGTTTAATGTATGCAGTTCATATATCCAGGCCCAGTGACGAACATGTTAAACAAAACTAAATAAAAGCAGCCTTGTGTCTTTGCAGACTTGGCAGTTTTCTTCAAACCCAAGCAGCAGTGAGTTGGTCTCACAGTTCCATCTGGTGCAGTCTTCATCTCTCTATTGCAGCCACAGATTCCGTGTATGATCAGCAGTCAAGTTTTGACATGAGAAGCATTTCAGAGGGGGAATGTACCAGTGGGGCCTGCACAAATACAAACTGGGTTCATTTTTTTCCCTTCTCTGAGTCACAGAGCAGCCAAGGTGGTATATGCAGAGATAGAAGAGGTTCTGTTGGTTTCCTTTCCTTTGTCTGAGAACCATATATAGCTGTGATTCTCACTAAATCAGTGTTAAAATCAGAATGAGAGAAAATTACGAGCAGCTTCGAAATGTTCACAAGTTTCATTGATGCAACATGTATCACCAGTATAACCTTAACTGCTAAATATGTGCAGCTGTAAATGTGCACAGCCCGTACATTGACGCAACCGCCGACATACAGGAGCAGCTACAGCAATAAAAGACCATTAATCACATGGGTTATTTCAGTGCAACCATCAGTCTATCAGAGAACTGAACTCAACCTAGGCCATGTTTACATTCCTGAAAGTAGATGTGATACTATCAAGTGGATGAGGGGGTGATCTGCAGGAAGTAGATGTTTGGGAGGTGAGCTACTATTATCTCACAAACATGCATGTCTATGGAGTATACAGCAACGCTCTGCTGAAAACAACTATGTCGCTTCAATTTGACTTTTCTTTTTGTCTATTCCACTTGGTTTTGGTTTGGCCAAAAAAGTAAAGGAACACAACACGCGTTTAACTCACTGTCATCTGCTCCTGTTTCATTTTGATTTGTTCAAGTTACATTTTCTAAACAGCCTGAAGAATCGCCTGAGTCAAACATCAAGTCGAACACTCAGCAGTAACTGCTCCAGGCGGACATGTCATTCAAAAGTACAGCACCTCCAAGACCTTTCATCCTGGGGAAAGTACCCGTTAAATGCTCTGTCTAATTCAACCATCGGTGATTCCCATAGTGGTGCTCAATGACAGCGAGTCACATGCCATCAAACTGTATCTTGGTGTATGCTTGATTGATTTGCTTTTGAAAATGGCAGCTGGAAAGACTTTATTGAAAAGAACAAAAAAGCAGCTGTTAAAACGATGAAATGTAGAAGGAAGTAAACAACTGAAGCCTACCACTGATGGCTCTCAGCACATGTTGGGTTCAGGCTCACCGCCTCCTCGCCAACCTTCTTCCCTAAGAGGAAAGGAAAGAAATACATCAACAGATAATGATGCTCCGCTGAAACACGACTTCAACAAACACCCTGGACGTTCTTGTTCACGTGACAAAAGAAAGGGAACGCGGATTAATGGAATCAAGGGGTGTTGTCTAAGAAAACACAATAGGATACACATAAATCAAGAAACTTCACGAGGCGCTGGATTAAAGCAATAAAAGCATAAAGTGATATGTAATGCAATCCTGGAAGAGAGCTCAGTCTTAAATCCTTCATCACTGAGTGGAAAGTGTCTCATTCCACCAGCTCTATTAATATCCAAATGAATGTTAAATATGATGCTCTGTTTCTTTAAATAGACGTGTCTAACACTGTCAAAGGCTTTGACAAAGGTGTCTTTGCAGGAGGCACCTGGCCAGCTCAGATTAGGGGCCCACTGATGAGGAAGGTATCACAGAGAAACAGGTCAGTCCAGTCTGAACTTCAGAAACTGCAAAATCACAAACAACCTCTGTTTGTGTTAAAAAAAAAAGCATTATGATCTACTGTACAAAGTCTGAGAGTGAAACACAAGACAAGAACAGGAAATCATTGTGCCCTGCTCTTAAAGGTGATCATTGTGAATCATTATAAATCTGACTTCAAGACTCTGTGGCATCTTTGTTGAAAAATTTACAATATGTGGAGTAAACATTGTTAATGTTAAATGGATTAACAAGAAACTAAAGAACCAATCTAAAGAGTTCAAAGCATAAACCTCTGCGTGAGGTGGCCTTTTTAAAAAAACCCTCAAATATCAGTTTTCATCTATGTTGCAATTAAGATTGCGAAAGTCTGGTAAATAGCTGTTTCATGATGTAAACAAAAGGCATTATTATTATTATCAGTAGTAGTAGTAGTAGTAGTAGTAGTAGTAGTAGTAGTAGTAGTAGTAGTAGTAGTAGTAGTAGTAGTAGTAGTAAAAGTAGTAATAGTATAGACAGTAAATAAGATAGAAGTAAGTAGATAACATGAACTGGTGATTTAGTGATGGTAAATACGTCATGATTCATACTACTTTCTGAAACATGGATCATAGCTACATCCATGTGAGATTTTGCTCCTGAACGTCAGACAATTTCTGAGTTTCTTTTTTTTTTTTGCTGCCTGCTTCTCAGTGTGGTTTCACCACACTTCCTTTACGGTTGCCAACTTTTCACCTCTGACAGCTCAGAATCACACACAGTTTTCATTTTCAAATGAAAGTTTTCACCACAACACTCAATTTTTATGCAATACAAAACCATAAACTGGAACATTAGCTGTGATGTAACAAATGCTATGTTAGCTTATAACTTGGCTCTAACAATCAGTGTCTATCAATCAGCTGACATAGGGTGAGTGAACAAAGCCTCTTCAAAGGTGTTGTTCATTTAGCCTCAGCACTATGTTATTACACTGAATTATGTAATGCAACACTAATATGATATATTACGATCACTTCAGTCTTTATGAGTGTTGTTGTGTTTAAATTGGATGACTATACACCAGGTAAAAATTACAGCTGCTGTTAATCCCATCTATTCACTCATTGAAGACATTGTAGACTTTTAACCACAGGCAATTTCTAAGTTTGGTCAGAACTTGCCAAACATTGTTTCTGCTTAATCATTGTGGGCCAGCAAATCAACAATCATCTCACTGAGGTCATTGCAGGAACACAGAATTGCACAGATTTGGGTTTTCCAGATGAGACACTGACATTTGTGGTTTATTAAATACAACAGCGGTTATGACATCATAGGCACCTCGCATCCAGAGTAAAATGCTTGGCAAATGAGGTATAAAACAAGGTTTGGTAAATTACCAGCTTCTGCATGGATCTTCTTTTCCTCCTGAGTGGAACTGATGTCATGAATATCACAGTAAGCTCGGATTAGCCGCCAAAGAAATGTTGAGTTGTGTCCAAACTACAAAAAAACATCAAAGTGTTAAGACACTGTTCGGTATCCTGCTAAAGCAACATCAACGTTTATAAAGTGAATATGTGACGTTAACAAACGGTTAAACACACCTCCTCTCTCTGCTCCAGAAGGATGCTGAGACTCTCCTTTTTGTCAGAATCGGTGCCCTGATGCAAACAGTCGATCCTCTCAAGCAGCACAGATAACTTGTCCTCCGGCTGTTCTTCATCCCTCTGTTCTGCATCGCTTGCCTCTTCTTCATCAGAGTCTGTCAGCGCGGTCATATACCTGAAAGCACAAAAACACACAAGGAACAGCGTGTCAAAGAAGGCATGCAGCTTTTGCTGTTTGCCGTGTGGATTAGGACGCTGGACTGAATACCTCAGTTGTTCGCATCACCAGGTGACATTGTCTCCATCCTGCTATCGGCAAGATGTGCAACTACAAACACAACGTTACACGTTGAAGGCCTGTGTCCTTATAACGCAATTTAAAATCATCTTCTGCTTGTGAGGTGGAAGGAAAACACCTCAACACCTCAGGAATTTTTCAGATCCATCAAAATCCCGTCTTAATAAGCATTTTCACAAGCTGTTTGCTTCCAAGTTGCTGATTATGAAGGATCAATCTTTCCTGCATGTTTACACATAAACGGCACCGGGTTTGTTTATATAAGTGGGTCACTTAATTATTTATAAATGCTAGCTGTTAAGAACTCTTGACGTCTTAACGTGGATACCTGAAGGCTTTTACAAGAACACAAGGAGACTTGTTTGTCGGGGTGAGGCACGCAAGACTCGCATTTAGATGTTTTATGGAGCCTTTTCAGCTACTGCAGTTGTACGAACTAACACGTACACGAACCTAAGCTAGCACTTAAATTGCAGCAGTAAAAGACAAAAAAAAAGTACATTAAAAGTACAGGTAGAAATGAAAGACATAGACGAGGGTGAAAATATGAAAAGCCTTTATTTAGTGTTGGCAGCGGCTTCTTGTGCGTCACTGGTGGTTAGGGGAATGTTTTGGGCTGTGAGCCATGGTCCTGGAGGGATGTGTCAGAGCGGGACAAATACAGAAACACACTATAGACCCAACAGGTGCCTCACGCTAGAGGCTGCTTCCTGACTCCACCCCACAACACACACACCTTCCAACTCGAGTGCTGTGATTACAGCAGTAATAGGAGGGCTTTTCTTCACCTAAGAAAGGAACTGTCAAGAATAATGCACCACGACTGGCAAAGTCAACACAACAAACGGAGCAGTAACGCTGTGCTGAGATGAAGGAAATCCGTGCCAAGTAAAATGTTGTGTTCTGTTGTAAAGTAATTGTGCGCTAATTTGAAAGAAAACACGTTTGTTTTAAAGCTGCTACATTTAATATTTTCATATAAACAATGGATAACATGGCTGCGTATGTGGAGCTTTTCAGCATATTTCAGTTTATTGTTTTTGATTTACAGCTCGCCACTTCCTGCTTTGCTTCACTCTCACTACTGACATGAGAGCTACAAGGAGGACATTGGACTTAGCTGCTCAGAAACATGATTCTTAAAAGTGTGTTCACACCTAAATGTCCAGTTCCAGTTGGACTAAACTGAACTGAACTAAACCAGGGCCAGAATAACACACTGTTTTCCAACTAGTTTGGTTTGCGTTCAACCAGGCAAAAAGACAATTGAGATATAATTCACCATGGAACGCCAGCAGGTTCTTTTGTGTATAAACAGATTTTAGTGAACCATTCGCATCCGTTGACTTAATTGCACATACCATGCTAAGGTATTTTAAAAAGTCAGTAATGTTGGCCCACACCTATATTTATAGAAACCATATTTATTCCCTTCACTGAATGAATGAATGACTGAATGAATGAATGCAGTCTCATACATGCCTCAAATCACCAACACAAAGTGAAAACATTTTAATCAGTTCAATGAGACATATATGATGGTACACTTCCTGTGATTGGTTTGAATGGTGTTCACACTTGAATATGTGAAAACAGCGTCTTCAAGGAGGACCAGACAGTAGTGGTTTGGTCTGGACCAGAGTTTAAGTCTGGCGTTCACACCAACCAAACCAAATCAAACCAAACCAAACCACAAAAAGGGAGTAAATACAGCAGAGGAATGAATGCTATGCTTCTTTCCGTTTCTTCATGTGTAAATAAGCAACTGTTTTAAAGACCTTAATATGTCATTGTTGTGTTGTTTAAAAGCTGCTGTGTCATTTTTTCTAATTAATAATGGACAAGTGGCCAAAATAGAATATTGAAGATGATAGTAGATACAATAATAAATAATGTAACATCAACACATATTCTGATTGCAATATCTATCTAAAGTTTGCAAACGTATATTAACATTAGCATTAAATTAAAGCATTAAATTGAGCAAAGCATTTTAATTCTTAATTAATTTAACTTTTGTAAAACTTTTGTCAAACATTTGTCAAAGTGGCAATTTCTTGCTTTAAGGAACAGATTTTAAAAGCACATTTGGAAACATGTTGTGATACAGCGTGAAGAACTCTGTGACCTATTTGACAATACCTTAATCACATTTAATATAAGCTAATGGGTTTGAAACAGAGAAGCAACATAACTGTATGAAGAACCAGACTTTACAGTATCTTCACTTTAATCTCCATCTGTGTTTATGCCATCATTTAGGGATAGTGCTCTAAAGCCTTTCCCAAAATCTCGCTCTCTGCACTAACCCCTATGTAAACCCAAAAACCTGCAGGCAAGTCTAAAAACATTTATTGGCCAATACACCCCAGCTTAAAAAATCTGAATGGGCGTGCTTTTATGTTTACTCTGACTGTTGTGGTCATGCTCTTTTGTCTGGCCGCACCATCTTATGAAGGTCTTGCCTTGCAATAGATAAGCCTGCCATTTAAGTGTATCAAGACAGTCACAGTAATGGCCTTGTGTCATTCATTCATCCCTAATTCATTCATCCTTTTGTTCTTTTATTCATTCAGCAGTCATTTTCCCTCCCTTGCAGCAGTTATTTGTGCTGGAGAGACAGGCAGCGCTGTACTGAGTGATCAGCGCATTCCTGTCACGCCATTCCACGGCTCATGAATCACTTGAGTTGAAAGAAAAAAAGAAGCTAAGGATCTATTTGTATTACTGTGTGAGTTTATGCAATGTATATATGTTTGTGCAGGAATTATTATTTTCCAATGTAGCTAGCGGTGCTCAGCTCTGAAAGAACAAGTCTAAATATTGTCATCCTTTATTTCAACACTGTGGAGGTTCATAATATACCAGCAGGCCCTCTTATGACTCACACATGGCAAGAAATGAAATTATTTTCTGCAGGCAAATTCAAGGGCAGGGCTGTAAGAAAAAAAAAATCTAATACCTGTTCTTACACGCAAAACATTAAAAAATACACACAAACATTCACAAGTTCACAACTTTTAGTCACTGATGGACGTCAAGTCTGTGAGTATGAGTCACGGTGCAGGTTTGATGGAAGAGACTGACAGTGGTTATCTGACATCTTAGATCTTAAAACAACAGACAATCTGACAATTTTGATAATCAATGAATAAATTACGACCCAATAAAAATGCCACACATTTGCCAGTTACTGTTTCACAAACTTGAGTTGCTTTTTTCGGTTTTATACGACTATAAATCAAACACCTTTGAGGGTTTTTTTTTTTTTTGTGCTGATAAAACAAAGGATATTTTGGGAGGAACTAGATTTCAATTAATGTTTGTTTTCATTATTGACCAAACTCAATTATTTTTCCACACCATTTGATTGCTCAGCGGTGCATGTCAAATGCTCAATGTGATGTCTGTGAAGATATTTCATCAACAGAAATAAAAGCAGTCAGTAGTCGTGATTTACAAACTGTCAGGTACAAAACAATAACTGTGTCATCAAAATAAAAAGTAATTACTTTGGATGTCTAATCAATGAATCATCTGCTTTTTTCAGGCACTAGTTCAAATTTGAACGTCATTCAGGCCAATAAAAGTTATTTATTGTTTAACAGTAAAATGTTTTGCCTTTTTGCCCGATTCATTTTTAGGAGGATTGGGGCTTCTTATAAACTACTGTCTATATATATATATATATATATATATATATATATATATATATATATATATAGTTTAACTGATAATAAATACAATCAATTGTTATGACATTTCACTCTGTGATTAAACATCCCAAATGGGATAATTGGACTAACTTCAGCAACACGGGATACCTGGTAAAAACAGTGATTCTGTTATTTGTATAAAACACAGCCAACTGCTACATTTGGTTTTATCTACCACTTTGTATTCGACTAAAAAGAAACAGTCTAGAACCATCTGCTCATGCTGTGTTCAACCTCTGAGCACTCAACTTACTGTGTAAGGTTAAAGACTGGCAAGCTTTGACTTTCGTTTTTAACAGCCTGTGCCAACCGAGTGAGATCAGCCTTTATTATACAAACCCCAAGGGGCAAAGAAGGGATCTCTCAAAAGAGTTTATCCACGGCGCTCTGTGCTTTAACTCTGTTCAAAACAAACCCGAGTTACCATCCCAACATCAGCAGGCCTTGGAACATGCGGCCCCAGCCTATTCACTGTGGTGACGGGACCAGTGAAAGCCTGCGCTACAACAATGGCTGCCTGATGGGAAAGATTCCAGTACTTTATTCTCTACCTCCTCACACCAGCACCAAGAGGCTAGACACGCTCTGACTCTTTAGAGTTTTGACTCTTTCACTTTCCTATTGATCAACTGCTGAATCATCTCCTGACGACATGACTGGTTTACTAACTAAACCCTCCTCTGTTTTAAGTAATACGAGCAGAGAAAAACAATCTGAATGAAAAGTAATCTGAAAAATGATATCAATAATAAACATTAATAATGTCTTAAACACTTAATTTTATGTGCCAATGCGACCATAAGCGTCACTTTTGATTTTGGTGTCTATGCTATTTCTTAAAATAGCAAGAGGAAGAAATAAGTTTAGAAACTGGGTTTGTACAACAGTTGTATACAAATGACGCTTTGACTTGTAACTTTGCCAAAAAGGAAAAACAGGCCAAAGAAATATCTTAGCAGAAGTCATGATGACATTTCCAGAAACAGATGAGAAAGAAACAGAAAAGAAATATTAAAGAACAAGTTGATGAGAATGACGTAAAGAAAATTGTAGTCCTCAGATAACAGTAATAATAGACTTGTCAGGATCTCAGTAGTGGAAGTTTTCCATGAAGCTGTCTGCTAAAGGTGAACAACTCAGCTCAGCAGTGAGAGGAAACCAAAAATCAAAGCTAACAGCTGAGATGCTAAAACGCTTAATAAAGCTGGAGAGAATCGAATGATATTTTACTGTGGGTTCATCACTAAGAGATTCATGTAGTCATGTAGTCCATTGTTTATATAAGAAAACATGAATTATAGCCACAATTTGATTTTAAATTTCCATGATGGGACCTTCACCAGTCGAAGGCACAAGACCTTTAAAACAACCATGAATGGGAAACGAGGGTGTTCAGGGTCAAAGATGTTAGATTTAAGTCAGAGAACGACCAGGTTGACTGAGGATACGCCAGACAGCTGAAAATGTCTGCTCCACACACACTGTATATATTGTACTTATAAAACTCAATTGAATAAATATGTTTATTTAGTCCTAAGCCTTTCATGCAAGTATGGATGTGAGGATATAATGTCAATGTCTTGGATACGGACTGCTGCAGAGCAACAAGTACCATTACGTCACAGTGAAGATAGACTAAAGCTTTTAATCACAAAGCAGACAATGACTTCTTTTTTTCTTTTTCTAAACATTTCTGTGTGTGTTGATCAGGCTTGCCCATCACTAAACAAAACCAGCTGCCTAAATCTGCTTAAATCAACAACTATCCAGTGTCATAAATGCTATTTTTTGGACAAGGAAAAAAGAAGTGGTAATGTCCTTGAGCTAGAGCGACGTGATGTGAATAATAAACTTAGAAGGGAACTGTTCAAGGAATTACAAGTTCTTACAAGACGCTTTTAAACGAGGCCTCTGACAGTTTGGCACACACGGCGGCTGATTGATGGATCTCCTTACCTGCAGAGAGGCAGCTCTGAGGAAACCGTTGTGACATATGAGGATTAAATAGCCGCAACTCTCAACATCTCAGTGGCTGCGTGCGTATGTTCCCCCGTTTTGATCGACATCACTACCCCGCTCCATAATTTTGTTGTTTTTGACACTTTGTCACACTAATTGCATTGCTGCTGATGTAACATTTATGCAGAAGCAGAGTGATGTATATTATTACACAGACTCAGGTCGGAGCTAGAGCGTCTGATCAGACAATGTGGCAACATTGGTCACACTTGAAATATCTGTGTAAACATACAGGACAGTCTGAAGTCAGATCTGAAATCATTCTTTGTTATGATTAGTCAGCTGTATTATGTAACTAAAAGTGTTTAGAAAATCATTAAGTTTGCGAAAGCAATCATCTACAAAGTCACAAAAATAAACTGTTAACTATTCATGATGTGTAACTAACAAGTCCTGCAGCACAGCTGGTTGAGTGGAGGTTTGTTCCCACTTGCACAACGCCCCCTGTTGGAAATCTGCAGCCCCACATAGAACAATATTTCACTAAAATTTTAAGTTTAAGTTTTTTTTTCAGTAGTTGCTCAGTGCTACTATAGAGTATGAATGTTTTATTGCTTCTGAGGCGGAAAAAAAATGTTGCAATTTGTTACATTTTGCACCAAAGATTAAATAGTTGAGGGCTTTGATTTCAGTAAACATGCATCTACCACAATCATGGCGGCAGTGTATCGAGCACAATATGTGGAGATATTGTGTTTGAAACACTGCCGACCCAGCTGACAAGACATGAGGAGCTCTTTAAATGGACATGAGGATTAGGTGTGTAACTTGCTCCTCTAGGGGAAAAGCTACTGGTTCCCTAAGGCCCCCACACCCCCCTTCACCCACCCACACACACACCCCTCTGCTCATAGAAATAACAGAGCGGCAGGAAAGGCTCTTTAATTATGGGAGGTGTGTGCGTGATGTGATTTTTTTTTTAAAGCATAATAACCCAAGCTGTAATTAAGAGTATTTGATGAAGCCAACGTTTGTCACTCAAACCCTGTAAACCACATCTGCTTGAGGGCCGTCTCTCACCTCCATCTGCTCCTTCATCCAATAAAGGAGGTGATGGTAATGTAAGTATGAGTAGGAAGACCTGAAATGTTTACATATCATGAAAGAAGACTCATATGATATGGTGCTATTACCCGTCTATGAGCTGTCTTATGTCTGATGCCAGCACAACTCACACGACCTGGATGTGTGCCATTTCTTTTTTTTTCTCCAATACATTAATCTTCAAGGAGCAGAAACCAAGAAAACTGAACTGAAGATAATATGTAATTTTACATTGTTCAGGTATTTATGTTAAATTATCTCAAGCATCTTAAATGTTATATAAGACTTCCTTCCTGGAAACCAAAACAAAAACAAACTAAAAGAAAAAAACAAAACAAAACATAACCTCTCAACCCAACCTTTGCAGAATGTGATTCTTGATGGATGCTTTGGTGGACTCCATTGTTCAGTTCAGCATCGCTCTTTTATGTTGTAAAAAATTTGCTCGAAGGCAACTGATTAATCATCGCAAAGGACAGCAACAGAAATGGGGAGGAGTGATACGGCTGTCATCTGAGGCTCGCCGCACAATAGAAAACCTGTGTGGTTAGTATGTGAAAGCAGCTGTACATCTTTTTTTTTTTTTTTTAAATCTTCTTGTCAATTCACATGCTCTGCTTCCTAAACAAATGAAGCAGCAGTGAATCCAGGTTAAGTGCTTGAATGACAGAATCTCTCTCTACAGGTTTGTGCATTGACCGTCACATGCTACAACATCCAAACTTAAGTGTTGACCTGATTCGATACAATTTTGATACAATTTCACGTGCTGAGAATATAACATAATCATATCCAAGACAAACTGAAGTCTGGCTCGCTGCTGAAAACATTAAACCCTTCGGCTTAATCATCAACATTTACCTGTTGATATCTGTTTTTATAAGATGAGATTCTAAATGGCAGTCCATTCAAAAGGAACACATCTGTTGTTTATGTTATCACAGACTGGCAAGAGTTCAAGGCATTTGGCTGAGGGTGCAGGTGGATGACTGGGCATGCGATGCTTGATTAGTCGGCGCTTCTCTGCAGCACCTGAGGCGAGTGTACATATTCTCTTAACCATAATTTAGTGCATAGAATGAACAGGCAAGTTTAACTAGAGAAGTAAAAGAGCCAAAAAATGATCCACCTTCTGATCAATAAATAAGCTCCTTAAAGTGAAAATTAACCTGACACCAATTTGCAGTTTTCACCCGCAGTGATATTTATTAATCCCGTGTTTATCTACTGGAATGTTTTATTTTGACGAATAGCAGGATGATGAATGTAGATGAATGTTTGTGGCTGATGCTGATAATGGCTATAGTATCTTGGCCAAGTTCAACGTAAACATGGATGTGTTTGTGATCCCAAGACTGTCACAAAGATATTTTACAGCCATTTAAAAACATTTTACATGTCTTCTGACGTCTCCTCAGCTGCTGCACTGTGTTAACTCTTGAGTAGGAGCTAAATATTGTAAACAGTGGAGTCTGCTGGAGAAACTGTGCAGTGATGACAGTGACTCCAAAATATTACAAGCAGTGTTTCTTTACCATGACCTGAGGATGTCTAAATATACTATATGATGAGCCAGATTCATGTGATTTGAGTTGTCACACTTGCAATGTAATAGACACTTGTAATTTATATCACCATTACAAATGTCTAATTATAATTACTGCAGTTAAAAGTTCTACCAGTCTAACAGAGAAACACCACTGTGCTAGAAATTTGGCATGGTGGCTGCAATTCAAGTCACATGACCCCTTGGGATCTAGAAAGACTTTCTGATATTCATGTTTTTCATAAAATAAAGGTGGGTATGTGCATTATGTGTAGTATGATGACAGATACATGTAGGAATGGAAGGTATGCTTTCAAGACACCCAAAAGTGCTCCCAATAATGGTGCTTAGATTCAACATACTCATGCACTGCTGGAGCAATGTGTGTTAATACCACACTGTGCAGAAAGTTTAGGAAATTGAGGACTGATTGATAATTATCATGGAGAAACCATCCAGAATATGGCCTCTGATCAAAGGTTTGTTTCTTCTGTAAAATGTAATTAATGTTGTTGGAACACACAACATCCAGGAATAGTGTATGTGCAATTTCTCCTCTGAGAGAAGCACATGTTCTACCTGATTTTTTAAAGTACTCACCCTCCCTCACTTTCTGCCTCCTCTGAGCTCCGACCTCCAGTTCTGCTACTCATGACACTGCCTGCGGTTCTTTTCCTGCGCGTTGGCGTCGTCCTGTGCAGTGGGCTGACTCGACGTGCTTCCTCACCTGCCCTCAGCTCCTCCCTGACTTGGTCCTGCAGTGTCGGCAGAGCATTCTTCAACGCCTTCATCTCATCCTTCAGCTCGGACACACACTGGATCAGGGCCTCGAGGCGCTCCAGCACCTCAACCTGACCCCTGGGTAGACCCGGACCATCCACCAACATGAGGCTCATTCCTTGCTCATTTCTGCGGTTTACGAAGTACCCAGGGCACGAAGCTCTTCGGCTTGCCCTGAATCCCCTGTAACACACCACAGCTAAACTGATGCCTGCCACTCCAGCCAGTGCTCCCAGAACTAGCACTTTGCTGTCTGCCTGGGCCATCCTGTAGGTCTGCAAAGAAATAACACGTTTTAGGTTTTATCATAAGCATTTTATTGAAAATCAAAAAAAAAGTGAATATATTGTGCCCCTTTCCTCCCTTTATTTTTCGCCTTTTAAACCAAACCAGCCAAAGTAGATGACTACCAATCCTTATTATATCCGTTATAAAGGAGCATTTCCTTTCAAGTATCAGCAAGTGCTTATTGTGCTTGTTCAAGGTGAGAGCTGTGTGCTTCTATGTAATATTATAGGGTCTTGATTGTACTTATAATGTGGACTGTATAAATAAAACTGAACTGAACTAAACTATAATAAAACTGCTGTCTACTAGCTCCATTTCAACTTCTCAGTCAAGTTCACACCATTTTAGTTCTACAAGAATTACCAAAGTACACAATTATGTATTGAATTAAACATATGTTCATATCGGTGTTTAGTTTTAGTGGGATTAGTACCTACAATAGCACTAATTTCCCCAAGATTTAGAGCCCCATAAAAATAAAGTGCAAGCTTTTAATATTTGTCTTCCATCCTGTAAAGTTCAGTGAATCTCTACTCTGTAGAGGCACTGGTTTTGAGACCCATTCATTACATAAATATGGTTTGTAATAAACAAACAGAATGATTCAACAAACATGGGCATGTTTCTCAGATCGATTTCATCTCCATCACAGAGCAAGTTAGCGACTGCCTTCACTCTTTTCATGCAGGTTTCAAGGCTTGGTCTCAAGGGAAAGCACAGGGACAAAACAACATGTGGCATCTTTAAAAAGAAAACATTATTTGTTATCTATGCCCCTTGTGTGTGTCCTCGAAATGTACTTGCTGTGGTTTGACTCAATCCAAAAATATTTTAACAGCAGGTCATACTGGTGAAGAAGATGAATGACACAACTTAAAACCGTTTGTCTTGTGGTTATGTGCAGTGTTCATAGTCTTAACTAAATATTTTACCTCTGTCTTGCTCAGAGGGTTTGTATTGTTGTTGTTTCCTTGTTTGTTGTTGCTTACACAAACATAAAAGAGCAAACCAGACAAGCGAGTAAATGAGAGCTCAGTTACCAGTTATCTGTTTGTTTACGTTGAGAATGGTTAGCTAACTAGCTTAGATAGCCTAATTGGATCACCACATAATCATTGAGACTGTTAGCCAGCAATTAGCACTAGAGCAGCAGCACTGCAACAACCTGAAAACACTGCCAAATTCAACGTCTGACAGGATCTCAAGCTTACCCGCCCCTATGTGTAATCTTAAACTTATTTTATTAACAAGTTTAGCTAACGTAATTAATTAGATGCTAATGACCCTGCTGTTGGCCTGCTAACAGCTTCAGTCTCTGGCTAACACCGAAAAACACAGTTAGACGCCAAGGTTACGTGGGTTTAAAACGCATAAAACATCCCATAATGTACAACACAAAATAAGTAATCACAGTATCCACTTAGAAGAGAATGACATAGAAAAATACCAGCAAAACAGGCAATATTACAGACCTTAAAGTACAGGAGAGGAAGAGAGGAGGCACTGTTGGCTTGACAGCTCCGTAGTGTAACAGTCTAAACAGCCCGTGTGCGCTCATGCGCCACAAAAAGGTTCCGACTTTCGACCCTCCCCCGCAATAAAAAAACTAACCCAAACCCTAATCCTTATCATAATAATAATAATGATAATAATAATAATAATAATAATAATAATAATAATAATAATAATAATAATAATAATAATAATATATATATATATATATATATATATATATATATATATATATATATATATATATATATATATATATATATATATATATAATGCTTATAATAGGCTTATGCTTGTTACAACTACAATAATCCAGTTCTTATTACGTTCATAACAACATAACAACAACAACATGTCCAAAGTGTTTTTACTTTACTGTAAATTGCAAGGACACAGTACACAGTTATACATTATACATTACAGATGAGAGGTGGGTGAAATCTAGTACACCCTTATCTTACACCCTTTAACCTATCTTATTGTCACAACATGTGAGTGAATAACCAGTGACCAAAGTTCAATACAAGGGTTACAGCAGTAACAGCAGCAACAGCAGGTGTTGCTTAAAACCTTTAAACTTGCAACATGGACAGATGATAATAAGTTTAACTAACAAGTTTATCTTTATGTGTATTTCAATAACTTCTGTATATAATATACATTATTACAATATTACATCTAGAAACTATAAATTATGTTGTTGAAAATATGACTCACCTCCGTGATTTACTCTTCTCACAAGCGTATCCCTGCAGTGAGCTTAGACAGAGCGTGCAGCAGGATTTTAAAGTTACTAAACACAGTAGTATCACATCAACCTTGGACCTGTAGTCAGTGAATGAGGAGCTGCTCTGGCTGGGTTTCATTCAAGTGTTACAAATGTCATTTGCTGTGGATGAGTGTTGGATTAGTTAACCAGTGATTGGCTTTGAGTTTTACAGATTATACAGATGCAACACCACATTTTTTTGTAAATGTAAAAAATAATTTTTTTTATATTTGTTTGTTCCTCATGTTAACTTGTTCTGTACAACATCTGTACACAGAAAAATAGTTCATGATTAATAGTTTGGGAAATTTTCCATCTGAAAAAAAGAAAAGAAATCCAATGAAATGAAACAAAACAAACAAGAGCTGTGACTCTGATGACCTTCTGAGTTAGTTTGTTACATAAACCGTCTCTTTTTGGAATGATCATGTTTATTTAACTTGGCAGAGTGACATGAACTCTCTAAATGAAAGGTAGAAAGCCATACTTTCTTAGAAACAGAGGTAATGGTAGTTCCCTTGCATAATATAATGTTGGGATCGCTACGTGCAGTTTCGTCCCTGCTCTCAGATCATGGTATTGTTTCTCAACCCACAGCCTGCATTCTGCCTGCACAGAGAACAAAAAGCCCACCTGAAACCTGGAGGCATGGCGGTGTACAAAAAAACCTTGGCCAGTGGCTGTGGGTTGGCCCTGTAGACGTAGATATGGTGATAAGGGAGGCACATCCAGCTATGGCCTTGCTCCCATCAGGTCAGAGCCAGCAGATAAGGAGATACTGTCAACACTATCGTTTTATCCACCCACCACACATCAGCCCAACCTCTCATGAAACAGGGGAAGAAATAAAAGTAGCCTCAGGTTTGCCTTTGTGCACTGAAATAAGCCCATTACATTTGTCAAACAATACACCAGAGACGAATCAGGGTGAAATAAGGCGTCACTATCTACTCTAGAACTCTACTGGCAGACCACAGAGTGTGAAGCCCTGTCAGTATAGTCGGAGTGTTTTTTTTTTTTTTTGCTGAGATGCCTGCCACAGTTGCAGGAAAGCTAACTTCTGTATCAGTTGTGCGCTATGTTTACAGATAGTTTAAAAATTCATTCATTCATTCAGAAGATGATGTAACCAGTGTTGTGTAAAAGAACGCACAATATCAATCGACAGCAGTTGTTTGTGAGGAATTGAGGAAGTCCAACCTGTGGGGCTACGCTGCTGTAGTGATGTGTATCTCAGGCACTCACTGTTCTTATCCTCCGGCCTAACATGAGACACAGCTACTGTAAATTACTGCGTTAGGGTGTGTCACTAGGAAAAATGAAAGCTGAAATGGTCACATTTGAGTTGCTGTCTTAGAAAAATGTAGAAATGGTGAAAACAGGGAGTTTCTAGGGGATTATCAGAGGGGAGGAAGTTGGGTGAAGTTGAGTTTGTCTTCAACAAACTGGTTTTTATAAAAATTGTTAATGAAGTAGCTACCAACACCCTGAAACTAAGGTGGTGTGTGGCAGGTTAGTTTGATCTTAACCTCTGATCCCAGGCCAGTTTTTCAGGCTTCATCTCTCAACCATTCATAAAAGGAGGAAATGTAACTGAAATATATCTCAAGAACACAGTCAGCATGTTTCTCTTCCTTCTGTTCTTTCTCTCAATGTTTCTCACTAGTTTACACATGAATTACCATCCCTGGGATTGCATGAATAAAGAACTTAGGTTATTTACAGTAACGCAGTGTAGTAGCAGAACAAGAAATGAAGCATAAAGATCATGGTTAAGGTGCAATGAGTCTTCCAAATATAGATAATTCAAACGTCACTATCAATTAAACTAAACTTTAGTTTTGCTGAAATTTGTGAATGCAAAAAGTCTCTTAACGCAAGAGATGTGTCAGTGATTCAAGTTCATTCAGCATTGTTGTCTCAGTGCATCTCAGCAGTATCAGTGTTAGTACAGGTGGTGCGTTACCTTTGTTGATTCATTGTTTATTCAAGTCAGTTTATCCTTTGTTTATTGTTGTACTGCCTTCATTAAAAAAAAGAGGCTAAACAAGAACCAGTTCATCAGAATACAACTATTTAGCATGTAGACAATGTACTTCATTGTGTCATTCTTCCCTGCAACCCCCCACCCCTCGCCACACCCCAACACACACACACACACACACACACACACACACACACACACACACACACACAAACACACACACACACAGTCTAGTTTCAATAATTTCAGGGGACATTTCATTGACTTGCACTCATTTCCTGGAGACTTTTGTGGAACCCTATAGATCTTAATTGTTGCTACTGCTTATCTAACCTTTATCTAAACCCGACCCTAACCTTAACCAAACCTTAAATCATATCTTCACCTTGATTGCATTTTTTTTACATTATGAGGAGCTGCTTTTTGTCTCCATAAGGGAGACAGGTCCCCATAACATGAGTGCGTAAACAGATTTAAGTCCCACAACTTAAGGCATACACACACATGCACGCACACACACACACATTCACCTAACTTACCTGTTTCCCCTGTCTGACAATCACTGGTTTCTAATGTGGTTGACAAGGCAGGAAGATACTGTACAACCCAAAACGAAGATGGTTATATAACCAATCCTACATATTTCTTTAGATGTTAGATGTTATCTGCTGCGAAGGACATGGTTCTGCAGAGTGATGTGTTTGTGTTAGTGTCCTTAACTAGTTATGTTACTTGATGGCAGCACTTGTGTCCTTGTGTTTATTAGTTTGTTGTTTCAAGGCCTCTATTACTACAATTAATTAAACATTTCACAGCACCAACAGCTAAAAACTCAAATAGTACAATTATTGTGCATAATATTCAGAAAATATACAACAGTTTATGATTAAACGTAGTTTACAGTTAAAAATGTAACATTGCAATAACTTTGTAAATTGCAAAATGGTTCATGTTATAGTACACAGGCTTCATGAAAACTGCAGCCTTCAGGTGACACAGCAGTGACGACTGATGAATGTTGGGAAAATCTGAGGCAGGAAGATTACATCAGAGACCTCTTGGTGATTCTTAATGATTTCTTCCTTCCTCTCAATCTCTGTCCTCCTCCATATGTTTAATTAGTGAAGATGGATTCCTCAAAAACTGATACATCACTTATACATCTGTGACAGATTTTTTCAAGAGATTTCTGTTCTGCACAATAAAAACCCCCCAAAAGATGGAACACTTTGTTCCCAAACAAAACTTAAAAAATAACACCAACACATTCCTGGTTCTGAACTTTGGTCAACCCTCCCTGTCCTCTCCCACAACTGAGTAAACACACCAGCTTACAACATTTATCTTTTACTGAGCAATAGAACAGAAGTATGTTCCCCCAAAACGTTGTTTGAAAAATAAAGTAAAGTAAAGTTAATAATTGAATCGAAATACGATCATAATAGAAATGGACAAATGCCGCACCTTAATACCCTTATTTATCATTTTCATCATTTATGTAATGTAAGGTGCTGATGGAGAGTGTGTGGAAATGGCCACTCTTGTTGTGAGCAGAGCATCACCAGCAGGTGGCGCCTAGAGAATTAGTATTGAGATCCTCTTGTAGGAATGAAGTGTGGCTGAGGAGTACAGGTAGGAGTATTGACATGATGCAGTACAAGTAGAGATGAGGCTCACTGTCATGTTCAGCATATTATGCTCTGTGCAATTAACCAAATGAATTCCATCACTGCATTGAACAAAACACAACAGTCTTTTGTGGTTCAGGGTGGAATAAGCTGAAGATCAAGCTAATCTGTTCTTAAATGCAGCCTCTGCTTAATATCTGCAGGTCCAGACACATTACCCAGGCTGCATTGCTGCATGTGAAGATGAGGAAAGCCTGATTCATGTCTGTCTGGGTTGCTTCATTATGCCTGTTCACCTCAGATCAACCAGAACATGATAATGAGATATTACAAAATACTAAAAAATGACTCTTATTCACTTTATGTCCAAAATATCAATGCTTATGAAAGACCATTTAAAAAGCTCTATCAACCTATTTTGAATCAATCTTCACTTACCACACTGTTTGAGCACACAATGACCACAATGGTAAATTGGTACTTGTTTAAAAAAAGTGAAATACTATAAACTTAAGATTACATTCAGTATTAAAGTGGTTGACCAATAGGTACAATCTAATAAGACAGTAATGTATGACGGCATGCTGCCATTTTGGGCTACATGACTAGATAGAAACCAATGCCTTTCACTTGTTATTGTTGAGGGCCCACCCAACATTTTCATACAAGTTGCAATGGTGAACAGAGAAACTATCACCACTGATGAATGTTTGGGTGGAGTGACAAATTGAATCTAGGGCTTTAAGAGGGGAGGCAGAGGCGTTTCTAAAGATAACATCACCATAATCCAAGACAGACAAGAAGACGGCCTCAATTATCCACTTCCTGTTTGGCATTGGAAAATTAACTTTGTTTATGTACATTTTTTGTCACAACTTGCTGATAATTGGGTCAATGTGAGGTTTAAATACATTTTTTTTCCTTTATTCGTTGATCCCAGCAGATAGCAAAATTTGTATATTCCAACATACTCTCAAAACTATGTTCTGTTAGTGTGGTAACATGCATGCATTTCTGACTCTAAACATTTTGCAGTTTCTCAAAGAATTGTTAGAAGATTTCAACAGCTAAATGTGACGTATCTGCAAAGCAATACAGAACTGTGTCATCTGCATAAAAATTGACATTAGAAATTGAAAGACAGCAAGAAAGACATTTTATATATAATAATTATATATAGTTATGATAACATACATAATGATGATATAAATACAACAGGACCAAATATCACTCCTTGTGGAACCACTTCAACTAGGAGAAGATGATAGACTGAGCAATCATTGTTTTCTATGAGGTAGATGACACCATTTACAGGAATTAACACAAAACCCGTGTTCTGTAGCTTAAAGTTGAATAAAAAGGGCAGTACAATATTTCTTTGTCAAGAGGAGATACTATGACAGTACTATGTTTACTTCTAAAACCAGGTTGTGGACTTAACACAGAATTTCTTGACAGGAATGACTGAAGCTGATTTAAAAGATATGGCAGTTTGAAAACTGGCCGATAGTCGTTGAGATCATTTTTTAATCACTACTCTTCTGCAATGGAACCACATGTGCAAATTTCAGGACGTGAGGGAGCACCCCAGTAAAAATGGGTCTAGTAAATTGATATATAATTTGTTTAGGGATGAGTAAAGCACAGAGCCTTAAAAAATAACAGGGTAGTTATTTTCCCCAGCTGTTATTCTGTAACCAATAGCATGGAGATCTTCTGCATGAGCATGGCATGTGAAGGTCTGTAGGTACAATCTGTTTTCCCAAACCACAGAACATGAGTTGGAAACTTGAATGGTGTTCATATCTTTCATAAAATAATCACTGGAGTCAATTTAAAAAAGTCTGCATGTCTACAGCCACAGCAGTGCTTAGGTCACCACTGTGACTCAACTGTCGATATAAAGATTATCAAACAGTTGTTGACACCTTTTCCAGACCCAAGTGATGGACCAGCTGACATTACCATCTACAGAGCGATGCCACAAACCTGGCCGATAGAAGCCTCTCTCTGTGTATTCTCAAAAAAACTGTTGCATCTCTCAACGAACATGAAATAAAACACAAGGAAAAATAAAACAAGTAATTCAGCGTCTGTAGTAGCCCCAGGAGACATGGCTGTAGAACATCCCTCAGCTTCAAAGAGATGCTGATTGCGTTGTTTTTTTCCCCTTCAATTTCTTTTGATCAGTGTTAAATTATTCCTCAAAGAAGAGGAACAATATGTGAACAGCAAATACCAATGAATTCACTGGTAAAAAGGAGAAACGTCACTATGTGTGTGAATGGCCATTTAGTTTCACAAGTGCAAAGATGTCACAGAATTTGCTGAAATATCTTTTTTTGTCCTGATGGAAAACACAGGTAGAGCTCAGAAGGTAATTTACTGGTGTACTGACCTTGTGCATAGCTGATTATCCTCTTTAGAACAGGCAATAGTGAAGTCATTCTCATAAAGCAAACTTCAGACAGGTTGTCTCACCAAAGTTACAGAAAGTTCAGTGGGAGGTTGAGAAGATGGTTTATCGTCCATGACACAATGAACTGCTCCAGTATCCAGCACAGTCTTGTATTGTCTGTGAGCAGTGAGGCTTTACAGAGGAAATAGAGAAACATTTGTGTTATTTCGAAAACATAAGATAGTAAAAGTTGCTGGAAGAATGTTTAAAACACAAAATGTCATGGACGTTCAACAGGGTAAATCTCTTTATTGTTGTATGAAAAGTTTCAGAAATCACTTCTGACAATCTCAGATACATTTTGTTGTAATACTATACTGAATATACCAGGTATCACTCCACTTTGGCAGTAGGGATCCAAGTCATGTAATGCTCCACCAATAAACAGTAAATACACACGTCCAGAAGATTTGTGAAGATTTGTAACAGCAGAGCCAGAGTGGGGTTAGACTGGGCTACAGCCCGACCAAGAATTATAATAACTATTCCACTGCCAAACCAAGAAATCACTACATGCTTGACTATAAAAGAAATTTTAGAATATGCATAATTTCATCATCAAATGACCTCGACAAGAGGAACCAGAGACTAGTAAAAATGGAAGCAGGTAGAAAAAAAAGAAACAGTTGGAACGCAGTAAGTCTTCCTGTCTGGGCCACCATATTCTGTAAATATAGGTCATCTGTTGCTGACCTATAGATGCGCCTCCTTAAATAATACCCATATGGTGAGAGGTGAACCACATCTTTGTTGTCATGTTTATATGGTTATATGTCATGGAACAGTCACAATTTAGTTATATTTAAGAACAGAAACTTCTTAGTTGGGGTTATGCAGTTTACGCAATGCGTCCATGTTGCTCACTCACTGCAGTCCAGAGTAATTCTTTTTCCATTGTAGATTACTTATTCATAATAATATCTTATTTCTTCATCCCCGTGTGGGTGGTTAAATGACTGCATCACATACCAGAACTTTAGTTGTGTTATCAGGTTGAATCCTCAACAACCGTGTGGGAATTTAAACAAGATTTAAAATCTGACATTATGTAGCTTTGACTTGGCTCTTATTTTTATAGGTTTGGCCGTCATTGCACCATAGGTTCATTGCACCAAGCTGAGATGATATGAAAAAAAACCCTCTAGGTGAGCCAAACCTGTTACCATACATGTACAGTTTGCAGTGTGCAGACTTTTATATTTGGTCTTATGGTTTTGATAATGCGGCTCAACTGTTGATTATATATAAGTATCTTGGCCTGTCAGACTCAGTTCTTCTGATGTTTTCCAATTTTAGCAGTGGTTGTGGTGAGTAGTGTTATCATAACTGATAGAGATGACAACCAAAACAGCTACAGCAATGGAATAAGCCGGGTTTATTCTTTTAAATGCGGGTGCTGGTGACACTCCAGCCAACATAATGTAAACTGTAAGGCAGGATGTCTTTGTTTTGGTGATGCCGCAGTCCCGTAAATCAGCTGAAAAAGCTGTATGGTGGCAGGAGATAATGAAAAAATAAGACAAACAGTAAACAATGCGACTCCTCCCCCTCCTCGCCTGAAGCTTCAATTTCCCATGTTTTTCTCTCGCAGGCTTTATTTGTGTGGTTGCTGAGTGAAAGCCACCACAGTGGCAGAGAGGCCCAGAATAGCCGAGGGTGGGGAAGGCCAGTGGACTTGCATGTGGGCTGCTGAGCTGTGAGCTCTGTAGTGTCTCTAAACCATCCGCTGGCCGGTGGAATGGAGGCTGCTTCCTCATGCATGCCAGTGGTCAGAGCCGGGCCTACACACCCTCAACTATTTCTGTCCTCCTCTCTTACTCTTTTTCATTTTCTCTCCTCCCTTGTCTCCCTCTCTTTCTCACATACAGCTGCCTTTTACATTTATACAGCTTTTTGTTATGCAAGTTGAAGCACACATGAAGATGAAAAGTAGTTAGAAAATTGAGTTTGAGAGGGTCAGGGTTAGATTCATGTTGCCCTCCCCCCGGTTTCAACTGTGTAATGCTCCTGTCTGAACAATTTTTAAAACATATATCTAAAATGGAATATATATCTTATTCTACTCCTCTTCTATTATTCCTATTCTGTAATTTATTATGAGTTAAGTAACATTTTGGCAAAGGTATTTGTCTAATTTGTTCCACATACAGTCTGTTTTGAACCATGCGTGTTTTATTTTTGGCTGCTGTGCTGTAACACAATACTGGTGACACAAGAATATTTATCTATTTTTTCCCTTGTCGTAAACCACTGAGGGGCAGGAAATGCTTAAATGTAAATGGAAGAAATATATGCGAGTGGTTTAAATGGATGGTGCTATTTCTGGATTTAAAAATGTAAGCAGTACGGGAAAAAAGGAATAAGCACACCCAATGGTGTTGTTAATCACAGTTGCTGGTCATCAGTGTGAAATGCACTTTTAATGGTAAGACTGACATTCCAGGGGTGTTACTGTTGCTGATCACACAGTTATGTGGAGATGATTAAGCCTAATTCATTGACTAATTAATGTTTAGCTAACTCGAGGCAGCGCAGTTTAATCGGAAAGAAATGTGAAACATTTCTATTGTTTGGTATCTGAATGT
This sequence comes from Polydactylus sextarius, assembly GCA_016801845.1. Taxonomy (NCBI): domain Eukaryota; kingdom Metazoa; phylum Chordata; class Actinopteri; family Polynemidae; genus Polydactylus; species Polydactylus sextarius. The sequence continues at coordinate 4,188,015 of CM028911.1, read as the reverse complement.
GTTGGCAAACTGCACCGCTGGGAAATATAAATTCTAAACAATGTAATGACAGACTGTTGGGGAATTCTACAGCCGTACAGAGAGGGGTATTGTTTTAGGAAGGCCTTAAGTTAACATTTGTTATTCTCCAGCTTTCTTTGCTTGACTTAAATGACCAGTATTCAGCAACACAAAGGACCATACGAGTGAAATATTGCCTGTTTGTCCAGATGCATTCCAGGTACCTGGTGAGGCCCAAACACATGAACACTCACTGTAGAAGAATGCATCCACTGAACATTGTATAAAACTGAAACCGCTGTTGTATCTCCCACTCAAATACCCGCACTCCCTCTATCTCCCTCCACCACTCTCAGAACTTTAGTGGGCTGGAAACCTGCCAGCTGGGCCTACTGTATTTCTCTACAGTACATAACATATGACACGCTGTGAAGGCCCACTCTTTATGATTCAGTGACCTCTATCACCCCACACTGTCAAACCCAACACATTTCAACCCAGAGATGTAAAGAAATCCTCTCGCCTTCCACCCCCCCACATAATGCACCTCAGTCTTGTCTTCACATTTCACATCTCAGACACTTCTGTTCGTATCAGCGGATGAAGGCCCTGACTGACGGCTAGCCATGACTCTACAAAGTAAGAGATAAGCAGGCCCAGATGGGACAGGTCGGTCATGACTGCCCATATGATTTAGCTTTGAGTCTGGGACAGTAGTGGGGACCCACCCAACCCTCCCACACACACACACGCTTCCAATGCCTGGACCCATGTCAAATCTATACCACATGGGAAAGGTGTAGATCACCGTTTGATCTGCCCTGTGGGGGAATCAGGATATCCAGACAGGGCTGGAGCGTTTCTCTGTCTTCAGCCTCTGTATGACCCAGCTACTACTAGGAGGGTGGGGGGCTGGGGAGGGGGTGGCGGGGTGGGTGTTTTAGTGTGCAATGTTTAAAATATATGATTGCTCATTATGCCACAGGAGAAAGGAGCTCATGGGTGATTTTCCTATGACCCTGCTGACTGGTAAGTTGCGCTGCAGTAAAACAGAACTAGTTGACAAATGACTTTTAGGCACAGAAGATGAGTGATGAAGCACTCACAGAGGCAGATGGTATCATGTAAGAATAAATGTTTCTGTCTGACCTGGATGAGTGAAAGGTTAGGAGACTATATCTATTATATTGTAGCAAAATATAATGGATAACAAGCTAGTGTCAGCGCTGACCAGGCTGTTAGAGTGTTCATTATTAGATAACAACTTTTACAGAATCAACATTCAATCTTTTTAGTCCTAAAACACCACTGCACAGAGTTAAGTAAATAAATCACACAAATGTTAAGGTTGAAACATTATTTAAGCCAAACTGTAAATACATATATCATTTCAGTCTAGTCTTAATATCTCTGAAATAGCCCAGAAACAGTCTCCTCAAATATCTTTCAGCTTAAAATTTGACGTTTAAGGAGTTTTTTTATGCTGCCATCGCAGTTTGTGTTGATAAATGCAGTATTTTAGCCTGTTGGCTGCTTACAGGTGGGAAGAGGATTTTATAGAGAAGTACAGGTTCAAGCCAAAGTGAGCTCAAGCAGACTGTAAATTAACTAGGGAAAAGCTTTAAAGGAGACGTTACTAAGCACTTAAAGAAGACTGATGGTGTCTTCAGACCAAACGAGAAGTGAATTTTTCAAAGCAGTGCGATTACATATAATGTCAAAGCAAAGACGTCAACAGCATTTTTTTCTGTGCGACACAAATAGACATGACCACCTAAGTTGAAAATATTTCAGCTTGAACCAAAAATGCTTTTGATGTGCCATCTAAAAAAAAAAAAAAAAAAGTGTTCTGAGAATCAAAATGGAGAACAAAGTTATGTGTATCTGTGGACCCCCTTTGTACAATCTTCTGTGCAAAAAAGAAGAAGGTTTGGACAAAAGTCACAGAAGCAGTAGGACTACTAGATAAGTTCTCAAAAGAATGATCCATTATGTAATTCAAGATATTGGCTGTGGTTTTAGTTGTACCACTAGCTTTCTGGAAGGAGTACTTCCATTGTCGAGGTGAATACTTGCAGGCCTTGAAATACTCAAAAGAACAGTGTAGTGGTCATACTTGCCTAAGTAATGTAAGTAACGTAAGAAAAATTGTTTCACATTTGGCCTGAGTGCATAGTGCTAGCAGCTCTGTGAGGCTGCTGGGTGCTGTATTGATTTTAGTAATGTTAGTATACTAATTTGGCTGTTAACTTGCTAAATTTGCTGATGTATTGTAGCAAGAGGATCCAGTGCTGTGCAGTGTGTAAAACAAAACCTCTACCCTGATATCTTATGGGAAATGCTATATCTCAGACTTCAGCAACCATGTTAGCATATCTACCTCCTTCGATGTCTTGGGTCAAGGGTTAGTGTTCAGGACGGTTTTTGTCTATTCATTGCAGGTTAAACAAATTAGTGCTAAAACAAAGTTCAGCTGAGGCTAATGGCAAAGTCATTCGTTTTTCAATTGATCTATTTGTTCTCAGACCAAAGGAATGTACAAATTGAATTTTGACCTGAAGCTACATGAAAAGTCAAAAGTTAAGAATAGTGAGCTGATTCTACTATTACCTGCTAGTGTGGCTAAAAAAAGAGATTAAATTACAGTGGCCAAAACCATGATGCTAAATTACAGCAACACACATAACAAGATTTATTTCATTACTACCAGCCCTGACCCTATATAACATTCATTACTAGACCTTTAATCCATAATATTGGCTGCTTACAGGCAACAGTGAATCATAACCTCAGTCCAATGAGTTTCAGTCTACTAATCTGTTAACTGGAAAGATCTTTGAAAGATGCATTTGTTATTTAATTATCAGCTCAGCTTCCAGTCAGTGTCCCCTTTGATGGTCTCTATGTTGATGTCGTGCGCAGTTTGTGTCCAAGCAATCAAACGTTGTTTCTTTCACATGATCACCTCTTTTGTGGCCTCTAAGGGAGTCGGTTGTTTGCACCCGCTCAGTTTCACCGCACACGCTCGGTGTCTGCACACGCTCAGTGACTCTGAATAAAATAAAGGCTGAGGTATCCGTGGTATTTACGTAGCCACCACAGCAGCTCCCTCTGCCTTTGACACATGCTAGAGTTTGTGAACAACGGCCATTACTGCAGGCCTCAGTGCAATCGTGACTGAGATAATTTCTGTGTTTGAGTTGAGAAACACATAGTGTGATACTGTGTGTGGCGTGTTCTGACGGAACATAGAGTGAAGGGTCATTTTCTCAAGTTGAACTGAGGCTGAGAGGAAATGTCAGTGGACTTCATTCAGTTAGACAAAGTAAATGACGAGGTGTCAAGTTAAAATACCTGCCGTGTTTTTTTCCCCCCTCTGTTGACAGGTTTGGACAGGTCGCCTCCATATTGTAACTGTCAGCATTTAAACTCCAGTGTCAGCTTTCTGCGGCAGCTGTGGCAGACAGTAGTTGAGAAGTTGCTTCACAACACCTTTCTCAGGACCACCAGCCTGTGGGCTGAATAATGTCTGGATTTTATTTTCTGTCTTTCGCAAAACTTTTCCCCTCAGCATCTCTAACAAAGTGTGAAGGTTTATGTCTCTGACACTTAAATCTGCATCAATCAATAGTTTATTGTTGTAGTGGTGCCTGGAGCAGTATATTCTGAGTTTATGCCTGACTTTACTTTACTACTACTGACTTTTTACTTTTACGTTACTTTTTTATAAAGTAACACAACAACAACTCAACTTCTGTTGCTTGACTTTTGGATCTAAGGGTCATCATAGAATTAACATTAACCCCAGAAGCTAAAGCTTGAAATGTAAATAAAGCTTGAATGTAAATTGAAAAAAAAAAAAAAACAACAACATTTTGACTTTTTTAAGAGTATGTTCCAAAACCAACCACAAGGAAACAAAGACTTCCCAGGTGGTTACAGATAACTGAGAGAAACCTGAGCTTTTAAAGAAATTGTTCTCCCTAAAAAGAGCTTGAATTAGCTACAAAGTATGTTGTCATGAGTTATTCTCAGATTTTAAATTTTCTTTCTTCAAGATTCTAACCCTAACCTAAATGAATGGGTCATGTTTTGTTGCATTATATCCCAGGATAGAGAAATTAAAGCATGATATACCCTACTTTACCTCTAATTGATGTACAGTGATAATTTTATACTAACAATAATCATCACCAACTCTAACGCTAACCCTAACCTTTTCTTACCTAGACCTAATCAACCCAACTAACAAAGGTATGAAGAACCAACCAATCAGAGGGAGAGTAAATGTGGCTTGTGGCACACTACTCAATGATTGATTCAAGTGGATTTTTGCAGTAAAGTAAAGAAAAATAATTAGATATTCCTGGTTCAGAATTTATTGTTTTGGTACAAGTATGTACCACATACTTGGACTATAATTATAATTACAAAAACCAGAGAAAATTATCTTGTTTTAGTCCATATGGTTTTAAATGCAGCTCCTCCTCAAGTATTAATAAAACAAAGCTGATCTCATCATTCACCATCTTTAAACTGCATATAGACATTTATGCATCCATAGGTCTGAGTCTGTATTAAGTGGTTAATTCCCCACTATGCAGCTATGATGTATTGTCAACTATCACAAGGGTTTATTCTATATCTTCTGGAAAAAGCACGAGACAAAGATTAATTGAACCCATTTAGGGGAGGTAGGGGTTGCACGCTGAGTCACATTCACTGTTTAAAAGAATGAAATTCTCAAATTAAAAATGTTGAGATAAAGTGTGGGGCGGATGGTGTCTGGGTATCTTTAAAAAATCCTGGCTCAGATCTTCCCGTGCCTTTCTGCCTTTCGTGCTCAGCACTGTTTTGGATCCAGTCCTGTGCTTTACTGTGGGATTCATGCCATACGCAAAGCTGCCACTAAAATGAGCAACAATGCCCACGAAATCCTCAAGAATGCGTCTCTTATTTCAAATAACACAATTAAGCAATTTTATAAGAAGTATGAATGCAATCAACTCAATCAAAGTGTTTCTAAGTCAGCAGCTGGAAACCTCCAACGCTTCTAATGAAGTGAGCTTCTGGAGATAATCTCGCCAGATGTTACTCAGCACGTTGCTGGAAACAAAACCACACATACTTCTATCTAAAGTTGATGAAAAGCAGCCAATACATACTTAGTCTGATAATGTACAGTTGCTGCAAAACGATCCCAGAGATCATAAATGCTTATTATTATTACTGGCATTATCAGTTCTGCCAGATGACATCAAAGGCATGGCTTCCTGTCAGCGATGTAGGATTTGTTTCTTCTGCTCGCGTTTCCAGTACCAACAGAGCTTGTTGTTTTTTAAATGACCACAAGAAAATTTAAAGTGTCAGCTACAAACAGAAACTTCAACCGTGGAATGTTATTTGCTGAACAAACAGATAAGACTTTCATAAACCACACTCAGGCGACACATGGATTCCCAGTGGACGTCCAAGCAGGCATGAAGAAAAACAGGAAGTAGTCTTTCGATCAGATTGGAGGTGACCTGACAACGATAGGTTTCAGTGGAGGTCACACCCCCCAGTGCCCTCCCCTCCCTCACAAAGTTGTCATGCAATGGCCATATAATATACTCCAGGTTCAAAAGTAGAACTGAGCAGCTATTCAAACAGTATCTTGCTTGTATATCTCACAAGGAATGCTGGATATTTTTCTCGTCCCCTTGTGACCCATACAAGACAGCTGAAAACTTCACTGTCTGTGCTGCTGTTCTGTAATTGCATACAAACACCAGTTTACTCACATTAGCTCCTCACATGAAAAGCCATTATATAACCATTGCCCTGTACATACCCAAAATTCCAACATGGGGGACCATGTTCCAGAGCCCGAAACATGTTTCTAATGAGGAACAGACTCAGCCAGGGGGCTGAAGAATAAATCAGAACTTTGCTCAGGACAACATGTGTACCGTACATTGTGTCCCCCCAAGCTATCCGAAGATGTACACCAACAGAACATGAGGCATCTATGACCGGTGTTGGTGCTAATCCCCTCCTCCCAGGCAAGGATGTGAACACAGCTCAGGTTCAGACCTCGAACTGACCTCTACTTGACTGTGGTCGGTATCCTGCTCCGCTCACCCATCTATGATATGAGCGACGGCAGCCTGCCAGTTCTCATGGACATAATAGTGCTTTAGTTGTGGATGGAGCAGGATGTAGGCTGGTGGAAATGGACAACCGCAAGCTGATTGCAAAAGGGTGGCCTGTGGCACAGCTACTGGAATTCCAGTGGGAGGACTCACTCCTTAACCAAGTGATGTATCACTTGCTCTCTTTCCAAGGATGCGAGCCAGACGTCGACACACGAGTGTGGATGTGGTCAAATAGTCTAATTGTAGAAAAGAGTTTGTGTCTGCAGAGTTAAAGAAAAAAAATCCCCCCTTGGATACTCTTACACTATCATCAGTGTGAGATGTTTAATACATTCCACAAGTTATTTTATGATGAAGTGTTACATGAAGTAAAAATTTACTTGTTGTTCTTTTCCCCTAAGTGTTTACCCTGTTTCCATCTTCCAGAAAACATGACTCAATTTGCTACAATCAGCTGTGGTTTATCCATGGAAATCACGTCAGTGTGTAGATGCATAACAATAATAGGAGGAGGCAATAACATTAATGAGCCAGGGTTGGCAAGTTTTTTCCATTAACTAAATGAAAGAGTCGTGCTTCTTACTACAAATGCAGCATGACCGTAGCTGCGTTGGAATCCCGTCTTTTGAGGCTATCCTATGAATGTGTTAGCCAACACTTGCCCAAATACACACAGAGCAACATCAGCATCAGCATCAATTTTGGAGCCATGTTTCTGATCATCTTATGAATTTAAGAGCACCTCTGGTCTTCACAAACTCCTGAAGATAAAGTCCTTTTTTTTACCCTTTTTCGATCTTTGTTCACCAGCTGGTCTCCAAAATTTTCAGTGACTGCTGCTAAATTATTGTAAGCTGCAGGCTTCATGAGTGACCCCTGTCACATTACACATGGTTTTTGACATTTTAAAGAAAAATATTGAAAAAAATGTCCCCCTAGTTAATGTAAATTGCACTTAAAATGCAGCTATTTATCATCATTAAGTGTTGTGATTTTTCCTGTAAAAGTCTAAATTTCACTGGAAGTTAAGGTGCAATCTTTGTAAAAGATTAAAATAGAGATTGGGTGACTGAACACAATACCCATACTCTATGTGTTGAATTGGAAATAAATACCGTAATTTAAAATTGTGACCTCTCTATGTCCTTGCTCTTGAACTCCACCTTTCAATTTTTCCGCCAAAGTTTGTTCAGTTGCTAAAATAGTCACAAAAGCTGAGGTGCTACCTCTTGGTGCGTGTGGTCTGCTGTAATTCAGGATGGCGCGCGGCCCACGCACACACACAGAAAAACATTCTGGGATACGGCCACAGAGCAAGACGGTGTTTAGACATCCCACAATCCCCTCCTCCCCTCCACGCAGCCGCGCATCTCCCGCACGTGGAACACTGGCCAGTGCCCTCAAGCGTCAGGTCCCTCCCTGTGTGCTCGCATGTAGCTCGCTGAGAACATTGTGAAATGTTTACTGCCAGGACGAAAATAAATGTGCACATGAGGACCTACAGTGAAATATTACATCTCTGAGAGAAAACTTTGATAAGAATGTAAATTGTTCAGTTGCAGATGAGACTTGTCAGCATGCAGAGTTGAGCCCCACACTGTTGGTACACACACACACACACACACACACACACACACACATATATATATATATATATATATATTAAGTATTAAGTGTGTGCTCAACATTGTTCATTACAATGCTATTAAAAGCTGTGAAAAATGTAACACATGCCATCAAAACCTTTCCTGAGAGCCACAGGAAGGAATGTTGTTATTACACCTACACACATCTTCATTATTTTTGTCTTGTCCTCTTTGGAAACCAACTTTCATAGATTTAATCATAAAAAATAGGACACAACTCAACTTTGAATTTAAAAAAAAAATGGCAGACACAGTATACATCTCTTATGGTTACAATTATTATTGGGCCCACAATATATATTTTTCATATCCTCTCCATTATACTATGTTGGTCACATAATAGATGGATTTCTATGCATGAAGACTGGGCAAACTTCCATCACAATATCCTATCGCCAGATTCAAATAACCGCACTGAGAAACCAGTGGTATGAGCAGCAGCCTTTTTTAAAAACAATATATCTATAGAAGTGTTTCATATTCCCTTGCCTCAATCTCTTGGGCTCCCCCAGACATGAAGTGATAATGATGTGGTTTGCTTCATAACGGGTGTGAACATATGTGTCACAGCATCTGGAGGAGGGTTGATGTGTCAACTGAGTGAGGTGTTAGCATGAGATTAAAATGAAATCTGTCAGACAGAAGAAAGTCATCAACAGCACTTACTGCATACGCATGTTACACCTCGTGACTCGCATGTATGCTGTAAATTTACATTAAGGGCTGAGTTTGACTCTTTAATTCCTGTTTTTTTCTCCACCACAGTTAATTTACTTCAGTAGACAAGGATGGGCTTGTTTACCTGAGCTGAGATCAGTGCGTGCTGTGTCATTTGGAGAAAAGTGACCTCAGTGGAACAGCTCAGACAGGACACCTAAACACTTTTAACGAAACCCACTCAGAAAGCGTTCCTTGTGTATGAGGCAAAGATGCGTGCCAGAGCAAACCAAGAGAAATTGGTCTCGAACTGGAATTCAAAAAAAGAAGCTAATTCCTCCCGTAACCTAATCCAAAACACAACTTGTGATGGAAAAAAACATAGGATGACAAGCATAATCCTGGGAAACCCTGTATATTCAACAGAATAACTCATACACTGTATGTGTATGCTGCTTCTTTGGGTTTGGAAAAAAAAATTATAGAGCAAAGAGTCAATGTCAATGTTATTATTAAATTATTGCATCCATAATTTGCTGCCTCGTGTGGCTCTGACTTACATTTGTATGTATGAACCTGTTGTTTAATGAGAATTTGTCACTTAGCCTAGCTTGACATGTCACATAAGACAGCACAGAGGCATAAATGATGAAATAAACAATGACTGAATGTCATTTAACTGCTTCCATTTCAGGGTCCTGGTTTTGTTGGCTGACAGTCAATCGTTCATGAAGTACGAGGACTCTCATTTATCGGAACATTGTTAATGATATTAGGGGCCATGCTTTTCCCATTATACAAGTCAAAATGTCTATTCTGAAAAAGGCCCATTACTACAGTATCTTGCCAAGGGACTTAAGTTAAAACAGGAAACAGCTGGCTAACAGTGGCACATTTACAGAGATACTGATTAATGTGCTTAGTCTTTGTATATAAGTGAATGAAATGATTTATTAGACTTTTACAAAGTCATTATCTACAGCTCATACACCCTCTCTATTTGTTATGCCTTATTGGGACATGACGCCAAATTTTCCTTAGTTATCACTAACTGAATTTCCCATCTCAGTACTATTGAGCTCTTTATCTTGCAGAGGGAATTACTTACAATTTCCTTTTAGAGCCTTAGCTCAGGATTTTCCAAGGTTTTAATGGTCTTCTTAAATGAGAAGACAGTGTTGTGTGTTCTCTTTAGAGATCATGTGCCGGCCACATGGACGCCGAGATGACATCACCCTGGGGCGACACGACAACACTGCGCTAAAAGGGCTTCATTCACAAGTGCTGTTTAACTGGTGCTAAATAACGCCTGTCTAAGTTAAATAGAAGGTGTCTCTGCAACCGTAAGCTGTCCACAAACAGACACAACCCCACATTCATTTCAGTGTAAGACTTTGCAAAGCATTATATATGAGTAGTTATTACAGTGGCGCATCCATCACATAAAATGCGAAAGTGGGGTGAAGTGGATTAAGGGAGAATGAGCTCGCCAGACCAAATTTAGCTGAAGAGGAGGAGTGAGAATCTGTGGTGTTTGCAGAGGGATGTGCTGCTTCACATGCACGACAAGACAGGATTATTGTTGAAGTACTACAGCAGCTTGTGAGGACATGCATTCACCCCTTTTCTGAACCGCAGACACACACACACTACAAGCGCCCCTCCCCCTACATTTATCTTCTTTCCCCCTTTTGTAACACAGTATGAGCAGAAGCACAAACCTCTCCTCTGCTTTCCTACTAAATCTCTAAACTAAGCGTGACATCACCTCTGAGCTGCACACCAGTTACCAAGGTGATGGGATTTTTTTCTATCAAAAAAGAATTGAATTAAAAAAAGGTACGTATAAGCAAAATTCACTATGTCCTTGACTTGAGGGCATCAGGTTAGGACCCTCACACACACTCAATGTCCTGCCTATGTGGTTAACGTCATTATAAAATGATAAAGATTTACACTGAGGAAGACTATTTTTGGCTACAGAGAGCCATGTGCTGCCCATTAACCTATTTGTAAATGTGCTGCAGGGCTGCAGCATTCTGCAGTGATTAGTCCATTCATACAGTGTCGCCTAAACTTGCTGCAGCTTCGCAGCTTTGAAAAATAAAAGGCTGTGGTAGAGTTTGGGAAAATTATGGGAGTGTACGGGTGTGCATGTGTGATAGACAGATAAAGAAAGAGAGGAGAGGTTCAAAAGAGACACAGGGAGAGACCAGTCAAGTGTCTGCCGGCTGCCGGCTGCATTTACAGAATAGCTCTTATCAGATGAGAGCTGTCGCAAAGAGTCGAAGGGGAGGAGGGAGTGCACACACACACACACACACACACACACACACACACACACACACACTGTACATATCATGAGGGATTGTTTTAGAGAGAGTCAGCCAGACATCCCATGAGGCATCTGCCTCTCTGTGCACAGTGCTAATTTTTTCGGGCTGCGAGACCAAAGCTTGTGATCACTCATCACCGCAGCTCCACCAGAGAACAGGAAGCAAGGAGGATCCTCAAACACCACAGAGCTGCTTAAAAATCTAAGCTCCGGGTAGGAGAGGGGACAGACAAGCACAGGTGCTGTTAGAGAGAAGAGAGCTGAAACAGAGAAACACCACACAGTCTGAGAGCGAGAGAGAGAGAGAGAGAGAGAGAGAGAGAGGAAGGAGAGGGGAGGTGTAGGAGGAGACTTGACTTGCTTCAGAGGGGAAGAGGAGCCAGAGAGCAATTCCAAAACAGCTGTCCGGCAGACGTCCCAGTCGACAGAAGTGAAGCCCTGAGGCAGAGACAGGAGGCAGGGCAGTGTCAACAAGCCACAGGAGCAGCACAGCAGCCACTGAACACACACACACACACACACACTGACACACACATCAACCAGGGGCTGCAGCGTTCAGGGAGAACACCAGAAATACCTGGGAAGGATCAAGATCTGTTCGTCTGAATATCTGAGGTGAGAGAGCGGGAGCATGTTTTGTTTCATACTGTCTGGATGCAGGAATCTGAATTAGAAGATGTGCTAATGATGATGCAGGTTAGAGTCTTCTTGACTGTCTGCGGCAGAGTGGGATATTGCTTGGTAACAGTGGAACGTGTGAAAACGTGCATGGTAAGTCAAGCTCATACGGCAATGCTTGTCCAGCTCTCTCATACATGTAACACAAGTGCTGAACTGTTAAGAGCAACATGATATCCTCCCTACTTTTCCACAAGAGACGTTTTTAGTCTGGCTACACGCTTGAGGCATGTTCCGCTGAAATTGCAGAGTTGGCTTTGCCTTATCTCTTGAAGGGAGCAGTTTCGGAGGATGGAGGAGGTTTTTTTTTTTTTTTTTTTTTTTGAAGGGGGTTATGGGTGTCTTTTCGCCAGTATGTGTTGACATTCCCTTCATGTTTCATATACTTTGATTCGGCTTCCTGCTCATCTCTGCCAAGGATAACTCTGGCAAGTGCTGGCCATGCTTGCGGGTGGCACAAGGGGAGCAAGAAAGAAAGACAGAATAAATACTCCACCCTGCTATTCACGCTGGTCCCGGCACCGCCACCAGGCCCCCAAAAGTAAGGCCTTTGCCTATAATTGAGGTTTTTTTTTTTTACATAACAAAAAGCTTAGTTTATTCTTTAAGGCTACTATTACTCTCTGTGGTATGTGCTTTTTATAACAGCCCCAAACAGAGGGTCTTTCTGCTATTCAAAGACATGACAGAAGTCAAGGCCACGGTTGGATGTTTGAGGAGTGTTTGGAAAACTTCAAACTTCTGTGGAGTCGCTTTGTAGACACTGTGGGCGGAATTTGTCTCCTACATGCTGATGATGTTACGGTGACCACAACTGTAGCAGAAGTGCAGACAAGCACGTTGTTTTCATGTGGATTATTTAGGGGATGCACAGTTTCTATTTAAAAGGAACAAAAAAAACAGGGAAGTCATATGCAGGTCATACTTTAAACAGCTGCTCTCCCGAGCCTCTTGCTGTGTGACTCTCATCACTTAGGCTAATACTTCACTGTAAAGCATTGTCAAACTGCAAGTATTTGTTTAGACTACAGCTGGGCTACACAGCCGCTAAGAATACACTGACCCAGTTATATCACACGTGACTTTAAGGTGTCCAGAAATACCCAGACAAATCACGAGCTGTTAGTTTAATTACCAGATACCAAGCCCTCATTTATCTGCCCCCTACACTCCAACTTTCATCACCTCTCTCCTTCTGCTGCCCCCTCAATAATAACTAACTCCCCTCCCCAAAGCGCAAACTCATGAGACAAAGCTCCATTTTTAAAGAGGCTGGGCTCCAGATCACTTCACACACAAACAGATCGGTGTCACTGACCCGATGACACAGTAGCTTCATCCCACTGCCACCATGATGACTGCATGTTTACTCAGATAAGCAATTTATTTTGAAAGGAAGGCAACATCACGATCCCTTCCCTCTGCATTACACTTCTTTAGAGGTGTAAATGAAACCTGCAACTGCATTCTGCAGTGGCGGCGCCCTGTCGCACTCGAATTGGTCATCACGTGCCGAGACACCACTGTTTGGCGCTTTTCCAAAAGGAAGGTGCAAATCTGGCCTTGGCTTTGAGATATACCAGAATAACACCTGCTCGACTATTAACAGCCTGCAGAGACACAAATGGATTTATTGGGTCAGCAGGCCATAAAGGTCCATCCTGGGATATCGTGAGCTCTAGTAATTGATTTATTTCTTCTTTGACCAAAACAAGCTTACTTGACATCGTTAAGTCTCTAGGGATTCTCAACATACATTCAAATCAATACTAATTTGTTCAATATCTCATTCAATTAACCCTCAATCTGGTTATGCAGCAGGTTCTACAAAAGATGAACATGAGGACATTGTTTTCCTCATACTCTGCTGGTGGCCTCTGAAATTCCAGTCATGTTTGCTGCCATATAAGCTAAACTGAGTAGCAGCAGGATGGCTGACGTGAAGGTCAGACCTTCAAGCTTTCACCGTACCAGCTGACTTCTCACAGGCCACAAGTGTTGACCTTGAGTAGGATGCACAGCAGTTGTCGTCCCCCAGTGAGAGATGAAAGACTTGGATCACTTGTTTGCTGCAGGATTTCCTATAATGTCTGTCCAGACTATTGATTCCAGATGGCATTATCATCTATAATAACGCATGAGCTGTATTTAATCTCACCACAGGAGAGCAGAGGGTCCACACAGGCCAGACAGAAGTTGTAATGTCATTAGGGCACACTAATAATCAATAGGTTCTATTATAGGAAGGTATTTCAGGCTCTGTATTGGTGACCTTCTTTTCCTGGGAAGAGAAAAGTTGAAAAAGTTAATACAGTTATAGATATGTGCACTCTAAGCCCACAGGAAACAGCTCTTGGCTTGGAGCTGCATTTGCTTCGTCCATCCAGACCGATTTCCCAATGCAGCAAACATCAGTTGTCAAGGTCAGAAAAGATTGTGGAGCAGCAGTAGCAAAAAAGGAGACGAGACACTTAAAAAAAAAAAAAAAAAAAAAAAAAAAAAAAAAACAAGTAGGAAGAAAAACAATAAGAAAAAACAGCTTGTGCTAAACAAGTGAGAGATTTTGGCTTCACCTCCCGTCCTCCTCCTCCCTTCATCAAACACTGCAGCACTCTTCTCTCTTCTCCCCCCTGCATCTTCTTTTTCTCTCCTCCACTATTAGCAAACAGGCTCACTCCCTCTCCTTTGCACACATGGCGTGGGTTCAAAACCACTATCTCTCACGAGCACAGTCAGGCACCTCACACAAACACTCATACTCACACTCACGCCAGCACTCAAACACATGAGGACCTGCTGGAGAACGGTGTTGCCATTCAACACATTTGCACATGTGTTGCATCCCTCGGTGTTTGTCATGGCTAAATATATATTGCCTCACAGTGCCGGATTGTGGGATGACAGGTTTATTTGTGTGTGAAGTTCCTGCCCTCCTCGCTCTATACAGTGCAAATGAAGTCAAAGCTTTCAGAAGTAGGTTCTGATGCTGTGACACAGGAATCCATGTTGAAAATGGATGTCAGCGCTGAGGTTTCCAGTCCAGTATTTGGAATCTAAGGTGTCTGTCTCTCTGGCTCCACACTAATGTGCCTGCTGAATAAACATAGTCTACTTAAAGTGTCCCTGATAAGGCCAGTGCAGTTTGTCTCTATGGGGTTGGTTGTAGCAGGAATGTGGATGTTTTGTCAGTGAAACTTTTTTTTTTTTTTTTTTTTGACTCCAAGGGGTGGACTTGACCGCCCAGGCACTTTTTGTGCAGCGGTGCACTCTGTCAGACAGTCACTGCTGACAGATCTCTCAAAAGTAAATATGTCTATAAATGGGCAAGCTCTCTCTTCACTGGTGCTCTCTCCCACCCCCCACCCCACCCCATCACACACACACACTCGCAGTCAACTCCCTGTGTTTTTCCCCTTCTCCTCGGTTGCGATGTCATTTCAAACGGTCAAACCTATTCTCTCCTCCTTTTACATCCTGCGTTAAGCCGGCTGATGAAATCCTTGGTTCAGTTTATAATGGAAAAGCCTTGAGAGGGCATCACCAGCTAATCATACTTTTTTTTCATCAAAGCCAATACCCACTAAATCATGTTTACCCACCCTGACTGGCATCAGCACTTATATCAGCTCATCAAAGCCAAATCAGTTCACAATCTAAATCATCGTATTTCTTAAGATCCACTTGCTCTGAAACCCCTCACTCTATCTCTCTCGCACAATCTCCATAAACCCCTTTAACCCCCTTTCCTCCTCCCCCCTCTGATTCATTTCTCTCTCTATCTCTTGTGCGTGTCTGAGCAGTAGCTCGCTCCTAAAACAGGCTGCCCTGCTCTGATCCCACTAAAGTCCCCCTTCGCCTCTCCTCTCCCAATCTGCGGTCCAGCTGTTCCACATTAGCACATCCAGAGTTGTGGAGGCCAAAAGGAGGCTCGTATGTGGAAATGTGAATAGAGCAGCAAAAAAAAAAAAAAAAAAACGCCTTTAGACGCAGGCCTCATCCTCCTCTGCTGCTCTGGCTTCTGAGCTCACCAGATGCAAATAAAAAGATGAGGATGTTTTTTTTTTCAGAGTTTATTTCTGGGACGTGATAGTGACCAGATTTCTTTTACAGGAAGGCAGGAGATGAGTTTTGTATCAATAGTGATGATCATCAAATGAAGCTTTCTGGGAATCTGTTGATGAGACAATGTTCCAGAAGAAAATGCTGACATCTTCTCTGTTTGTCTCCGATTTCAGGACAGTACCCGTTTGACCTTTCTACACCGGCAGACATCACAAGCCCCGGTGTGGAATCCCGTTTCCTGATCAATGCCGGAATTGCTGAAATTATTTTTGGAGTCCAGCTTGACCGGCGGGTTACTGAGAATGTAACTGGAGCTTCGCCCCCTGGGAAACTCTATCGTCCATAACTCATAGAGCGTTTCCGACTTTGCTGTCCTGCATATCTGAGCTTGTTTCCGCAGTTATAGCCATGCCAGCAAAAGCACCTATATACCTGAAACCCACAAATAATAAGAAGGGGAAAAAATGTCGCCTCAGAGATATTTTGTCTCCAGATATGATCAGTCCACCGCTCGGGGACTTTCGTCACACGATCCACATCGGAAGAGGTGGGGAGAGAGATGCCTTTGGAGACATGTCTTTCCTACAAGGAAAGTATGAGCTCCTACCAGGGAAGGGAGACGTCCACTCTCAGTACGGCATCCAAAGTGAGTTTATGCGAGCCAACAGTACAGGTGATGCCTCCTTTGCAGAAACTCCCTCTCCGGTACTCAAGAATGCCATCTCCCTCCCATCTATTGGAGGCTGCCAGGCCCTCACACTTCCCCTGCTCTCCTCAACAGTGTTCTCATTGCCTCCTGAGCCACTGGAGGACATTATGGGACCTACAACTTCAATGAAACCTGACAGTAATGAGGCGGTAGAGATCCTGCAGATGGATGCCCTGTTGCGCTCGATGGATGTCTTCAGTAGCGAGCCTTCTTCTCCCTCTCCAGACATCAAGTCAAAGCCTGACGTCCTCTTGGATGTGCTGGAAAACACAGACAAGTCCACCTTGAAAGCAGTAGCCAAAGCTAATAAAATAAACAAGAGTGAAATCAGATTTGACAAGCCATCATCCTGTTATATCAATGGCCACAGCAACAGCATCTACAAGGCGAACGGAAGCCTGAACAGCAACACAAGCAGTGACAGCTTTGACAGCTTTAGCGGTAAAGGGGACTTCCAAAGCAAGATCTGCAATGGAAGCGTGAATCTCAATGGCAATGGCAACTGCAATGGATATGGACACTTTAACGATGACGTTACCCTGGGCTTGAAGCAGGAGCTGTCAAAGTGCAATGGAGAGTGGGTGGATAGAGACAGTGGGGTGGAGGAGGGCCGCATCTGTGATTTTGAGTTTGAGTTTTCCAAGCAGAAGAGCACATCGCAGGATTCCCTCACCCAGATCACAGGGTCATTCCTCTCCCTCGAACTTGATCTGGGCCCATCCATCCTGGATGATGTGCTCAACATAATGGATAAACCCGCAGCGAAGAGCAGGCCTTGAGCTGCGCTGAGGCCCCAGGAGGAGAAAGGGAATTTTTAAACTATAGCCATGAGAAGAGAAAGACTCACAAAGCAATCAAAATGGTGTCTGGATATATCATTAAGATGAAAATGAGCTGCAATAGACGGAGCTGCTTATGTTTTTATTGTCAAAACATATAACTATTCTAGCCTCTATCGAGTGTTGATTCTTATTTTTTTTTTGTTTGTTTGTTTGTTTGTTTTTTGTTTGCCATGCCAGCCGCATGTTTAGGATGCATGTGATAGTGAGTTACAGCTAAAACACAGCCATCGTGCCTTTGATTTTAAATTACTGTAAAAATGCTACATGATAGATTTGTGTTATGTTGATTTCTATGGTATATACAAGATAACTTGTATAAAGTCCTTTGTTTTTCCTCTTTTTTTACACTCTCAGACTCTGTGAACATATAGCATTTTGTGACTTTTAAGTGTGTCTAACAAAGCACTATTTTGTTTGTCACATAGCTCATTTGCCACATGACTATTTCAGACAACAGAACACTATGCATATTTGTGTTTTTCAAATTGTAACACAAATAAATTCATTTTGTCCTATTCTGGCCAATTTCTTGTAGGGAATGTGTGCATGTGCCAGAACTGAGAGTTAATTCCAAAAGCAATTAAAACAAGATAACGCCAAGAAAGGCGGAAAGTCACAATAGCAGTGGGAAAAATGGGGAACAGGCAAACAAGAAAGATACGAAGGCAAGAAAGGGCTACAGATTGACAGAAAGAAGGATATAATAGATTTATTTTCTCGCCTCTGACATTCCTCACATTCTGCTTCCCTGCCCTGCAGTGGGAGCACCGGTGGGTCTTCATCTGCCCAACCAGGCGCCTGTTCCATTTGTTTGCGTGTGGACAGGACAGGCAGAGGAGGGGTCTTTGAAATTCCCTGCATACCAGCCACAGAGCACAAGTGTCCAGGACCAGACATAAATCAGCTGTTTCAAGAGTGGGTGGGAGTGCTCTGGTCTTCACAGTCACACTATCCATCAGCGAGGATCTATACAGAGACGAAGCTATAAAGCACATGCTTAGAAAACCTGCAGGCAAACTTTGGTCAGTGCTGAAGGGTAGATGAGCCCTTTGCTTGTGTCTAATTACAATAAAGATATGCTGACCCGTCACCGTTGAAGAAACAGTCTAAATGAGCAGGGCACTGGGGATTATTCAAACGTGTAGCCTCTTGAATTCAGTGGTGGCCCCCTCAGCCTGATACTTTATCCCTATGGGCCTTTCAGTGTAGACACGAAGAGTCAGAACTAGATCCTACAGAGGCTTACAGTCGGCTTCCCCCAAACACCCACGTGCCACTTGCCACTCATATTTGTGCAAAGAAAACAAGCTCATCTAGGCCATGTTTGTTAGCTGGTTTAGTTCATGTGCACATAGTTATCTGGGTTTGATTCCACTTCTGTCACCATGCAGCCCGATGTGGCAAACCTTCTCCAAATCCCTCAAATGCCTGAGAATATCCGTAAACAACCACAACCAACCGAAGCCGAGGCATCTGAAGCTGCCGTAAAACCAGATGTTAGAGGAGACATGAGCATGAAAACCCATGTCATGGCAGATGCCTTCGCCATTGGAAAATCCCAATGTTAGCGCTGAAAAGTTTGCACATCCTGAGCTGAAGCATGCAACCTCCGAGCATGAGTAATGAGAGCCTTTGCTGTCAAGGTAATTACTATGTTTATACCTGCAGCGGTACATCACTTAATGACAGCCTTCATTTGAACAGGCATGGACCCCAAGCAAACTCCCTTTGGTTTACAAAAGAACTCATGACCGCAGCACTGTAAGAGTGTTGTGTAACATATTAGAAATATTTCTGTAGAGATGCCAAAGCCCCTGGACACAAATTACCAGGAAATACCAGTGTTTTATGAAATCCAAAACAAGTACTCGACATATGTTACACCCCAAACTGCTCTGTTACTGAGCGCTCAACGTGAAATACAGAGCGATCGGTTTTGTTTGTTTGATTGGCCAATTGGCTTTGTTCTGTCATTATTTATAGAGATTTGTCTTATGTAAGATTGATGAGTCTATTTTTTTTTCTACATAACAAATAACTGTGTCTGTATTTCAGTTGCACAACTCAAAGTGTTGGCTACTGGCAGACGTTGACTGTCTTGTTTCTGGCTTTAGTCTCCTCAAGGAGCCTGAGGCTAAAAGAGAAACTAGTAGGAATGGATGGTGGAAATAGTCCTGGTGGACTGTTTCTCTTTATCACAGGGCCAAGGTGGAAGTTTGACCTGAAGAAACCTTGACTGACTGTGATATTCCATAACAACACCAACACCACAAAGATGCTCTATAGCAACACAGTCAGACTACTCATTGTGGCACCCACAGACTTGGAGAACAATATTCCAGTTGTTTTACCAGCAAACATTAGCATAATTTAGCTTGGTTTAGTGTTTTTCAGTGTGCTTCAATCTCTTACTTAACTGTTTTTTTTAGGGAGCAGCCAAATTGGTGTTGGGAGTGGCTACCAAATTGCTGACGTTAGCCAAGAGAAGGAGGAGACTCAGGTGTTGCCGCTACCTGTTGCCTTGTAATTTCCCAACAAGTTGCTTTGCTGACAAAAAAAAAAAAAAAATTCCAACCGATAAATTCATGACCTTCTGGTTTAGTAGGACAGCAAAAAAGTATGATACACAAGTTTTCATGCATGATAGCATGTTGTGGTTTGTCCTGACTAAGAAATATACACATCTCGAGGTGAATTCTGTAAATCATATAAAATATAAATTACCAAGACATTAATACCCAGAAAGAATATTTCCTCAAAACCTTTGCCCTTACATTACAAGGTAAATCATTCAAGAACATATTATGAGTGTTCTTCCAGTCTATCGCTTATTCGGGGGAATCCAGCTCCTCGTTTTCTTGGGCTAAGGTGAAGCTGTCAGTTTACAGATGAATAAGCTTTGGCCCAGAGGCCAGTAGTGCCAAAGAAAGCACAGCTCAGACCCAGCAAAATTTTCCACCCCACCTCCACAACAGAGCTGCATAATGCGTACACTGTGTTTCACATAGAGGTGATGGTAAAGGAGCCCCCTCATAGGCAGACTCGAGCTGTGTCCAACGGATGAGAGAGGAAACTTTAATAGGATGTTTCCCCTTGCTCACAGGCTGTAGATGGAGACAGCAGAGACATGAGCAGCGGAATAAAGCTCCTCTTGTCCTCACCTGCTGTAAATGCTGTACAGCAGTAAATGAGATCAAACTCAGATACAGTACTTTCCATCCAACCGAGACTGGACAGGAGGAAATATCTGAGGTATGAGCACAGCTTTCCTCAGAAATGTTATTGTTGAATATTTCTCTTGCTTGCCAGAGAGATATTTTTCATTGTTGATACATGCTGTACAAGTTCCAAATTTGAATGCCATGACTATGATAATTGGGGCCTCGGTAGTAAAAGGTGCTTGGGAACATTTACTTTGGGATGCTGAGCACAGAGCTTGGACTCAAGTGTTCTGAAGATCTGCTGATTTAGCAGTAAAGTGCCGCAGCTCCTTTTCAAAAGACAACAACAGGAGAGAGAAGAGGGAGCTTATTCTCAGAGGAGGACTAAAAACCAGCCTGGGGAGGAGGGAAGGTTTGATGCAGTGCAGATACGAGCGAGCTCTCATGCAGTTTGGTCTGGCAGGCAGCAGATACCTCAGGTTCACTGCACTGTTGACTGTTTGGCTGACAGTAACCATAGCGAGTTGAGTTTGTATCCTACAGCACGTGAGGACTGAGCTGAAAGCAGGACAGTGAGGTGGGGATGAGAGTTAAACGGAGGGGTGTCACCTCAGAAGAACCAGGATACTGAAGTGACAAAACACAGGCACGTTTAATCGTAGTGCCACAAAACAAGAGCTACTGTACGCTGTATACGCATCTATAACTAATGAGCATCATAATTCGGTGGGTTATTTGCAGTGGGTAGTAATTGGCAAAATACCTGCTCTTCTGAAAGTGTCAGTGTTGCGTGTAGCTGCAGTTACAGCTATTAAGTGTAATTTGAAAAGTTAATGATGGTATTAGATGATTATTTCGTAATTTGTACACTTTATAAATTGGTATAATTTGGCATTAAAGATCACGGACAAGTGAGGTTTTGTGCTCACTTTATCATTTGCTGTGATGCATGATTTCTGAGTATTAGAGTTGAAACTGTTTTAATTAGGTTAATGCATCCGTGAGTGGTGTCACTGCACAGGAATGAACAGCAGGACATGTGTTAGCGTTCAAGCGGGGGCGGAGGGTAAAAACTAAGTGGTCCTCTTAAGTAAACTGTGTTTTTCGAACCTTTAGGGACCAGGTGCCTCACCCAGTTAGGGCTGAGTAAAATGAAAGAGCAGATTTAAAGCTATGAAGGACTACTCAGACATTGCAGCAAAAAAAATTATGTAGTCTAGCTTAAATCTAGTCTTTCTTATTATCTCATTAGTTAGGCAAATAGCCATAGTGGAAAGGAAATGATCATGTCGTAAAGAAACTGTTTTACTGTGCCGAGTCCTGCAATTTAAATCCTATTACCATGTGTCATGGCACAGTGCATTTTTCCAGAGAGATACCAGATAGTAGACAGGGTTCAGTGACATTCACTGTCTTCCTGTCAGCTTTATAATAAATACTGCAAGGCTGCTGTGAGACCTCAGGCTCAGCACAAAGTCCGTGCTCACAATTTTAATAGGCTCAATTTACAGAAACCCCTACACTGCAAACAATCCATGAATTATTCATATTAATTCATATTTATTCTGGCTTGAGAAGAATGGGACTGTGACTGAGCGCGGTGGGATGGGCCTGTAAACATACAGTGTGCTCTCTGTGTCTGAGCTCTCCCTCTAAGGCAGCACATGGAGAGTGAAACCAAACTCAGAGATCACGTGAGTCTTTCTAAGATCATCCTTGTCTATATTTTGTCTGTTTTTGAAATAACACGCCCGCAACCTAAGCCGGCTCGTTGCCTGTTTGGGTGGTAGCCATCATGTCGGGAGTATATATATATATATATATAGGATGTATTTATACATTTACAGAGGAAGGGGTGTGACAAGGGAATAGGATCAGGGGTATCTCCCCTTATAGATGTGGGTGACATCATTTACCCTCTTTTCCTCTCACAGGTCAACAACATCTCTGTCACACTTATGAGACGACTGTACCCAGTCACCTTCTGGGATCCAATAATGAGGCCAGGTCACTGAGTTGCCAAGGGAGCAGTGTTTATTGATGGACACATTCCACCTCTAAGAATAGTTTCAAGGTTGTTCATTTCTGTTGCAACTTACTCTTTATATAAAGTATATGCAGTCTGTTCTTTAATTAAATGATTAAATCTATCAATAGTTTATCACTGTCCTTGTTCTCAACACTTTGAGACATACATCAAATTGTTTTCTTTGTAATGTACATAGTGTACATGTACAAGTGATAAATGTGAACTTCAGTTACATCGTCATGTACATATGGGCAATAATGCTGCAATCATTCATTCATGACTAAGGCCTGAATGATATGAGATTATCATTATTATTATTAGATTATTATGGGTCAATCATTAGCTGATATTTCTTATGTATATGCCAACTTTTTTTGCAGTTCTTCCTCAGATATCGTTCAAACATTTGTGACAAAGATTTAACAGATAATCATTAAAGTTCTTATGAATTTATAACAGGACACGCCTGAATAAACATAACAGTAATAACTGGCCAAAACTGATATGTCTAAAATTGGCTAAAGTTGTAGGCTAGTCAAACTAATGAAATGCCCTATATTATCTACTTTCGTTCTGTTAGTAAGTGTTTGGAGCTGTCTTCTAAGTGTGAAATATTACTGTTGTCAGGCACTCTCGATATATATGAGTCAGATTTCTTCCTGACTCATTTACTAGTTGCTTTAAAGGTGCTATTTGCACATTTTTGGTCCTGTTATAAAGCCAATTTTAGCATCAAGAGCTTTTTAGTTAACCAATCCAGCAGAAGGGTTGCACCACAAATCTCACCCAAAGCGGACGGATGGAAAGCCACACCAATGCTAATTCCAGGTTTTTCACTTCTGAACCTCTTGGCAAAATTAAACAGCTGTTAACACTAACATTGGCTATGTAGTAATAGCAAAAACATCCATCAGCTGCAGCTCTGACAATGAACAGGGGAAATGACTGTGTTGATGCACATTAGTGCTTTTAGCTCTCTGAGGCACTTTGCAAAGCTTATAACTCGGAAGAAGTGAAAACTGTTTGCGCTGCCAGAAAAAATTACCTTGGCTTGAGAAAGTTAACCTGCTGTTCGTTCTCAACTGAATCTCTGTCTCTGTTGAATTCCTGATTCTTATAATACTCAACTATCCAAGTATAGTAGCTACTTTTTAATTCAGGAGCAGAGTCTTTCCTTGTTGATGCCAGCAATGCACTCATGTTCTGTCATCAAGCGTACTTGTGAAAGATATAGTGTGAGTTCTATCTGTTTAAAATTACACAGTTATAGAAAGTGCAGTCCATGAAACCAACAATGTTCAGGTCAGAGGGTGACATTCCTGCTGTTATGGCCTACAGCCTTCAGGATTCTGCCTTTTAAGGTAAGACCCCACTCTGTTTCTCCTTATCCCCATGCAGACTTGATCCCTGAGTCTCTCAGGGGCTCACTGGGTGCCCCAGAGTCTCTTTTTTATAAGTTGTCACCAGCCAGTCATGCGATCACATCTGCAGGAAATTTCCGAGCAGGTTCTTTTCCTGCGACCCTGAAAAGAAACAGCAGCTGGTGACCATTCACTTTACTCTTTGTTTGGAGGAGCTTTTACACTTCACGTTTGCACAGTTGAATTACAGCCGGTGCAGTAAAATGGAACAACACACGGAACGGAGAGAGAAAGATAGCAAAGAGAGCAAAACGCTGATCTCCACACTTACAATTTTAGAAAAAAAAGGGAAGAGTTATGAATGAGTGTTGATGATATTCTCATAGTGCTGTGACCTCTGTCCTGCTCTCAAGAGCTGCATTGTGCTTCCACCTGAAACACGCCACACTACGCCTGCAAAATTCATCTAATTTCCATTCGACACCGCGGGGAGTAAAGCAATATAACAGCTTATACTTCACTCTTTCACTGGATTGTCAATCATGTGTGAGGACTGAGGAGCTCTGGCTGTCTTCATAACCTCAGTCAACATTAAGAATGTCTTGGACAGAGTCCCAGTATGCATCAGGATTAACATTAAATGACTACCAAGAGCTTTAACATTGAACAATACAATAAGAGTCAATGTCTGGATGGGGATACCTCAGAGGATATCTTAATAACTCAGAGCTGAATGTCATATTGTCTCTACATATTTCCATATAAAAATATACCTGTAAATCCCACCATAGGCCCACGATGCAAATTGTCAGTTCTTCACTGAGCTCAGACAAAAACCAGTTGAGCCCTCTATAGGCTAGTTGTGCCATAACTCTGAGTTACACACGTGTTATATATTAATATTTTATTATGTCATGTTTGAGGTTACTTCAGGTTTCCTATGCTGATGATACAACTCCTTCTGCATTACTGCACAACAGCCTCATTAATCCCACACATCCACTCTTACATAACTGACCTTTCCCAGGGATCACAGGTCACAGGGTCTTCGTTTTCTTGCGAGAGGGGAAAATACCAGAATGGAGTCTCCCAGATGCAAAGTTCATTTTTCTGTCTGCCAGTGGGTTTGAAGAACATGACATTTCGTGAGGAGTATCCACGACCAAAGGCCGATGGCTGAGGTCAAAGTTAATGACCTCTGAGGACCTGAGTACTCTTGGCTGGCGGGTACTGCCCTGTTGTCAAGTTGTGGAAAAATATCCTCATTAGATTGATTAATTTTGGACAGTTAATCAGATAAGGGGTCCACATGAAGAAGCAGGCATTAATAGTACTGATAAACAAACAAACACTACTAAGATGCAGATATTGTGATATTATAATGGCGATAGAGTTAACCTAAACAGTGGGGAGCAGTGGTAGAAACATCAGTGTTAGTGTTCAGTACACTTACATTTGTGCAGATGATCTCATCTATTCACATGGTTTGTGACTGACCAGAGGTTCAACGTGTCTGGGAAAATGTATCTGCTTTTCCCTCAGACAGTTTGAGAAGACTGACACACACAAAGCCGCTTCTATTTGGAGCTGTCTCATATTTATTTGTGGATATATTTTGCCCTGTCACGCACGTGGCAAACAGAAGATGTTGCTTTTAAAAGGCCTTGAAAAACATAATGTTTCTGTTTCTAAACTTATTTATATAGAATATTTATTGTCAAACATGAATCCATGAAATTCAAAACCAGCTTTTATATTTTCACAAATTTTACTATTTCATGTTCAAAACATAAGCAGATACTACACATGTAACATATGAAAACTTTGGGTTCAAAAGTCCAGCTCAGCAACTCCAATAATTTCCAGTCTGAACAACTTCCATCTCTCACAGAAAACGTGGACTCAGACAACTAACACTGCCAAGAGTAGCTTGACTCAATGATTCCTGGTGGAGCCCAGGAATTAGACATAAGCTCTTTCTAGTTTTGTGTCCAAAAATATGTACTTTTTTTCCTAATATTTGGACCAGAAGTATTTGTGATGTGTAAATGTTGCACTGAATCTGCGTAAAGCACGAAATATTATGTAAATATGTAAGAGTATTTATCATTGGTTGATCATTGCCCTGAGTGAAAATGAAAACACATTTTTATGCCAATATGAAATGTTTTTTTCTTCTTTTTTTATTTAATATATGTGATGGAAAGATTGTGACGTATATTTGTATGACATTGTATATTTATGGATGTGTGTTATTATTTGATATACAATGTGACCTTTGTCAAATTAATATAAAGAAGATGCAGTGTGCATTACAAGTTTATATAGTATTCACGGTATGTGGTTCTATACTTTCTAGCTCAGGTTTTGCCCAAAAAAAAAAAAAAAAGAATCACAATAATATCATAATAAATCACAGTGTTGCTGAGTGGTAGCACATGCAGATTGAAAACAAGTGGACCAAAGATAGAGCCTTGTGGGACGCCACACGTCTGGACTATTTTATTGGAGGAGTGGTCATCCATGACCACATAGGAATGTTGACCTGAACAGTGTAAAACTGTGTTAGAGAGACTGAGAGTTTTTCTCCTCAGTGTCCATTCACACCTTTGACTAAAGCTGTTTATATCCTGCACTGGGACTTTATAAACCAGACTTGAAATGTTTGAAAACAGCTTCATTCAGCATTTTAAAAACCTTTTAAGAAATAAATCTTAAATCAAAAAAGAGGGTTGGAGATTTATCTGCACAGAGATGACAGACCACATCTAGATATTTCTGTTTTTTAATCAGCGGTTTAATTAAAGCAAAATTAAAAGGAAAAATGTCTGTGCACAATGAGTGGAATTTCCCCTACAAAACAGTTAAAAGTATTCTTTTGTTGTGGGACCAGGATTAAAACCACAAATAGTGGATTTTAATTCTCCCACAATTTTCTCAGTCATTTCCAAGTCCACTATTGCAGTGATATGCACAGACATTCAGGAGGAGCTGTTGCTCTCACCTGAAAAAAGGTTTGTTTTTCAGGTGAGAGCAACAGCTCCTCCTGAATGTCCCAGTGCAGAGGCTCGTTTATTTTGCAGTATAATATTAATGATGTTGCATGAGGTGATACATACTGCACATTGTCCACGGGCACATGTGGAGATTTTTGTTCACAGCAAATCCCATCTAATTTGTTGTCTTGAACTCTTCACATTATGTCCACAATACCATGTTGAGTGTCCAATGAGCTGCTTTGTCTATGTTATGTTATGAAGACAGGGGGAAAAAAGAAAAGTAAAAAAAGAACTTGTATTATTTTGATGATTATCTTCCACAGGGAGAGTTCAGCCCAAAAGAGGAAATGGGTTGTTGCAACTGTAGCCTGCCCTTGTCATAGGCCCTTTATGCAGCAGAAGATTTCTTACAATGAAGCTAGAGGAATATTTAAAAAAATGTTTACAACTTGCTGATGTAGAGTGACCCTAAACAACACACAAAACATAAACTTACTTAACCTGCTAACACATCCCTCACATAACTTATTTCAAATGGACAAAATGGCCCAAAAATGTTTTTATAATGTATAAAATGTGCTCCTCTCATTTTTCTAATAAAGTCATTTTTGTGTGTAATTTTTGCTGACTAATGAAAGTGTAGGGTTGCACTCCAGTGTGCAAAAGTATAAAAGTTATAAATTGTGCAAAATAAATAAATAGAAATTTTAAACTAACTGTTCAACACACACAAAAAAAGTGTTTATGCTAATATGTGTTGAAATAATACAAAACTTATGAGACTTCCAGAAAACTTCCCAGTGGTTCCAATGAATGGTGAACGGTGCCCTCTGCTGTTGCAATAGATGCCACCTGCCTGCCTGGTTATTAACAATCTGAAGGCAGTCTCATTTAACAAAAAAGGGTTAAACAGTCATAGATTTAAATGTATTAAGAGGATTTTTCTCCTTTGTTGACATGAAGCTGATCTCCAGACCACCCAGATTTGTCTTGAATAGAACATTCCTTACTTGTAAATGTCAAAAACAATTAGGGCTGAATACGTCCTCAGCTGTCCGGGACCATGATCTCCTTTGGGTAGAGAGATTGATCTGTGTAATTGTAGTTACATTTACCAAAGATAGTCTGTTTTTTTCATATATGTCTTTGTCTTGTCGTAACCTGTTGTTAAGGTTGTCAAACTTCCGTGGCTACTGAATGGAAGCATTTCAACGATAAAAGCCTCCAAATGACAACAGTGATCTACATGTTCGGGCTTTAACCCCACAAATCAGAGGGTCTTAAGCTGATCATTGCACCTCCAGGGTTGTACAACTTCCATCATCCTTCATCTCAAGGGGTCAGGTCATAGGTGATCACAGGAGTCAAACACGTAAAGCAAAGAGTGAACTGTTTCGGTGGTTAAGTGGTCAATGAATCAAGAAGATAAGACTCAACTGCATCACACAGTGCAGAGAGTAAAGACGTTAAGAGTTAAGTGAAGGCAGATATGTGGTAGGCTTGAGCAGGTGAACTGACTGAAAATGTTCAGATTCAATAGTTTTTCTTTACAAAAGTTATGTTTTACTAATGACATTATCTGCCTGGCACTTCCTGTCAGGGCAGGGAGAGGAAGAATGAAAATGCCTCAACTATTTAGTGGTCTGGCCTGATCCCAAGATCCCAAGTCCTTTGCATGCAACCTGCTAATTCGTCTGGCTGGCTAACAACCTGCTTGCGTGCCAGTCGATAATTAGCGTCCTGTCAGAAACAGTCACCAAACATGTCACATGGCCTCCTGTTCACTCTATTGTGGTTTCACTGCTGGGGGCCACACTGGCTGTAGCACACACAAGTAAATGAATGAGCACTGATGAGCTGCTAATGAAAGCATCAAAATCACATAATCATGCAATTTGCAATTCTACATTTTAAACACCTGGTGGGCTGTGATTGATGCCTTTCAGTGATTAGAGACGAATAAATCAAGTCTGAAAATATATTGTCCCAGAGCAGCTGGGTGACTGATTACATTTGTATAAACACCCATATAAACACATACATGCACAAACACTGTATGATGTGTAATTATTAATAAACATTGAATTCATATTGACACAATATACTTCCTTGAATTATACATCTGTTAGGAAAACAAAATGTCTTATCAATTAACATTATATATAGGTAGGCAATAGCTTTTAACTTTTATTTGCTTAAACTCCCACCACCTGCCACCTTTTATCAAATTCAACATATATAAAAAACTAAAAGTTTAATTACTGCTTTGTGGTTATTTCTCCACCAGCCAGTCCCATTGTGGGTAATTAGTCCTTAAATTCATGATTTACGATAAAAAAACATTAGATAATATGATGAAAATGTGTTATCTATACAGGTTTTATGCACTGTAATTAATGGTAATGAATCATGTGATAATGATTTATAGCACAGCCCACTAAAAACAACTTTAGTAACTGGGAAAGAATGAAACGAGCTTGGAGGCAGGTTAGTGCGTAGACAGGATTTCCTCAGGGCTGCACACTGGGCCCTTTACAGTTTACACTGCTGAGTCATGGCTGCTCAACAACCACACAATGACATCTGCAGGTGACCCACAGTTTCTAGATTCATCAGCGGTGAGGATGAAGCTGCTTACAGAAGCAAGTTGGAGCAACTGGCAACATGGTAAGTCACACATTTTTGCCCTAAACACTGTAAAGACGACAGAGAAGAATGTTGATTTTTATAGAGGCTCAGTTCAAATATGTCAATCCACTGATGATCAGTGGTTCTGTTACAGTTCCACTGTATCTGCAGAGCCTCTAACATAATCAGTGACCCCTCCCACCTCTTCTATTATCTGTTTTCCTTCATGCAGTCTGAAAGATGACTTGGGATCATCTACAGAAAAAACAACAGGCTCCTTAACAGCTTTTTGCCAAGAAAAACAGACCGTCATTCACACACATGTAGTGATATTGATGGACTATTTATGCACTATACACCTTATGGATGCTTATATTAGTTGCATCCATATACATTATATTATATTATATTATATTATATTATATTATATTATTAACTGCTTTTAAATAGATAAGGATATTTTTTTCTTTTCTTGTGTTTTCTTTTGTGGTTGTCTTTCTAGGGAAAAAATCATTTTGTTTTGACTGTGTTCAGAAGTCAGATCAAATCAGATATTTGTGTTATTGAGCAGATGCAAAATGTCTTTTATGAAACCACTGGGTGGCACTCTGTCATCACTGACTAGACAATCATTTTCCTCAGTCACATGAAATTACAGAGCGATGTGAACCTTGTCTCCTTATGACACAGAAGTCCACAACACTGAGAGTTAATCAGTGTCTCAGCAGGAGGAGGACTACAATAGGAAATGGATAGTTTTATTACTGTCCAGGTCATTGAGGATCTTCTCCAACACTGTGGTTAAACGGTAACACCAAAAGTCTGTTTTGAATTAAAATTTCAGGTTTCCTGTTCAGAATCTTTAAAAATCAACATATGTTTTTGGAACATTATTTGAATACCATTATTCAGTCATTTCCTGTGAAGTTTTCTTGGAGATATTTTTAATCCATGTTTGCTCACAACAAGCAGTCTTCTTCACTTCACTTCAGTGGCACATTGTTGGGATGGTACTTGTAAAAACTAAGCTCCATAGTGCTCTCAGTGGTCAAAACTTCCATTAGTTGCATTTAAAAACTTCCCTCAAAAATTTCAAGACCTTTCATCACACGTCTCATTCTTTTACAATTGTCTAGCTCTTTCTCTTCATATTACCATTTTTCTAGTCAGCCGAATATGGGTGTTTTTAGTAAAGCAATCAGATTTTGCGACATATCTCACTCAGCTAATCATGTTGGTGTTATCAAACTTCATATTTGTTGCTGCCAATTCCCTGACAGGTTTCATATCCAGTCAACTCATCCCATCCAAATCTTTGGTATCCTTCTCATCCATCTACTTTAGGTCTGGTAATTCTGAACAAAAGTCTTATTATAACCTGCACCTTGTGTTTGTATTTAGATGGGAACCTAGTTATGAGGACATATTCCAGCAACTTGATCCTTGCATGCTAACTGATCCGTTAAAGCCTCAAAATGATCCGATCTGAGTCGGCTTTTCTAAATTACATAAACCTTATCAGAAGA
The DNA here is from genome assembly GCA_016801845.1 of Polydactylus sextarius. NCBI lineage: Eukaryota > Metazoa > Chordata > Actinopteri > Polynemidae > Polydactylus > Polydactylus sextarius. The sequence continues at coordinate 4,157,245 of CM028911.1, read as the reverse complement.
GTTTAACAAATCAGAAAGTGGAGCAGTCACAACACAGCTGCCATATGACTGAGATCTTAGTGGTCGACACGGCAAAAATGACGTTGTTTTAGAAATCTCCTCTGTAATCTCACACGAAAACCTTTTGTTTCATGTTTAAACCAATTGCACTGACTTAACAAGCCATGTGGAAAGTTTTTATTTGGTCTTAAGCAGTCACAGTTCACCGTGCAGGTCTGGCTACTTCTTGTGCTTCTGTTTACACGTGAGTGCATTTGAACGATGTATCTTGTGAAAAGTGATCTGAGGTGATCTGACACTTCTGTGGCTGTGATGAAGCCATAATGTCTTTTCTGCCAGGTGGTTTGTCACCAAAAGAACCGACAAGTAAAGCTGCTTGTTCGAGATCAAGGGAAGCTCTTTGAAGCAGCTCGAGCTGTCAGACACACCAGTTTTTCCTGTTTGAAGTGATTCTTGCCCTCAGCATTTATGAATTTATAGGAATATCCCAAACTTCAAAAAAATGGTCAAAAGTCAAAATGAGATCATATAAGACAGGTAGAAAAAACTCCCAGGACATGGTCATAGTTATCCTTTTTGACTGAATTATTGTGTGATTGCTTGACCCTGTGTGCCCTCTAGTGTTCAAATTAATGTGGTGCAACACAAATGTAAAATGATCAGTTACAGATATTTTAAGTAATAAATTCACTTTTTCTCATTATTATGATGCCTACACAAGAATGGAGATAATTTATTTGACTTGTTGACTGTTGACATGCTTTTGTTTGAAATAAACAGGAAATTTTTTACATTGTGGTGAAGGCAAACTCAACAGTGCCATTAACTTGTGTAACAGGATTTGGCACTTTGCCGCCTCTACAATTCATCACTGTTTTCATGACAGCAGCAACTCATCCTGTTATCGTTGCTGATTAGGATTAAAGTCATGTGTTGGTCTGATCTGACCGTCTGCTGTTGTCTTGCATACAAATTACCATCGATCAATATTGACATGGCAAAGGTCATATTTGTACATCACTGCACTGCTGCTGCTGTCCCATACAAAATATTTTAGAAACATATATGTTGAAAAATGTGCAGTTTTGCTGTTTTGTATATAAATATACAATGTTATTTCATATTACATACAAATCTAGAGTAATTTGTTGAAGGACTATTAGACCTTTTCAGATTTTGCACAAACTAACACCTATATTACAACAGTCTCATTATTATTCCACACACACACACGCACGCGCGCACACACACACACACACACACACACACACACACACACACACTCCTGTCACTGAAATAAACTATACCGCTACATGAAAACTAATTTATCATTAAAAAATCGATTTTTTTATCACAGCTGATGGACTCATTTATATCTATAGAATAAGTGCGGGTCAAGGATGGATGAAGAGCGATAACAGAATTAATTTGAACAAAACCCACTGCTCTCTTGCTCGATAACACTTGATGCAGCATCGTTCAGCAGATCGTAGATCGTAGATTAGAAAACACAGAGAGACTGATTTAAAATGAGTTAAACTTTTAACAGATTTTGTTTTACTTGCAAAAGGAAAAGGTTTTGTTCAACCTTTTGCTATCTCCTATCAGTTGTTGGTATGGTTCCATTTAGTTATCCTTGTGTTTTCCTTATTCTGCCAACACGTTACTGAACTTTGACTCCTGTCAAAGTCCTATCATGACTCCTGTCATGACACCTAGCATGTAATCTGTGGGATCCAATAGCAACTGATCATCAGGATTAACTTGATCCATAGCAAAGTCTTCTTATATTACAAACAGTGTAAAATGAAATATCGATTGTTGATTTGAAAATGTAACATCCTAAAATTGCAAACTGCAAATTTTCAGAGAGAAGAAAGAAAGTAAAACCAACACAGTTTTCCTCGGTTGCTTTGGTGCATTTCTCAGAACAGAATTGAAATTCTCAAAACTGCTTGTTCAATCATAGCAGCAGTTTCTTGTTCATTTTGTCATTTTGCAAATGTTTTTGTACACTTAGGAGGCAGGCGCTTATGTATAACTAGCAGATGTATCATATGACTTCAACTGCTTATGTCATAATGATCAAAATGCATTGTACTGGCCCTCAGTTGAATTGTCTTACGCTCCAGTCCAACTTGTCATTTTTTCATTGTTTTTCATGTCAAGTCATTGTATGCGAAAGTGTTGAACTATTTATCAAAAGCTGTCAACACACATTTTTTACATTTCTGGTAAATTAATTTCTCCTAATGTCTTTTAAATTGATGAACTGGTCTCAGGTGAAGGTTAACTTTGCCTTACAAGAGAGAATGTGTGAAACATTAGATCAGCCAGTTCTCTACAATAGCTCATAGGTGAATCTCATGAACAGATGAGCAGAACAGAGTGTTACCATTTCTAACTCAGAAATGGAAAGAAAATGTATAAATATACGAGATCAATGTTCGTCCTCAAAACAAACAACATTTCAATAGCAACTATTACCACCACCTAGACGCAAACCCAGATATCTGGTGTCAGAGCACATCTAGTTACTAGCTGAGCTAACAGGACTAATGAGCAGTGATGTGATGTACTGAATCTATTGTTGGTACACCGCGATGTATCACAAGGTATGTGCTGCTGTTTTCTTGAAAAGTTTGTCTTTAAAATGGCTTTACAAGTTTCTCTGCAACCAAATCAATTTCATCTTCTCTGTCAGTTGCTGTGGGTTGAAAAACAAAAACAAATCTTCATCAAATTATCAAAGTCAAAAAAAGTCAAAGTCAAAGTGAACTATATTGTCAATCACACTATGCAACAGTCATGACACAGGGGATCGAAATTGTGTTTCCCCAGAACTCAAATGTGCAAACTAACATTTAACACACATTTACCACACACATGTAAAATAAAAGGGCACACAGGCATCAACACTATTTACATAAACACAAGATACACTGACAGACAGACAGACAATGGAGACATACATACATTTTCCAGACAAAAAGGGAGTATGAGGTAGCCTATGATATTATGAAGTGATAATAATGTGCAATATGAAACTGCAAAGTACAGAAAGCAGCATAGACATGAGTATGAAAACAATGTCTTGTGGATGTTGGGGTTGACATGGTAATGGAATTTTCTTTAGTGAGTCTGTAGTAGTCTGATGGCCCGTGGAAAGAAGCTGTTGCTGAGTCTGGTTGTCTTGCACACATGTTTTTTCACACATTTACTACCCCCCACCCCAATTTTGGTCACCCCCACCAAATCTCACTTCAAGGTTTTTTGGAAAAATTGGGAACTGGGAAGAGGAGGCCAAGTAAATGGACATGTTCCAGATGAAATAAGAGGTACAACTGTAGACCATGTTATCAGTATAAATAAATTATAATAAATATAGTATAATATTATCAATATAAATAAATTGATAAAAATCAAATAGTGTTACAATGACTGAGGCTGGATGAAGAGTGCAGTCAAATGTTGAGGGAACTACTGTGTCCTCAAGAAGACATTTGAACCATGGTGATTGGAAACAATGCTATAAGATTTCGGGAGATACAAACTGTTAGTAAGATCCTTGTCTTTGCACAAAAAAATACCTACAGAGTAAACTTTCATAACTGACAACATGACAAAGTCGTCCGACTGCCTTGTTCATATACAATATTGTAACGACCTGACATTGTGATTGTACTGACAGTTTCATTGACATAAACAATTGCTTTTGAGACATAAACTAAGCATTTTGACAAATGTGGTGTAGTTTGCGCTTACTGTTTTGAGAAATGCACTAACTGATGTGCAAATGTTAACGATGATTCAAGAAATGCACCAAAGCGACTGAGAAAAACTAAAGAATATTTAAGCATTTAAATGTCTTTATGCAAAATGTCAAACCCCCATTTGAGAATAACACTGACCTTCTATGAGTGATGGGTAATTATAAATGCATTGAGGTGATTAAACGTTTTACTGTATAGCCTCACCCTTCACCATATGCTATCTCAGGCAGCGGTACGTCATCTGTGGGAGGTCATCATAAATGCCCTTAGAGCTGTATAAAAGGTCAGTAGACATATCTTTCATTTGCTATAGGATGAGAAGTAATAGCATTAACCATCAGGCAAATTCAATTAAATGCTTTTTAAAAAGCAGGAAGCAGGAAGGAGGCAGCAACACCGCAACCCCCATCACTGCAAGGTCATTCATCAACCTGCGTATCCATAGCAACAGTTAAACTGTAGTAAGAGTTTACAGCCTTCAGTTCAACCAGAACTCCCAGTTCACGTCCTCCCAGGTTTCCTCTGGTGTCATAAATCATATCCTGGTGTCAAAATCATAACCTATCTCAGATTCCTTGATTGATGATTTAATCAGTGAAGATTAAAGACCTTTACAGAAAAAAAATGTAGACAACAGAAGTGTCCTGAGTTTCTGTGGTCATTGCCCAAAAGAGGGCTGAGGCCAAACTTTGTTGTTGATAGACTTGGAAAATCTTAATTTATTCACAGCAACAAATTTGGCAGCAGAAACACTAAAAAGTTGTCTTTGTTCTTGTTGTTAGTTAAAACTCACATTTTTCCAACTGACCTCAAACTTCCTGAGATGAACTTAAAGTAAGAAATGAAATGAATAAATAAAAAACAGAACCAGTAGATCATTATTTCAGTCTTTAACCCTCCTTAATCCTGAGACATGTAAACAGAGATGCAGCAGCTTTAATACATTACCGCCATGAGGTTGGCTTAACCACCTCTGTTGAATTCTAATCCAAGTCAGCCTCCTTTTTTGAGAAAATACCAATGAATGTTAATGTTGATGTTTAGCTGCCTGTGAAATAGCAGGGGGTTGTGGGTGAGGACGGGTGGATGAGGCGTACTGTAATTTCATGCTGAGCAATACTCCTAAGCACCACCACCCAGTGAGCAAGATTTGTATTTTTCACCAGTCGGTTACTGCTGCCTGTTTGTCTACCTGCCTCCACATTAAGACTGAAGTTTTTTCTTTTTCTTTAAAAAAAAAAAACTGTAGATGCTTTGTTGCTTGCATCTTGAGTTTTCCCTGCTAAGGAGAATTCACAGAGGTGTGTGTCTAGAGAGGACGGTTTTTAAAGTGTTGTATCTCTGAGAGAACTGTTGAAGGACAGAGGTCACACCTGAGGGATGTGATAACAAAAAACACAGACAATCAATTACCTGTGCTGCTTTAAAAAAAAAAAAAAAAAGTGGGACAAATCTCCATTTATTCACCTGAGATTCAACTTTTCCTTCCACAACAGCAGAAGGAAAAATGAGACATGACAGTTGGCACAATCTCCCCCGAGACGTGCACACACACACACACACACACACACACACACACACACACACAAGGGGAAGTTGTGAGATATGTCGTTTCAGAGATGACCTCCTGAGTTGTTTGGGCTTGAGCTGCACAACCCAAACAGCTTGAGCACTTTGGGGTGATTTACACACCTCGGATAAATTAAGGGTCAGAAACACGTCTGTTGCCAGAGGCGCCATCATCAAGCCTGTCAGCTGAGTGCTAAATCCAGAGCAGTGGACGGGAGATTACCGAGAAATACATGCAGCCGATCGGAGAGGCAAACTGTGATGTCAGAGGATTTTAGCTGTCAGTTTTACAACCTAGACTGTGTCTGCACAGGTAGTGTTCAGGCTCAGGTACAGTGTTAATTGTAAGCCAGCTACATTTTAGCTGTGTTCAGAGCACAACAATCCCTGTGGTTATATGTGTTAAAATGAAAGACAATAGACCTGAGGTGTAAAAATAAACTGTGGATCACAGTAGCCAGTGACAACACAAGCTATTATGTAGCCAGTTTAGACAGCTGTAGCGATTCAAATAGAAACAATGACGATTGAAATACAATGCTGAAATGTAGCCTCCTGTGCAGCCAAATTCTTTTGTATCGGACGCTTTAAACATCAGTCACTGGCTTAATTTACCTTTGAATGCTACATTTGCTAAAGCTAAAGTCATTATAGCACCCTCACCATCAAATGAATCAAACATCATGTTGACTAGGTGATACTAACACAAACATATGAAGAGGCAACTTCCTTGAGCAGACGATGTCCAGAGCATCGTCACGGGGGATGTGTTGGGGAAGCAAATGTTTTTTATTAATAGTTAATTCTTAAGTCTCGTGCTCTTAAACAATTACAGAGAGCCAGGGCAGCCCAAGATGACGAAGAAGCCCAACAATGATGAAAACACGATGACATACACACGGTCCTCATCAATCCACACAGATCTGATGTTTCATCTGGTACATTTTCAATACACAAACTGAAAATGTACAGGGCTAAGCAAACGAAAAGGATGTGAGTGAACACAGTCTTTGTTATCATAGCAGTAAAAAAGGTTTTCCTGTTCATCCTCAGATTTTACTCCCAAGTGTCATAAAAGCTCTCAACACTCAAGGTCTAATACTTATAAAGTATGCAATTACATGTCCAGTGCTTATCAAATTATGTCTTGAGTATACAATTTGTCAAATCCTCAAAGTTCAGGGCCGAGTGCTGACTCAAACTGTCATTATAAATCCCTTACCCAGTCTTGGACTTTGCTGCGATTATCACACATGACTGGCGAGCATGCAGCTTCCGTGCCGGATTTTAAAAGCCAGACCTCAGATATGACAGAAATAAGCAGAGGGCTGGTGGCTGCATCTGTCTCTGCTTTAAATCGCAGCAGCCTTTAGAACATTATTAGGTTGCTTTAAAAAAAGAAAAGAAAAGAAAGAAGAAGCTGAGCTAGAGATGACAATCAGTGCTACTTTTTTCTTTTTGAATCCCAGACTCACAGCAGGAAGAGCAAAAAAGGTGATTGAAAAGTAGGTCACAAACAAATAAAATCTGTCTCCTATGGTGACCACTACAAAATTGTCTTTCCTTACTTACATATTTAAATGCAGCCCATCTGCTGAAATTATTTTCATATATTATAAGCCAGAATGTTTAATTTTTTTTGTCATTGTCTCGACCACAATGACAGCCTGTAATCACATATAAAGCTTTGATGATGAAATATGGAATTTAACACTGAATGCCAGTAGAAATGTGAAATGAGAAGACTTTGCTGTCATTTCTTCTTATTCTAAGTGTAATTTTTATCTGCCTCTCATTCCCACACACGTCCTACACAGACACTGCAGTGCCACAACATTTCATCTGTGAAATATATAATATTCCTGTTATTATCATGACAGTTCAGTCTCTTATGTATCACTTCAAACTGATACACGCCTTCATACAATTAAAGCAAAAGGTTGGAAAGGAAAACAGACATAACCATTTCAGTCCCAGCTCTAATTCTGTGATTTTATGGCACTTCCATTAAGCTGACTGTCAACATCTCATACCAGCAGAAGATGAAGACATATGTGATGTGAACTGAGGCAGATGTGACTCACAAGATAGAGGGAAATGGCCACTTAAAACTATTCTTAATGGTGAGATCTGAACCTGCTATGGTGGTTTCTTGCTATTGCTTTGCGAGGATATATGCATGAATGGATATATGACATGAGTCTGTAGATCAATTAGACCAGCAAGTCATGAAGTGGATGGATAACATTGTCCAATACAGCATAAATATAACACTAACCCTAGTGACTGAGTTTGTCATAAAGCTATATTAAAATTTAATTGTAGAAAAAATATGAGGTGTTAAATGTCACAGCTGGATAACTGATAAAGAACAACAACAAATATTTACTGAAAGTAACTTTAAAATGTGATTTAGGAAATTTTTTAGTTCACGTCTTGAAGCTTCTTTCAACATTAAAACAATAGTTTCATTTCACAGAAATGAAACTATTACTAACTATTACTAAAAATTACTTTCTTTTCCATACAGATGACATTCATGTGACTGAAAGAATGGAAATTGGACAACACAACGTGCCATCACCTAGAAAGTTCTTTCATTCATTCATTAACATACAAAGACAGAAGAGTAAGGAAGGACAGTTATAGTTGTGATCTCCATGGGAGCCAAAAGTTTTATTTGTTTGTTTATTAGTAAGTCAAGTTAATTACTTAACATTTCATATGTTGTTAGTTTAAACATGTACAAATTATGAAGCCATAGTGTGGTTTTACGAGGAAGCTGAACCATTACTTGACAAAAGAGAAAGTGACTGTATCCAGTCACTTTCTATCTAGAAATAGTCTTGAGGACTCGCCCCTAGAACTTAGTTGTTTAGTCTGTTACACACATTTCCCAAACTAACAAACCATTACTTATTAGATCTGGAGAGGCGTGAGCATGAACAGCTTACTTACACATCATATGCAATGTACTATCTGCACTGAGTCGTAACTTAGGACCACTGACAGGTCTTCCCTGATGTGTTGGAAGCAACGTCAGAATGAAAGCAACTTTGATGAATCTTCAAGACTGCAGATCGTGAGTGTTGTTTTTTTTTAAAGTGGCTCGACAAAGCCGCCTTGCCCTGTAATGTCCTCCGCTACATGGCAGATGTTTTTCCCTGAACAGAGCGACAAGCAGTGAATTCACAATGAAGATGATTAAAGTCGTCAATGCAAACAGCAGAAATTCAAATAGAAAAAGGCGTTTGGTTAAAACAGCTGCCCTCCAGAGACATGAAAAACACTTTTGATGGATCACCTCTAAAGCAGTTTAATGAAAGCACATTCATGGCTAGGCGGGAAAAAATGTCACACTCCAAACAAAGACTGTGGAAATTAGGGTCAAGTTAAAAAGCTTGCTTGTACTACGTCGACAGTATGTCATTGGTATTCGTGCTGAAATTACATTGTGGAGAAATGATTTATACATCAGAGGTTCGGAGTTAGTGGTGTTTTTGCAAACAAGGTGCAAATTGTCTCATGATGTTGTTGACAGGGATGCTACCTTTATAATGTTACTGTGTATCTTTTATCTTTTGTCAGAGGATTTAGATATTACATAAAGGTGATTAAAAAAAAGTGCGTTCAAGTCTACTCAAACAACCCTTTTAACAGCCTGTCACCAGTCTGCCAGGAGAACTAAGAGGAGGATTCGATAAAATCATTTAATCAGAGCTGGGCTGATTCCTCTCTGCTGGGGATTTGGCTGAACAGAGGTAATTCAGTAGTGATGGGTTCAGCAACCCAGGTCAGAGTTGTGGGACAGTTAGTGGAACTGATTGACAGTTCAAGGTTGATATACTATAAAGCCACACAGCTGTAACTGACCACCCTGTGGAGCACAAATAAAGTATGAAGCACTACCCTAAAATTATAAAGTAAAAAACAGAGAAAGAAAAAGGTTTGTGTTGTTTTGCTTCTTTTAGCCTGCAGCTGCGGTAGCTGTGGTGCACAGCCAGTCAGATTGAGGAAAGCAATAATGTTCACCTACGTGCTGCATGTTTTTTGTTTGCTGTGATTTTTTTCTTAATTGGATTTTACAGACAATTCCCCCAAGCTTATCAGACTCCTCAACATCTAGTGAACTCGTATCTCCCCAATTAACCTCTTTCTAGCACATCTCTCCCTCCACTCCTGCTGCTAACATGGCAATATACAAAGGTTTTTAATACAACTATGACTGTGACATTTGTGATGTTTTTTGATGATTGTCAGGCACTGGTCAGACTTATTCATGTTACACCGTTGTCTTGGAGGAACACGTTTTATCATCATAGTGAAATGACAAAGAGGGAAGTGTACAGTAGACTTAATAGCTAGTAGATTTCATAATATGTTATGAAATCAGTGTAGCTGTCATTCAAAAAGCTCCCTGAAAGCTTCTTGCATGTACAAATAGACTCCCTCTGACCTTATTTGAAATTATCAAGCCATCTGCTATGAATTAAAAAATGTCTCTGACAGAAGTTGATAAGAGCTGTAAATTATTTTTAGTGCAAAAGTGCATCTTTTTCATTTTTTAGCCTTGAAAAATGAATGTACGGTGGTGTGATAGATGGTATGAGCAGTGCAGCTGTCCAAAAAAAAGGTCTTTCCCCCTTGTGGTGAGTGTGGCTGAATCGGTCAAAGTGCTAGAAGTCCCCTCTGCTTTAGACCATATCATCACTATTCTCATGAGCCACACGCTGGTAGAAAATTCACTGTACTGCTGCAGCACAATTGGATATGCTCTGTGAAGGTAGCCGTGGTCATCCTAAAATAAAATCTAGCACATTCAAGTTTATAAATCAGTTATATGTTGCAAAAATATGATGTTTTCCTAACCTGCACTACCATTGGTTTAATGATTGATTTTTGTGGATTCACCTAATACAAGGATGTAACCCATAGAGTCAAACCCACCGAGAATTTTAGAATCTTTTAGCTTTTTGTTTTGATTTTCTGGCCTGTAACTTTAGTTTTTAGGTCACCACTTTCATTGTCCTCATTTGCAGCTTGTGTGAAAACTGTTGTATGTTGAATCTGCCCAACACTAAATGAAAAATATACAAAGTCAGCTTTTTAAGTTAATTATATTCAGTATACACATATGTTAGTTACACGATTAAATACTTAATGAAGTGCAAAGCAGAAAAATTCAGCCTAACATAATTTTTTAGCTGGTTAGTCACACAAATACCAGCAGGTAGGTTGCATCCACTAATTAGCTGGACTGCTTACTGTTATAAGGAGACGGTTGGGGGACAGGAACAACATATCAAAACAAACAAATGCTCATGTTCAGAGGTTAATTTAGTGCATGTCATTATACTGTGAGAGGAAACCAAAGCAAGAAGGTTTCAGATCGTGATGTGGTATTTGTTGTGGTGGTGGTGGTGGTGGGAGGAGGTTGTGTGTGTGTGTGTGTGTGTGTGTGTGTGTGTGTGTGTGGCAGGTTAGAGCCTAAAGACCAGTTAATCAGGGACTGTTTGTCCTACTGGGACAAAAGCCATGTCCTGTCCCCAATTGGGGAAAAAAGCTGGTTTTTAGGTCAGTGGTTAAAGGTAAGTAATGTCCCCAAAAGTGACCTACAACAACATGTGTGAGTGTGTACCAATCATTTTTTTTTCCACCGGTTTAATTCACACAAATGCATAAAGAACACCAAGGAAAACTGCATCTTTTAAAATAAAGCCTGCAGCAGCAACACACACAGGTGTCCAGACACCAGGGTCAGTGAGTGTAGGTAATTATGTATGTTTCAGATGAGCTGCAGCAGATTGTCAGTTCAATACACAGAACCGGCTGTAAACACAGTTTTGCACTTTTAGCATAATCTCCTTTTGTTTATTTCCCATTTTCTGCCTCCCTCTCAATCACCCTTTGTTCAAGCACTGTTGAGCACTACATTTTTTGGTTTTGATTTGAGTCATATTTTGTTGATGACTCAGATATTAGTTTCAGCAACATCTAAACAAACCAAACTCTCTCATCCCGTGCATCATCGCAGCATAAACATCACATGCCTTTGTGTTTCTGGTGTCATTCCCAAACACAAGAAGCTGTGGCACAGAGCTGTGGTTTGGAACTAAAATTAACTATCCTCTAACTCACTGTGGTTCTGACATCTTGTCTGTGCAAAGAGTCTGACAAACAATGTGCAAAACCACGATAAACAATCTTCTTCAGACAGGTACTGTGTGTGTGTGTGTGTGTGAGTGTGTGTGTAAACTCATTAGAAGTGTGAAGCAGGCGTGTGCTCATTAGCAGCCACAGCAACTTTTCTCTCTCTCATCTGTCTCTGTCTTCCTCTACCTGTGCCGATTACCACCTCCACTAGAGTGTGATGAAAGAGGAGGATCATGGGAGGAGGTAAAGTAATAAAAGCTAAAGCAGCAAATCAGACAGAAGATAAAAGTTCAACTCTGCTGAAAAAATAGATGAAAACTTATCCTGCTGTCAGTGACTACAGTTACCCACCAATGCTGTCAACAAAAATGCTAATAGCACATCAGTTGGATCTTGCTGTCGTTTTGCTGCTGTATCAACTGTATTTGTAAAGGCTATCATAGCATCACTGTAGTCAAGTTCAAACAGTCTTCCCTGCAGCGTTGCATCTCAGGCTTCGGCATAAGATAACAAGACCATCTGGCCAAACAAGGCAAGTAATGTTTGACCAAACATATTAATAAATTAATTACACTGACACACAAGTGTCAGAAGTTTGCACTCCTACTAGCCAACCATTGGGATTTCCAAGAGGATGTAAATGCAGCATCTTTGCATTGACAAAAAAAAAAAAGCAGAGTTAGACAGTGCTGTCTGTTTTGATCCAGCATCTGTGGGAAATTTGTTTGGATCTACATGCTCTTCTGGCCACAATTAACAGTGGAACCCCACGGCTCCTGTACTGGGTGCGAGTTTCCATGAAAACTTCAGCAAACTGCACTCCTTTAAGTTTGCTGAAGTCTCACTCACATTAACTAGCTTGGCTAACCCTAACCTTCGAGAGTGTGAATGGAAGAGCACTGAATGTGAGAAGTGACAATAGTGCCTTGCAGCACTTGTGACTGTCCAAGCCTGGTGACATTTGTGCGCTTATCAATAAACCTGTCAGAAAGTTTTTTCTTTGTTTCTTTCCTGCAGAACAAAAAGTCCCCCACATTTCCCATAGGGCTGAAACAATGAACTAGGACAATTTACCAATACTGAGACAGGGAACAGATTCTGCATTGTCACTGGAGTGCGTCATTGTCATTTAATATTAAAGGTGACAGAGAATGGTTGAACAGGGTTTTGGGGGGAGGGGGCAATGAGATACATTTTACATCACAAATAACCATTTTTGAAATTAACCCATTTTCTAGTGGACATTTCTAAAAGAGGAATTTCTATGAAAAGGAGATGTTCAGAATTTCCTGAATGTGGGTGGACCACCGTTCTTCAACAAAGATGAGGTAAAAGGGCTGAATCAAAACAAAAACCAAAGATTTTTAGATCGTATTCTGTGTTTCTGTGCACATGATGTGTTTACTGTCAGAAAAATGAAGATGTCCATGCAGCAGAGCAAAATAAAAATGCCACAGGCATGGTGCAATTATATTTTAGACTGATCTGTGGTAGTCACTGCAGGCTGTTGTTGTACACTGAATGTTTTCATGTACAATTTACACTTATGTGACACTTGTGTGTTGCAGCCACTTCATCCAGCTCACTTAATTTGTTTCTCTCATGGTGCCTTCTCTCTCCCTCTTACCGCTGTGTCTCCCTCACTGACCTTGTCTTTGTGACACTGTACTCTTCTCTCACACCCAGCCACATCCTATTCACCACTTCCTCACTCTCACACACGCACATGCATGTTTCCTTCCAGCCAAGACAATCAGCTGAGGAAGCTGCGGGACACAGTGAAGGGCGACAAACGTCATTAACAGATTAGAGCAGCTCAAGTATACGACCAAACAATCTCATATTTGTTTGTAAGATCTGGATTGTTGTTGGCATAGGCATTGGATCTTAGAAACTTATGAATCTCAACACCATGAATAGGTTTCATTTTTTATCTTATTTCCTGGTAAACTGATGGAAAACATGTGGAAATGCCCTGTATCAGTAAATTATTCCCAGTTTTCCATTTTTCAATCACCTGGTGCAAAGTTTGGTGTGATCATGTTGACATATAAACATAACATTTATTCTTTTACACTGTGCATGTCTACATATACGTTTAGACTGTAGATAATATAGATACATAAGTCTGTGTGCCTTGATGTGTCTTGTAAATTATGTATATTTTTATCACCCCCTGAGATTCATTATAGTCTATTTTCAAGATTGTAATCTCACACCGCAGTGTAGCTGATCAGACAAATGAATGCCATAAACATCTATGGGGCTTTAATGTAGCAGCACTATGGTTCTCTCAGGTTACAATGGACAGTAAATGTTGTGCAGCCAGCCATCGGGATAAAGGATAATGAATGGGTCCCAATCAATAGCCAGTCTGTTGACAACAAACCTCCAGAGGAGAGAGAAAAGGAAGAGGAGTCTTTTATTGATCATATTGTGCATAAACGAGATAAGAAAGAAATTATCATCATGCAGAATAAATTGCTCCTTCAAATGGCAAATCATTGATTATCTTGCATAAATGAAATTCTTGTGCAGACATTAATGTTTTTCTTGCTGTGAAGTTACATCTTGACAATGAATGTCGGATTATAAGGCATTCATTTTAAAGACCTCACAGTCACAAACAGTGCAATGTTCCCTGATTCCGACATTGATCGGTAGATTAAGAGAAAATCAAATTAAAGGGGAACCAGGAAATGTTTTACTGCTGTAGATAGACTGAAAACACCATCCCATTAGTGTAGCAAGAGCCAGTTGGCAATTAACTTAGCTTAGCATAAAGTCCAGGACCAAGGGTCATGTGAGCTGGACTCATATGACCAGCACTCTTTCAGGGGCCAGCTCACTGCTTCCTGAAAGATTTAGATACACAATAATACATATGGTGTTTAGCATAAGGTTTAATCTACATCTGATTTCCAAACATGTTAAGCTTTTTATTTCATTGGATATATGAAATATTGGAATAAACAAAGTTTAAAATAGTTTTCAATTTTCAGTGTCAATCATGACAACTTTTCCTGAATTAGGTTGCTTCATACTGTTCTTAAACTGGAAGTTTGTGTATAAAGTCAGCAGAAATCATCATGTCATGTATCAGTGCCTCAATCTCAACAAAGAGAAGGGGGTGAGTACATTTTGGTATGCAAAGCACTTTGGATCAAGAAAGCATGTCAGCATTAACTGTGCTGCTCTGATGACAAATGCTTTGAGTCAACACAATTGCACTGCTGTGTATGTTTGGAGAAGTGTCAGATTTTCCTGAGTGAAGTTACATAAACACAACAACAAAGAGTTTACTTTGTATACTGGTAGATGACTGTAAAAAATGTTTTTGTTTTGTTTTGTTTGTTTGTTTTTTGTGTGGATATTCATGCTGCTTTTTGTTTCTAATATTATATTAGTGGCAAATATCACATCCTTATTACAGCCGGTATGCAGAGATTTTTTGAAAAAGAAAAGCTAGAATGGCTTAGTGGGGTTAGTGCTGTTGCCTCACAGCAAGAAGGTCCTGGGTTTGACTCCCAGGTCGGGCACAGGGTCTTTCTATGTGGAGTTTGCATGTTCTCCCCGTGTCTGCGTGGGTTTCCTCCCACCGCCAAAAACACTGGGGATAGGTCAATTGAGCGTACTGGAATGAATGTGAGTGCGAATGGTTGTTCGCCTATACATGTTGTTTGTCTTTATGTGACCCTGTGATGAGCTGGTGACTGTCCAGGGTGTACCCTGCCCTTGCCTGTAAGCAGCTGGAATAGGCTCCAATCCCCCTGACCCTGAGTATGGGATAAAGGGGTAGAAGATGGATGGATGGAGAAAAATTATATGTGTCAAAGTCTTCCACCAAATCTTAACCTGCTCCATTTTTAAATATCCCTCCTAATTCTGGACATCTGTAAAATCCTGGCTGTGTGCCTCCTCTGATGTGCCCAGCAGCGTGTCAGTTGTTCCAGTTCACCGCTGATGGCATTTGCCTGTAAAACTTCCTGTGGAACAGATTGTGCTGCCTCACTTGGCCCACAGTGGCTGTTACTGACTGTTGGGTGTGAGACAGTTGTGTGTGCTTTGGTGAATTGGGGTTTTGAAGCAGCACTTGACTAAAAAAAATAAATCCCCAGAAGCGGTTTGTACTTTCAGTTTTCCCTAAGTGACAAGATATTCTGTGGTATTAGGGGAAATAGAATTAAACCCAAGCAACTACTACAAACCATTTCACCTATAAAATAGATATAAAACATCTAATTCACCTCATTACATATAATGAAATTAGCAGTTATTTGTAGGATTGCTTCTACATGTTTCCTACAACAATGCGCCACCACGAAAGAGAGCCAAGCACAACATTGATCTTTTTGGGTCAGTCACAATGATTTGCTTATACAGACTCAACTGTCCGCCTCCACCATGTTTCAAACCAATGTGGGAGTCAAGTGGAGCTGCTGCTGGCCTTAAATAAAGGTAAATTACTTTAAGTAAGAACCAGTGTGGAATGATGCTCCCACAGGAAATCTGTTTTTTTGTTTTCCAGCTGTAATAAAGTGCATGAGATCATTTTGACGAGTTAAATTATAGTACTGCTATGAATAGGGATGTTGGTGGTACGTCACATCATAAATATACACAATGTCAGATTTTGAATATATGCAATTATCACATATTCTGCTGCCCACACAGACATCATTAGGCAGAGATGTATTTTTTTCTCCCACACATCACATCAGGCATGATTAGACTGACAATGATGCAATCACATTTGAGAGGTCACAGCTTTTGCTACAGTAATTCACAATAATTAGCTTCGCTCCGAATGACCCTTTGCTGCAGAGGCTGTGACTACAAATGACATGTGGTAGTTTGTAATTGTATCCCAAAGTGATAGCACATAGACGTGACCTATACACCAATGACAGGGGAAATGCCATGTCATCAATAATGGTTAAAAACATGAATCTGACACTAAACAATGCTTTTCCTGAATGTCAAAAAAAAAAAAATCGCAATTCAGGTAAGCACAACAAAAGCTCCTTTATCGTCAAGAACAGGAAGGGTGTCGTAAAGATCGTAAACAAAAAGTTGGCAAGGTATGTGAAAAATGGATGATGATAGAATTAGATCAACATCTAAACAATGTTGTCAAATCTGAGGTTTGACAGTTGACACCAATCACCAACCACCAGTACCTGTGACCAACAGGTTTCATGGTGATGAATATTCAAGATATAAGACCACTTATGAGCAAATCAAGGTATAAATAAGTGGTCAGCATCAAAATAAGTAATAACTATAACTATAACTATAGACATTTTAAAGGAGGTATCGTTTTTGTCATCTTTATCCTCCAGTGGTTTCTGTAGAATGTATTTATCTCAGCTCAAAGGAAACTGAAATCCCGAGAAGAATTCAAAATCAGTGAAGACTTTAATGGACAAGAGTTCCCTGACTTCCCTCACTGTTCACTTTAATGTAGCTTATAGTTAGAGTTGGCTCAAAAGGGACTCAAACCATCCTGTAGTTGGTTCACAATTAGGCACCATTACACTTAGTACTGTTGTTATTATGACCAGTCTTTAAACGTAACGGTGCATGATTTCAGATAAAACTGACTGAATGAATACGCAATATGTTCTGCAATGCTGTAATCTAGGTAATACTAACATATTTGCATTGACAGTCCTGTGTGGAAAATCAAGCTGTTATCAGCCTTAAATAAAGAATGAAGTTCTCCTCACACAGGAACTAAAACCTCAGTATCTTTACTCCAGACCAACTGTCCATTGTTACCTTTGCAGATAAGAGTCTCTGCAACTCAGAGTCCACAGTTATAAAGAGCATTTCTATGTGTGGTGCGAGGGAACGCATTGTAATGAGAGGTTTTCAAAGGTTAGTCACTAATGGTCTCTAACACGAAGATTAACGTCAGTCTAAGGATAAAGTTGTGATGCTATAACAAGCGCATTGGTGGCGCTGCATGTTTCTATCCCTCCAGCTCCTGTTTCCATAGTGTCTCTGAGCTTAAACGAGTTAATATTATTCAAAGACAGAACAAATACTTTAATTCAAAAGTTGTAAATGCAGTTCCGTGATGGAAATTAACAAGTTTTGTTTTATCATTTGTATATTTGTTCACTGTCTCACACATAATACCTGTATGATTTACAGTGGATAGCGTGGAATTGCATTTATAGTAATTTGTCTTGCCAAATATATATGGAGTATGGAGGTAATGGAATGGCTGTGTGGACAATGTTTACAAATATGTGAACATTACTGCATGTCAACTTTATATCAGTCAAATTGCCTGAAGTAAAGTTTTCTCAAAATTAAAAACTGGGCAGTTTTTACCATGAACCCTGTGTCTACAATATAATGTGCTTTAGATATGGACTGTTTACTGCTCCTGCCTAATAGTATACAGTATAATATATAGTACAAATTGAGTTAGAAATTGTATGCGCATGCATAAGTGTTTATTTACTCTATAAATTCCTCCTTCTACCTGCCTTCTACCTTCTACCACAATTCAATAACACATGAAAGACTTTAGACTAGATGAAAAGCATTAATAATTAATGACCTATGATTCTGATATGAGATTCAATGAATCTCTCTTAAGCTAGTGTCAATAAGTGTGTGTTTTTTTCTTTCATTTATACCACTAGGCAACAAATGGTTTGTTTTGTATTTTACTTTTACTTGCTTGCATCCCTTCAGGTGGCTTGAAGCCTAGTGACAGAACATGACAGACTGATGCTTTGCTGTGATTATCTTCTCTGGCAGTTAAATTGATCCTGAATAGCAATCAAGCTCTGCAGCATTTGCCATGGTAATTACAATGTAAGGAGTAATCCCTGCTGCACAAGACTCACTTTGAAATGATGTACAGTCAGAGCACTGTGTGGTGAATATCTAAGTAGGTTATAAAATGCAAAGAACTCAGAGGGATTATTGTCAGTGTCCTTTCATTAATACACAGGAACAAGTAAAGCAATAAGTTGAGCGGTGGATACATTAAAGGCAACGCTGCTTTGTTGCCTTGAAGAACTCATGTATTTCCAAGGTTAAAGAAAACACTGTGACGTGATCACCGTATCTGTCTTTAATATACAGCCCTGCACAAACAGCTTTGTCCGAACATAAAGAGAATATATTATCCCTTGACAGATATTCTCTTGGATCTCTGTGGACTTGACAGAAGCAGAAAGGCGTAAATTCTCTCCTGCACATGACACACACAGCAAGATGAACATGCCTGTTGATAGAGCAACATTGTGGTAGGAAACTACAAAGTCTCTCTTAACAAAGGTCCATCCCTGAGTTTTCATTCACATTTTCTTTGGACGTCTTCACTGGAGTCATTGTTTATCTCTGACAGAACAGATATACTGCTATCCTGCCCTCAGGCTGTAACTGCATACATTTTACCCAAAGCATATTTCTACATATCAAATCTATTTTCCACCACTTTTGTTGTGTAAAGTAAGAAAGTTTACATAATCTAATATGCACAAGTTGACACACACACATTTAAATGGATAAGGGTCAAATTCTATGTGTGACTTGTTTGTAATTAGTGTCCACTAGATCCTCCTACTCATTACATCCAGTCACAAGGAAAGTGCATATGAGAGACACATGGAGAGTACCTGCTCCTGCACGTGCAACAAGAGGTACTTGCACTTACATATAAATATATAAACCAGGAAAAGGATATAAAAAGTTATTCTTTAAAATGCCAATTAGTAGTGTTCAAACTCTAACAATGAGGTGGAAAATTAGATTTTTTTTCTTGATACCAAGACACAATCAGGTAGAACAACAAAGATTTTAGCCGCAGCTGTCAGGAAAATTGAGAAAATAGAGATCTAAAGAAATAAAAACAGACAACTTCAGCAGAAACACAAGAAAGAGGTGTGGTAGTTTCAAGATCCACAATAAGGAGACACTTGAAGACAAATGGGCTAAAAAATCTGCAAAACTATTAGACAAAAACTTGGAGTGATGAAACCAAAACTGAACCTTAAGGTTACACCCATAAACACTATGTTTGCAAGAGTCAACAAGCCCTATGGTGAAAAGAAGCCAATCCTTAATGACAAGCATGTTGGTGGATCTCTGATATTTTAGGAATGATGGCAAAGTTAACTGTTCAATGGCTACAGAAGGAAAAAGCAAAGCTGGTGGAACAAATATCTCAGTGACAAAACACTGAAAGCTGCCACAGTGTATAAAGAAGTAAAAGTATGTAAATTATGAACTGTAACATCAGTGTATTGTCAGTGTAAATTTCAGATTTTTATATTATACTTCCTCATTTTTCTGTTTTTTGATACTGTTTGCAAACTTATGTTGCTGCAATAACTTAATTCCTCAAAGTGATCTGGAACATTGTAGTCAAACCAAGGTGTGCCCTGGTGATGTGTTGGCGTTTTTGAAGCCATATAAAAATTATTTTGGCAATGCAGATATCCTGTACAGATATAAAAAAAAAAAAAAATCAGTTACGTGACATCCATATGGCCATGATAGGCTTCTTCCCTTTGATTTCTGGTTGTATGAAATTGGCTGTTGCTTGGCTGAAACGTCAGCCAGCAGCTGGCTTTCAATCGCTGGAAACATGACAGAGATGACAGAGTGCCCACATGGAAAAATCACAGTGGAGGGAAGTGGAAAAGTGTGGAAAGAAGGACGTCTGAATCAAGAGATTCACCAACAATGAAACTAAGTCTGATTTGAGCAAATATCGATTTTTTTATCTGTGAGTTTCATGAAAGGAGCCCTGCTTGGAGATAATAAAGGCTCCACACACGGGTTTGTGTGAATGAATTCAGAAGCGATGGATTTCGGTCACAATGAACCACTCTACAGGCAAGTGGCACACAAACCCTTGATGCGCACATCAAAGCTGGATCCAAACATCCTCCCTTTAGGGTTTTATCCTCACAGACGAGACTTGATTCTCCATTAGCGAACTGATTCCTAACGAGGTTAGAAGACTTCAAACGAGCCTCTGACTCAGCCCTACTCCCACAAAGACGACGGGTAATGCATTAAAGATGAGCTGATCATCTTATACCTGGCTCAGTATTCCACTTGGCATTTCAGGAATACATTCAAAACTTGACAGTCAACCCACTGGCTTAGCTCTTTGGTTCACTGAAAAAAACTCTTGATTTAAATGGCCTCAGCCACCTCTGGTCCTCTGTTCTGACATTACATAACAAGGACCAGGAAACAGTTGGACAAACATTGCCAACATGAACTGTTCATTAAACATCACTGGACTTCACTCATAGATGAAGCACTGGATATTCCCCTCCTGTTAATAAAAATTCACTGTCATTCAAAATTCACTAGTTCAAATCTGCACACGTAGATTTGGAAAGATTCTTCTTCAGATGGTTAAATCAAAGACTTACTTCAAAATTAGAAAAGATCCTCTGAGTCTCCCAGGTTTTTGTTTTAGGGGAGAATGAACTGACTCAAGGTTTCCTGAAATGATATTTAAAACAATAAAAATCAACCGTCTGACTGGACAGAAATTTGATCTTTTTTTTTTTTTTTTTTTTTTTTTTTTTTGTGTGTGTGTGTGTGTGTGTGTGTGTGTGTGTGATTTCTACAAAATCAATCCCACTGTAAGTTCTTCTAAATGTCATTATTTCCACCTACATCTCTATGCTCCAACATAGGAATTTCAAAACCTTTTTCAAATGACCTAATCAAATGAAGGACTTTAACAGATGTATTCAGCTTTTGATATATTTGATATTTTATGAATTCTTCATCTTTTTGTGAAGTCTCTTCTTTGAAGTGTAACCATTTCAGCATACTTTCAGCAGTCACAAGGTATTCAGCTATTCAATTATTATGTTTGATTATGACAAAACATAGCTACAGTTTTCTGACACCGCGACAAAACTCCACCATGCTATCTGACTTTGCTGAGATGTGAATATGAAATTTATGAAATGTGAAATAGATTCATTTTAAAAATATAATTTGACTCCATAAGGCCTGTGTGGGAAGCCTTTCAGTCTGACAGTTAAAGTGCAATTTACTTCAGCCCTCGAGTATAAATGTTATGATCAAATAACACATTTTAGAAATGGGGGGGCTTATACAGAATTAGTGGTTTGTGTCAGAATATAAGACTTCCAGCTGTGACTCATTCCCATATTCATAAAAATAAAATTGATTTGAATTGATACTTAAAACCCCCACTCCTCTACATGTCAGGCTTCTGCTGTTCCATAAGGAAACTCAATCAAAGACACTGTGGGACTCTCTCACCCCGTATGGCCCACTGATCTACTTCCACGGTGCATCATCAAAACAAGCTACCAATTACTGTAGAGCTGCAGGCATCTTGGTCACAATGCAGGCTTCCTTGAAAGAGTTCAAATAAACACATTGAGTAACTTTGTTCTACATCTGTCCCTCACGTCTTTGTGGCTCACCATGAAATAAGTATGCACCGCTGAATAATTCATCATCAGATGGAGTTATTGGAGTCAGAGTGGGAATATAATTTTCTCAAGTCAATCCCCACACAGAGACAAAATGATCAGTTTGAGGAAACAAGATTCCTATCTACATTATAAATATTCATAAAGACTGGGGTTAGTGTGCCGGTAATCTGACCAGTATTTGTCTTGTGGAAACAAGTGATGGCTCACACACTGCACAAACACAGCATCATTGATCAAGGTCACTGAGGCATGGGGAGCAATAAGTAAAGTAATATATTTCACTCAGCTTTGATTTGATAACATAGACTGGCACAGACTCAGTCTTCCTGCAGGATACGATTACAGATAAATTCACTCATACAGCAAAGTTAAAGCATGACTGGCATCAGCCCCAACAAGATGTACTCATTCATCAGCACAGCAACATTCAATTAATTTGTCTCTTTGAAGTTTGATTACAAACTAGGAAATACATTAATCTCAGCAATAACTGATCATCAAAGAAATCATTTGTATTTTCAAGCATTGCTCTGGTTTTAACCTTATGTAACAAAGTAAGTTACAGCTCCACAAGTGAGCAAAATCTATCTTGAGTTTTTGGTGGTAGGCTCACCCCTGTTGCCGCTGTGCATCCAGCCTTCATAACAGCTATGCTAATCAACGCCTGCAAAAGGACAAGTTTGACATTTTAGGAAATAACCTTTTTGGCTTTCTTGTGTCTAGATGAGAGGATTGAAAGTGTTTCTGTGTGTGTGTGCTAAAGGTGAGGATGTAAAACCAGTAGCAGTTAGTCAGTAGTAGACTTTTGTCCAAATGGTAGCAAAACACACAAATGCCAACATCTCACCAACACCACAAACTTTATATATCATTGATTTTATCTGAACAAAACACCAAACTGCAAACACAACACACTGGAGTTTTGTGGTCATATGCTAGGCTATTTGTTGGCTGTACATAATGACTAGTTAAGCTAGGCTAAGTCTGCAGTTGATCTGTTTTTACAAGAATGAAGTGACAATAAAGAAATCAATTTAGATTTTTGTCAAAATGACAAAGTAAATGACATTCACATTGCCATTGCATTGCTAATGTTGCATGTTTGTGCTACTAAGATTGTAATCAATTACTTTCAATTGCAGGTTTTGCATTGAGAGAATTGTGAAGTGAACATTTTGAGAATAAAGTCAGTTTCATTTATGTCTGTCCACAATACTCCTTTGTATTGTGCTGACTGCCTGTTGTCTGTCTTATCTGTTTGCCTGTGAAGCTTTGTCTCTCCGTTGTAACAGATATCACAGTGTGTTGTCATTTCTGGAAGTAATTCATTACACTCAACGCTGGTGTACTGTATAGTTTGCTAAAAGGTTGGGCAGTACTTTTACGTTTGTTTCTCAAAGGCTTGAATTTAGAATTAGCAAAAAATGAAAGTAACGTGGTTTATCAGAATGATTGTATTTTCTTCCATTCAAACAATCTTTTCCTACATATCCAAAGGAAATGTCCCAAGCCAAACCTCCACCTGAACTCCATCCACCTCTCTCACATGAGAAGATTAGCTGGATGGTGACTCTGGGAGGATCGGATGGCCTCTAAACTGTCACTGTAGCACACACATTGTCTGACTATGTTATCTGGTTGCACCCCCACCTGTCTATAAGTTTTCAGGCCCTGCAGGGATGTTTTGAATGGAGATGGATGTCTGATGCTCAAGTTCTTTTCATTTTCTGTCATCAGCAGCACTACAGGGGCACAACCATCATATCAAATAGCCACCTGGAGCCCATTCTGACTGTTAGAGCTGGGGGTTTTAATGTAATTGAGCAAACAGAAGCGGCAACCTTCCCATTCTCTGTCAAGTTAATTGAGCTTTAAAATTGTCTTTCATATCATTATTTTATGACCTCAGTCATTAGCCATCCCACAATGTCAACATAGTCATTCTCACGTACCATGCATCACTGCTATACATGCTAATATAGAGAGAGTAATGTAGAGCTTTACGCTATAAATACCAATCAGTAACATGATTTATTCCATGAGTAGCATGAATACCTGTCCCGGTCACTGTGTGACATTTACTTGACTTTTACAGCCACTGCCACTATGATTTCCAATCATCTGCTTCAATCTCCTCCTGGATTCCTGGAGAAAGACAGCGTTAATATACCGTCTGACCCTATGATGTACTAATCTTGGATTTTGCATTCCTGGTGCTCTGCTGTTTCTCATCTCCTGTGCTGTGACCTTTAGGCTTATTCTTTAGTACTGCACTGACAATATTGATGCTGAGGTTTCTCTGTACATACTATGCTCATTTCAGGACGTGGCTTAAAGCAAACACTACTGGTTTCAGTTACCTTTATTCTGTTGCAGGTTTAGATATTTTTGTAGTTTTGTTAATTTTTAAGGGAAGGGGCCATCCAGTATTTCCCTTTTTTTATGGTGTTGGGGTTTTATTCATTGGTGAAATACCTTTTAAATGACCATGTCTTTTCTGCAGCACAACCTCAAGAAGTCTAAGCAGTTGGACTTTTTGGTTTCAAGAAGAGAAGGACGGTTGTGCTGCCAATAATGTGCCATGTGTTGTTATTTGAGTTTCGATGTGTAATGGAGAGGTCTGTAAATAAAATATTCACCCCTGAAAACCAGCTTCCTTGACATTCAGGCCAGGCTACACGCTCTGTGCTAATCAAATAATATATTATTCAAGCACTTCCATCCATTCATTTTCAATTGCTTATCAGAAGTCAGGTCACAAAAAGAGATAGTACAGGTATCTTTCTCTCCTTTGACACTATCCGACTCCTCCTGGAGAATACTTGAGGTGTCTCCAAGCAAGATGAAATAAATAATCTCTCTAGTGTGTTTGTGTCATCCCCAAGGTCTCCTACCACTTGGACATGCTTGGAAAACTTCCAGTGGAGTGGTACCGAGTTGGCATCCTGATCAGATGCCCGAATCTCACCAGAGGAGCAGCAGGGTTGGAGTAGAACTGCAGAGTTTGAACCCTTGCCCTCTGGGCACATCCTTAACAAACAACATGAAGCTACCAGTGTAGAGACCACTCATAGACCATCTAGAGGGATAGATATGAGGTTGTGATGTATGATGCTCCAGGTGGAAGGTCTGGTGTCACAACAAATTAGGTGTTTTGATTTATTCTGAAAAGCTAAAAAGCTAAACTCTGACTTCATATATGAATGTCACTGAAGACATACAGTTATATGTAGACGATCAAAACAGATCAGGAAATTGCTGTAATACATTTTCTTTATAATACAATATTTTCCCCTGTAACAGAAGAACATTTGCATGTACTATATGTGCGTTTCATTATTATCTGTGAGAGCTGTGAGTAATAATTTGAGTCGTGAAAAATAGAAGTAGTTGACTGCTGAGGAGGTTAAAACAAGGGTGCCATTTGTCAGAATGTGTCCATCAAGAAGACGTGTGCGTGCATGTGTGTATGTGCATGTGTATGTGCGCGTGTTTCTCCTTGCAGAGAAGTGAGGTGTCTCATGACTTTAATGTGGTTTGTCACACAGCCAACAGCAGCAGAGGCACAACAAAGAGGAAGGTTGTTGAGAAAGAGAAACAAAGCCATCAGGAGGAAGTAAATAAACTGAAGAATAAAATGGAAAAAATCCAGACATCTTTTTTTTTTCTGTCTTTTATTGTGTCATTTTGTCACGATGTGACGACATGTGACAATATCCATACAACAAAGTGATTCATTTTACTGTTGAGCTTGCTCACAAGATTTCACTGTACAAAATGTTAAGTTACATCACAGTGAGCTAAAAGGGAATATTTTGAAGAAAACTGAGGATAAAAGTGGGGGAAAACATTTCCTCATTTGTTTAATGACAATAAAGATGTCACCCTGAAACGAAAACAAAAAGTTTTTATGGTTAGCCAAACAGCCACAACTTGATTTTCTAACCATATAACTGGTTATGATGTTTCCAAGTAAAGCAAGTTAGAATGCCAAATTATGAACTTGACTTAGTTAGAAGCAGGTTTGTTCACTAAGCAGAAGGTTGGTGGTTCAATTCCACATCAAAAACCATGTCTTTGTTCAAAATGTGGATGTGTGTAATCACTTTGAGAGATGTGTGTGTGAATGTGTAAAGTTCTTTAAGTTGTCATGAAGATTAGATCAGTGTTATTAATAGTCAACAAAGCTGATTTTCCTCATTGTATCATAGGCTAAATAATAAACTTTCAGAAATCCTTCAGAAATCAGTCTGAAGGCTCGTACCAAAGCATTATAAGATCATAAATCAATGACATCACTAATTAAATCATACATATAGTAATGTTTTGTAAAATTCATGTCAAATGATATGTTTCTGTGTCTGCACATAGGCCTGTATTTAGAAAGTGCCCTTGAGCAGGACGAAACCAGCAATGCCAGAAGCGCCTTACATGCAAATGACCACATCTAACATCTAACGTAATGACTGGAGTGATGTGATTGCTTGACCTGCAGCACAGAAAGTTATTCAGATGGACATTAATTATGCAAATCAGTTGTGAAGCTGCAATAAATTAGTCTTTAATGGCCACAGATTCTCAGGGGAGGCCTCCTCCAGAATTTCTGTACAGACTTTAGATTCTATTTTTTTTCTGCTAAAACCACCACCACCACCATCACTTCTTATTTGTGTTGGGCACATCAGCGTAATTAATGCGATGAAGAAGAGCACCGTTGTTTTTATGAATCAGCATTTCTCACTGTGACAGCAGACGTCATTGAAGATGATGTTGAAGGTTGCTCGCCGAGCAGGTTTTAGAGCGAGGTGACGGGGTTGGAGGGGGCATCATCAGCAGAGTTGTTTGTTATATAACGATGTAGAGAAGTTTGTGACATGAATACAGACACTTTAATTCTTATGGCAGATTTAGCAAAGCAGCACTTGAATGGCATGAGATTACTCGGTGGTGAGACGAGGAGACAGACAGACTGAGTCAAGCAGAAAATAGACAGCTGACACTAACAAGACCCCCTGGCTGATGATCTGGCGAAGGCTTTTGAAATTCTTAAAGCACAATTTTCGATGAGAACATCAACAAAAACACCTAAAAGAAAACATCAAGCTAAACCAATGACACCAGTGCATTTTGGCACACACTAGTCAACACACACGCGGGCAGACATTAGTGCCCCAGTTGATCATCAAGTCGATCATGCAGACAGGCAGAGAACATTTGAAAGGAAAGGGTCAAAGGCAAAAGATGCATACAAAAGTGGCTCAGCAATCCATCAAATGTGTGTGTGGACAAAAAAGAAAGTGAGGGAAATCTTTTTCATCACTTTGAAACATCTTCAGGCCACTAAGACATAACACAAAGCTGGAGAAATAATATCTGATCTGATATCTGATATCTGATATCTTTAATTCATTTTAAAATGAAAACAAGTGTTGGCACAGAAAATGAATATAATAGGCAGATAGATGCTTATTTTCATTATAGATGGGAATGCACAAATAACTTCACACCACACGTTCTTTGTTAGTTAGTAAAAATTATATAATTATATGTGTTGTCACACTGGTGTAGATTATAAGTGTATATCATACTTTACACACACACACACACACACACACACACACACACACACACATATATATATATATATATATATATATATAGCTGTAAATGATGAATGAATAAAGTCAAACTTCATATGCAAATTTACTGATCATTGGCTAGGAGCTAAAACTGCCTTGGTGCTATTTGGCCCTGGTGAGATAGTGTTGAGTAAGTTCATTAGTTTTTTTTCTAAACAAAAATATGCTGCCAGCTTCTACTGACAAAAAGATTGATGAGAGTGAAAGTTCAAAGCTTTAAAACTGACACAATTAGCTACAGGAGGTAATAAAAAAAGCTCCACAGAGCACAGAGGACACAGAGTGTCATGTGATCAGATAATGTTTTTCTGCTGGTTCATTACAAGCATCATTTTTCACATTTTCTTCATTTCCTCCATTGTTTATGTAAAATTTCATCTTTCTGGCAGTTTCTGACAACAGTGGCCAGACTTGGATCTTTGCTTCCACAAAGGACAGAAACCTCCAGGTGTGAAACAAAGATCTAAAGCATCCAAACTACTGCCCCTCTGTGGATTCATACACACACACACACACACACACACACACACACACACACACACACACACACACATCTGTCATATCCCATTACTGCAGGAGCAAGATATGGTTTATTGTATGAATTATGCATTACTCAATAAAGAGGCACCACAAAGGTTAGCGTGTTAATCTGGAGTCTTTTTCTCTGAATCCCTTTAAAAGATTATTCCTTGATTTCAGCTGGCATCACCATAATTACACTGCTTTACACAGAGGCAGAATTGGGCCAATCTGTGACTCGTGGTGATTACAATTAAAATCAGGCTGTCCTTCAAGCTGCACATTAACTTTAACTTGTTTTTTGTGAAACATTGAAGCAAAATTATCAAACTAGTTCAGAAAGGAATTGCATTAACTAAACTTGCATTTACTCACATGTGTAAATGATTTATTTTTAAGTCCTGTTGATCAGAACTTGTGAGATATCATTTACATCTGTATGTTATTTTATTTTGGAGTGTTTACATGTCGAAGATGCTGCAGGACTCAAATATTCACGTTTTCATTCCCCAAAGAAACAGAAAAGCTCATGTGTCAAATTCTCAAAGACACATTGCAATGACAGAGGAATGACTAAAAATGTCACACTCACCAAACATTATCACTAAATGTGATAATGTCAGTGACAGTGGTTAACCTTAGAGGGAGAAGTCCCTTCACATGTCAGGAATTAAGCACTTGGCCTGGTGAAATTAAACAACTTAAATCCAGCCGCAAGTCTTTAACTACATGCAGGGTGCATCACAGCAACACCATCTCCTGTCCTCAGCTTCCAAGTTCACGCTCTGCTCTCTGCTAATCCCTCTGAGACAGCAGGGATGATATGACTCACAGCCATTTCAGTGAAACTGGTTTTTGGGCTTATGAATTATTTTGACTTAACATGCAAAAACCAGCAGGTGCCAGCTGGTAAAGGAATCAATGTGGTCTAACTGTAAGTAAGGAGGCTAGTTACAGAGTAGGCCAGTGGTTATTGCTACTAACAAACAAAGACTAATTAGATTTTGGTGTATCAATATCTTAATGGTATAATTGTCGGAAATATTCCTGTTCTTCTTCAAGCTATGACACTTAGCTTAGCTTAGCAACAATACTACATATTGAAAGGGCTAGCCTAGCTTTATTCAGGGTTTTTATGTATATGTTTTTATACTATTTCAACAAACTCTAATAAGCTAATCTTGATAGTGACTGCTACTGGCTGTGCAAACTGTGGCTGTGGGTTTGATGATGATGTATGTTACCTATTGGAAAAAAAAAAACATCAAAAAACACATTTTATTTTTAGGTTTGATTAATTCAAAATAGATTTTGTTCATCATTAATCACAAAGACATTAAACTGTGGAAGGATTTTGCACACGCTCAAGCTCAAGCTGTCATTTGCACTATGAATAAATAAGTACAGCCATAAAAAAACTGAGTAATGAATGTAAAACTATACAAATCATCAAACACCAAAAATGAAATATAAAAACGGAGTCAATATAATGAATGAATAACAGCTTTACGAATGGATCGATAATACATATATAAATAGATTTTAAAAAATAATTAAACTTTAAAATACCATGTTCTTACATCAAGGAGGTTTCTACAATTTTATATTCATTCATTCAATTTATTTAATGAAATAAATATAGCAGATGCAAATAGAAAAAGGTTGGAAATAAACATGGCTTTAGGAAATAGAAGTTTCTGGAATTAAAAGTCTTTAAATGAATGAAAATGTCATTTTTAAAATACAAAACAAAACATGTATGTATTTATTATTGTATTTATTAGATTTATTCCAGGATTTCCAAAACTGTGTTTATGCATGCATGTATTTATTTAATACTGATTAAAACTGCATGTTAGACTTAAAAAAAAAAAAAAACTCTTTTCAAACTCTAATGCCAGTCTTTATGCTGAGCTTAGTCAATAACACATTGTTATATTCAGCATACAGACATCAGCAGTGCTTTGCTTCTCTTTCAGGAAGGCAAGAAGACTAATAAGCTTTTTTCCCCAAATGTTGAACTCTGTGTAGCTCTGCTAGTCTGTGTTTCAAACACTGCACTGACTCTGTAGCAGCTTGGAAATGATTCACTCTCTTGTTCTGGCTTTAATATTTTTTTTAATGATTTTTCATTCCATATCAGCACTGTGGTTTTAATTTGCATTAGATGATTAACCTTTACATGGAGAACTACAATTCTGGCAGAAAATGAAAGTCAACAAATTAACATCTTAGTTTTTGCCTGCAGCTGTGTGGCCATGCATAAAAGTGGTTGTAATGATTGAACGAGCCAGCAGAGCCTGAATATCACCTCTTCTACTGGAGCTTCACATCAACATGTTCACATGCAAAGAGACAGGAAGTCAGTGAACCACTGCAACGTGACTGGAGAGAATCAGTGGAGGTATACTGATAAATTATGAGTGCATGTGCAAATGGTGGTGGTAGAACAGAGCTTTGTCATATGTGAAGTCTGGAGTGAGTAATGCCGTCATAATTGCATCTCGAGGGGGGGTCCAGCAGTGAATGCCTGGGTATATGCCAGTATCTTTGGGAGTTGGGGGCTCATATGTTCAGAGATTATCTTTAATAACTCTATTGAAGAGAGCCTATTATGCTCCTTGTCTCTTGTTAAACTAAGAGTTGGCAAATGGAAGTAACAAAACAGAAATGAATGGGTGGATGGAGGCAAAGATGTGTTAATTGGAAGCTTGACCTTGTTGCAGAAATTCAGACCAGAAACAAAAAAAGCATGAGAATAAATCCTTTAAAAAGCACATCTTTAAATAGCCCACTTATGGAGATTCTATCAGCAGCAAAGGCTGTGGAAATTAAAAAAGGAACAGGAAATAGTCCACAGAGAATAATGGATCAAGGTTTGAAAAATCTCTTGATATTTGTTTGCAGTTGACCTATTTATTAATTGGATTTCTCAGTTTACAGTGAAGTGTTGTTGGTTTGAACAATGCCTCCGTGGATCACTGGTGATGCAACTTCTTCTTCAGCATGACAGCATCATTATTACACTTCTGTTCCTCTGCAGCGATCCTTGTGGCGAGTGGTCAATATTAATCATAGGAAAGAAATGTGATGCGTGACAGATTTCATGGAAGCGATCAAGTCAGACTACAACACACACACTGGCAGCTGAGCATAAACTCTTCATGTATTGCTTGAATGAAATACCTTGAAACTATGAGGCAGGGATGAGCTGCACCATTTAATGAAAAAAATCCTGGAGTCTGTGTGTCTGCGTGCATACTCTCTTCTGTTGTGTTATTGAAGAAAGATCTGCTATTTTGAATCAACCTGAAGGCACAGAGAAATGGGGTCAGACGCAAACAAGCGCCGCTGCAGGAATTCAGCTCTAGCTTTTTCAACATGGTGACATTTCTGTGTGGCCAAAAAAATGAGAAAGACTGGTGGAAGGAGAGAACCTCAAAATGTCACAGCGGTGGGACACACAACACAAATCCACAGAGCTGCTGTGTTATCATCATTCAGTGCCTGGTGTATGTGAAACTATACATGTGATGAGTTGGGAGTGACCACTGACATACAGACTGAGGGTGAAAAGATGCTGTGAATCATCATGCCTGGACTTTTACTTTTGGTGCCTACCTCTTCTGTTATTCACAGAGATAGATAA
Organism: Polydactylus sextarius; assembly: GCA_016801845.1. NCBI lineage: Eukaryota > Metazoa > Chordata > Actinopteri > Polynemidae > Polydactylus > Polydactylus sextarius. The sequence goes on along the minus strand of CM028911.1, from coordinate 4,125,477 downwards.
CAGTCATAGATCACAAGTGTGGGCTACTCTTTCATATGGGCAGGAGCATAATTAGCTTAATCTGCAAAGTGCCAGGGAGCAGCTCGGATTTAAGAGACATATATCACCGTAATGCAGGAAAAGAGACAGATGTTGTGATGATGTCAGCAACAGTAACAAATTCCCAGTGCTCATAACACAATTTACTACTTCTACAAACGTGTATGATTATTATCTACAGAAAACCTCATATTTCTGGTAATTTGCGGCCATAAATGCATTTATTTAAACATGTATAAACACTGAATTTAAATATTATTAGTATACAAAGATATTTTGGTATGCAGTGTTAGTGTAGAGGTATAGTAAATCATAAAAACATAAAAATTATCTTGACTGCTTTGATTATTAAATTGAAAGGATCAAAACACCCATTGTTAGTGAAAATAAAACGGGAGATTATGTGGAGACTTTGGTTTCAAAATAAAAGCATGATGTTCTTAACGTGAAGAAAATGTTAGGTCATTTGAAAATTTGAAATGACAAATTAGTTCTTTAGAAACGTTTGTCATATTTCTCCCGCTGTAATAAACTTTACAAACATAACTTTCAGTGAGGTATAATAAAGTATGTGTTCGAAGCCAAAGATGCAGGTAAAACATGAGTTTACTTTGAAGGGACGACCGGATGTGTGAGGTGTATAATATGTGTATTTGACAGTGGTACGCTGACCCACTTTAACAGACTGCAGGCTCGGGGTGGTTTGAATTGGCGGCGCGAGGAGCGCGTAGAGTAGAGCGTGTGGAGACAACAGAGTCTCATGTCCAGGGCGCGCGCTGACACACCGCGCGCAGCACCATGCTGGAAAACAAGTTTTTATTCGCGCAATGAATCCTGCCAACGAAACCAGAGCCGAGAGAAGTACAGAACAGTACATTTTTGCAGTTGGCACATACAAACTTCTCGCTTTTACCATCGGGACTATTGGTGTTTTCGCTTTTTGTAATAACGTTGTTGTCATCATACTCTTCTGTAAATTCAAGAAGCTGCGGACGCCCACCAATCTCTTACTGGTCAACATAAGTTTGAGTGATTTTCTGGTTTCTGTCACTGGAATAAACTTTACATTTGTCTCGTGCGTCAAGGGCGGATGGATCTGGAGCCAGGCAACATGCATATGGGACGGCTTCAGCAACAGCTTATTTGGTGAGAGAAATAAAAATTAAGAAACAATTTATTTGTTTTACATTCACCATTGCTTACACTTTTTAATTGAAATAGTTCAAGGCTATTGTATTCAAATAAATCACCCTTTCAGACTTGAATTACTTTAATTTCCCTCTAGGCAAACATCCTATTGTAGTATCATGTCGAATGTGAACAAATGCAGCCTAATGTAATGTCCTTTATTTTTGTAATTCCTAAAGAAAATAGATGTAATTGGAAAAATGTAGTTTTCTTTTGTGCCCTTTTCTTTGTCTGAGAATTCAGACTGGGTCACAAACAAAAACAGTTTCCTGAGCCCTCTTCTCTTCCTAATGATGAGCTGCAGTAAAATTTTAATGACCTTGACACTTTTATATATCAATTTTTTATTTCTCATTTTATACTTGTCATCATCACACAATACACTGTGGTTTTGTTTCTATGTAAAGTGTACACAGTCTGCAGGTGCAGAGGAATGTTTACCTGTCACCTTCATTGTGCCTGCGGCTTCCTTTTTTTTTTTTTTTTTTTTGTTTTGCTGTTGTCCATTTATTAGCCACGTAACTGTTCAGCAGCAAAGTGTGACTGAACACTTGGGGTCGTCGTCTGTGCCCCACCCCTGTGGGAATTACAGCTCAGGAGAAGGGATGTGTGATAATAAGCTAATTAATGCAAACCTGCAGCCTTTCTCTGTGTTTTTCTTTTTCTTTTTTTTAAGCAAACTATACACAGATACTCCCATCATCTTCTTGTCCTTTTATTGACATTGATTTCTTTGCATTTAAAGGCAGGTAAACATGTTAACCCGCCTCACAGCAGCTGGCTGTGAGTTCGCAGTGCAAATATGTCACACAGATGGGATTTTCTAAATAAATAATGGATGAAAAGTTGGTGCAAAAATGTACTCTTTCATCATCAGGACGACATTGAATGGAAAGGATGACACGTCCTCCTGCTGCTTTGGCCAAATGCTCAGCTGGTCAGGACAAAACTGCCGGATAATGGACATTTCAATTACAGCGACAACACATCCTCAGAGCTCACCTGCACCTCCCTTGACACCCACTATATAGTATTACTGCTAAAAATGTCCACATGGCACTTTTACATGTGGAACCCCAAGGTCATACAGTCAACTGTGGCGTGATTAGATACGAACGTCACAACTCTTGGATCAGCACCTGCTGATAAAATGAATATAATACATGGCATTTCTGCTCCCTGCTGATATGTGTTGCAATAGAAAAACTGAAATGTACAAAAATAAATCTACCAGCTCTGGTCTTCTATGGGCGTGACATCATCTTTATGCCTTGTCGTATGTATTACCTCCATGGAGGTTGGTGTCAGTGTGTCCGACACACATGGACACACACACACATACACACACACACACACACACACGCGCGCGCGGGTCACAGAGCTGCAGCAATAAGCCCTGGCAGTTTTGTCAATGCATGTCCTTCCCTGTGAAACCCTAGCTGAGTGGCTGTGGTTCAGTGTATAATGTGTAACAACCTCCTGTATGGTGTGTAAGTTGTGTATCCATTTATAGACACTGAGCTAGTGTTTTTCTTAGGAATACTAATATTAATGAGTTTCAGAGTTTAAAAAAAGGTTAGTGTAATTGGATAGATTTATAGATTGTGCATTTTTACAAAAAAAAAAAAAAGATGTCTAATCACTTTTAGATGGTTTATATCTCCTCAATAGTTTACCTGATGAACAATAGAGCTGCAAATATTTGGATATAATATGCAATAAAATCAAGTTGTAAAAAGCAGACACAGGTCTTTAAGGTGTGTGTGGGAGTCAAGAGTCTAATGGTGAGTTTTCAGTACCAAGATGTTCAGAATTCTGTTTAGACATAATCTGAAGAAACTTGTCTAATGAGAGGCAGTGGCTGTTTACCCAGATCTTGCAGTGAGTGCTATGCATTACTCAGGGTTGTTGTCTCTCTGTCACTCTGCTGCCAGGCATTGTTTCCATCATGACATTGGCCGCCCTGGCCTATGAGCGCTACATCCGGGTGGTCCATGCCCAGGTGGTGGACTTCCCCTGGGCGTGGCGGGCCATCGCCCACATCTGGCTGTACTCCCTGGCTTGGACGGGGGCTCCTCTTCTGGGGTGGAACCGCTACACTCTTGAGATCCACCAGCTGGGATGCTCTCTGGACTGGGCATCAAAAGACCCAAATGATGCCTCCTTCATCCTCCTCTTCCTACTGGCCTGTTTCTTTGTACCTGTGGGCATCATGATCTACTGCTACGGAAACATCCTTTATACAGTGCAAATGGTGAGACATGCAGATGTGCTTTTTTTCTGTTTTATTGTTTTCATGTGTAATAAATGATCATTTAATCCAATCAACTGATCGTTTGTAATATAAAAAAATATATAAGATAGAACTAGAGTTACTGTAGTTACATGGTTGTACATGAAGTTTGACTGTCGACCAACAAAATCAATTATTTCATCCTCATGTCTAAGTCAACATTTTCACCAAATATGAAAGGATTCCCTCAGGGCTTTCTTGAGATAGTGCATCCACAAGAATAACACAGACACATGGGGCGAGACTAGTTTCCTGAACTACAAGGTGACATCATCAAAAGCCTTGTTTTGTCCAATCAACAACCCAAAACTCAAAGATCTTCACTTTACTGTAATGTGAAAAAGAAAACTTAGCATTTGTCTAATTGTCCAACTCAACCTCAAATCTCTCAAATATATCAATTAGCAAAGTAGTTGATTAATGGATAAGTCATAACATCTTATATCCTGTAAAGACAGCCTGTAAAATGTGGGCTCATGGGTACTCAACCAGTGTTACACTCGCTTTTACTTTAGCTGACACTGAAACTGCCATTGTATTTCTGTTTATACACTTAAACTGACCTTCATTTTCAGTTCAGGACTTTTGCTTCAACAGTTTGTCACATATGCTCAGACTTGTCATTTCCTTTCAGCGCCTTCACTTTCCTTTCATGTTGCTCTTGAACTGTCACTTTAACTTCATTTATTGCTGATATCAGCACTTTTCTCCTAACTGCCCCTTCAACTAAAATGTCAACTGATTTAGTCTTTCACTATTTCAAATGTTATAGCTATGAATCTTAAGCAGCCAACACACATACATTTCTTCGTCTTTTCATTAGCCTTCTCTAATAATTAATGTGAGGTGTAAGTAAATATTAAATGTACCCTGGTTATGAAGATTTTCAGGACATTATTACTTTCAACCAAAGTCTGTCTGGATTTCCATTTTAATGAAATGAAACTCCTTGACCTTCACTAGCCAAGTGCTTCTTTCACTCCTCTTTCATTACAGACTCATAACATGTGTGTGCCTTCGGAGCTCATTCTGTGCATTGGAAATCATTGGTAGTTGCACTTGTGCTGAACCTTAGACAGCCTGGTAACAAGACAGGTGAGCTGGCTCTGACGATCACAAGAGGTTTCACTGTCTGTGACAGAAATTAGGCAATCTGTTTGAGTCTGTTTCATCTTCATTTGTTTGTGCTGTCAAGCACATGGTCAAATATGTAAGAAAACATGTAAATGAGAGAAAAATCTGAAATTCTACTCAAATGACCCAGATGTCTGTCTTCATCACAGTCTGCCATCTTTACTTCCTTAAGTGTTGGCAACCTCGTAGGGAGTGGCAGGTGCTACCTACTCACAATCTTGAGTTTAAGCACCACAAACTTTCAATCTCTCTTCAAAATTCCATGAACACTTCAGAGCCCTGAGAGTACTCATCATATGGGTTGGGAGATTGGGAGATGCTATGAAAATCTTCAAAGAGCAGTACCCCGATCCCTACAGATTATTTTTGGTTTCATAGAAAAAACAAGAAAAATAGTTGGCCTGCCATGCCAGCAAATCCTAACTAAAATAGATTATGCTTTCATGAGAAATGTAGAACACAAATGAAAAACAGACCTTGTGAATTCATGATCAAAAATAGAAGCTTGCAGTGATTCAATCAACTGTTCTGTTTGAGTCTGGAACGTAGCCATGTGCCTTATTATCTCACCTCTTTAACCGAGGGCTTTAATGTAATCTACAGCATCAGTGTCAGTGTCACCCACTCTATTTTTGAGTCATGAGCTGTCAGCTATTACTAAGCATGTGGAAATTAAGCTTACAAACATTGGCTTTTTCTTAAATGACATAGTCTCAGTGCTAGTGTCTGGTTTATTAAAGCTGCTTTCATTAATTCACTCATTCACGTACTAATTCAAGCATGTTCTAGAAGCACGATTTTTGTCACTGGTCTCTCACTGATGATTTTCAAGGACAGGACTTCAAGGTGCAGCAGGGTGGGCAGGCTAAATGCATATACAGATTATCTGCTATTTGCAAATGATGTAGTTCTAATGGATTCATTGCAGTATAACCCAGAGCACTCTAGGGCAGTCTTGACATGAGTGTGAACTGGCTGGGACGAAAGTCAGCAAAAGCCATGGTTATGGAGGGAAATGTGTTGATTGCTCCTTAAGGTTGGGGATGAGATGCTTACCCCATATGAAGGAGTTCATGTACTGTATGGTATTGTTTTTTGGTGAGGGTAGGATGGAGCCAGCAGTAAGGCAGGTGTTGTAAACACCATTAATATGAAGTGTGTGCTGAACTTAAAGGCAAAGCTGTAAATTTACCAGTAAGTCTTCTATCCAACCCCTCTCTCCATTGTCATGAACTTTGGGTGGTCACTGACAGAATTAGGTTGCAGATACAAGAAATCAAATTGATCTTCCTCCTTTGGGTGTCTGTGTTCAGCCTTATAGATTAAGGTTAGGAGCTTGCACATCTAAGCAGAACTTAGAGCAGAGCCAGTGGTCCTTGTTCATGTTAAAAGAAGAAAGCAATACTCTTCAAATGTGTTGTGACTAATGTTGGACCAGAAGAACTGGACCAAACAATTTTGATCTAAACCAGCAAAAGCTTGGCCACAAAGCAGCCTGTCTAATTGTTACTGTTGCTCTTTTTTCTTGTAGCTACGCTCCATCCAGGACCTCCAGACCGTTCAGATCATCAAGATCTTGCGATACGAGAAGAGGGTTGCTGTTATGTTTCTCCTGATGATTTCCTGCTTCTTGGTGTGTTGGACGCCTTACGCTGTTGTGTCTATGATGGAGGCCTTCGGCAGAAAGAGCATGGTCTCTCCCACACTGGCCATCATCCCCTCATTCTTTGCCAAGTCCAGCACTGCCTACAATCCACTCATCTACGTGTTCATGAGCAGAAAGGTTTGTAGTTCAAACTTCAGTTTACTGGACGTTTTTCCAGCACTTCCTGCTGTTGTGTAATTGATGAAGTCAGTGGTCCCTGTTTTCCTGCTGTGTAGAATACATTATATGTTCCCTGAAGGATTCTGATTGGTAACTTCCTGTGGATTCAGTCGATTTTTTTCTTCCACTTCAGTGAGCACCACTGAACTTAAGAGTTTAATGTGGACAAAAAGGGCAAATCAATGGCATCTCAAATAAGGTTGATGGTGTGTTCTCCTCCTGTGCCAAAGTCTGTGGTTTTAGTAGAAAAATTAGAGTTGATTTTTTAGATTTTTAAAGTAATTAGTTGAGATATTTTTTTAAGGCAGTTTAACAGAAGAAAGCGAAGGGTGGCATTTTTCATTATAGACAAGAATGTATTTATTTTGTGTGCAGGACTGAGATTAACAGCTACACTAGCTATATTGTGTGTGTTTAACAGTGGGATGAGTAAGAAAAGGGTTCAATTTTACTCCTTTGTTGAATACTATCCTTTTATCTCACTGCTCTGCTCCTCCTACTCATCCTCTCACAGTTCCGGCGCTGTTTGCTGCAGCTGCTCTGTTCACGGCTCTCTTGGCTCCAACGCAGCTTCAAAGAGCGCCCCCTGACACCTGTCGAGCGCCCAATCCGACCAATCGTCATGTCTGGTCCTTGCACGAACAAGGACCGACCCAAAAAGAGGGTTACCTTTAGCTCCTCTTCCATTGTCTTCATCATCACTAGTGATGACTTCCAGCACCTGGGCGTGACATCCAGGAGTGGGGATTTCTCAGAAGTTAATGTCATACAAGTGAGGCCACTGTGATCCACAAGAACTGGACTTCTCACCCCTACCACTCAGTATGCCTTAGGAAATAACATGCAATTTCAAGCCAAAATAATCCTGTCTGACCTCCTTCAATGTTTCTGCGTCTACACACAGTTACAGACTTGTTACCAGTAAAAAAGTGTGGCATCCTCATCTAACATCAGCTGTGGTGACATAAATGCATAAAATGCATAACTTAACTAGTTATTATGTTTTTCTTAGAAAAATAATCACACTTATTTGTCAAATATGCCATACAGTATGTGTGACAACTGTAAGACTGCGTTGAGCATTTAGAGGCCTGCAGTGTTGCGGACCTGACTTTAGATCAATATGTGATAGAAGATTGTTTTGGTTGGTACCCAACTGCAAGTGTGTAGCATGGAAAATAAGCCTTAGCTACCTAGCCATAAACCACAATAGACAAACTGACATGACTGTGTATAGATTCAATAAAGAGATCGTATTTTAAGCTACCAAGCATGTGTGTGTTATCTTATTACAGTCTAACCTGTGATGAGAGCAGTCACTGGTGAATGATATTCAATGGAATTATATATGTATGAGGACTACAGGAGTGTAATTAGAACAGGAGATGAGACTGGGACCTCGATGCGCTTTTCCTTAACCTCCTGGGCTGTCATCTATGAATAGTCTTGATGAATGGATTTCCATACGTGATGATTCACTGATGATATTTGACTTAATGAACGAGTTGTCTTTGTTTTTGCACTGTTTGGTTTGGTTTGGAAAGAATAGCATAGCATTATGGGGAATATGCTAATTCAGATGAGAGGGTTGATTCCATTTTTATATCTGCAAGTCAAATATAGAGCTAAAGCCAGGGTACGGTTAGCGTTGCTTAGCAATAAAGACTGTAAATGGGAATTGTTAACCCAGCTCTGTTTAAAAGTTAAATCACAATGTATCGTTTGTAAATGTCAGTTGGCCTGCCAGGCTACTTGTTTCTTCTGTTTGCAGTCTTTATGCTACGAAGCTAAGCTAATCTGCAAGCTTCATGTTTACCCAACAGAACTTAAATTGTATCACGTCTCTCATCTAATTCTTGGCAATAAAAGTTAATAAGCATACTATTTTTTTGAAGCAGCCATAGCCATCTGTCCTTCCATGAGCACACTGCTTATCCACTTGGGTCACACGGGGGCTAGAGCTAATCCCATCTGACTTTGGGCAAGAAGCCCAGTACACCCCTGACAGGTCACCAGTCTATCACAGGTCTGACAAACAGAAACACGCAACTGTTCACTCATGCAGCTCTAAAACCTAATGTACATCACCTGCTCAGTGACAACCAGAAGACGCACAGTTAACAACTAGCTAGCATCTAGCTACTTTAGCATTTATCTGCTGTGGGAGTTGATGGAGACCAAAAACAAAGCTAAAATGTAATAAACACTGGATTTGCCAGATGATAAGAAACACATTCTCAATGATGCTAAGGTTGCTTCATAACTTATTAGTGTAAATAAGTGAAAATAAGCAACTGTTTGCTAACAAGTTCCCATTATTGACTTAAGGGAAAAGCTATGATCCCACGTTGATTTTGCAGCCCCCATGTGGCCAAAAAATAATTGCTATTAAAGATATAGGTTTGATATGAGCCATAAGGGACTATAGTGGCTACTAGCGAATGGCAAAAAAAGAGTAAAGAAAAATTAAAACATGATAATATCAGCGAGCTGAGGGAACATTTATTTGTAATTCTTAACCATCATATAAGGCCTAGTCTAGACTCTGCCTTCAACCCTGAGTTTAACACTGATATTTTGATCTGACAATCAAGAGCTGTGTAATTGATGATGGCAGCATGAATACAAAATTTTAAGACTGAAAAAATATTGTGTTTTAAAAAATGTATAAAATTATATAACAATTATTATGTCAGATAATACTTGCAGCAATTGTTATTACAGTACATTGATCTCCCTGGCAGAGTTTTCATTGTGAATTAGAGAACTCAATCAAACCCTGATTAAAATGTAAATGTCTCTCAGATACTTGTAGTGTTTAACGCTCCAGTTTTGGCACTGTCAGATTAGAGACTCTTCCAGCACTCAAGAGGTCCTGAGGTCCATGAGGCGGTTCCACATTTTCTCAGCAGGGATGATGAGCTTCTGGATATCAGGTGGATTCTTAATGAGCAGGTAGGAGCATCCCAGAGCAGCTCCTGTAGCACTGAGCAGCAGGCCTCGGTTTATCACCTGCAAAGTAAATTTATAGAAAAAACTTTATCAGCTTTTTAGTTAAGCACATGTAAATATTTGTTCTTCATGAATAACACCTCATAATGAGTCCCGAAGATTTCAAATAATTTCATAGGGGAGTTAACTGATCATTTTGCTGTCAATTGTATTTACTTCTAGACAATTAACTGCAAATATTATCTAAAGAATCTTGAAAACTCATACTCAAACTATCAAGTAAATACACCAGTAAATACAAGTATGGTGATGTTATTAGTTATTAAATTGAGGACATCCAACTTATCTAACATAATTTATGTAAGATAATGTGACTCCAGGGTATATAATAAATAAATCTATATAAAAATCAGAAATAATAAATCTCGTGTTTATAACTGACAGAAACATGCAGCTGTTTATTCTTCACCGAATTCAGTGGCCTTTCTTCCATTCCAATTCAATATCTTTCCTTCATTCAGCTAAGACACGATTTCCTCTCTGTAGCTCACCTCAATGCCTCCATTTCAATATCTTAACTTATTATTTCATTATTTTGTTAACAACTGTGCTCCACTACAGTACACATTGCTTCCTCCTGCAGTTTTTCTTCCCCCTTATAGAGGTCAATTAATTTCCCCTAGTTATATCTATGAGGTTTAAAAGAAAACAACAAAGAGCCAAGGACTACATGATGATGAATAATAAACATTTCTTGGTGCAGCAAAACTCTATTTTGTGGTGAAATAAATGTTGCAGAAAGGGGAAGTATTCGCCCACTGAGAGGCACATCCTTTTTTTCCTTCTTTCATGGCTGATAATACTGCGACTTCAAAAGAGTCCTGAATTACAATACTGAGATGTTCAAAGGTATGAAAGCTCCAAGATGAAATTAAGCGTAGGCAGCATAAAAGATGATACAGAAGTGGCTTAACCTTGTCTTGCCAGTGCCAGCGCTCCACTGCTTTGTGGTATCTTGTCCTTGTGAAAGTGACCTGGAGACAATGAAGGATAAAGGCTCATGTAGATTATGTGGTCGACAAAGCAAAGTGAGAGTAATCAGAATGTTAATCAGGGTATTTACCATTGTGTAAAGTGGAATTATTGTCTTTGGCATGACAAAGTGGAGGAAGTTATCGACATATTTTCTGAAGAGGAACCACTTGGAGTTGACATGTGCTCTCATCTATATAACAAAACAAAACGTTCATGTGTCAGTGACATGCACCATCTGGCCTTCATCTTGTGAGGTTCTTCAATATGTCTTGCAGCTATATCAGAAATGTCAAGCAGTTTTTCTCTGCTCTCATAGCTGCAGAGATTAACCCTAAACTTAACAGCAATTACTGCCTCATGAATTTTAAAGAGCAGATGGTTGGGTAGCTGTCCAACTAAGAGATGTGATGTTTTTGTCAATTAGTATTTGAAGTGGGAAGATCTGTGGCTGTGCATAATGTGTCGTGGACAAATAAAGAAATTGCACACTCAATTGCCACGGCAAGACTGGATAAAGAAGCATCTGTTTGTGGGTGAAATTTGACTTCACACAGAATCAAACTATGTTTGTGCAAATCAGTTCTACAGATAAAACACCATTGTCCCACAGTTGATACATCCTCCTCAACAGCCAGTGGGGAGACTCTGAGTAACATAATTTCCCTACAGAGTTTGGTGATAATTCTGTGGGTATGAAACTGTGAGCAAAACATTCCATTTTACACCGTCATCTGATCTGTTGTTATAAGAAATACTGCAGTTATAGCAACTTAAAGTGAACATCTTGGACTTGGATCAGAGAGATTTACTGCAAATAATAGATTTCTAATAGACACATTAATGGAATTTAAGTGCTACGATGTTGTATGAAGTTGTGCGCTATGAAGTAATAAGGTTAAATTAATCACAGTAAATAAATACGCATAGTACTTCAATGTAGTTGTACATGGCCAGGTCTGCAATTGCATGGTCGTCTGGAACTCGCACTCTTGTATATTCAGCCAGTACAGCACCTGCACAAATACACACAAATACACAGAGAGAGAGAGAAAGGAAATCAGACAGATTTCCTTAAGAACCGTCATTTCATCTTCTTCGTCTCGCTTAATCTTCCCTCATTTGAAAAGTACTTACTGAAATCCTCGTTGAACAGATCCATTATTTCGTCAAACACAATGCAGTCTTCAAAGCCCTATAAAGCATAAATGGATGAATGAGTCTCCATTTTATTCCTCTTTATTTCTTTTTTCTTTCATTTTTTTTTCTTCTCTTACTCACAGCGTTCATCCCCTGTCCGTAGAAAGGCACCACAGCGTGAGCCGCATCGCCCATAAGGACACATTTGTCATCAATGTGATATGGGGAGCACTTGACAGACACCATGGCTTGTGCAGGCAATCGGAAATAATCCCTCCTGAGAGCATCACTGCAAGTTACAGAAACAGAAATAAAACAATTATAAACTCACTTTGAGTGGTTCATTTCCACAGCTGCATTTTTATAAACGACAGATTTGGGGTTTTTTTGTTTACTACAAAAGCATCTGTCACATTTGAACAAGCTAAAACAACCTGTCAGCCCTGGAATAGTTCAACAGCTACACAGAGGCTGTGTTTGGTTGTTTATGTCAGTGCACAATGAAACAGACTGAACCCCAGAGAAGGAGTGTATGATTGAAAGTCTGAAATGTTTCTGCACCTCGTGACTGCCCTGTCTGTCCATAAGCAACAACATACAGTTCACCTCTAATTAAAACGTTGACGGACGAAGCCGTGTAACTGTAAGTCTGCAATTTAACACTTCAGTGATCATGGCTGTGGATGCGATTGGAGTCATGGGGGAATGATGGGGAATGAAAGTGTTTTTAAGATGACTTAGTATCCAGATATGAAAAAAAAAAAAAAGACAGAAGAGTAAAGACAGTTACTCACGCTCCTATTAGAGGTATTGCGTCAGGGAAGTATGTCTGGAAAAACTTGATTACGTCGTCTCCTGTGGTAATTTTCTCAAACTCTTCAAAGGGCATGAAGAGGGTGCAGGTAAATGTCTTGTCCTAAATGGAAAAAAGTTAAATGCAGAGTGATTTTTTCTCTGCAGTCAACTGTGACATGTCTGTTATTATTAAGTTAAATGGAACCATCCTTATCTACAGACATTAAAGTTATGAAACACTCCCAACAAAACAGTGCTTTACAACATGAGCACTACGTAGAACTGTGTCAAACTGGCAGCATGTCTGTTATTCTATTCTATGTCTGTTATTCTAATATATTGACTTTATGCTAATTTGTGGTTGGTTTCCCTTATTGATGTAATTGTTTGCCTCTGATAGTAGGGTACAATCACCACAACTTAAAGGTTAAATTAATCAATTCAAAATCTGACTAAGAGTTAATATTAATGGCCTCATGTTCCTGGGTATCGTATTTGAGTGAAACTGCATCACTATTATGGCATTTTATCTTTACATATGGCTAAAAGCATATATTGTGTGTGTGTGTTGACCATTGACCTTTGGACAAAAAATCAAATTAATTCATCCTTGAGTCCAAGTGATTATACCAAAAGTATTAAATTCCCTCCAGGTGTTGGGTATACTAGGTAGGTATACTGCACTCACAAGGGTGAGGTCCCCCTTATCTTGAAATCGACTATCAACATCTAAATAGTTCATAAAAATTGTTTTGATTGATTTTCAATCAGGATATTCCTGAGATTTTGTGGTCACGAGTCAAAAATTGTGCTTTTTGAAGTCAGAGTGACCTTCATCCTTTAAACACAAAAATCTTAATCAGTTCATCCATGAGAAGAGAATATTTGTGCCAGATTTGAAAAGATTCACTCAAAGCCGTATTGAGATATTGCTTTTACCACAAGGCGACGGACCGACAACCCAACAACATAATGTCTGTAGGAGTAAGAGATAAATACTAACATTAGCATAATAATGTGGTTACCAGTAGTGGAATAAGTACTCAAAACTTCAGTTAAATAAAACTATAACAGCACAGAAATACATGTACAAGTAAAAATGTTAGTGCATTCAAAATTTACACATTAGCATCAGAGTTAAAGTATGCAAAGTATATAGTAACTACAACTACAACAGAAGCACAGTGAGATAAAAAATAAAAATAAAAAATCACATGATTTACCTGTCAAATCTGGTGGAGTAGAAGCATAAAGCAGAATAAAAAGTCAGTAAAATACATTAACGGGTGAAATGTTAAAATCATTTTTCATTATTTAGAAATTAGTCTGCAGTATTTAAAGGTACTGCAGAGCAAACAACGTAATTAATCTGAGTGTGGTCCTTAATGAGAATTGAGATGATTCACCCATCAAATTCAACCTCTAAGGACCATGAATATCTGCGTTAACTCTGCCTTCAATTTAAGCTGGCAGTCCAATGACAGTCCTTTTTTTCAAATTCAATACAATTTTGTTTTTAATTAAGTGAACAAGCCAATCATTTAATTGAAGACCAAGGTCAACACAAAAAGCTTGACACAGAGACATATAGACTGAAATGTAAACAAATAAAACCACTCCTTTATTTCTGAATCTTGGAGAAATCTAATTCATATCCTGGGCTTGTATGTCATGTTTGTTATCTCTACCATACACTCTCAAAAATGCACTAATAAAGTCACATCTGTGATAAAATATACACAAGCTAAACACATATTTATCAAGACACAAGCTTCACTTACTTATCTACTCCTACAGTTTATAGCTGCGTCTCTTGTTATAGCTGCTGAGGAAGGTCATGGGATATATTGCCTTGTCGGAGCAGCCTGGTGAGTGCACCTTCCATTTATTTGTGGAAATTTATTACAGGTAAGTTTTGCCAATAGGTCAAGAGTAAACACTCAGACATAAAGAAGTATCCTTTTATAGATATATACTGTTATATGTTAAATTAAATCACATCTGTACCACTGGTCTCTAAATCCCACTGAATTCATTGTAGGATTCAAGGATTCAATGAGCTTTATTGTCATTGCATCACATGTTAAAAACATGAGGTGACCAAAGATAAAAGATAAACTAAGTAAGTAAGTTTGAATATAAAAACAACAGTGTAGAAGGTCCAGTCCTGATCTGAGGTAGTGTGCAAAGGTTTGAAGGTGACATGTTGTGCAAACTAGTCATAGAAAGTAGTTACAGAAAGTAGCTACAGAAAAGTAGTTATAGAACCCCTCCTCAGTGCAAACTTAGCGGTCAGACACAATACCGTACAAGTGATGGATGAAAGCGCACTGAGGTTGTAGGCGTGTCATTATCTGCCCATAAGCAGGTGCTATCTATCAACATCACAAAGTCCTCCCTGAGGACCTTTTAGCACTGTCTCTGTTACCATGGAATCCACAGCAAGGATGTTTTTTTTTTCATTGTCAGCCTTAATGTGTTCCTGGGAGCTGGGGCAATGAATGACAGTGTAACTGCTTCCCAGAGTCAGCTGTCTTAACTTGGTCTCACTGAGAAGAGCAAAAAAATACTTTCATGCTGAGTCAGCCGTGCATGAAAAAGTCATTTTGGGATTAAAAAGGACAGGAAAGGCCGAGAGAAGTCAGGCAGAGACAGATGAGGACGACGCAACTGACACGTTAAATTTAAGTTGAACCTTGAGTCCAGACGTTTCGCAAGACAGACTGTGATTCCTGTGATGAGTCACATCCTGTACCGACGGTGAAGCGTCTGCAAATGAGGCTAACTGACTCAATGAGAACATCATAGAGTTAAATCGTTCAACTCAACCCTGAAAGTTTGTGGACTGATTATGCTTTTGTCTGTGTGTGCAACAGCTGTGAAGTCATAACTCACAAATAAAGCATAACATTTTAGAGAAAAAAAAAATTCTCTGTGCTCACCAAGTTGGGCAGGGCAATCATCATAAATGTGTTTCGTGGCCAGATGTGCAGGTAGTTTGGTTTCATAGCAAACTGGACGAGATAATGAAACAGAGTCAAATAAAAAAAAAAGAAAGAAAGAACACAACAAATCATGCAGCGTCACACCTCCTCTTCTCTGCTCTGAGACTGACCTCTCCGTTGCTGGGTGGCATGGTGAGCTCCATGTAGCCGTGAGGGATGTAGGTCTGGCTGTAGTTGAAGCGGCTGCGGCGGAGGAACTGCTTACGGATGGCGGAGAAAGCACCATCACAACCTACGATCAGATCTGCCTTGATCTGCTCCTTGGATCCATCTGGCCTAAGAAACACACCCGTAAAACATGACAGATTATCTTCAGTTCCCTGACATTAAAAAAAAATACCCATAAGCTGTCGACATGTTAAATTATTTAATGAGCAAACGCAACATTTTGGTCACAGACGTTCATCAGACTCCCGCCGCCTACACACCTGTCACCCATGTTCTAAAATACAATTAACTCCTATATGTGTCTGCCAGCCTCTGAGTTCTTGATAGACGCTGTATGTTTGAGCCTTTTCCTCTTCACACTTGGCCTTTTCATCCCATGCACAAGATTTTGAGAGTATCTCTTGCCCTGTGGGAGTTCATTTCAAGCTGTTTCTCTACTGATACAGAAGAAAACCAGGCCACTAACTTTTTGTTTCCTCACATCTTACTGTTTCTACTGAATTTCAAAAGAATTTTTGATTCCACATAGATACTTTTAGTGTTTCTTTTCACATGGAGATCACAAAAGTCGCACCTTATCAGATCCGTTATAAAAGATATTCTTTATAATGTTGGCTGCATCAAACTTACCTTTGACTTTTAGATATCAATGTCTAATCAGTTCACCTTTGAGTCCAAGTGAACATTTGTGCCAAATTTGAAAGGTGTTTTTGAGATATAGCTTCACCAAAACTGCAATGGACGGAAAGATGAAAACATAACATCAAGGCTGTCGCGAGCGCAGTGGCATAAAAACCATTAAAATAATAAATGTTAATGGACTCAATCAATTGCTAATTAGCACTAAACACAAATATCAGCAAATATTTCACTTTGAAAAAAATTTAGTCATAATTCAAAAGTTATCATGAATGTGCAACCTGTCCACTGAAATGTGTCACTAAAAAACAACTACAATCACAATAGTGTGCTTGTATTCCTCTGCAAAGCAATCAAGTTGCAGTTACTTCAGGTCAAAAACATTAGTAATGGTGATTTTATTTTGTGTGGTTGAAGTGACCTTGACCTTTGACCTCTGTCCATAAATATCTATTCAGTTCATCTATTGAGTCTCAGTGAACAGTTGTGCCACATTTGAAAGAATTCCCCATAGACATAACACCTCTGATCATAGTTGGAGGACCCATAGTGGCGCTAGAAGAAAAATAAAGGGGTCATCAAACCTCTGGAACTCAGTGAATGTGCACTAGGTTTTATGGCAATCTGTCCAATATCCGTCCAAATCCTATACAGCTACAGCTACACTGCTTATGTGGCTAATAATTCATGTATATGTAAAGATTAATATCTCTGTCCTAAAAAAAAATATAATAATAAAAATAAAAATAAAAGCTCCAGTACACAGCACAAGCTTGTGTACTGGATGTTGATCTCACACTGTGTCGGCCCACCACAGTCCTACAAACCTGGATCACATAACATCAGATAGTGTTCAGTGATATTCTAAGACCTCATTAGCATGATATTAGATTTATTGCAATAAAGAGGTTATTATGTCATTATAAATCAGACTATAAAAAGACATGAGACCCTGTACATCTATTCAATACTGATGTGTTTCTCTGAATGTTTCCTGGCTATTATCGCGGTGGCATCAGACTCTGTGTGTACATTGAATTACACAAGCTGGAGAGAACAAACATGAGCTGTCACAGTTCAGCTATAGAGAGGAAGGGAGGATGTGTCCTGGATGTGTAAAGTGCTTGAAAGGGTGACTTTTGTATTTGAGGCACACTCACAGCAGAAAGCTGATTAAATTAAAGTGCATGAAAGTGTTTGTTCACTGCAGAAAAAAAAACAGTACACTGACTCACTATGATCCACATTTACAGCTAGATACAGGCTGGACCACCAGGCATGAAAAGATAAACAGGGGTAACAATATTAAAATAAAATTGAATTTTTATGAATTTTTATATGAGGCTGAATTCAATTTAAAACATTTAACAGTTTGTGTTCTTGCATATTATCTTAATAATTCACGGTATGTTTACACTAATTCCCACAGTTTTAAAGACCCGGAGATGTTTCCAGAGTGTTAATTGGATAGTAAATGTGTGTCACATTTGTCCTCAAGGACAAACAAACATGGTTTCAAAGGTAAAATGTTTAACAGCATCTTAGTTATGCCTCTCGCAGTTAACATGTCCAAGGCCATGTGTGTTAAATGTGTTTCCATGCGGGAAACACATGGGGAAACATGATCAATAAAGTTAAAACACAGAATCTAAATGAGCAGACCCTCGTCCTGGATTAATCTTTATGTATTACATGTGCACTCTGCACACACACACAATCACTGACGTCTGTGCACAGTGAGTGTGTGTGTGCAGAGTGCACATGTATAAGATCTGTAATTATTTACCTGACAAAGGTCATTAGCCCCGTTTCAGCACTCCAGTCATGTAGTTTGTGATCGAAGTTCAGCTTCGTGTTGGGATATGTCTCTGCCTCTGTGGGAGGGAAATGTTACAAAAAAAGCTTATATCACAGATGCAGCAGTGACATAACAGCAGCAGTTTTGTAATACAAATATTTTGTTAAACTTTAAAGGAAACTCCCAATTCTAATATAAATGGATTAAGGACGTAAACAGTTACATCAATCCCAGGCGGAAGGGAAATGACCTTATCCTGATTAGTGCAAATCTCTTGAACAACATAACACAGTGGTCTCTGTATCTGGCTCTGTAAAAAATGATGTTTATAGACTGTCACACTCCAAAATCTCTTTATCTCAGCATTCACTCCAGGAGCCTGGATTAGCCTGATAAGAGCGAGTGCTCTTTTTTTTTTTTCTTCTTCTTCTTTTTTAAAAATCAGCCTCTCCTTCAGTGCACACAGGAAATCTCATTACAGGCTGTACAAAGCTGTCACACATTATCTACAAGCATTTGTGGAGGTGCTTCATTAAAAATTAGGCAAAATCCTTTTAGCCCGAAAAGACTAAAAACATACCAATGACATTGGCTGACATACTTGACATGGAGCTAACGCACAATGACTTATTCGTCAGCAGGATTATGTATAAAGTGCTAAAATGATTTGCATCAAACTCGGTGGAAAGATGGGGTATAGGTCATACAAGAACCCACTGAATTTGGATGTGGATCACATTGCACATAACATCACAAAAAGATTTTTCATCAATCAGACACAGTGATCTATGAGATCTATGAGTATGTATAATTTGGTGCAATTGACATATGACATATGTCATATGTCATATGACATATGACATATGACATATGTCATATGTCATATGTCATATGACAGACATATGTTGATGTATGTACTACTAAGTGCCATTATACTTATAGAGCAATGATGTCTTATAACTTATATCTTTGCAGTTAATGAGTTAAAAATGAATGTGGAGACGCTTACTTGTTTAAAGGCACTAGAAGGATGTACCGGTATATAATTTACTGCATGACCTGTTGTTAGTAGAACTACCATGGTAATCCTTTAAAGTGTTACCAAGTAACTTTTAATAGAGGAGATAACAAAGTCTTCCTCATCATAAAAAGAGAAAACACACTAAGAAGGTTATAGCTGCTGCAAACTTACTTGGACTGGAATGACCAATAGCTTATTGCTGCTAACGTTAGCTAATGTTAGTCACTGTGCATAAGGAGAGTTAGATGCTTTGATCTTATTTGGTTGAGTATGGCTGATTGATAGATTAAGGTGGCTAATGTCTGCTCAGGTTAGCTAATTTTATTTATAAAAAGGAACATGTTCCATTGTGAGAATTTTTTGACTTAAAAAGTGAGATTCTTGATTCTTCCATTAAGTTGATGTGAAAGACAATCAAAAATATAAGAGATTACAGAGATAATTAGTGTGAATATGTCGTGTTTTTAACATTTTATTTTTTGTCCCAGAGAGAATAAAATAATCGTTTTATAGCTTCTTATCAAAATTATTTTTTTTTTGAATGTGAGATTAATATTAACATGTTTATTCAAGTCTTGCTAAAAGTCGTTAACATTAATGGTTCACATTCACATGCTTCAATTCATCATGGGTCCGATTCAATAACATTTCCATTATAACTTTTATAGCCAATTTAATATGGTTTGAATATTTATTCAGATGTATTAAATTGCCATCATGCAGTGCTTTTAAACCTCTTTATTGTGCAATTTTAGCACTATTTTCTTGCAGGGAAAATGGATCATTTGGTTGTTAAATGACTATTTCAATTTGGCTATAATGTGGTTATTTCAGCACACATTCTCTGACATAATGTTTAGTATTAATGCTCAAAAGCTATTTTGTGTGAAGCATAACGCTGTTAATGTTCTTACCTGTTAGCAGCTCTTTGTTCAAATTGGCTCTGTCTACTGACAGGATGTACTGAAAGGAGAACAGACTGTTATAGTGCAGTTCTGTTAATACAGTTAATACAGGAATCCTCTGGGGTTTATACATTCTCCCCCCGCAGTCTCCTTACATTCATCACTCTTCAAGCTGCCACTGTCTGTCTTGTATTTTTTGTTTGTCGCTTTGTTTTTGTTACATTTAACCATGTAAACCCTTGTCAGATTAAGAATTAAATTAAGGATGGCCATTTTCAGACAAACCATACATAATCATACATACAAATAATGGGAACACGTCTATTAATGACATATAAATATGATTAGTTGGACTTCTGTTTGTTCTGTTTTTGTGACCTCACATGACCTTTCTGAGTGTCTGCATGCATGTTGCACTTTCTTTTGCCTTTCTGTATATGTGTGCCTTCAAACACACCTTTGTCATTGCATGTGAGGCCTGAAAAATAAATATTTCATCTGCAGATAGAATCAGTATACATGAGGCAAGGCGTACAGTCTGCTGCAACACCCGTGTAACATTGATGTAGTAGAATATTTTTCCAGAAACATGAGCAATAGGGAAGAGGCTTTTAAAATACCATCCTCAATGTTACACTATACCCTGCATTCTTACTGTTGTTTATCAGTTCTTTTTAATGCTTCATAATGTACTTAATCTTTTGTGCAGTTTGATAACATGTCTACATTACCTGGCCTTTCTTGCCATAAGGGATTGGGGACTGTTTCCCATTCAGTGAATGGATCATTCTTGCATGCATGGGAATCCCTTGGGAGACAATCTGTGAAGAAAACAGATTATTGCAGAATGTCAGAATTGATATTCACTACTATTTAAAAAAAAAAGGATATTTCTTTAGATTCACACTGTTTTCTGTTAAACAAAAGGGATTTGAATCACTAACCATAACTATAGACAAAGGGTATAGTGTCACAGACAGTCCAGCAAGTCTCTCAGTGGTTACTCTTTTTTGCCTTTTAGAGGGTATGTGATAAAACCAGGCCTTGTTTTATCATGCTGAACAGTCAGGGGTTCCCAGGCATGCATAATTTGCTCAGTGCAGCAAACTAGGACCTTAAAAAAGACTGCTGACTAAATGCTGGAATAAAACATCTTTAAAATGACTGCAAGCAAAGAAAAACTATGGTAGATAAAGTCTCTAGTGTCTCATATTTAATATTTCATTATTATAAACCCAGCTAAACAAAAAATGAAGAGTTGCGTTTGATTTTAGTGTAGAGTGTACGATTTAGGTACTTTAGGTAGGACTTAGATATCCTACGAAGGTATAATTTATTTGCCTGTCATCATTTACACCTGTACAAGGATAATTTAGGGTCACTATGGCCCTGCAGTGCTGGAATAAACCATACTTCATTTGGACTTAACTATTCAAACAGTGAAACTGTCACTAATCAGCATACCTTCTCCTCCATTCCAACATGTTTCAGTGCTTGCCGGCCTCTGTGAGACAAAGCCAGATTGATGCTTCTCCCCTTCACAACTTTGGCTTTCCGGATATCTGACGAAATATCACACAACATATCTTAATATCACAATAACACAACATATCTCTACAGTTTGAACTGCCACTTAAAAAACCCACAATGCTTCTATTCATCTGTGTGGGTATGATATTCATTAATATTACAACTCTGATGTACTGATGTATGAGTCGCAGAAAGGTGATGTGACCAAGTGATTTACTTGGAGGTTTGAATATTACCTTCCCTGGTTTCAAAGACTTCTACATCAAAGCCTCTTTTGGCAAAGAAGCAGGCATTCAGCGCTCCCACCTACAGCATGACAGAGAATACAGTGGATTCTTTAAAAATCTCTCCCACAACAACTGTTTTACACATAAAATGATCTCTTAGTATGCAATAATAACATAAAATCAGCTGCATAGGCACTTGGAAACATACTTTAAGAACCCTTCTGTACTCCACACTTGCATTTACAAATGCAAATACACTTCTTTTACAACACTGAGCATGAAATGAAACTTTCAGTTTTGGCTTACCAAACCACCGCCCACCACTGCTACAACTTTTTTCTTTGTTGATCTGCCAGCTGATTCTTCCATTGTGCTGAAGTCTCTCTGATGATCCCACCTCTGTAACTGCTCAATTCAATGTGATTTACAGAAGTAGTGGGTTGGGAGTTAAAAGAGGAGGGGCAGAGAGAATACCATACATGTCATTTTCATGATCAGTTCCCCTTTCAAGACAAACATGAGTGACATAACAGGTCTTTCCAAAAACCTATACCAATTATTCCATCCACCTTAGCCACGTCATTTATCTGAATTCACTGTTATAGTGTCATCTGATTAAAACTTATACCAGCATGCACAAACATATGTCAACAGCGCGCAAGTCACTAAAGTTTCCCATTACGACCTGCATTTCTTCCCTGAATCTGAGCCTCTCCACAGACAAAACATGATAGTCATTGTAACGAACAGACAAAGATATCTGTCGCCATCTAGTGGCTACACGATGGCAGCAAATATAAATATATACATATATAAAAATTACAACGACAAAAAACAACAAATAGAAGACACAGTTACTCTATGTAATCATAAATCATATATATATATGATATATATATATATATACATATATATATATACACCAGTTATAGCCTTCTTGCGCCAGTTGAATATTTAATAATGTGACGAGGTGACATATATAAAATAATAATAATAATAATAATAATAATAATTATTATTATTATTGTTGCTGTTATTATTGTTATTGTTATTATTATTATCATTAGTAGTAGTAGTAGTATTATCACTAGTGTATTTCATAACTATCCATTAGTGTAATTACTTCCGGTATCTGCGGCCGAACGCGCAGGACAAAAGGCTTGAAACCTGATCTGACAAACCGCTCTGATCTGACACGCTCAACGTCACAAACAGGCTGCCTAATCGGTATCAGAATCAATGACACAACGTAATTTAAAGAAATAGACTCGACAGTTTGCCGTGTACTAGTCGCTTCAAATTGAATTACATGTTAAAAGAAAATGATTTGTTGTGCTAGCAAGTATCAATAGCTGAAATAGTTGTAGATTTGGTTCTCTATCATGTTCCAGACCGCTGGACTCTGTGTTCGATTGTTGTGTCTGTTCTAAGATGGCGCTGTAAAGCCCAGGTTTGTTTTCCATGGGTGCAAAGTATGTTTAAGTGCTTTAACCGTGCGGCCCAGTGTACGAGATATCTCCAGTCAGCAAGTACCGGTTTCTGTCTTAACCAAAATTTTAGGTAAGTTTTGTCAGACAAATCCATGACATTTGATACTAATACGTGAATTATATTGACGACAAATGGCGAGTTAGCTAGCTACTGAACTAACGGTGGCAGCTTGGGCCGTTAAAGCCGGTGTGTTGACCAGACACACTGAAGCTGTTAGCTTTTTTGCTACATCAGTTGGAAGCTAACACGATTTGCGTTTTTGCGTACATGTATGATTGGATGAATTGTGTTATACTCTTCAGGATTTGACAATTAAACGTTAATATGAGTTTAATCAAGCCTACCCGGCTGCCACTTTGACGTTTGTTAACCTCTATGTAGCTTTGGCTGCCGCTTTAGCAAGCTAATGCTAGTGCCTCTGTGTTAGTTGGATTAATTTATTACTGTGGCCAGCGAGTCACGACAGCTAATCTCTGCAGTTCTCTGCGAGAGGCACTTGGATTTGTTGTTTCAATCAGATGCCCACTATAGAATTGTGAATTGTACTCATCGGATTATTTAAATAAATTGTTTCACACACTTTGTTGCATTACTGCTTATATGTTTTATATAGGTGCTTATACTTATAAATTAACCACATATATGTAATTTTATATTGGGACTCAACTTTTTTTTTATTTTGCAACAAATTCTGTCCAGGTTTTATTGAAAATGTTTGAGAGAAATGTGGGATCATTTTATATTGGATTACATGCTAAGGTCATTTTAGTCTTAAGCTTTTCCCCACAAGATAAAGTGAAATATGGCAACATCTGCCAATTTTATTTATTTATTTTCATCCAAACTGCCAAGTGTGTATATAAAATAGATGTCTGCACCTTTTCAAAGAGAGAGACCAGTGCTAAAATCTCATTTGGCCATCATGGTCATCATTAGAGTAATATCACAGTATGAACAAAACACTAAGTCAAAACATATGCAAGCTGAACCAAACTTTGACTACAGATTTGATTCCCTCCACTGCAGGCTGGTGTCATCCTTGCCACTCAGAATGACCGACCCGGCTGTGAACAGGGTGGTTAGTGATGTAATTCGCTCTCCAGAAGATAAACGGGTTTACAGGGGCCTGGAGTTCACCAATGGCCTCAAGGCTATGCTCATCAGTGACCCAACAACAGACAAATCTTCAGCTGCTTTGGATGTCCACATAGGTAAGGATCTCACTATTATCGCTATTGTTTTGTCACAGTGTCATTTATTTTTTGAATAAATACTGAATGAGGACAGAAATTATGACTTAATTCTTCAGTACTTAACCATTCAAAGTTGTTTGTGGATGGAGAAATTATATCGATGAGGTCTAAATTTCATTTCTTAATTATTTAACTCCTGTAGTGAAGACTTGGTTTCAGTTATCAAGACTTAAGTCTTTTTTTTATGTAAGTGTAGCTGTTGTTCCATTACACATCCATCTAGGTCTGCTCCTCGCTTTATTCATTCAACTAATAATCCATCTTGACTGACTAAACTTCTGTGGGCTGTTTTTCTAATACCCACAGGTTCATTATCGGATCCTGGGAATATCTCGGGCCTGGCGCACTTTTGTGAGCACATGCTGTTCCTGGGAACACAGAAGTATCCCAAAGAGAATGAGTACAGTCAGTTCCTCAGTGAGCATGCGGGGAGCTCCAATGCCTTCACCAGTGGAGAGCATACCAACTATTACTTCGACGTGTCCCATGAGCACTTGCAAGGAGCACTAGATAGGTAATTTCCTGTTCATCTAATGTGTCCTGTACATAAGTGTCTGCCTTTTATCTGTTATTATTTATTGAGCTGTATTGACTGGATTCACTTGTGTGGCCTCATGTTTGTTTGTGTCCGCAAACGTTAGGTAAATATCAGGTCTGCGAATTATCACCATCACCCAGCTAATCAGGCTCAGCTGGTCTCTGATATTTCACTCACCACATATACACACAGGACACATTTGTCCAGTTAAGGTAGAAGGCATCTGTTTACTTAAGTGGTTGTTTAGTTATCACTAAACAATTCTTCCCATGGGAGTCCAGAGGCCTGTGCTATGAGGCAGGATTTGTTCTTGCAGCTGAAAGGGAAGGTTAAAATTGTATCAGCCTATACACCATAAGAACAGCCTAGATTTCAGCAGGATTGATTTGATTTTAATTTAATTACAGTCACAACCTCTTTTTGCTGTGTGGGGCTGTGAAACTACACGTTTACACAATCTGCAATCTTTGCCAGCTGTCTTTTTAGTGTTTAGCAGCTGCCACCGTGTTGCTTTTTGCCTGGATTATGGGCCGGTATTCCTCATATTGTTGTAAAATCATCGTCTGCTCTTCGGCTGTGAAGTCCGTCGCTCTGCTACTGGTTCTCTTTCCATGTTTGTGATTGGCCATCTGCTGCAAACACCGCCTCTTTTATGTGAACGTGCACACATCTAGATTGGAAAAACCTGGGTTGACTAATCGTGTTGATAAGCAGCTTCGTAGCATCGCTTAGCCACACTACGATTGTTAGGGTTAGTGAAGCCAGATAACTGAAAGAGATCCTGGGTATGTTGAACTCGCTTCGTAGTACAGGCCTCAGGTGTTAATCCAAGACAGCTGCCATGTCATTGTCAGTCATCAAAGTCCGTCTTTGGTTACCAGACCCAGTTTCATTATGTTCTATTTGTAACCATTAACCCCCCCTCTTAAACTAGGAAATTCAGGTACAGGGTTAGACCGGTGTCCTCATCCTGGCAGGGGGCTTTACTCACGTGTCAGCTGTGGTGGTTCAGAGCGGACGGTCAGGCAGTGTCAGAATTTAACGTATAGGGATTAGTTTACCTACTTATAAATGAATGATAGTCTAGCAAGCACCTGTTTCTGTGGCACAAGCTAATTGTTCCCCCGCACCAGTGAATTGTGAAGGCCATCTGGACTTTAGTGGTGGGAAAGGACATTGCAGACCACGCTGAAATATTGATGATGTTGCCTCTTTGAAAACACAAGAGCATTGTGTTTGAAGGGATCATATCTGTCATTAGCTGGCCTCCATTATTTTACCCACAGCGTAACCGTACCAATCACAATGACCATATTTATATCACACTTTATATTCAGTGCACACATTTGATACTTTTTACCATGAATAACAACAGCAAACGGCTCCATTTACATAATTTCACAACAAGGGTTGTAGTTCACTGGTTTTATTAGAATTGTCTGAATTTTGACAACCAGCTGGGAATGAGATGTGCTTTTCATCGACTCTGTTGCATCTACAGCAAGAACTAAACTGAGGTGTGGCCTTGAACACATTCAAATTTTCGGCATTCTTATCATTTCCTGATTTGCATGGCAGTTGCTCAATCTTTATACTCAGGCAAATGATTTGCTCCATGTCTTCGTGTCCTCCACGAAGCAATCCAGAGCATCATAAAAAATAAGTGCAAACTTATAATAAAAATTACAAAATGCAAGTGAAATGGTGATTTTTGCATACATAACCACTCTATCCCATGTTAAATTAGCTGTCATCTCACCATCTCTGTAGGTTTGCTCAGTTCTTCCTGTGCCCACTGTTCGATGAGAGCTGCAAGGATCGTGAGGTGAACGCCGTGGACTCGGAACATGAGAAGAACTTGATGAATGACGCCTGGAGGCTGTTTCAGTTGGAGAAGGCCACTGGCAACCCTAACCACCCCTTCAGCAAATTTGGAACAGGTAGAAACTCCTCAGAGTCGCCGCCAGTGCTCACTTAAACAGCCCAATATTTTATCTCCCTGACTGTCTGAATACGTGCAGCTCATATTAGTACCATCTAAGTATTGCTTGAAGACAGATTTGAGTGCATAACCAGATTAAAGTGATATGGACATGGAGTAGCTCTGAGCTCAAAATAGCCACCTGATGGCAGTCTTGAAATATATTGCTTTTATCCCAGTGAAGAATAGAGGAGGATCAGACAGGCCTGAAAGTCATGTACCCTTAGCAGATCAACTGAATCTCCTCCAGTCTGATGCTTTGTTTTCTGTCAGTGAGTCTGAGCAGCATGTCAGCTTCAGATGTACTTGAAATAAGGTTAATTCACAGATGGCAGGCAAACAAACTTGTTCATGTACTTGTATATCTTCACAAGGACATTATAAAGACATAAAACCTTTCTTGCCGTGTAATGTCCTACGAGGAAATGACTCGCAACATTTTCTACATTGCTTACACTGAGTATTTACTTCAGCTCTTGAAACTACAGCACTGATGTTTTTTTGTGGTCCAGACAGAGGAACTGTCAGTGTTTCACACTGTTTAATGATCAATCTATACACTCCTCATATTTTTGAATCTATTCAAATGTCCTCATTTGCCCTTGTGCAGTGAAGATGAGCATTTTTAAAAAAAAAAAAATCATTGCCATTGTATTCGGACACAGAGGAGTTGTGGAATGTTTTTATAAAATAAAAATCAGCACACTGATGTTTATTTGTTTCTTTTACAGGTAACAAATTGACCCTGGAGACCAGACCATCCAAAGACGGGATCGACATCCGTCAGGAGCTTCTGAAATTTCACTCTACGTATTACTCCTCTAACCTCATGGGACTGTGTGTGTTAGGACGAGGTAAGAGGTCATTTCTCACAAATGAGCTTACAAAAAAAAAAAAAATCACTCAGCCTTGTGTATATTATTATTATATTTTAAATTATAGAGCAATTCGACTAATCACTCACTAGTAGCCTTTATATACAGTGTCTCTTTTCTCTCTGAAAACCTCTGCTTCCTTTGTGGTTTGCACTAGCACTTCCTGTTTTTTTTTCAGCTACAACTCACTATTTGTCTGTTGTAGCAACAAATTAAAAACAAGACATTCCTCAACAAGTTCTGGCTGATAATGAGTTTGTTACAGCAGCTCCTCTGAATGGTTGATGCCACATTTGTATTACATCCTTTGTGGTTGTCTCAACTCTGTTATGTACAATTTAGAATCCCTTTTTCCCCATTTTTAGCCTCGCAGTTAGTTATAAAGAGAAATGTCCCTGTTATGCGTCATCCCAACAGACTGTTTCCCCAGTTTACAATTTGCAACACAACTCTTTTTTTACGTCTGAAGAGATGAGAAACTAAGGCAGTTTGACAGAAGTGCTTAAAAGAGCATCTTACTGTGATGAATCACTCCAAGTGGTCCTCAGTTACTCAGCTGCTGAATGTTGACTGAGCCTTCTTTTGCTGTAATGATTAAAAAGAGAATTATGGCAGTGAAACGGCAGATGATAGTGAAAGTGTTCGGTCTGTTTATGTTTTCACATAAAGCGCAGTTGAAGCTTTGTCCTTTATTATTTAGTCAAAGCAGTTTAACTTCGTTTACCTCATGGCTGCATATCATTTTAGTGTTAAAACACTATTTTTTTTTATCCTCCTATGTTACCACAGAATCATTAGACGAGTTGACCTCCATGGTGGTGAAGCTGTTTGGAGAAGTGGAGAACAAGAATGTGCCTATCCCAGAATTCCCTGAGCACCCATTTCAGGAAGAGCATCTCAGAGTGAGCAGATTATTTATTTTTTTACACTTTCTACTAGAGTGGTAATATCAGTATTTAATCAGAGCTGAATGTTAATTCAGTGCTGTGGAAATTGTTTGAATTATTTAGTGTCATAGAAATATCCCCTTCCTTTCAATGTGCTGATCATTTTCCTAACTTGATTTGTTTGTGTATGTCTGTTCTGACAGCAATTCTACAAAGTGGTGCCTATCAAAGACATCAGGAATCTGTACGTGACCTTTCCCATCCCAGACTTACAGAAGTACTACAAGTCTAACCCAGGACATTATCTAGGGCATCTGATTGGACATGAAGGACCTGGGAGTTTGTTGTCTGAGCTCAAATCTAAAGGTCAGACATAAAGTAGAGCTGCAAGATAATGTCAAACATGTTTGGAGCTTTTAGAGCTTGTGATAGGTAGTTACTGGATGCTGTATTACCTTTTTTGTTATGAAGAACATTAAAGAGTAACAACACAACTGACAAATGTCAAATTTTCTGACTAATTATACATCATGCTAATCATTAAAATATGTTTGCCGTATGTGTTCACAGGTTGGGTGAACACGCTTGTCGGAGGACAAAAAGAAGGAGCCAGAGGATTCATGTTTTTTATCATCAACGTGGACTTGACAGAGGAGGGCCTCTGTGAGTTTTACTCACAGACTCTGACATATTGTTCATTCACCTTTTTACAATTTATGCACGAGAATAGTTATTGTCTCGGCGTGGGCGAAAGACATTCACTGAGGGCCTGATTTGTGTGTCTATGCAGTGCACGTCGAGGACATCATCTTCCACATGTTCCAGTACATCCAGAAGCTGCGTACGGAGGGGCCACAGGCGTGGGTGTTTGAGGAGTGCAAGGTAATTAATGTTGTCTACAAAGCCACAACATTTCAGACGGAGGGGGCAGAACAAAGTCGACCTACTTATTTCTGGTTAGTGGAGAGACTAATGGAACAGCAGAGGAGGATGAAGGGTTCAGGCCTGTCAGCTAAATTCTGTATCTTATCTACTAGATAAGGCAGCGTCAAATGAAGCTGGATTGTATTAAGTTTTTATGATGCAGTGTAAAAAATGTGTCTTTGTGCAGTTCCTCTGTTGAGAATCGGGTTCTAAATTTTAGTTTTATGACAGCGTTTTTATGTTTGTCTTGCAACTTCATTTGTTACATTTTTCATCTTTTTCTCTCCATAGGATTTAAACAAAGTGGCTTTCAGGTTCAAGGACAAGGAACGACCCCGTGGCTACACTTCCAAAGTGGCTGGTTTACTACACGTAGGTCCCGTCTCCATCTGCAAAAGGTTGTTTCCATGGAGACACAATGCAGCTCATTGCGTCTGTACCCGCTGTCGTCATCAGACTGCCTGGTGCTGCTGAAAAAAAAAAGAGATCTTTGCAGTGACACAGTCGGGATAAAAATCGCAGTTCCTGTATGATTTTCACAGCAAGGCTCATTGACTTAAGTACCTAATGGCCACTGTTTCATAAATTACAGGAATTGTCTTTCTGAAGGTTTGGCAGCACGGATAATTTTTTTCACCCACGGCTGCAACACGTGGCTGGAAGTCATTACATACAGACTCAGTGAAGCATGATGTCTCAACAGGCTTCTTTTTAGAGAAAACGTTTTATCATCTGACCCCTACAGTTGCAGCTGAAAACTGAATATTTTATTGGAAAAATATATTTACTTTGTGAGTCTTTTCCAGAGAGGTTTTATTATAAATCCCACATACCTGTAGCGTTAAAATGCTCAAAACTTCCTGTTCTGTTTTTCAGTACTACCCTCTAGAAGAGGTTCTAGCTGCTGAGTACCTCTTGGAGGACTTCAGGCCAGATCTGATTGAGATGGTGCTGGATAAGCTGAGACCAGAACATGTCAGGTGAGTTTGAGAACATCAGCTTCTACTCACGTACAGTAAAAACTCAGACTCTCTTTGCTCATTTCTAAGTATTAACAGGGTTATAGCTCATTTATATCTTCATATCTGTGCTCACAGATACTGAATCATTTTTGTTGCCCGCCAGCTGTGACGGTGTCGCGTTGGTTTACTTTGATATGTGGATGAAACAGATTTTCAATTTTCTGCCTTTACAACTTTACAGAGTTAATTATCTCCGCAGCCTGTAAAGAAACTAGTTTGTTCTATCAGGAGACAGATACGTGTGCCTGGGAATGCATTATCAAGTTTTGCTCTCGAAATTGGAAATGCTGGCATCATAAGATTTCAACACACTGAGCTTGTATGAAATGTTATTAACTGACTTGTTAATACACATCTTGTCATTGTTATTCAAAGATCTTTGCATGTTGAAAATGTTGAAAATATATCTGTTGGCAGATGCAGGAATAGTATAAATTAACTCAGGCTACTGGAAATTATGATGCTGTTTGTATTTTCACATAATCGGTAAAATAATGTTATTGAAATTAAATATTAGCAACTGTAATCCACGTTTCTTGTCCAAAATTTTGTTCTTTGTGAAGTTGATGAACAGTTCGGCCGTTTTTTATGATAAAGTCTTGATGTGTTTGCCTGTTTTGACTTGATTCCCAATTTGTAACCTTCACTGTGACAAGTTGTCTGAAAATAGCAGAGAGGGCAGACGTATTTAGTGTCGATAGCCAGACTTTACTGCCGCACACTGACTTTTGAGTCGTCGTGTATAAATTTTGCCTCGTGTAGCTTTAACTCTGAATCATTTTGCAGGATCCCATTGTTGCGTCAAGCAAAGTGCACTTGTGTGACTTGTGTGACTTGTGCGTTCCTTAATGCTTCCCAGCGATGAGATTGCGCTCATTTGGCAGACCGTGACAGTTTGCACCGCCAGCCTCTTCCTTTTTACTGAAGTGGCTATTTAACCTTGGGCGTTCGCCAGCACTACTTTGAATTCATAACAGAGTTCCCTTGTGTTTCAATCTCATTCAAGAAGTTGTGCGTGAAGTTATAGCAAGTTAGGTTGGACCATCAGAGCCATGTTGTTTTAGTATGGCGTCCATATAGCATTTGTTTACCAATTACGGATCTATTGTTAATATGTGTTTTAAGGGACACATACACTCTAAATGCAGCTCACTGAGTGTCAGTCTGCCACCATATATGAATTCTAAACATGGCTCATCAGTTAGAGGCTGCAAACGTGTCAGTGTCTCTCCACTACCTCGAACATGATCTAAATGGAATACTAATCAAAAAGCTTTTGTGTATCACATTGTGGTGTTGTTACACACCGACAGCATCTAATCACCTCCGGCACTGACGTATTTGTATCCATCTGATGTGACCCCCTTCTCTCTCTCTCTCTCTCTCTCTCTGTCTGTTTTTTCTCTTTTCCCAGAGTTGCAGTGGTGTCAAAGTCGTTTGAAGGACAAACAGACATGACAGAAGAATGGTATGGCACACAGTACAAACAGGAGGCCATTTCTGAAGAGACCATCAACGTGAGTCACTTTACCTGCTTCCTATATGGTCACTGTCTAAGCTCTGAGACGCTGCTCGCTCATCGTACTCCTCGTACTGTCTTTCAGAAATGGGCCAGCGCAGACCTCAACGGAAAATTCAAATTGCCCATGAAGAATGAGTTCATCCCCACTAACTTTGAGATCTACCCTCTAGAGAAAGATTCACCATCGTTTCCCACTTTAATCAAGGTAATTTTTAAGTGTCGCCACCCTTCATTATCTAAAAAGCCCAGTCCCGTTTTTAAACTGCATATTGTTAAAAGAAAATCTCCTGTTACTCTTTTCATATGGTAATAAAGTGTCGCATTGTGAAACATAAAACTTGAATCGCTGTCGTCGTGTCAAGATCAGAGAAACTAAACTAAGTCATTAACAAGTTGCTTCTTTTTCTTGTAGTGTTAAATATCATCTTGCAATCTGTTGAAATCAAAGTAAAATTTTTTCTTTCATTTGAATAAACAAACACACTCTGTCTGCTTGTGATATGTAACTGAACCGTGTTCCTGCTGACTTTCACAGGGACTCATGCAAATGATTACCTCGTCTCTGAATGAACCTTTTTCCAGTGACTATGAAAACGAAAGCTGCCTTTGTGTTCTTTATTTCTTTTCTCCTAGGACACCGCTATGAGCAAGGTGTGGTTCAAGCAGGATGACAAGTTCTTTCTGCCCAAGGCGTGCCTGAACTTTGAGTTCTTCAGGTGTGTAAACAACCACGGACTTTTGTAATTTACCTGTAATGTTGGATCGCTGGGTTCTACCTAGAAACCTTTTATTAGATCATTAGCTTTTGTTACGTCTCAATAACGACAGTTGCAAGCACAAATCTAGTAGCAACAGATAAGTGAGGTGTCCAGAAAAATAATAATAAAGAAATACACATGTAGATCAGTTTTTATTAATTATGAGACAAGAAAAATCTATTTCAGTTTCTCAGAATTGTTGAAATTGGTGTTAATTTTTAATTAACAGAACCTTAACATTACTATTCCGGTGATATTTTAAATAAAGACCACATCCGCCAGACAGTTGTGCCTAATTGATGTTGGTTAAGACCAATACATCACAGGACTTTACTTAAAGAGGAACAGTTTTGCTTTTATAATAACAAAGTAGTAAAAAAAGAAGGAAATCCTACACCTTCCTCTTTGGCCATAATGCTTCTGATTCCTTCCAGCGTTGGCAGATGACACATAGATAATACAGGGAAAGGCTGGATTAGCCTGGTTTAGACACTAGTTCTGCCAAAACTTTCTGTCTGGGACTGTAATTAAAGAGTATTAGTCTAACACGCTCTATTATTAATACCAACATGTAACAAATTAGATAAAAAAATACCCTATATATATATATACCTGCAACATTACACCTTTACAACAATGAACTGACTGTTCAATCAGGTGTCATGTCTCCTGTCATGAGAAAAAGTAGAGAGCAGCGAGTATCTGCTTTGTTTCTTTGCTTTGTTTTTGACCACTGCCGTTTCCTCTACAGCCCGTTTGCGTATGTGGACCCATTGCATTGTAACATGGCATATTTATATCTGGAGCTCCTCAAGGACTCCCTCAACGAGTATGCATATGCAGCCGAGCTAGCTGGCTTGAACTATGACCTTCAAAATACCGTCTATGGGATGTATGTAAGTATTCAAAATGGCTCCCCCCATCGCCCCACACGCCATATCCCAGACCTTACGTCCCACCTCCCCTCCACTATCCTTCATCATCCTCAGACTGGGCTGCTGTGGCTCAGCCAGGTCTGGGTCAAAGACATTTTATTAATAAACTTCAAGCAGTTACTGTAACTGTTTGTATTATCGAAGTACACTTATTCAGCTTAAAGAATTGAAGTTATTTGCTAAAAGCTTCTGACCCAGACCTGGTTGGTGTCGCTCCAATCTGTCTGCGTCTTGCTTTTCATTCCTCATCGATCCTTATTCCCTCTTTGCTCACCCATCTTTCACAAAACCCTTACGACCACCGAGGAGGTGTTTATTCTCTCACACATCAAACCGTTGTCATTCCTCTCCTCTGGTTGAATGTAAATCAACTGCACATGTGGTGGTAACGCATAGTGTGCAGCCGTGTTCAACAGGTGACGCTGAATTTGTGATTTAAATGTTGATCTGAAACCGGTGATAGTTTGAGTTTCCGGTAGAATAGTTTTAGCCAGTCTTGCTGGACAGAAAGCTGGTCACAAGGCTGCATATACATACTCTCTTATCATTCTTCTCATACTCGGATTGTTCTTTTTTTTTTTTTTTTTTTTTTTTTTTTTTTTTTTTTTTTTTTTTTTTGGTTTTGCAATCCTCTCATTCCCAACAAACATTTGTCATTTGTTTTGTTTGTTTTCCTCCTTTCCTTCTTCTTTTCCTCCCATTAGTCGCTACCTATATGTAGACCCCGTGCACTGCAACATGACCTACTTGTTGCTCAGGTTACTGAAGGATGATTTAAAAGAGTATACATATGCAGCCCGCCTGGCCGGGCTGGTGTATGGCGTAGCCTCAGGGATGAATGCCATTCTCGTAAGTAAGATGTTTGAATTGTGGACGGGAGTGGGGGGTGCTGGCGGCCGGGTCGGGTTGGAGACTTTGCCAGAGTGTGGAAGTAGCTTAGTTTTCAACTTTACGTAGTTTGGTTGTATGTAATGCTGTGTGTCGTTTGTCTAATCTGAGGGGTTTACTGGAATCTCCTTTTGCTGCTTGTCTTTCTTGCAAATGTCAACATAATATGCTGCTTCACCATACAGTGTCATTTAGCTAAAGATGTTATCGTTTTTCATGACCCTTTCCACCCAAATTAAGTCTTTGTCAAAAGACTTTCTCATTTCCAAGATTTGCGATTTAGAAATTAACTTTCCACTTTAATTTTTACATTAATATTATGACTTGTCATCATATGCCAATAGAAACTGACATATTTTAAACTCAGTGCAGACTTTGAGTCTTGGCGAAATCGCGTCCAAAACTCTCAGGATGACCTAATCAGACAGCGAACATGCAGGAGTAAAAAAAAAAAAAAAAAGTAGATGGCACCGTTGTAACTACTCTGTTTGATTGTTTTTGTTTTGGCTGCCGTTCTCTCACTTCTATTTTGTTGCATTATACAGGTAGGAGATGAATGAGGATTAAAGCCAAACGATCCAGATTCTTTGACGTAATTTATAGCAACGTTTCTGTTGGTGGAAGCGAGTCTGGTTCCATTTTTATTTCTCAGTTTAGGACTGCAGCAGTTTATTTATTGTCGCATAGCAAAGTAACAACCAAAACCTTGAATGACAATGATTTGCTGTGGTGGTGGTGGTGGTGTGTGGGTTTTTTTTTTTTTCTCTATTCTTTCAAGCTTTCATAACTTCCCCACTAACATTGCTTCTTTTTTGCCATGTTACCCACTAACCTGCATTCATTGGCTCTACCTCTCACCAGTAAATTTCACGACTGTGGTGTGATGTGTGATGTGATGATGTCTGCGTGTAATCGACTAGAGTCAGCAGTATCGGTGTGGCTGGCTGGCCTTTTTTTGTCAAGGTTAATGATGTTAGGAGAGATTACTTTGAACAGGTGTCACCTCAGGGACGTAGCAACAGGGAGAGACGAGGAACGGGCCGTGTCTGAGCGCGCAGACATGTAGCTGGAGGTTTTGCTGAATCATAAGGGTCATAAGGTGTGGGAAGCTTTAAATAACCTTGAGTGTCCTAGTTTAATTTTTAAAACACTCATTTGCATAGGAAAAACTTCATAGACCTCTTGTACAGAATATTTGTAGACGATTTTGTTCCATTTTCTGCTCAAACGCATCATATTTATGATATTACGACATTGTGTTTAACTGGAGCTTAATCTTTTAATGACAATTGGTTGATAGGAGTCAATATTTTTTCTATTCTTCTTTGTTTATGTTTGTTGGAACATTTCAAGGGAATGAGGAGCTGTTGTGAAGTAGTTTAGTGATGTGTGCTGTAGTGGTAGTGACTCATTGTAAGCTACGGTCAGCCAGCAATTACAGTACTTATCCCCACATATTAAGTGTAGAATATAAAGGTCAAAACCACCAAATCAATATAAGATACTACAGTGTGTCCTGTGTGACACTTCACTAATCATAGCAGGCTCACATTATCTTTCAGTTAGGTGATAATGTGCCACCTGTCCTCTATCACTGTCTGCTGCAGCTGTCTGTTAAAGGTTACAATGACAAGCAGCACATCCTGCTGAAGAAGATCATCGAGAAAATGGCCACCTTCGAGATCGACGAGAGGCGCTTCGACATCATCAAGGAAGCGGTAAGAAACCCCCACCCTGACTGCAGCTTCTGGATTGCTTTCATCAGTCCTGAAATGCTATTTTGCATCACAGGACATGAGCAGTAAAGTGGTGTAGAGTAAAGGAGGAATAGTGGTAGTTTTGATACTTTACACAAGTCCTGACTTCTCTGGTTTATTAAGTGGCGATGTCTCTCTCTTTCCCTTTCCCTGCAGTACATGAGGTCTTTGAATAACTTCAGAGCGGAGCAGCCTCACCAGCATGCCATGTACTACCTCCGTCTACTAATGACTGAGGTCGCTTGGACCAAAGATGAGCTCAGAGAGGCTCTGGATGGTGAGATGCAGCTCTTAATCTCTCTCTTTCTCTCGGTCTCAAAGTCCCAGCCCTTGTGCTTATTAGCCTCTTTTACACTGAGGGCCAAACAGAGTTCACTGAAATCCAGAATAATTACACAGTCAGTCCCTTCTCCGCGGCTAAAAGTGAGCACATGAAACATGGCCTATATAGCTAGTTAGTAGAGGGAGTTTAGGAGATGAAAGGTAGAGAGGAATAGAGTTCCCAGGATAAAATTTAAGGTGTTTGGCTTTACAGTCGTGCTTCTCTTTCATCTTCGCTCTCGTCTTCCTCCTTAAATCCTCATTTGAATTCTGAGGCCGTTCTCCAGCAGATGCCTCCCCTAGCTGCAGTCTTTTCCTCCGCGCAGCGCCAGTCTGCAACCTGAAGGGCAGATTGTTATATTTTTACCACAGAGCTTACACGCAGACGATCCTCGGATTCACATGAGACTCAATTAACCTGCAGGGTCAAGGCCTGTAGCCCAGTCACCAGGGCCTCCAATTACCAGCCTTATCACTGTCCTTACCCTCTTCCAGTCCCCTGTCTGAGGTCTACGGGACATTTTTCAGTCTCTTGTTTCCTTGTGACTATGTGTGTCTGTGTCTGTGTCTCTCCTCCTGTGGACAAATATTCATTTATATAAAGTGAGTGTGTGTTCGTGCGCGTGTCCCTGTTGTAGCTCATCCTTGAATCTGGGTCAGACGTTCCTTGAATTCAGATTGGCCGGCCCACATGGGGACACACTTGATTTCTGTGCATGTGTAACTGAATGTTTAAGCGTATTGTGCGAGGCTTTTCACGACACCGTCGGGTGCAGCCACTTTCCTCTCGTCCGTGACGTGAACGTCACACGTTAAAATCACAGCACGCAGCAGTTATTCTGTTTTATTTTATTTATTTATTTTAAGAGGATCCAGACTTAATAGCAGGTCGAAGAAATTATTCGCAAAATTGCTCTTTGATTGAACGCTGCTGTCTGTGATCTGTATTCCAGATGTAACACTCCCACGCCTCAAGGCCTTCATACCTCAGCTATTGTCACGGCTACACATTGAAGCTCTTCTCCATGGCAACATCACCAAGGAGGTTTGTTTGGAGTCGCTGTGTTTCTTTTTGTTTTGTTGTGTTTTAGTGCCAGTTGAGGGAACTTTAATTTGTTACCTCTTTATCTTGGTGTGTTTTTAATTTTACAGTAGTGCAGGTTTCCTTTTATATCCAGGCTCTAAGGTAAAAAAAAAAAAAAAAGATGGTAAATTACTTGCATTTCTGTATTAATTTGTCTTAAAATGAAAAGTTTCAGTTAGTGAACGTTAATGTTAACATGAGAGGAAAATGTCCGGGTGGCTTCCTGCCAGCTCAAGCTCAGCAGAAGTGAAGTGATTTCTCCGAACAATTACTCTACACTTTGAACTAAATCTACTACAGAATGGCTTCACACCAAATAAATCTGCCGTTTCAGAGCGGCCCAGTCAGAGCTCGGACCTTAACCCAATAAAGATGCTGCAGGAATGAGCTCAGAGAGTCGACGTCTCAGAATATGACTGAACTGAAGCAACTTTGTGAGAATAAATGGTCTTAAACTTAAAACCTGAACGTTGAGCAGCAACAGAACACAGATCGACCAGTTATCAAAGCCGACTTCACAGTGAATTTTCAATGTGTTTAATAAAAAAAAAAAAGTCCTACCTCTGTAACAACAGAGCAAGAACTGAGCTATAGACTGTTACAAGTGTTCATATGATACACGAGGAATCAAGTAATCGTGTTTTGTTGAGAAATAAAATTATCCATTTAAACAAAGCAGGCTAATTAAAAAGGTGTCAAAGATTACTGATTAACTGAATTAATGGGATGCAGCTTTAATTAAATTTTTAACAGCTAAAACCATTGCAATGAAGTTCACGTTCTGAATTAGACACATGTGAATTTATTCTACAAACCAAACTTTTTAATCAGCTGTCAATTTAG
Source organism: Polydactylus sextarius (assembly GCA_016801845.1). NCBI lineage: Eukaryota > Metazoa > Chordata > Actinopteri > Polynemidae > Polydactylus > Polydactylus sextarius. Next base: position 4,086,707 of record CM028911.1, on the reverse strand, counting down.
TCAATTAAATTGACTTTGACTTAGAATAAAATATAAATAAAAAAAAAATCCCACTAATTTCCACAAGACTGAAGTTGTCTTTTATATTTAATGTTTTGTGGATTTAAAGGTTCAGTAATCTGAAGGGGGTGGTGGATTACCCTAAGAGGTTCTGTGATGTATCTGCTGCTGAGAACTCAGATGTCTTTATCAAACACTTTTCCACCAAAAGCAAAAAAAAAAAAAAAAAAAAACAGAAAGTCTCAGCAGTGAAATCTGAGGATTCTCCCAAATAAACAAGTTGTTGTTTCTGGAAACATACAATTTGAATTAAACAGATAAGTTCTGCTGCTTTAATTCCTTGTCTCAGTAAATGACGCATCAAAATTACTCTAAATACACCATGTCAAGGCAGTGAAGAGGGAAATTTCCTCTGAATATCACTCTGAACTGAATTTCCAGGTGTATTTTTGGCGTCATGTGCAGCATCAATTTGCTCTACAAGCAGAAAAGGGCCAAAGTCAAGGAAACTTAATTCTGCTCATGTAGAACTTGTAGCTTTAATGCAGCTTGTTAGGAAAATTTACAAGTCATTCTGGGTAATGTTCATTGACTAATAGGAGCCACGTTAAGGGAAATTGTGTATAAGAGAAAGGTAAATTAGTGACACGGAATGGAATGTCACAGAATGTTCCATGAAAAAGATTCTATGGACTAAACTTTTTTTTTTTTTTTTTTATCTCTTCAGTCTGCTCTGGGGATGATGCAAATGGTGGAGGACACTCTCATCGAGCACGCTCACACGAAGCCCCTCCTGCCGAGCCAACTGATTCGCTACAGAGAGGTTCAGGTTCCAGACGGTATGTCCCACACACACACACACACACACACACACACACAGGGTTAAGCTCTCGAAACTGCCATTTGCCAGTCATGTCTGTCTCCACGGCAACCACGCAGAAGGGCCCTCAACCCAAAGCTCCTGCCCGCGTCATTGCCGATTGCGTCTTGCGTTTTCAAAGACTTGATTAAATCCAACACCCCTCATTTTCCTCCGAGGGAACAGAATCAAGGCAGTGGAGAGGAAATGTGCACACGCCCTCCTCCTCTCTCCAAAGACAAACGCAGTCGCGCAAAGCGAAGCACCTGCGCTGCCTTTTGTGATTACATTAGGAAAATTGAGCGACTTGTCGAGAGGAAAACCAGAGCGGTGCAGAGGCCACCTAGGCACTTCCTGTGTTTTCAGCGAGGGATTTTTTTTTTTTTTTTCCAGGCTCGGCTCCAGGCTGCCACTCAGACACAGAGCAGGAGCACGAGAAGCAGAAGGAACCTTAAAGGATGTAAATGCAAAATTGGCCTGGGGGAAATGACCGAGTGCGAGTTTATTACGTTCAGAGCTGAAAGCTTCAGGGCAGAAAGTTCACACTGGTTATTCATACATGAACTAAAAAAAAATCTATATATTCTTAATGTTTTCTGTCACTGAAGTTTGTCATAATGTGAGAAAATATGATTAACTATCCGCTTGAACTAAGTAAGTTGGACAGTTTCACCTCTTAACTACACTGTATTTAGTGTCTCTGCCTCACTGATAAAACTTCAGCTTCAGATGTTGACACTTTTCATTGCCGCTTTGATTAATCAAAGAACTTATCTGCTCCTTCTTGAAGAAAACTTAAGTAAAAGTTTTGACACAGAGGAGAGAGCATGTGGGTGGATTTTTGAGGCTGCTGGATGTGACACACACTCTTGAGAGCAGGAGTGCTCAGTCAGCATGTGCACGAAGGTGCCCGCGTTACCCAACTTATACTGCACATCCACTCAAAGTGAGCTTGATCACATTGTCTCAAACAAACTGAAGCTGAATGTAAAAGCAGCCCTTTTTTTTTTTTTTTTTTTTTTTTTTTTTTTTTTTTTAAATCCACCATGATGGAATAGATGACTCCCACAAAAAGCAAATTTCAAGTCTGGATGAAAGAGAGGAGACCAGTTTTGGAGCCACTCAGCAAAAAAAAAAAAAAAAAACTCTACATCTCCCGACTTTTTTTTTTTTTTTTTTCTGGAGCGTGTCACCGCCGTCCTCTGTCTGAACCTCGTTCCACTCCATCTGTGCCTGAAGCGCAGCGCTCAGGCTTAACTGAAACACCTCATCCGTTTTCTTCACTTGTACAAGTTTCTTCACACGGAATTGATGGTTTTGACAGACCTGATTATGCGCAGAGGAAAGGATTACATAGAGGTGCACAGCTAATCCAGTCAAATTCATTTCCATGCCTATCTCAGTTCACGAATCACTGAGGATTTTTCTTTCTTTTTTTTTTTTTGGTTCATGGAAAAAAGAATTTTTACCTGAAAAAGTACTTTGGCTTGTTTTCCCTCAGTTGCTGCATTTTAGAATCTAAGTTTAGTTCTCAACATATCTCATCGTTCAGGCAGATTTAGTTATTATCTGACTGTAAAAACTGGATCAGCACGAGCAAAGGTGATGAGATGGAAACGGGTTCGGTATTTAAAAAAAAATAAATAAAAAGTGCGTCAGTATCAAAGTTAATACAGATGCACGAAACACTCGTGTGCGCTTCAAATCGTGTTATTTCTTTTGCTCTGCTGTCGTTATGTTTGCTCTCAGGCTCCTTTTTCTCTGCTTCAATAATTCATTTCCAACTGAATGTGTTTACATTGTATGATTACAGCCCTGGAAAAAAAAAAGAGAAATAAACACACGTTTCTGTTGCTCTCAGGTGGCTGGTACGTTTACCAGCAGAGGAACGAGGTGCACAACAATTGCGGCATTGAGATCTACTACCAGACGGACATGCAGACCACCCACGACAACATGCTGCTGGAGCTGTTCTGTCAGATCATCTCAGAGCCGTGCTTCAACACGCTGAGAACCAAAGAGCAGCTGGGTGAGCCCAGGACACGACAAAGGACATTACATTCATTTCAAACTAGTTTTCAAGTCAATTTCCAACTAATCTGACTGTTTATTTGACTGTATTTGACTTTAATCTGTTACTTAATAATTACACACCGCTCCTATAGAGAACCAGAGACTGTGTAAGTGAAGTTTCTAAAGTGCCGTCAACCGTGACCGCGTTTAATAATTCTGGGAATGAATGGATTGCGCCTCAGAACCACATTTCCTTTGGAAGCAGCTGTAATAATAGCTAGAGCTAACATTAATAACAAGATAAATACAGAGACGGCAGTAAAGAGGAAATCCCTCCTGTAAAAAGGCTCATGAGTGTTGCAATTGTGAAATTAATAGTCATATCTTCTCTTCTCTCTCTCTCTCTCTCTCCAAACTCCAGGCTACATCGTGTTCAGCGGGCCGCGGCGGGCCAACGGCGTCCAGGGCCTGCGCTTCATAATCCAGTCTGAGAAGGCGCCGCACTACCTGGAGAGCCGCGTGGAGGCGTTCCTCTGCACCATGGAGAAATCCGTGGAAGAGATGAACGACGAAGCTTTCCAGAAACACATCCAGGCTCTGGCCATCCGCCGCCTGGACAAGCCCAAGAAGCTCTCGGCCGAGTGTGCCAAGTACTGGGGGGAGATCATCTCTCAGCAGTATAATTTCGACAGAGGTTAGTCCCCCCCCCGACAGTCCACATCACCCCAATGTGAACTTGTTGTTATGTTTGGGTTTCAAGCCAAACGTGTATTAAAATATATCTAAACCCTCTCCTGATCCACCAGCTATTAACAACAGCTTGAGTTACATGCAAAGTCAGATATAAATTCTTGAGAGTTATCAATATGTCGGTGGGTCCCAGAAGGTGAGCGTGCATGTTGCTTAGAGCTGCACAAATTAGGATCGATTAAGGCCCGAAATAATCTGCAGCCGTAGCACACCTCTTTGTTGCTGCACTCTCCCGAGTGCCGTAATGGATCGTAATGGGCCTGATTCACTGGTAATCTGCCTGAAGCCCTGAGTTATGGCAATGCTGAAAAGCTGCCAAGGGAGTGGTGGTGATTACTGATAGTGGCAGAAATGAGAGAGTCGGGAGAGCGAGGGCAGCTAACGCTCGACGCCAAGGGCACGGAAAAAACACACACACACACACACCAGTCAGAGTGTACACAGACAGGGCTGCTTGAGCTCAGACTGAGCTGCTGTTTATGAAATGTTTATTCGATTCAAAAGGTTTCGTAACAATTTCAACCTCAGCTCACGTATTGCGGCTAAAGTAAGTTTGTGTCTAACATGTAGCTTGCGTGCAGTCGTTGTGTTAACATTCGTGTTTTAACAAGTTTTCTCTGTTGTGTTGCAGATAACATTGAAGTGGCTTACCTGAAGACGCTGACAAAAGAAGACGTAATGCAGTTCTACAGAGTGAGTGTCTCAACTTCAACATCACACGACGACTCTTTCCCCCTTAAACACATTCAACAGCGAACAGCAGGAGGCTCATCCCTCCCAGCTCAACTCAACCTGACGTCTGTGTTCGGTTTAAACAGTTATTGGCCTTTTTAAAGCAACTGCAAGCAATTTAAAAATTGAAAACAGCCATTACATATTCAGTTTTAATTATAAAAATAATACATAACGGCAGCATTCTTGTTACGGGCCATTTAGACTCTAAAGAGACACCGGGATGATGGAGGTGTTTACAAATCCTAGCGTTGAGGATATAATTGTGTTTTAATGCGGAAATACCGATGCGATGTTACGACGAACGCAGATGAAACGACTCCCCCGGGCGGAGTTACCCCCCCAAAAAAAAACTGTCAGTTTTATTTGAGCAGCCTTAAATTATGAAGCTCATTTAACTTTAATTACGGCACTTTGCGGCCGTGGCTTCCCGCAGTATTGACAGCAGAGATGTCATTAGGAGACAGCTTCATAAATTACAACGGTAACGCTGCATTTAATGAAATGGAAAGGGGTTCGTGAAATATTTCAAAGGTCTATCAATCACTGTTAAATGGGCGATTGAAGCGCCGAATGAGAAGTGGTTTATTCTCCGTTCTGTAACGATAAAATTAGCACCGACACGAGCCATAGTTAATATCTGGTACCTGACCTCCACGTAAACCGTTTTAAAACTGCGCTAAAACATCACTTCTCTCTGACTGGCTCAACAGTTTTGACGATAATATGAGCTGACGAGAAATGATTTGTTTAGACAGACTAAACATTATCTGGTTGCTGTAGAGGATTTAATAAACATAGACTGACTGTTACAACCAGTCAAAGTTTCCTCGCGAACTTGGAAACACTTTTACGTGGAGTTGGTTTAGCTGTTGTCATGGAAGTTCACGTATCCATTTCATCCACGTTGGCTTCATAACGGTAAGAGACATCAGGGTAGTAAACGAATACTGGATCGGTCCGATAAGACAGAAAGTGTAAGTTGATCCAGGAAGAAGTGTCCTCGCGCCGACTAAGTGCAGGTTAGGGAGTTGATGTTCTCAGAAGAGATGAGGTCGAGATGAGTTTGTTGAAGATGGAAACAGGCTCCCCTGCTCTCTTACGTCATCAGGGAAACACAGATGAGAACAGTCTGGACTCTAAGTGCCTTGTGTGCCGGGTCGGTGAAGCCAGACTTCGGGGAGTTCAAATATGTTTCACATGTATGAAAAAAAAAAAAACGTAAACGAAAAGAAACAAACATCTTAAATTCTATTACAATCTGCAGACAAGGACTGAAAGCTCCAGAATACAATTAAATAAACGTAACAACGTAAGCATCTGATCAAGATCTGCAGAGCGTCACTGTAGCCGCGTAGTAGACGGACGGGAGACTGACGTCACGTCACAAAATGTTCCTGCAGCTTCTGACGTGAAAAAGAGGAAAATATGAGAGTTGATGGTTTTACCTTCCTGCTGTAGATAATCAGAGACGTATTGATCAGATGTACAGTAAAAATATTACGTTTTCAATAAAAAGCAGCGTCGGTCCAGTGGACAGTAAATCTATTTGTGTGTATGTGTCCAGACACACACACACACACACACACACAGTGTTTTACTGGATTCACTCTGCCCTCCGAGCTTTCATCTCCTCCTGCCTCCTGCTTCTATTCATAGCCGTGGAGGTGACACTGACACGGGGCGCTCGCAGCGTATCAGCTGCCATAATGACAGCCAGCCAGCCTGTTTCAAGGGGGATAAAAGGGCCAAAGACACACGGTCGCTCACTGAAAGTATTGGCATTATCTGAGCCCGGCAGAAACCATCACAGGCCCCATGCAGAATAAACCTAATGCATTTCTAATGTCATATCGGCCACGATCGCGTCTTTTTTTTTTTTCTTTTTTTTCGGTTACCAACGTCAACGCCGTGCGACTACAGATGAGCCAAATCTTCAATATAATGTAATATAATCTCACATCCAGAGACGGTGACGAGACTCGACAGTGGAGCTAAATCTCCACAGGGTTTATACACACACACACACACACACACACACACACACACACACACACCGATCCCAGCAACACTTTGCCAAAGGCTTTGAAACACTGAGTCACTCCAGGAGCCGAATCTGATGATTAATCTCAGCTTTTGTCCAATAAAAACTTCACTTGGACGTCTAAATAAAGACTGAAACTTGACATTTTGGTTCCAATGAAAAAATATATTCCTGCCACCTGCTGCGCATCATCCCGCCTCTTTCTCTCTGTCTCTGTCTCTGCAGGATCGACTCACAGTCGAAGCCCCGAAGAGACACAAGGTGTCTGTCCACGTCCTGTCCAGAGAGATGGACTCCTGTGAGTATCCATGGAAACAACTCTGTTGGTTTCACTCTGAGTCAGAGTTGACGTGATCGTCACTGTGTGTGTGTGTGTGTGTGTGTGTGTGTGTGTTTCCTGTGTTTCCCAATAGGTCCAATCGTGGGAGAGTTCCCCGCTCAGAATGATGTCAACCTGGCTCCTGCTCCTTCTCTGCCACAGGTGACGCTTCACGCTTTGTCTTTTGTCTGTCACACATTTATTTATGGCATTTAAAAAAATAATGACAATCATGTCCTGTAGGACATGATTATATTTTATAACTAAAACGACAAAGGTCATTCGTGCTCAGATATTGATCATGTTTCCTTGTTGCCATGGATATAAAGTTTATCTTATTTTCCCACATTGACCCAAATACTCTGGAGGGAACCAAATGAGTATTAATCCGCAGCTGAAAATAGTCCTGAGTCGTGTTTGTTTAAAAACTCCAGGACCCAGCTGCTGCAGGAAATAATGTAACCCAAAAAAAAAAGTATTTATAAAATCTGTGACCTGAATATTTTCTGAATATGTTTATAAGATGGCAGTTGTTGAGTTGAGTGTTACAAATCCGTTTTATCCTTTTTAAACTAGTTCTGGTTTAATGCTCGGTGCTGGAAAAGACTGGGTCTTGTTTTTCTAAGCGTGGAGAATTCAAACTATTTCTTGTTTTAGTTCAATGATTTAGTCGGAGCGAAAACTGAATAAAACCACGAGGACGAACGTTTGCATCATCATTACATCAGCTGCCGCTGTTGTAGCAGCTTCTAGAAAGGTTAGAAAGTAGTGGCGGAGTTATTGCTCGAAGTGGTTACCACGGAAACGGAGTTCAGGGCTCGTTCGGCCATCGGATGCAGTTTGGAGAGTTTACCCCTCTGACCTGTCCGCTCTTCCTCCTCGCAGCCGACGTTGGTCCGGGACATGACCGAGTTCAAGAGGAGCCTGCCTCTGTTCCCGCTCGTCAAGCCTCACATCAACTTCATGGCTGCCAAACTGTGAGCAAAGACGCCGGGGGGGTCGACGCGCAGCAGCACGGAGGGAAGGGGAGGCGCCGGGCATGCGGGCGGGCTGAGGCGGGAAGCTCTCCGTCACCTTCACCTACGCCCCTTCTCCTCTTCCTCCTCCTCCTCCCGTCAGGAAGACTTTCATCTGACTGAGCCTGCATGAGAGTGTGTGTGTGTGTGTGTGTGTGTGTGTGTGTGTGTGTGTGTGAGTGCGTGAGTTTGCGTGGGTGCATGTGTTGCACGTGTGGCGGGCCGGAGCCACTAGAAAGAGATGCTCGGAAACTAATGAGTGTATTCGAAAATCACAAAAAAAAAAAAAAGAAAACAAACAAACAAACAAACAAAAAAAGTTAGCCGTGGTTCAGTCGACGTAGCCGTGGTAACGATAGAGGTCACAAGCAAAGACTCACCTCATGTTCACAAGAGAAAAAAAAAACAAACAAAAAAAAAAAACACAAAAGGTGACGCAACACTCGCACACATCACAATGTGTAGGTCGTTGTAGAGGAAATAGATGAAACATGAAAACAAACAGAGACGCACACAAAATAAAACAAAAAGTAAAAACGCGACGAGGGTCAGATCCCTTTAAAACGAGTTTTCAATTGTACCGCAGAAGCTTCACGTTAGGAGGCGTTTTATTTGAATTATTCAGACATGCTGCTTTGAAAATAGCAGGTTGATTGTGTTGAACTGTGGTGTTTAGAGGTGAACCACCGTAGCTCCATGAAGGTCTTCTTCTTTTTATTTTTTATTTGTCGGACTCTGGTATGTTTCTGCCATGTAACTGTCTGAGGCGCCGCGACTCTCCTGGACAAAAAAACAAACAACAAAACAAAAAAAACGCTGTAATCGGTCACATGGAAACGTTTTATTCAAGTTTATGCATTTCTGAAGAATATCTGCCTTATAGTTATATACGGTTTTAATCCTCACAGCTTTTCCTTTATTATTATGAATATTATTATCATAATTATTATTTTTTGGCTTGTAAACTGGTAAAATGTTGGGACCCTTTGAGGAGCTGTTTTTAAATCGCTGATCACAGAGAAGCGTGCTTTTTATATTTTATTGCATTTTACAGTAGTATGTATTTTCAGACATCTCAGGGGAACCTCCATGCTGTTTTTGTTTTGCTCTTTTTTTTTTTTTTTTCTCCTTTTAGATTTTTACTAGTGAACAATTAAAACACAAGAAAACACTTTTATCAATGTGTCATCTACATTAATAACGCGATCAGATTCCTCGATTCGTTTGTTTTTGTTTTGTTTTTGGAGATAACAGCTGTAGAGACGAACGCTGTTTGTGTTATTTCTTTCATCGCTCTCACGCTCGGTGTCTGCGTGAGACTGCAGCTTGTGCCTTTCCACAGGGAGGAGTGTTGGTTGTGGTGGGTGGGGGGGCATCGATCACGTTTTATCTAGCTGCACTGAGCTGATCTGGGGTCAGACTCCTGCAGGATCTGACCCACTCCCCCTTTCCCCAAAATTTGCTGGACTGTGCACTGGCTCTTACTTAGAAAAACAAAACAAAAAATAAAAATAAGCAGCTAGCCTTTTTCTCTGAAAAATATTTCATGTTGATGTCTAAACAGGGTGAAGTAGTAGGGGTGGGGGGCCTCTGGTTTGGATTTTTTTTTTCTTGAATATATGCACTTCTCTCTTTCAAAGCAATAAACTTAATGATGTGGACAGTGTGAGGCAGGAGGAGGTGATCATGCAGAGCAGCAGCAGCAGCATCCGCTGGATTTAAACTGATCCCAGGCTGCGTTCTGATTGGTCGCCGGTTGCGCTGAAAGCAACCGTGACCTGCTCTCAGGTGCTTAAACACTGCTGGTGAAGCTGCCAACGACTCTGTTCAAAACAGCCAAAAAAAAAAAAAAAATCACATTTAGTTTTATTTTGTTATTTTATTCTTCCCCCACCCACTTCCCTTATAACAAACCTGCTCTCAGGTCGATGTCGTCGCTCACAATGCTGCCGTAGATTTAAACAGATTTATTTTTTCAGCTTCTTCAACGTTTTCCAGCATTTTACTACGTCAGATCAGAACTATCTTGTCTTTTTTATTTTCCAGATAAAACCCTATTATGACAAACTGCTTCTGTGTGAAAATCACTGCTCCCAAAGTCAAACAACAATAACATCAGCAGCAGCAGCAGCAGCAGCAGCTCGGCAGCATCTGGGGGCAGTTTTTTTTTTTTTTTTTTTTTTCCCAGAAGAAACTGGCAACATTAACATATCAGGCTTGAACGGGCCGTGCACTGTTTACCTTGTGAGTTGAGGGTTTGGTTTACATTTAGGAAATCAAGCTGGGTTTATTTTTTTGTTTTGTTTTGTTTATTTTGTTTGAAATTTCTAGACGTCTCTGGCAACGCAAGGCTGTGATTGGCTGGTTACTCGGGTTCATGGGCCGATGATACACGAATGCTGAAGTTTTGAATTGTTTTTTTGTTTTTTTTTTCCCATTGTCTCCTGTGTGTTTCTAATTAATAAACAACTGAATGGAAGCAGACGTGTGTGTGTGTGTCTTTAAGTGTGTGATACAAAACACAACTTTCAAGATTCATTTTATTTTTTAGTTTTTTTGGAAAAATACATTTATTCACAGAACTGATACCATTTAACTCTTAAAGTTCAGAATCAATGTCTGTACAACACAGTTCACACTTAAAACGTCTCGGTTTTTTGTTTGTTTTTTTGGCAGAGGAGACTGAACAGTGAATGTGCTGGGGAAGCTGTGGTGTTGGCTGAGGAGGAATATATCTGTCAAGCAGGCACAGGTCACGTGTGCGGGTTAAATCGACTGTCAGGCCTCTTCACAGGAAGTTACATACGATAGGTTCAACATTTTCTTTGCGAAATCTGCAAACGTGGTCACTTTACGCTTTTAAAAAAGACCAATTGAAGTAAGATGTGCTTTCTATTTTCACTGAGATCGAGACTGCTCTTCTGTTGGAGTGATAATGTTTAAATATTGGAGATATTAGTAATCAATACCCTACTTAAAAAAAAAAAAGGCAATATTTTTCCCAATATGTTCCAATAAAACATTCATCTCGGTCAGGGTGGGAACAGAAATAATAATAATAATAAAAAATGGCTACGTTAGTTTTAAGTGAGAACTTATGACATGACCCTCATGTTTGTACCAACCACAGACCACCATCATCACATGTTCAGGGAACAGAAGAGGAAATAAAATAAAAATACAAATAAAAATAATGAGGAATTGTAATTTTAAATCCTTAAATAAAACCCAGACACAAACAAAGTCTAAACAAATGTTTGATAGCTTCATCTCTCGGTGAAAAGTGCTGCACCAAATGTCGTGAGTCACTCGAAGCTTCTTGTCCGAAGTCCCGTCACTGCAGGGAAAAAAAAAAGAAAAAAAAAAACTAGGAAAGGACTAGAACATCCACACAGCTGGTAGAGACGCTGTCATGGCAACAGGCTGCAGGAGCTGCAACAAAAAAAAAAAAAATGACGACGGGGCTTCAATACGCGTCACGTCAGAGCGTTTGAAATGGAGATTAATCTACAGATGTGAACACTGCCAAGGCATGTGACAAGAAAAAAAAACTAGATTAAAAAACAAAAAACACACACCTCTGCTTCTAGCATCTGATCTGGGGTCAGTGTGTCAGGTGGTTAATGTGCTGCATCGTGATTCACAACTGTTAAACACATTTTTTATTGTTTTATCATTAATACATTCCAGACACTAAACACGTTCTCGTTCAATATAATAAACCCTCTAAACATTGGCAAAGGGGACTTTTTTTTTCAAATCTGCAAAATAAACATTATAAAACAATCATTTATTAATATTATAAAACTTTTTCATTACACATGCCCCGCATTTTTTCGTTCTTTTCTTTTTAAAATACAGTTAAGTTTACAGTAAGTATTTATTATGTGAGCGGTGGAACGTGTCCACGCTGCGACAGTTCAGGGGGAAGAGAAAATGTGGTGTGTGTGTGTGTGTGTGTGTGTAAGTGCTAACGTGCTCTGGTCTGAAGTCTGATCCATCTTCAACTAACGAAAGCGTCAGAAGGTTTAAAAACAAAGCCGAGTTGCGATGGTGGAAACGCCGGCTCCAGCGAGGAGGGTGAGAGGGTGAGAGGAGCAGGGAAATGAGGGAAATGACGACTGATCCAGAGTCTGTTTTAGCGGCGCATCCTGCTCAAGAGTTCGACTTGACTTGTCCGTCTCCAACTCCTCCTCTTCCCCCCGCCCTCACCTCACCCCTCCCCTGTGTGTGTGTATGTGTGTGTGTGTGTGTGTGTGTGTGTGTGGGTGGGTGCGCGTCCCCTCAGGCCATCTCCTGCTCAGGGAAGTTGAGGATCTTGCGGTGGGCTTGCCTCAGGTACTGCTGCTGTTTGAAGTAAACCTTAAACGCTCCCTTGATGGCCACAAAGGCGATGCCTCCCTGTAGGATATAGAAAGGAAGAAAGAAGAAGAAGAAAAAAAAAAACACAGCGCTTAAAGAAACATTCAGCTCGAAACATGAAAAGCTTTCCTCTGTCTGAGGCAGAAAATTCTTCACACGTCCAACGAACATGAAGGTTTGGCTTCAAAAAAAATTACAACAGCCTGGTTGCCTCAGATTCAGTCATGATGTGGGATGATGATCATTTTAAACAGTGTGGTGGTTGTGTGGAGGTAAAGAGCAGCTTCACTCTGAAGGAAGGTGACCAATCCTTCTGGTCTCTGACTTGCTTTTCTGATGTGTGGATTCAGTTTTAAAACTAGTGGGAACTTTAACCCGTTTACACACTCACGTCGTGGGGACTCGTCCTCTTTATGGGGACCTACAGTAATAGACACATTAAATGTTAAGGTGAAGACATGATTTAAGGTTTGGTTAAGGTCAGATGTGGATTTAGGATCTCCAGGAAATTGTGTGTGTGTGAGACACGTTCACATTCTTCAGCGTCATGATTCATTTTAAAATCCTGCATCAACACATGAAGTCTAAGTTTTTACTTTACCGACGACAAACGCGTTGACTTCCTCTCAGACTGGTACATCTCTCTGAACAAATAACTCTTTAAAAGTGGGACGCAAACGTTGCTCTTTTCTTTTTTTTGTTTTCTTTTTTTCCAACTTCCTGCCACAGATGAGCACGGCAGACTTCTGGAAACGTCACTAAAGAGTAAATAGTTGTACATTTACATATTCGTTAGGATTTATTTGACGAGCACACACGCACACGCGCGCACACACACACACACACACGTACGCACACTTAAAATCCGGGTTGAACGCCAATTACAGACCATTGTCCTACCTCAGTTCACCTGATTTTGTTTAGATATTTCTAGAACCTACCGTATCGGCCGCTAGTTGTTTTTAAATTTAGACTTTAATGATAAAGACGGTGTAGAGAGACAGGAATGGAGGAGAACACGCAGGAAAACTTAGTCTGGGTCAGGATTTGAACAGCTGCACGGCATATTTAGGCCCAGGTGGTCCGCCATAACCACTCGGGTATCCAGGCGTCCTGTAGGAACTGTGTTTAACATGCGCGCGAGCATTAGCATTACGTGTTGGTTTAGACCTTGAATAGAAGACTTTTTCTTTTTTCAGACTTTTTTCTAGGGCAAAAAAAAATTCGGGTCAATACGTTATTCTGAAGCCAATGAATCGACTCGTCTTTCTTCACATGCGAGACTTGGTCATGACTGAGCGTCAGGGACACGGCGTTCACTCACTGATCACATGATCCACCTACACAACTACTTCCGTCCGTGTGGTGCCACATGTCGTTTCAGACTTCACTCAGTCTCGTCACAATCGAAATGTATCCGACTTGTTCAGATGCTTCTGTTATTGGTGAATCTACGTGATTGTGAGCGGCTGGTTGTACCCACCAGGATGGTCCTCTGCAGGTTGGAGTTGACGCTGCTGAACATGAGCTTCCCAACGATGGTGGCGATGGTGGGGAAGACGAGCGCGCCGCACAGGATCCGTGTGGCCGACACGTGGTCCGCTAGGGGGCTCGCCTCGGCGGGGATTCGAGGAACTGGACAACCAATTCCTGGAAAAACCAGAGAGAAAGCGTCAGCGATGAGGCGGCAGAAACGACAGATTTTAGTCAAGTCACAGTATAAGGTCACATCTTGGTTTCCGCAAAGTGTCTGTGCATTAAGTTTAATAATATCCAGTCTGACAAAACCTCTGGATGTTCTGTTCCCGAAAATGTTCAAAATCAGACTGAAACAATATTTACAAGGTTAAAGGAGCAGTGTGTTGGATTTAAAGGCAGCCAGCAGTGAGGTCACACATTTATTGTCCTCTCAAGTGTGAAGGAGAATCTACGGTGGCCTTCAGGTAACAAAAATATGAAAGGCTCTCTGTAGAGCCAGTGTCTGGCTTGTCCCTTCTGGGCTACTGTAGAAACACGATGGTGCAATATGGCCGACTCCGTGGAAGAGGACCTGCTCCTGGTGCTGGGGTAACGAAAACACAACGACTCTTAGCAGCAGAGGTATTTTCTGGTTTGTGGTTGTAACTTCATGTGTGTGTGTGTGTCCTGACCTGGGAAGATGCTGTTGAGGATCTGTAGTTTGTTGGAGTATTTCCTCCACAGGCGCAGGACGTAGTCTTCCCAGCGGATCATCTTGCCGAGGATGAGCATGACGGGGATGGTGGGGAGGCCGATGAGCAGGAACAGAGGGTCGGCTCGCTCCATGACATCCAGACCCTCTTTATGACCCACCACCTGGACGGTGGAGACACAAGACTGGTTGAATTTTATGTAAATATCAGAAAGAAAGGCAATGTGACAACAACACTTTTGTAAAATGCTACTACTGCTAAACTGTTATTATTATTATGGTAATGGTAAGGATAATGACATTTGTTATTGCAACTGTTGCTTTAGTTGATTGTAACACTTTAAAATGTCTCTATCTCCTATTGCTGCCAAAAGCTTTTTCGTTATGTGAACTGATGTTGTTCTAGTCTATAATATTGTAAAGTGTCTTGAGGTAAATGTTTTTTTTTTTTTTATGTTTTGTTCCTATATATAGCAAATAATACTGAACTGAATTGAAGTTACAAAAAAAAAAAAAAAAAAAAAAAAAAAAATCAAGCACGAGTTGCAAAATGATCTTCATTAGAGTAGCGATCACTCACCTGCATGACGGTGACGGCGCCGTAGGTGACGGCGGTCCAGTAGATGGATCCGACCATGATGCCGGCGGCGGCGAAGGGTCCGGCTTTAGAGATGAGTCGGTCGGCCAAGTCCAGAACGTAGACCACGGGACCTGACGGAGGAAAACACCAGCGTCGGACATGAACGTTTACAACGTGTTTTAGTCTCTTATCAACGGTCGACGGTTCAGGAAAGCAGCTGTTACATTCGTGACCTAAATGAATCTATAACTATAAAGATCATAAAGATCAGAGACACAGGTGATTATTTTCATCATTGACTCGTCTGACACTTTTCTCTATAAATTGTTTGAGAAAAAATTGTGCAAAAACCCAAAGATGTTGAGTTCACTAGTGAAAATATTTTGTTTTTTTTGCTTTAAAAATTACTTTCATACATTGATCATGAAAACGAAATAAAATTAAATGAATTTTAATCAAATTATTAAAAACAAAATTGCTGCTGGTTCAATAAATAATTTAAGCTCAAAAGACGACGTCGTTTAGTCAATTTTGATGTGAGAATCATCACTTAAAATATCAAAGAAACCTATTATGTTTTCAGAAACATCTGCGTTTTTTTTGTATTTGTTCATTTCTTTATTTACTTTTTTAAATATGAACAATACAGCTCAGAGTTTAAGCGACGTTGACATTAGTCTCTCCACCATTAACGTGCACTAAAACAGTTCTTTCTAGAAGAAAAGCCACGTGAAAGGTATTGTGATGAAAACATGACGATGAACGTGATGATACAATGAACCAATGACAAGTGTGTGTTTGTACAGCAGGGGTCATGAGATTGCTGTTAAAAATTAAACGCAACCAAACTCTGTTGCCGTGTCTGACTCGTTCATCTAGAACAAGCCAGACGCAGCGACACTAAAGCAAAAGAAAAAGTCAAATGATGCAAGAATTAAAGCAGCTGCGACATGAAACCGCAAAGTTTCCTTTTTCTGTCATCTCATTGAATTAAAATAACAACGAGAGGCTAAACACACAGGGAGGCTCGCACAGAATAAACAGCAGCGTTCCAGTATGACAGGAAAAACGACAAGGTCATGTGAAAAATACGTTCCTTCCTCGGGCCTTCGCTTACGAGCGCGGCACGTCAGGTATGACGGTGCACACCTTGTGTTGTATTGACAGAGAGGGAGGAGCTTCTCAGGCGGGGTTCATCTGGATCAAAATTAACTGGGCCGACTCTCGACAAGCTTGTAAATGCGGATTAATCGGAGTCCTGGCTTTCCTTGGGGGCATTTACGGCCCTGTCTGACATCAGGATCAGGAAGTAAAAACATCTTTTTTTTTTTTTTTAAAGAAGGAGGGAGGAAAACTCTCTGCTGCATCCTCCTCTCTGGCATTCCACACTGACCTCCAGGGAAATCATGCAATATTTACAGGAAGGCAACCTGATTTCCTCACTCAGACAGACCCATCCACGTCCTATTAATAACTGGCCTGGGAGTCAGTGGGAGGAGAGCGAGACGGAGTGGAGGAAGGGGACCGGGGGTGCTACCGGAGGGACCGAGCCCAGAACGCGGTGTCACGGCCCGGGATGTGTTGCAGTGGAAGTCTTAACTGTGTAGCGAGAGAGATGAGATCCACAGAGCAGAGCAGTCTGGGTTAAAAGGCCCTGAAAACCTATTTTCTGTAACACCTTCTTTCTATAATCAGTGCCGTCCTACATATACCCTGAAATGTTCTGTCAGAGGAGGAACAGCTCGGGTTATTTCACACAAATTCACTCTGTAACTGACCGACCCTGAAGACCTGCACGGTCAAGACTTCACAGGGACCGATCACCACTCTTAATTCTTCTTATTTTAAACAATTAATCCATAATTTAAAATCAATTATAGACAAAAAGACTACAGCTACTATAGGTATGGTTTTAGGTCATATAGTTAGTATAGTATAGGCCAGTTTTCAGAAGCTCTGAAACAACTTCCAACAAGTGAAAGTAAACACATGTACCTAGGCGGGGTTGACTGATATTTATAAGTTCACACAAACCGTGTCTATACCTATATATTCAGTAACCACCAGCTTAATGAGGCTGCACTGTCAAACCTCTGGAAGCGTCTTAGCTGTGTAATGACTTTAATAATGTGTGAAACATCAACGGTGCCGTCAAAATAAAAGCTGTTTTAATAGGAAATCATTGGGACAACACACCGGCACATCATCATCGTCGTCATCATCGTCGTCATCATCGCGCAAGAGAAACCTTAGAGGTGCAAAACATATTTTTTGCATTTGTGCAATTCATGATGATTCACAAATATCTGGTTCATCTTCCACAACTGGAGGTGTTCAGTTATTTTAGTTGTTTTAGTTTCATAGTTACTGTATGTTCAACAACATTTAATGATCCATGACTACTTCTATGTTCTCTGTTCTTTTGGCACATTATCAGACGTATCCGTCAGTTTTTATAGATATATTTCATGTAATATTCCACTGTTTTGTTATTCAAAGTCCTCAAAAATGTTCTCCAACTTGAAGTCCAACTACTTCACTTAAGCTTTAAACAGATCACAAGACTTTCAGTTACTGAGCCGTTATTTGGATCTTTTGCACTGTTTTACAAGCACCATCAGCAGTGTGTTAGTGTGTCACATGACTTCCTGTAACTCTTCACCTGTTGAGTTTCTTTTGCTTTTACAACTTTTGCAGCTGCAACAACTTTCATTTGTCGTGAACTCGTCACACATAAAACTGTAGAAGTGCTTGGGCCGTTTCACAGAGCGTGAAAATGTTTCTAACAAATACGATGTGTAATCTAAGGTAGACGGACCATATTCACTGCGTCTTTCTCGTTTTGCATATTTCTGATATTAGCAAATCGGTGTTCTATTTTTTTTTTCAGCTAAACGAGGCAGTTAGTGAGTGTAAATACTCTAACAACTAATCTCTGTGCAGAATCAGTAGTTAGTGGGGTGGGAGCCGTTTTAATTTAGCGATGAGTAAAATTTAGTGAAGCCTTGCTTAAGATTAGAATTTGGGCTAAATTTAACCTTATGTGCAGCTGCGATGGCTCAGAATTCGTGCAAAAATAAAAATAATCTGAAAGTTTGTGTTTAGTTTGAGAGGAAACGGTCAAACATATTTATAAAAGTGGCCCAAGCGTCGGCCGGCCGCCGTACACAGGAGGGGTGACATTTATAATCACGTTTTGAAAATAGCGATTTTGACATGTCTTGTCGAGTTGAGTAATAAATGTAACGAAGCGGTGGTGAAACAACGCTGAGTCACCGGTCATTATGAAAACTGGACTTTGTTCAAGAACACTTTCCTCTCCGGCCGTGTCCGTGACCGATTGATAAATATATGATCTTTTTCATTTATGGCATGAAGGCTGGTGTGAGTGAAAACACATCAACTCAGATGTGACTCAGTTGTACAGAAGGTTTCTGTCACTTAAAGACGACTGCTGGCGAGAGAAAAAACTGGCCGAGACCAGACTGTAACATCTCCGATATTAACCCACACATCAGGTGTTTAAAAAAAAAAAAAAAAAAAGCAGCAGCTTTCTAAAATAATTCTCAGAGTCCGTGGTTATTTTGGGGATTTGTTTGTTTTTTTACAGTTTGAACCATAAGACAGTGTTTATTAAGTTGTTTGTACAGCCGGGGCTACAGTGAAGCTATTACCCATAAGCACTTGCCGCAAGTCGTATACAATTCGGCCACTGTTAGCTCTACGTCTATTTTTACAGCTGAGTGTGTTCGCTCTGTGAAAGCTTTGAGTTTAGAAGCAGTTTCTGTGCAGTGTTTTATAAGCAGCTCGTGTTAACGGCTCCTCTCTTCGCTCCGGCTCGCTTGTCGAGGAAAGAACATAGAAACGTGAGCAAGAAGAAGTCTTTTGGCTTTTTGGCTCACAACGGAAATATCGCGCTTTTATTTCTGAAGCAGTTATAAACAGTTACCCCCTGACTCTTTGATACCTTTTAGAACTGTTTATAAAAAAAAAAAAAAAAAAAAAAAAAACAGCACCTGTCTTTTCACCGGCCACATTGATCTTGTGGCGCTCCGGCGCATTAATACGACATATTTTGATGACAGCGTTGGAATCTCTTCCGCTTTCTTCCCTGCCTAAGCATTACGACACCACGGCTCGAGTAGAACTGGGTCGCCCCTTGATGGCCACTGGCAGGATGGAGAGGGAGAGAGAGCTGAGCAATTCATTTCAGCCGCTGGCAGCAGATTCCATAATTAAGATAATTAAAAAGAAGGGAGGGGAGAAAGTGAAGGAGAGAAGAGGGAGGGAAAAAAGTGCAAGTGCAGTTCTTTGGTAGTGGGCATACACGCTAGCACGCCGTTCCAGCTGGCTTGTTTACACTCTCTCACTCCCTCTCTAGGCGGAGAGTCCGTAAAGACGGAGCAGCAAGGACACGCCGTCCTCGGACTTGTATTGGCAGCCAAATTAGCATGATAGGCTGGGCTTTTGGCTCTGCAGCAGCAGGTGCTGGTGGGAATTCAGCCAGGACGGCATATAGCGCACAGCTAACCCTGCTCTTTGTTGAGCTGCAGTGCTTCTGAGCTTCTCTCTTGCTCTCTCTCTCTTCTTCTGCCAGAAGCCAGTGAAAACAATCAAAACCCAGGTTAATAGAAAAGGTGATCTGTGGCTCCGAATCAACCCCTATCTGCTCTGATGGCAGGCATGGGGAAGGAGGGAGGGGAGGCTCCGCCCAGGGAGCAAACATGAATAATGCCCGTCAAGCCGGTAGAAATGAGCTGGCCTCAGCAGCAACCCTGAGAAAATAACTGCTGTGGCAGTTTCCCCCCAACTACGTTTCCCTGTCTCTACCTGTCTGCTGCTTTGCCGGTATCACCCAAGCTTAAAGCTGTCGTCACCATGTTGTCACCGAGTTGTAAACTGCTATTATTCCACAGGCCAATTAAAGCTGCCACAGCTTGTGAAGCAAAGCCAGAAAAATTACAGTCAAAAACAGAAATTCATATCTGTGCTTTAAAGTTAAAACTGTACAGCAACTAGGGATCTGAACAACACCACAGCATCATAATATACAATACGCCTGTGTCTGTATAAGCATAATGAAGGAACATGGCTGTAATAAAACAAATGGGAAAGGAAGACTGCAGCAATGATGCAGCAAAACAGACAATGCCGTACTCCTCCAGCTCACTTTGAGGCGCACTCATGTCCAACGTATCCTGCAGCGAGAGACTGGAACTTCTCAAACAGTACAAATACAATCTCAGCTGAGACATTGCACGAACGGACTCGTCTGTGTTTATTAAAAATTCATCAAACATTTTTAAGAGCCTGTCCGACTTTTGTGCGAAGGCAGAAGACAGATCTGTTTGTAAATGTGTAGCCGAAACATCATGGTTGCTGGTTCAGCTCTAACAATCCTGTGGTTTGCTAGAGGGTGAATGTCAAACAATTACAGCAAAGTAATGGAAATTTAAGTGAAACAATCATGATGTGGTAAAACGCAACGAAGTGAATCCGAGCAAGAAACCCAAATACTTTGCAAATGTTTTTTCACGTATGACATCACGCGCTGCCGAAGATGCAAAATGAGCGACAGGAGACTGCGACGTTTGCATGGAGCGCTTCCTGTTTACGATCTAGACATGTCAATGTCACCGAGCACATCTTTAACCATGTGTGATTGTGTTGTTTTAAGTTGCAGCGAGATGCCGGGGGACAGCTGTGATTTCACAGACTCGTCAGGCAGAACGACGGCGTCACTCCGTTCGTCTCGTTTTCGGCCTTTTGATGAGCTGCTCTGTCGGCTCCTCCCGTGACCCAGTTTCACTCCCACTCCTCTCTCACTCTTTCCCAGACACATGCAGCATCCCGCCTGCCACAGCTCCTTCACCACCTCTGTCTGACACTTTGCTAATGGGATTAGGAAAAAGACACTTTTCCCTGCGGTGGGAAAGTGCCCCCTCAGGTAAACTCAACAGGCTCTGTGCATATAAGAGAACACAGATGCACTTCCTGCCCAGATACATTGAGGTTCTGGGATATTCTGGTTACAAACTAAAGCTGAACGGCAGGTTTCAGCACCGTATTGGTTTGCTTCTGTCCTGCTCTCTGTGATCACATGCACAGTCTTTTAATGCAGCTCTATTCCCCATAAAACTGTTCTCACGTTCACATTTTTCATTTACGCGTTTTAAAAAGAAAATGTATGAAACGTTAGCTAGCAAGCTGTTTCCTTGTTGCTCTCTACTGCTAAAATTTTAGATGCAGGTTTAGTAACTGCAGTTTCGTTTCAAAAAAAAAAAAAAAAAAAAAAAGAGAAGCTCATTCATCAACTGCTGCATGGACACTTGAATTAGACTTTGAGACTGACGTCGTGCTGGAGACCAAAACTGGCAACTCCTCTTTCATAAGTAGCAATAAAAGCATAAAGTTGGCAACACTCCTGTAAATGCTTTGTGATGACATAGTCGCCGACTGTGCCAATTCATTTGGAAAGAGCAGCAGCCAATGGGAAAAAGTCATCACTCTGACACGCTGAATCTCTCCGACCAATGATATAACTCCATCATATTTACGGGGTTGGACTTGCAGTTGTGCTCCAACAGTGTTTCAGAGCAGCATCCTCCCACGCATCCTGACGTTGTCATCCAAACTGAAGTTACACACCAGTAAATCGAAGGTAGCACAAGCCTCTGGTCTCTTATATAAAGGCCTCAATAAATGAGGAGTGATGGAGGCAGAAGCCTGTTAGATCATTCTCTAAGGGCGCCATCACTCAACATATCAGCCGCAGTAAAGAGGAAGTTGCCTTTCAAAATAAACCACCAGCCCATCCATCACGTTGCTCTGTTGCTATTGGCCGGAGCGGTCGACCTTTGCGCACATGACAAAAGAATAAAAACTCTGGAGTAGGCATCAGGACGTGGCGAGTCTGAGGTTAAAACACTGCTGAGTTAGGTCACAAGTCTCTGTCATAACTGGCTGTTAGGAAAAGGAGAGCTGGACAAAATTAACTAACCACAAAAGACAACATAATAATACGACACGCTGCGCAAAAACACTGATGCTGTGTCTAAATTATGACCTCAAAAGCTCCTGTGGCAAACAGAGACTTGATTCATAATGTGTCTTCATAAAACCGGAGCATGTGAGTGAGGCGCTGACATCAGATAAGACAAACATGTTTGCATATCCCCTTTGGGGGAAAAAAAGTCAGATGAGTTCTCTCGGACTTAGATAGAATCAATTTACGTTCACTTTTTCTTGTGTTTGAATCTTGTTCTAAAGAAAATTATTTGTTGAGTTTCTGAACAAACTTGATGCAAATAATAGATTATAATTAAATTTACAAATATCTCGTTGCAGTGGACTTCAAAATCAAATATACACGATAGATGTGCCTGCTCTTCCAGGACTACTCTTTTCGATATTAGTGCTTTGATTCTTTTAGTTGTAATCTGTTTGGATTTATTTAATAAAATCTTGTAAACAATGAGAGGAATATTAAATGTATCTCTAACTGTTAGAGACGTACTCCAATATCACCAATTGTACATAATTCCTTTTACCACGTTGCTTGGCAACCGTTCAGTCATGACTTCTCTGGAGCTTCACTGAATAACTACTCATCTTCTTAGTGCTTCCATCTTTAGTACACGTTGATGAATTCTTACGTAACAGATTTATTCTTTACTGACGACATAAACACTCAGCATGTGAACTACAAAAGGCCTCCAGTTGTTTATATCACTAACCTATTCACACTTAACACCCAATAAACCTATGATTTAAATAATCAACACCTCTGGTAAACTGTACAGGAGCTTTTCACACCATTTTGACTCATCGCGCTAAGAAAATCACAGATGTTGCTAATAAATATAAACAATAGCTGCATTGTGTTCAGGTCGTTGCCTTTTTCTACTGCAACATGTCAAAAAGTCTGAAGCCGATGATGTAATGTTTCCTAAATATTCATAAAAACCCATTTAAATAAGGAATGAGTATAAATGAATTACTACCATTTTGTAACTTTCTTTTTATTGAAGCGACCCAGAAATGTCCAGGATCTAAATCACTCGACATAAAACTTGCTGGAGAGTTTTGGATCTAACTGACTCAAACACTATAAATACATTCAGTGCACCTGCACAGCTACAGTCTGACACTGCAGACTCCTTATTCAACAACACCAACTTTTAATTTCCTCTTGCTGTTTAGCTCCAGCTCAACTGTTTAAATGATCAAACTATTCTTTTTAATAAAAATCCTGTTCCTTCCTTCATTTTGGAAATGTTATTGTCATGCAACAGAGATATTTTTAAATTTGTGATCCAATAAATATGATATTTTAATGAGTTAGTCATTATCACTTAACATGTTTAAACAATTAAATGTGTCATCAGGGCCTTTATGGTTTATTTTCCCAGCATGTAAGAGTTGATACAGCACTAATTAAGGGCCTGCTGGGAGCTGTGAGCCAAGTAACACGACCTTAAATACGAAAAGGAAAAAGCAATACAGACACATTCACAAGCAGCCAAGTGCCAATAATCAGATGCTAGAGGGAGATACAGACATAGACGGGGTTATTTACTGAGGAGAAGGAGGAGGAGGAAGTGTCTGAAGAAGCTGAGCTAAAACCTTCTGTTTATAGCAGTGAAGTGAGTGACAGCACAGCCTTGGTCTCTATAAATAAACATGAACCTGTTTACCAGCTGGACCAGGCCTCCTGCACACTAACATTGTCTTAAGGCCAGCTCCTGTCTCAAATTGCAACTTCTCTCTCTCTCTTTCTCTGTGAGGTTGCAAAGTCAGTGGCCCAGTGGCTGATGGGTAATCAAATGTCGAGTATGAACTATTAACCTTAAAGAAATAAATCCCAAGTCCTCATATTTTGGCAGTAAAAGTTTAAATTGCTCTTTCTGCTGCGTGTGGAATACTTTTCTGTCACTGCACAATTCGATATAACAAAGGACGAGGACAAGTCACTTGTTGTTTTGGAGAAATGAAGGGAACTGAGGCGGACAGAAGCTGAAAAGTGAGTGGTATCTGGCTAAATAAGCATGGCGGTGTACGGTGTATTTTCATTAGATGAGTCATAGCCGGTGTTTGGGAACAATTGAAGCCCTCATCACTCTGACGCGTGAGGATAATTGAGGCAGCCGCTTCTCTCAACTACTGCTGCTGGTCAATCAGGCACAAGCTGGGCCGCAGAAAAAAAAAAAAAGTGAGCGCCCCTCTGTTCCTCGTCAGGCTGAAAGGAAATATTTACCCAGATCACCACAGAACCTATGCTGGCTCCGGAGTAAATAAACATGCACTCAGGCAAGACAAACTGAATAGCTCTCAGAGTTTTGGGTACAGTTGCAGGCAGCAGCTATTAAGAGCACCCTCAAAGAGGAGCTTCAGAAGTCTATTTACATGGAAATCTGCTCTATAATGCTGCCTGGACGTTGACAGCTGGTGGAAAATGAGAGTTGTCATGACATTTTGACAGTACAGCAAATTAAAGTCAGACTCATGAGGTTAGGTCATGGCACTTTCTCAGTATACCCCACTGCTGTATGGCAACCAACAGACTGGAATTACATTTAGTACAGTAACTGATACAAACTTCTGATTATTTTAATTTAAATGTTGATTGTCTCCATTTCCTCTATGTAGCTTAAGTTCTGTGCAGCTACAGTCGTCTCTGGAAAACATAACTAAAAGAAAGTTTGTCCCCATAACACTTCTTACTTCTTAAACTTAAGTTTGAGTCTTAAAGTTGAGCCCTTCAGTCCTGCACAACTGATCAGTCGTGAACCATCACAGCCCTATAAAACCACATAATCTGGTAGCTCTTCAAGGTCATCTCATTACTTCTAAGTCTTCTACTTATCTCTCCACTATCCACAGTTTTATGTGTGATGCAACTCACCCAGTTTGGGAAAGACGATGAGGTATTCTGCATTGCATTGTGGGCAGGCCACGCGCGCTGTACTGTTGCCCCGCTGCTTTTCGTCCACCCAGCGCTGCAGACAGGCCTGGTGGACCCACTTGGTCGAGCCGCGGCAGTGGCACGGGCGCACCCACTCGGCCGTGCGGTCGTCCTCATCCGTGGCGAAGCACACCCAGCAGCTCCTGAAAACAAACACACACCCACAGGTGGGATGAAGATAGCGAAACACACACACACAGAGACACACACACACGCCTCGCTGGTTTCATCATATCGGTTTAACACCAGTTTCCCTCAAGTGTGGATTAAAAAAAACAACAAAAACATAGGCCAGCTGTGATCCAGCTGATGACAATGAATGTTATTTCTCAAGACATCAACAGTTTAAGTCTGTTCTTTGAAATTAAAGTGATGTGATAAATACCTCCAGCTCTAGTAAAAAACAAAACCTCCCACAAAGCTCCCGCCCACTGGCATTTACAGAAAAGCAGAGGCCAAAAAAAAGGCTACCATACATTTGAGCCTTGCGTCTATTTTAAACAAAGGCGACATCTTATAAATAAATATTTGTAATTATTGTGGAAAGGTCAATTTTGTCTGTGACTATCAAAATATGGCTGAAATCCCTACAAATAAAGTCACTGAAGCACCTGTTTGTTTGTGTGTGTGGTAGACAAGAGCAGAAAGTGACAGAGAACGAGCAACAAGCAAAGCTAATGTAATCTGTTTCATGTCTCCCCCTTTGAGTGAAATGCAGCCGGTCAGCAGCACGGAATCAAAGGTTTGGGCTTCGATCACATTTTTTTTTTCTTTCTTACTGAGAAAAGTGTTGGCGAGGCTATCTTTCAGCATCAAGAACAATGATGGCGGCAGTGATCAAAGTCTCTCGAATAACTCCAGACTAAATGGCCTGGATGGAACAAACACACACACAATCACTCAGGGCCAATGACTCTGCATGAAATCGGCCAAGATCAATACGTAAACCCTATAGGCTAACAAGCTGTAATGCTGACTGCTTGTCGAGCATATCTGACGATACGGCAGGAAGCGTTCGAAACACATACACACACACACACACCCCTGCTGAAACAAACTGGTCCTTCAAGGCAAAAATATTTCCAAGGGATTAGTTTACAGGTCACATCACAATGTCAGATTCCTCTCATTATTAATAAAATCAATACTTTCCTTTTGACCAACATATGATGAAAAGAGAAATCCTACACCTTGACCTGCGCTACACTGTTCCTCTTTTATGACTGTGACTTTTTATTTATAATTATTTATTTATTATTTATTATTATTTTATTTATTTATTTATTTATAATTTATCGCAATGCCACTAAAACCTAAAATTCACCGGGGCGTCTGTGTGAGTGTGAACACAATACTCTGATAAACCACAGCGAGGATGTGCAGGCAGAGCAGAGGAAGATAAGGTAGGAGGCAGACAAGCTGAGGAGGGAGATGGTCTCCCTTCTGGGGTGACATCTAGACTAATGCCTTGTTTTGGCCTCGAGTCAAACCATATTTTAACACCCCCCCTCCAGCCCACATGTATCCCAGCACTTACACCTTCCTCTCCTGCCACATCATCTCTTCTCACATGGTAAACATCCACTTACAAAGAGCTATGAGTCCACTTCCCTTAACTTGTTCCTCCCCGGTCACGAGGAAGGAGCCATTACAGTGTCTGGCCTGTCTGCTGTGGAATCTTCCAATTAACCGGACTCCTTTTGTGAACAATACACCTCCTACCCACCTCTGCGTATTTTGCAGGTAATTTGATATCTAAGTTCCGTGACCTTAGCACAGTACATCTCCAGCTGTGACACTGTATTGCTTTTCTATAATTAATCAGCAGAGTGCAACTGGCTAGAAGGTTGACTCGCCCACGTGTCTCACTGCCCGCGTGTCTAACTACATGTGGCTAAGTGTAATAATCAAGAGCAGTTATATTCCTGTTTGTGTTGCTGCCCCAAACTTTTTTTTTTTTTTGTCAAAAAGTTTTCATGGGTCGGTTAGTCTCACAGAAAAATCAAGCATAGATGTAAACAATGATTCCAAGATGGTGACATGCAAACAACCCAGATAAACATTTGGCTATCGTTCGTCAAACGCAAACATAGCTTATCGTTTTAAACAAGAAAGTGACCAGACGTTCGTTATAAAACTGGTTTTGTCCAAAACGCATCAACAATATGTTCAATCTCATTGCTCGTTAGCACAATCATTCGGCTCTTCTGTCAACAGGCGACTCGCTTCTACGTGCACTTATAGAATTAATATTTAAAGACTCCTATTATGGCTTTGGATTTCATTTTCTCAGCCTCCATATTCCAAAAGAAATATATGTAAATAATTGAATTAATATTACAAACGTGGGGACAAAATAGTCACAGTTTCCTGGTCTACAGCCACAGAGCTGAAGAAAAATAACCCACTAAAAAACATACACATTCATATTCAGGTGGGTCTGCGGTGAGCCGATTGCTTTGAGACGTGCAGGTTCAGAAACAGGCTGCTGCCTTTGACCCAGTAGCAGTCCGACTCTCTCCATGTGTGACATTTACATTCTCATTTTCATAATTATACTGAACCTTGAACAGCTGGCATTTTGCTAGATGAATGAAACAATGATTAGTTTACACATACCTCCCATAAATCCTTGGCATAAATTCAAGACACTGTAACATAGCCGTTTGTTTTTGTTTTGTTTTTTTTTCCTCCTCTAAGGCCACGATTATATACATTTTGAGTATTATTCAAATTAAAACATCAGCTACAAGCATCAGTACAAGCCACAGGGGCATATTTACACCATGGTGAAATCTACAGTATCAACAACCATTTATTCATGTGATAATAATCATGCAAACGGTCGGTTTAAAACTGGGTTAAAAGGCAACAAACAGAGCTGCATCTCTTTGACAAGTTGTCTGTGTCTGACCTGATAAGACATATCTAAAGTTTAG
Organism: Polydactylus sextarius; assembly: GCA_016801845.1. Classification (NCBI taxonomy): domain Eukaryota; kingdom Metazoa; phylum Chordata; class Actinopteri; family Polynemidae; genus Polydactylus; species Polydactylus sextarius. The sequence continues at coordinate 4,058,959 of CM028911.1, read as the reverse complement.
TGTTCCACTTCCTGTCTTTAACAAATAGTAGGTATGCTTGGAATAAAGGAAATCCACTGCATTTAAGTCTCCCAAGGAAGTAGGAAATGTTTCTTACAACATTAGTAATTTCACAAATATCCAAGTGGGGTATGAACTTTCTAATTGTCTTAATGTATTTCCCGGATGAGGAAAGTCCCAATAGTCTTAAATACCTTTTAAAGCATGGAAAAGTTCTAGTGGGTTTTATTATGTAAGGAAAAAAAATATACTCCATTAAACTCCATTCCATAAATTATCCACTACATGCGATTGTAGCTAGTTTTTTTTCCCCACTCTGCTCCCTGTGCACTGGTGCATCCTTCACATCTTGATTTGTCCCAGAAATCTGTCGGGACGACGACAACATGTCAACACGTCTGCTTATCTGTGATATCACCCACAGGTTTCCGAAGTGGTGGTTTAAATCCAGTTTTACTGCTCTGCACCTTGCTGCCAGTTCATCTGAGTCATGGCAACCGTCGTGACTCACCGGCAGAGACATCTGTCAGTGACGGCAAACACACCCCCAAACTGCCTCATGAGGGCAAGAAATACATTTTGGGAGAGGAAAAAAAATGCAATGTGCTTTTTTTAGACAGGGGTTGGCGTTTTGTTTTTTGTTTTTTTACTCACTTAAAACATAACCACCTTTAACAGCACCTCCCATGTTGTCTTCAACATTTTATTGAGCAGCTGACTCAGCTAATCTTCATAGTACGCCGTGTACATTTCAACCCTTCTTCGTGGCTAAATAATGGATGTCAAATCTGTGGCTATCTGTCATCATCGCTCTGAGGTCTTGGTGTGCTCTGTTACTAAGGCCACGGGGGAGTAGAGGGGTCCCTCTGTGAAAGACTGTGGACGGCCAACTTGGATTATTTGCTCGGGTTGCTGCCCGCTCGCCGTGGATGATTTTCCAATACTCCCCTGATGCTGAATAAAACATGACGACGCAGGAGAGGAGCCTTCGGGTCGAGGCTGCTCAAGTGACACGGCCCGGCTGAAGGGCCAGAGCGGGCGCGCGTGGTGAATCTGAGTCTGATGGAAACATTAAACCTCTATTCACACTTTCTGTGTACTGTCCTTGCTAAAGTCTGCCCACGATGCTCGCCACCTTTGTGCCGACAGGTTACAGGTATTTGAGCCTGCGCTGTGATCAAATCTGACATTACATCTGACATGAGACTGGCAAAGGCTACTAAAAAGGAATATGCATCACGTGGATATTTGCAATGTCCTACAGATAGAAACTTAATGTCCGAGGCAGCGATATAAAATGAGGATGAGTTGCCGAGCAGAACACTAGACAGATGTCTCCAGAGGAGCACGACGGCGGAGAACAAAACCCCGCGCTCCCATAGATTCACTGGCTCCTGTTCCTGTAACCCGGCCCCGCAGCATGACAGGACCTAAAACAACGGCACAGAAACGCAATCCTCTTCGCGAAACTTTAATCTCTGGCATAATGTCGCCGCAACCCTGTTTAACAGAACACTTGGGGGAAGATAAGCCTATGGTAAAATGGTCTCCTGCGTTCAGAGAATACCTGCGCGATTTGACATGAAAATGGTCTTGGAAACGTACATTTAAAACAACAATCTGATTCCAACCGGGCCAAACAAATGCTTCATCTTGCAATGAAAAGAAAAGTTATAAAAAAATCCCTTAATGCATCCCTTAAACAAGATCTGCACCAATATTTAATCAATGCCTCATCCCTTTTTCAAGTCCAATGCTGATTGAACTTGATTGATGTTTTTTTTTTTTTTTCCATAATCCTGTTGACATATAAACAAATACACAGGGAAGACACAAACTGGTCCGGTGTAGAGAATATTTGTTTACTATGTGTTTGCAACACATTGAGTATTTGCCTATATAAATCACATTTACATGAAACAAAAACGAAGCCCAAAACCTAAGACACATACCAATGACAGATGTTGTCATGGCACCTGGCACAATTTCCCTGGTCTGGAGAGTTTCCATCAAACCGTCCTTTGAGAACATGAGATGTGTCGATGGCGACTTGCCTAAACTTCACTGAAGCAAGGTGACCTGGCATCTCAACCGTGTATTTACATGTTAAACAGGCAAACTCGAGTGGGAGCTTTGCTGTTTCCACAATGAGCTTTAATCCACCTAATGCTAACCGACTGCTTAGAAACTTCAAGGGCAGGCAAACAGTGGTGTGTATTATCCTTTTTTTATTTTGCAGGTTATTTTGAAATGCCTTCAAGCTGCTGTGATCAAAAGGATGTGCAACAGTAAAGGACTGTGGATGCATCCTATAAAGCTGGGTCAACATCATGAGCTGTGCCTCAGCTGTGAATAGGATTTTTGATGATCTAAGGAAGCACAGCACTGTATTATAAAGTCCCACAGACACAAAAGTGGGGTGGGGGGGTGGTTGGGGGGTGAAGGGATGACAGTGTGATTGACACTGTATACAAACATAAATGTGACTACATCACATTCTTCCGCTCACATTCTTTAAGAAGCGCATGAGCCGCCCCACAAAGGCAGCTTTCACTAAGCGCAGGTCACGTGATTGTGGGAAAACTGGAGGCTCCTGTGCACAAAGAAAGGGCAACGGAGTACTGAATGATCTAAGACGAAAGTGAAACACTTAAAGATTGACTTTTCTGTTGAACTACAACAACCAGGATGTGACGTGGTTGGATCTAAGGAAACTGGACTGTTGTAATTTCTTGTAATAACCTCTACATCTTTTGTGGAAATCAAAGAAACCCTGAATAAATTCATGGCTCAACAAAGAAGAACCAAGGCCGGGACTGAGCTGTCTACCTACATCCGAAGGACAAGGAACACTTCTTTGAAGACTCAACAAGATAGATGGTTTGAAAGGGGACTATAAAAAACCATCTATGTGAAAATGAAATCAACCCTCAACAGAGGAGGAGGTCTGCAACACCACTTGTTCTCCACCTACAATGCTGTCCTCATCCCTTCCTTGAAGACTTCACAAGTCATCTGCTTCAGATGGTGGCAACAAGTGTGTCAACTTGACCTTAGGTGACTTTACTGGCTGTTGTTACGATAACCAGGAACTCCTCAGAGACCGTTGACATCCCAACAGCCACTGTTGAAACTACCTGATACACCTGTGAACACTAGATCTCTGGTGCCCACCCACCGAGGAAAAACCACCAGTCTTCATCAGAACTGAGGAAGTCTCTTGGATGAAGGTGAAACATTTTCATCTACAACAGCCCAGTTGTGTTAGATTCAACCACGTTGGATAAGATGACATGGACGAATGAGAATCTCCACAGACAACAACCGGGGTGTTTTGGTATCCAACGTCTCAGAGTCTAAGTTTAGTAGCTTTCGTGTGTCAACATCTGGTTAAATGAGACTCTGGCAGATAAACCGGTGAGCGTCAGTTGCCACACAGACTGTTGGATATTTTCCACATGAGCTGGACAAAATAAAGTGTCATGTGCTTATAAAATTGTGACATTGAATAAAGCAATATGGACTCCAGCCCATAAAATTGCCACATTGTAATTAACACCTTATTTAGAATCTTAGTTAAAATAAAGAAATAAAAAGTCTTGCCCTTGTTGCCTGGAGGCTGTGTTGTATGGTTATATATTACAGTCTGTGACATTTTGTAAATAGCAGCGCTCTAGATTTAGGAAACTGACCAGTAGACATTGTTCAGGAAATTGTTTACTGACAGGTTAGTCATGTTTGGCCACTGAGTCAACACCTCCCACCTCTATTAAAGCATCGGGCTACTCATAACAAATCCATCTACTTCTGCTGACTGTGACCTTTGTATTATATGAACACGTGCACAAGAGAAGGTGTTTGTTTACGCTTTAACTGATCCAGGAGTGGCTGACGTTCAAAGTTAAGTTACTATGACAAGTGGTGAATTATAATCCATTAATCCAAATCCTTTTAGCCCAAGTTTTTAGAGTCACATGACACTTGTTTCATTTTCACATGTAGCTAACTAAATATCCTGCTCATTTCATTGTTTTGTGTGTAAATGTTTATGGAATTAAAAGCTATGAAGGATCAAACCAAGCTGGGGAAAGTTCAAGATACTATCCTGAGTTTGGGGCCAACAATGTACCAAGATGGCCGACGGCTAGAGGTTTAAATAACTCGAGCCTGCTGGCTAAACCACTGAGCTTAAGTCATGTCACTTGGCCTGAACTTTCACTTCTGTTTGCAGCAATGCAGCTCAGGTTAGTACAAAACTGCAGGTTCTGTTTAGAATATATTAATAACCAAGTGTACAAGAAGACGTTATATTTACGCAGTTGTTTTTTCTGGACGAAGCCAACAAAGACTATTTAAAACACAGGCTGTCATCTTCTGACCGTGGCAATTGGTGCTTTCATACTTATCTATTTATTAAAAACTAAAGATGGTCGGTGAAAAAACACCTATTAATAGTTCTGTGGCCCTGATGTCCAAGGAGAAATCTGCCGGCATGCAACACTTGAAGACAAGAGCAAGACAACAACTAATAAGAGAATGTCCCACTGAAATACAAAATGTAAAAAATACATAAAAATATAAATGCCCTGAGTGTTGACATTAACAGCACAATATATATGTATATGACAAGAAAATACTTTATATTCTCAGCATTAAAGAACAGTGACACCACCCTGTATCAAAACTGCACCAAATCATGGCTCCAGAGTTTAAAAATAACCCTCGGTAAATCATCGTCAGCCCTTGTGTATAGTCACACGTACAGCACATATTTATATACCCATTCATACGACAGCAACAGGGTCGATGATCTGGACAACAAAAGAACAGAAAAGAATGAAACAAGGAGGTTGTGTGCGAGCCAATAAAAAGTTCAGTCTGGATTGAAATGTGTCTCCTACATCTATTTGTGAAACACTGCATTGCAGGGGCAGCTGGCTGCTTGTGGCCAGCCAGATAAGAGCCTGTGGAGCCTTATGTTTGTCAGTGATAGAGGCTGGGTACACAACCATGGGCAAGGGGACATGACATACATCTTCCTGCTATCGGCTCCTCAAACACTGTCAGGGTTATTGCCTTTACCACACAGTGACAGCACACAGCTAAAGCACATTTCACAAAGCGCACATGCCCTTCCCCTTCTTTTTTTTCCCCCCCTGCTACTCTACCATGTGTTGGGGGAAACTGTTTCAAAGTCCAACGTTCAATATTGACAGAAAGTGTTGTGTCAAATTCCTACAAATGCCTCTTAGTACACAATGCACAGGCTATCAAATAGCAGTGACTATTTTAAGGCAAAAGGCACAGTGATGTGCTCGGGCCTAATGTTGCAGCATCCGCTCACCATGACACAGATGATGGAAAGTTCTGGTAGCATGACAACGCTTGGGAAGCAGCCAGAGTGTCTGTGACCCACTTCACAAACTGAACCCTGTTTTATAATTATATGAACAGAATAAAGGTGGGCAGACATTAGCCTAATCCTTTAAAAAAAAATGTCCTTTTCTGACCTGGTGATAGACAATATGATTTTAACAACTATTAAAGACAGCTGCTTAAGTCTGCACCTCAGTTTTGTGTATTCACAGGCAGATTAGTAAGACAAAGCACTAAACTTATTACACATCCCCCAGTCCATTTAATTATGACTATTATTTTACTGAATTCATCATAAGAATCTCAAATACACAGTGCTGCAATTTATAAGAGAGGTACTGAATTAACTGCTATTTTCTTAACATATTCTGCTAAAAATGGAAATACAATGACAATTTTATTTAACTTTTTAATACAAACATAAATGTCAATTTTAACATCTGCTCTGACTGACTGAACAATGATTTAAAAAATCCTATTTATATTTTCAGCTGTATTATGATAAATCATTATGAACTTATGAACTTTTATTAGTTTAACAAGAGCTGCATTTGCAGTTTAATAAATTTCCTCTTTTGGTTTGGATTATGAAAACAGCTGTAGATCTAATAAAAAAAATCCTGTGTTTTTAATAACTGAAAATGTCCAAGTCAGCATTTTGTGTTTCTAAAACTGTTGTAGGAACCGAGAGGCCGTTTCAACATTTCAAGACAGAACAATGTCACTTGTTACATGTCATCTATTCTTGTCACATAATATAACCTGTGCTGAAGATGTTACCTTTAAGTTAGTGTTTACAATTCTGTTGGTACAGTAACAATTTTTGTTTTCATTTGATCAGAGAATGAGCATTTTAGTTCAGTAACTAACATTACACACAGAAACCTGGCCAGTGATTTGCATCTCGACTGTCTCAGGTAAGAATTTTCTGTTCCCTTCAAACCTCTGAGATTGGAGCAGATTATACATCATCTGCGTTTTGGCTGACACATCTTTGCCCTTGTTGTTACTGGACATCAAAACCGAACTGCTCTGTAAGCAATGTTTAAACTTCCAACTTATTTCCAAGATGCCAGTCAGTAAAGGATCTACATATGGGAAGCTGCAACAAACGTTTTTGGTGTCATCATATCCATGAAACTATTCATCTGGTTTATCTATGATGATTAAGGTTTTATGAGGAAACCCTTAACACTTCATATAAACCAAACCTTTAAACACAACATTCTGACCCATATACGAGACAATGTACTTAAGATTTCTAACTGCAAACCATCAGTGTGATGTGATAGTTCATGACATAACATACTTATGACCCTGAGTTAACCTTTGTCTCATTTGAGAATATCATGGGCAAACACCTGCATCACAAGTTGAAAAACAACACTGGAAATGTTCGCAATATTATCTGATGCTCTTGCCAAAAACAACACACTAAGCCAAACAAAGGCAGAATACTAATGTGCTGAACTTGTTGTCTAGAGATGTAAACTGCTGGCTATAACAAATGAAGAGAGGCAGCCTTTCTGACATGAATTTGAGGCTGCGGGGTCTGGATTTAATGTCTGGTGTGACCGCCAAAGTGACAAGCTACAGCTACGAGCAAGGTTCAGGACGCTGTGCTGCTCCGAGGGACATGCAGAGTTGCTGACTGTGCACCCTTACATCCCTGAAGAAACACAACAAGGGTGGGATTGCTTGTGTTTATAGCTCAAAATAATCTCCCCCCACCACCACCACCTCTCTTCACAAAATATTTCCCCTCTGTGGGACCATGAAACTGTTCTGCCATGTGTCAAGCACGGTATCGGTCTGTCCAGGGTGTCGTCAGTCATTTCAATGTCAGAAGACACATTTGAGCGTCTTATGTCAGAAGGATTCACTAACTTGTGTGTGCAATCCTTTGGACAGCTGTGAAAGTTTGGCAGAGAGAAACAAATCTCAACATGTTCGATTCAGTGTCATACTAACACAAAAACAAACCCAATGGCAGCTGTGACTTGTTGGAATCTGGACAGAATTTCTTTAGTTTGTTTTGTGTTCATGGCTTCTTACAAACTTGTTTACTTGTCCCTTTAACAGCATACTCCCATGATGCTTTAAGTTATTTGTTGTTTTTTTCTAGTCATTCTAATCATGTTTTTTTCTAGACTTTACGTTCTATCAAATTGTTTTTTCTCCTTTAATATAACACAGTTCCATTCCTACTAAATCACAGATGATGTTAACTTCCTCTCTTACATCTCTTCCTAATGGCGTCAGCGTCTACTCAACCCAGTCAGGTTTTGTGAATGATTTGTTCATGTGCACAACTCAGACATCTTATCAAGAATATGTGAGGGGTTATAGCTTTTGTCTGTTACATGAATGACTGTGTGTGTATTTGAGTAGTACAAATCCAGGGGCAGACAGTTTAATCTTTTCATGCCACAATGATTGACAACTATGAACGTGACAATTTCAGAAATCTTACTGAACACAGCCCTCTCCTCACCTGAGGGTCAATAGTTAACAGGGCAAATGTTTTGAGATTAGTGAGGCTGACACTATGACCTTTATTTAATTTACGGGTGAGTTGATGAACGTAAAAGAAGTGCATATAAAACGTCCAAGTGATTCAATTCAAAGCGATATGCAGGCATTAAGATCACGTAATCGGGTGTTAATTTTAGGACAGTGGTATTGGAGGACGTCCTGTTTTGACGCTTCAAAAACACACAGGCTAGCTAACGCTAATGCCATTAAGCACTGAGTTTAAAGCCAGTCGCTGACAGACTGTACATAATCATATATTACTTTCGATGTTTACGGGAGTTTTTATAAAACACTGTTTCTCTTTCTCACCATTCCTGTCAATCCCAGTGATTCCACGTAAAGCTACGTAGCTGCTGTTAGCATGCTAACCTTAAACTTGAACTCACCTGTCCAAATTTTGCTGCATGACCACTGCGCCCTGTTCCGCCATTACCGCAGAAAAACAGAAACGACACAAAAATACTCAAATGCTGTCTTCTTGGTAGTTGAAATAAACTGAGTCAGAGATAAAACATTTAAAAAAACAAATGGCACGCCTGTTACACTTGCTAGCTGCTAGCTGAGAAACTAACGCTAACTAGCTGCAAGGGCCTTTGTGTTGACACTGCGCGTCAGCTGCAAACGAGCCAGTTACTTAACATAAAACTAATGCCGCGCGGTCATGACACTCTAAGTAGCATTTATCTGCGACCGACGCGCTGTTTTAAGTAAAAATCCTCTCTACATCGACTACGGCCTTGTTTGTCACTAATATTATCGCATTGGCGTGACCGCTTGACTCCATTGACTGGCCGTCTCTGAGGTAACGCAAACTAGTACGTCTGTGCGTGATTACGTCATTAAGACGAGAACTAGCGTCGCTAGGGGTACCGGTCCACCGCGACATGGGAAATGTAGTCTCATATTGCTTCCCTCCCTCTTATGGCTAAAAACATCAACTTAATGTTCTGAATCCACTCCCAACAGATGTGCCAAAGAGAGACAACGGCTGCTTGAAGATACAGTCATCATGAAGATGCACATATGGCTGCAGAACTCTTCTAATAGTGGTAAGAACACACAGGTTTGATTGTTTTTAACATAGTATGTGATCCACACCTTGTACAATTAGGTATTAAAGTTATTTACTCATAGTGTCACAACACGATTTTCTGAAAAATAGAGGTAAGTCATTAATATGCACTTAATATTTATTGGCTCGTGCTTATAAAACATGCGCGTGAGTGCATGTGCCTGTGGTGAGGGGGGTGAGTGGGGAAGAGAGAGAGAGAGAGAGAGAGGGGTGTGAGAGAAAGAGATGTTACTGTCAATCATTGCTAGTTTTATTGCTGCTATAACGAGTCGCTTTATCTCGTACAATCACCTGTAGGTCATCCGTGAAGGTGCTATTGTTTTTCTTCAGGAAAGGGACACGGACTACATATATTTATGGAGCAGCAGCAGCTCACACTGTAAGAGTGAGGAAACGAAACTACAACTCCCTGCAGCCTCCTCGGCATCATCCATGCGCCGCAGTCAATCAGCTGTTGAGGCAACTGCTGACTATCTCGGCACAAGGGTAGCTCGTTTGTCATATCTAAGCCCAGACGAGGCAAACAGAAAAATCTTTTATTTACAGAGTCCCCAAAAGGTGAACGATAAAGGTAATTGAAGATTCACGTGAGGCAGAGAAGCGACAACGCTGTTGTGTGCATGCTGTTTTTGCCGTTTGTGGTGTTAAAGGAGTGAGGGAGGGAGGGGGGAAACACATATGGATTAAAGAAGGGGGGGTTCAAGGCAAAGACAGCTTGATGAAATGTATCGGATGCCTCGGTCGGAGCGATATAGGCATAGAAGGGGTCATGTTTGTTTGGCAGTGAGTGTTGTTGAAGGGGGCGCTGAGGTGAGACACTGCCGGCTGCTGATTGTGCTGCTTTGATGACCTTGGAAAGCGCAGCTCTTGGAGGAGAAAACACGGATTAACTGACTGGTGTGTGTGTGTGTGTGTGTGTGTGTGTGTGTGTGTGTGTGTGTGTGTGTGTGTGTGTGTGTGTGTGTGTGTGTGTGTGTGTGTGTGTGTGTGCGTGCGTGCGTGCGTGTGTGCGCGCGCGTGCGTGCAATGCAGGGCTATTGCGATTACCTTGAAAAAGTCCCAATTTGTACCACTGCCATCAATGCTGCTGAAATGATCCCGCATGTCATCTGGCAGTGTTATTTTCAAAGTCTGCAGACTATTGCATCCATGATATTGAGAGGCCTCAGTGTGGTGCTGCGTGTCCTGCAGCCTGGTTCCGACAAAACAATCCGGATGAACCTTAGTAGTGTTTTTAACTTGTCATAATTCAAACCTCGGATGATCTGACAGTGTCATATCTCATGTTTGTGCTTTGCGTCACTGTGCGCTCAGTACAACCTCTGCAATAACAAGGAATATTATTCTGTATTTGTGGTTTAGATGGTCCTGCTAACACTTCTTTAAGCTTTATGGCTTTGTGATAACATTCCAGTATGTGCTTGTTATATTTATGTCTCATTTGCTTTATTTGGCTTTTGCTTTTTGCAGGGCGCTGTCTCTGATATGCAAAGTAAAACATAGCCCCAGTTTTGCATGAAAGGTTGAATATAATCTCTTGTTAAATGGAGGTTTTGCGTCATTATTCTATTATATTGGCTTTAAGATGGGAGTTACATGGTTAGATCCTAAATAATGTGAATGCCAAACCGTGTGCTGTGTCAATGCGGACCTCAGGCAGACTGTCTTTTGCGCTATAATAAAAGCTCTTACTATAAATCTTCTTCCTTTTTTCTTCTTTATAGCACGCTCATTTGGCAAGTCACCTTTATCTCCCTTTATTAAATTATCGCCGCCTCGTAGGCTACACTATGCTGAAATATGATAAGACAGATAAGGCCTGCATGTTTTATTTTAAGGTACAGGAGAGATCTTTGCGGTGTAATGAAGTGGCTTCAGGTGCGTCACTTTCTGCTGCGTAAAAAAAAGAAAAAGAAAAGAGAAAAAAAAAACGATCAGGTGCGCTTTTATTCTGGAAGTGTTTTTTAGTTTAAAAGAGGGAAAAAGCAGCGTGTCCGGGTGTGTCGAGGTGCTTGGGTCAAAGTAGGATTTTGTTTTAACCTTGTTGAAGGACAGCTGTATTTACTGACGTATGTAAATGAATATAGGGGAGGTCCTTGGGCAAAAAACACACACTGAGTCAGTTTCACATTGCAGCTCCGGAGTTCCTGCGTGGAAGGAAAAACGAGACGTGGCGAAATCTGGTGAATATCTGCAGCCGTGTAGCTGTAATTTGTGGGATTTGTGAATCACTCTGGTGTAGTCTTGGGAAGTGTGTGTATGTGTGTGTTGTTGTTATTTTTTTCTTCTTCCTCTTTTCGTCTAAATGGGTGATCACGCATTCGCTTTGCAGTTGCCTGGTCCCTCTAACATCATATCCTTGTCGGAGTTGTCCCAGTTCATCAGATACTACAGCAGCAGCAGCAGCAGAAACAGCAGCTGCCCGGCGAGTCCGGTGTATGATCTGCCGAATTACAACAACAATAATAACTCCTCGTCTCTGTTTCCCCCCGTTTCAGCTCAGCAAACCATGCAGGATGATTTACTGATGGACAAAAACAAAGCCCAGCCTCACCATCAGCAAGATCCGACGCAAGTAGACCCTCCTCCCTCCACCCCGACCCCGTCATCGGAGCCCACTTCTTCTTCATCGGAGTCGGAGAGCCCGTCGACCGGGAGCAACCAAGCGGCTTCAGCGCTGAACATCAGCAGCAAGGACAAAGTGCCGATGGAGTCGCCGATCCTGCCCGGGTTAAGCTTCCACCACCAGCCGCAGGACCAGACCGGCGGCCCCCTTTCCTCCCCTTCCTCTTCTTTCGGGAGCACTTGGTCCACTGGAACCACGAACGCAGTGGACGATAGCTTTTTCCAAGGAATACCCTCCGTGAACGGAACGATGCTTTTCCAGAACTTCCCTCACCACGTCAACACGGTCTTCGGGGGTAATTTCTCCCCTCAGATCGGTTTGGCTCCTCAGTCTCAACAGCATCAACAGCAAACCCAGCAACAGCAACAACAGCAGCAGCAACAGCAGCAGCAACAGCAGCAACAACAGCAGCAGCAGCAGCAGCAACAACCCCAGCAGAGGAGATCCCCTGTCAGCCCCAGTCAAGGCCCTTTCCCCCAGAGAAACGCTTATCAAACCATCATGAATAACAGCAAGGGATCGTCTTCTGCTTCATCGTCCGCTTGGAATAATCACCAAAACGCCGCTTGGAGCACAGCGTCCAACCCCTGGAGCGGGCTGCAGGCAGGCAGGGACCCGCGCAAAGCGGTGGGCGTCGGTGTAGGGGTCGGGGTAGGAGTCGGTGTCGGGGTACCTTCACCTTTAAACCCCATCTCCCCTATGAAAAAACCCTACACCAGTAATGTTATAGCACCTCCTAAATTCCCAAGACCTGGTCCCCTCACTCCCAAACCCTGGATGGAGGACAGCGCCTTCAGGACTGACAACAGCAACAACATACTGCCTTTCCAGGTAAATACATTCCCAGTCAGAGCAGGCCTGGGCCTAGCTGTGAAGCTATTGCTTTTTAGACTGTCTTTAAAAATGCTGATCACCTTGACGTGTCATCACTTTTATCCTAATGATCGACCTCTCACAATATGCCATTTTATTCTCGATCTGATCTGTATGACTATTCAATGAAAATCAACAGTGTCTGAGATAAAAAAAAAATATACAAAGTAGGCTAGCTTAGGATAAGGATAAGGTCACCCTGAACTCATCAGGACTACGGATTCATTATGGCTCCATACTAGCAATATTACAGTGATTAATTTGTGCCATATTCAATGTGCAGTTTATCGCGGTGCGGCATACAGGATCATACGCAATGCCAATATTTTTTGCAGACTTTTACTGCCTTTTTTAACACAGCCAGAGAGCTTATAGTACGTAACCACAGCCGTAGATTACATATTGAATTGATTCGGATAATTCAGCATTAAAGAGCTGTTATGTGCGCGATATACGGAAGCAGTGACTTATTTCTTTGCTGATTTGACGAATGATCATGAGGTTTTGCCGGTAGCTGTCTGCACATATACACGGCTCGCATGCCGGTAGATTGTGTTGTGGAGGTGAAATAGCCTCAAACAAACTAGACAGTGAGTCCTTGAAGCATTCATTATCGACCCTGGCTCGTTTTTTCTTTGACGAATTGATATTCGGTCCGGGAAAGAGTCGCTCTCGCACTTAAATGGTTAAATTTCTCCTGCCAACTCACGCTCCGTGGGATTTAAAGGACACATGACGCATTCAGGTGCTCCCCTTAACCGTCCAAATTCAGCATGACACGACGTGTGCAGTGCAAGTACCATTACCAGTTCGCACCAAGTCATCACGACGGATTTATTCTTTTCAGTGATATGTGTTATTAAACTCTTAACTGTGAATTATCAGATCGAAATGATCTGCAATAAAGTAGGGCATGAAATAAGAAGCTGCACTGGAGGGGGTAGACTCATGAATTTGTCATTTAGCTCTTACACCTGTACAGAACACATACTAATGTGAAGACTAAGACTGGGCATTGAAGGTTACACTCAGGCTTTTTATTAAATAACATAGACCTGTTACAATAATAGTATAATAATAGTCTAAAAATAAAATAAACAATACAAATACCAATAATATTTATAATTATATTATTAGTATTATGATCAATAATTATGTGTCGGTGCACCCACACATTACAACACGGTGCTCTTGCTCCATTTCTTTCCAATCTCGCGGGGAAATCTTCATTATTTAGTCATTATTTTGTAAATCGCCGGTAGCTCGCCTCTTAATTCCAAGATTTCCGACAGTATACGAAGGCATCATTCGTTCCCGCATGTGATTGGCTAATGACGGGATCGTGGGCAGCGTTTGAACCCGGGATGGAAACGGATCGCAGATCCGACCCGGTAGGTACAGGGATGGTTTTTTCTTTATATTACCGAAATGACAAGCAAATGTTAAGCTTTTATTGCGATTTGCAAGCAAAATATAAGTGCTGATGTAGATATGTGTCTGTCTGTGTTGTGAGGACGAGTGAAAGATACATTTATTCGCGATCACAGCATGCTAAATGACCCGTTAGCTTCAGTTAACTGTTGTTCGTGTGCTAAAAAGGGACAGGGGCAGCTGACATGCTAAGTAGCATTAGCACTATTTATCTCTAAACAGCAACAACAACAACAATATTTTTGTCAATAACTTCATATCACCACGTTTGTGTTAAGCATTTAAGAAACATGAAACAGAAGAGTAGCTATTAAATTAAGATGAAACCTTATTTTTATGTTATCCCTGTTAAATTCACAAATTATATATGTGCTGTATGTGTGTGTTTGTGCGCGCGCGCGTGCGCGTGCTTGTGTGCGCATCAGTTTCACAAGGATCATCTGTTTCACCAGCACTTCAGTGGACAACGTTTGTTTAACATGCATTTCAGCAGACAGTCTTTCCCTGACTGACATGTCTGGTTCCTGGAGTAGACTTGCGTGGACAGTCCTGATACTGTATGGCTTCTTCACATGCATGAGTCATGTGTTTTACCCATGTTTAGCTGTACTGACTGACAAACAAGCCAACATTTAAAAAAAAAAAAAAAAAAAAAAAAAGGCTCAAGGGATCCTCCCCTTCCTTAAGTCTGTGGCTTACTTAAAAAGGAGCACTTGTTCACCTGATCGAAGCGAGGACGGAGAGCAAAGGCAAAATGTTAACCTGTTACTGCAGAGAGGACGGCGTGTGCAGACGAAACACAGCCCGATGCAGGGTGAAATTCCAACCGGCCTGAAACGTATATAGCCTTTTGAGGAGATAATGATTGCAAGTGTGTCAGTCAAGCCTCCCTGGGCTTTGTTACTCGGTTTCCTCTGCCCAGAGCTGTTATCTGGGTTTTCTTGACTTGGGACAGCTTATGTATCCAGTTAGAGCCAAGAGATGAGGTCAAGAGGTGATGGGTCACGCCTGCGTGGAGTGTCTATTTACTGAAGTGAAACTCAAGTGTATAACAGACATGCAGTGCAGCAGTCACCTGCTTGCAGGTTGTCAAGTTTTTCCAGATGAAACAAAAGGGTTTAAGTGACATAATACAATAGTTAACTTTTAGATGGGGAAAGAAATAGTTGGTTTAAGAAACACAATTAGCATTAATCCTGATAATCTAATATTTGTCAACTATTTGACCTCTTTAATTTAAACATTTCCTCGGCTTCATGTGATCGGAAATCAAACATCTGATGACAATAAGGAACTTTGGTTTCAAATTAAATATTATTTTACAGTGTTATTTTCAAAATAGGCTTGTTGTCATGTTAGGTTGGAGGTTTCTCAGTACTGCTATGAAACAGAAAGTGTTGACAACTTGTTGCCTCCATGGCAGTTAGTCCAATAGCAACAGAGGTATTTCAAGCATGTACCTCCTTCCCAGAATGGAATTAGATACCTTTTATTGCCATTTAACATTAATTAATCAAGGAGCAATACACTTTAAATGAGCCATTCCAGGGATATTAGTGTTATCCGTGAAAGACAAGAATGGTCAAATTCAGTACAAACCAGTTACACAGACTTTTACTTTACGTAAAAATGTATGATCCTACTGCTCCAGTTAGTCCTAAAAATATTTTAGAAATTGTCTTCAAATGTCTAACCTTGTTAAAAACCGACCAGAAGCACCAAACGTTGTTTACAGCGATATTTGACAAAGTAAAGCAGCAAATCCTCTCATTTCAGAGGCTGAAATGATTTTTCTGTCTGTGGACTAATTAGGTGAACTTTTTAGCTTTAGGAAAAAATTCTCAAGGGTCAATTCAAACTAACATCATTTACCAAGCGACGTCATTAGGAGTGTTATCTCAGGCTTTAGGAAGTCAGACCCACAGAGCACGTCACAAAGTGATTTCCACATCCTGAGTAATTCTCAGTAATCTGACATTTATGTCTGAATTCAAGTGTTTTTGTGAGACATATATAAAATTCACAGTTTTGTTTTAGTAGCTTAAACAATTCCCTATGTCTGTGAGCGACAGAACAACATATATGAGGCCGAGAGGGCTTATTTATTTATTTATTTTGAGAAAGGGTTCATGATACCAGCTCTAGCTCACACTCAGCCGTTTAACAACTACACCCATAATTAGAGAAGGTTTATCACCAGGATGCAAGGTCATGGTGCCACATGTCAACTGGCTTGTTTACTGAAGTGAAACCTAAAGGCAAGTCGCTGAGCTGAGCAGCAGACAGGGTCCAAACATACACACACACACACACACACACTGGGACCACAATCTCATGTGGACAGCTGGGGAAAGGTGTACTTGTTGTCATTCTCCAGATATTCCTCAAATGCGGCAGATTAAACCTGAGAGTGAAAACGTCGAGTCCCCCGTTGCTTCGATATGTGCTCGTACTCGCCTGCTCCTGGCTGCCGCTTAAAGGCCAAGGAATGCGCGGAATGCAACTTAACATGTCAGCGTGAGGCTTAAGACACAAAGTCACATGAGCTTCTCAGGGAGATGCTCTGATTGGAAATGATGGTTGTGTTTTGCACTTGTTGTGTGTGATCCTCCGTTATCATTATCGCTGCGTATCAGATCAAGCAATTTGAGGTCGGTAGACAGACTGATGGATTGTGTCTCACAGTCGAATGCTGCCAGACGTTCATGCAAATCAGGAGGAGCCTCGACAGGTTCGAGGATGTAACCAGTGTGATTTACATTGAGAAACTTTTTATGGCACAGCTTGTTTTCCACCTACATTTGTCTCTGTTTTTTTTTCTTTACCTCCTTCTATCTTTAGCTTTTTGGTAACCCAGATTTATACTTGTATGTATTTAAATAGCCTTTGTAATATAGGTCAGCACTGAAAGGCAGAGCCAGCTGTCAGAGGTGCACGGGGAGCGAGGGGGGTGGGGTGTGTTAGTTCATGCTCATTGTCAACGTTCATGTTCGCATTAATCAATAAATCGCTCAATTAAATGGGAAATGATCAAAAGCACCAGCAACTTTTATTCTTGCATTAACTAAATCATTGTTTACGTCATTACTTTTCCACTTTTTCAAACATGAGACGAGTTGTTGTTAAGAAATCAGTCACTTAAATGCAATCGTGATTAAGCGATAATGAAAGTAATTGTTCGTCTCCTGTTGGAACAGGCTGTCGAGTTCCTCAAGGGCACAACTCTAATGATACATATATCCCAAGGTTATACATTTTGGATGATAATTCGTGGGAATGTAGTATTTTTTTCCTGTTGATTGATTGTGTGTCAGTGGAGATGCACATTGATCTTTAACAACTTTTTTTTTTTTTTCCGTTTATTGAAGGAAAAAAAACAATAAATGCTGAAATGATAGATGTACCTTCTCTCTGTCTCTGAACCAGGTAGGTCTTAGTAACAGACTTTATTCATTAAAAACAGCTACTCAGCCATATGCTGACCGCTTAGTCTGTTTCTTATCATCTTAAATGCTACTTCTATATCTTGTTTATGGATCATGAGGAAAGATGAGCTCCAGGGAAGTCCAGAAAAGGTCAACTTGAACCTGTGCTACAGACTGGAAACTTATGCGATATGTTAAAACAGTCAAGTCTGTTTGGGACTTTTGTATCTGCTATCTCTTTAGGTCATCTGACTACAGCGAGCTGTCTGACCTGCCCCCTCCACCTCCAACCCTCTCGCTGTGATCATCCACATGTGTCAGAGAGGAGGTGAGGGGGGGAGGAAACTAAAAGCTCAGCGTTTTAAGTGTTTATCGTTTGTACCAAGTGGGCAGATTTTTATCTACGTGGCGCTGTCGGGTCCAGAGTGGGGGGAATAACACTTTTGAATGCTCAGCCGAAAGGGCAACAATAGCTGCGGTGTGCAAACAATGTGGCCCCCGGCTCGGACGGCGGACACAGGACACAGCTGCCAAGGCTGCAGCCTCCAGCTTCAGCGAGGCGCGCTCTCAGGCCTTTACCTTTGGCACACATGTCATCCTAATAAATTCATTCACTCGCAGCGGGGCACGTTAACATTTCATCATCAGCGCGCGCTTTGACCTTGACATTTTTGATGTAGTATTGACCGTCCAGTCCTAGATTAGTCCTGGACAGATCTGCATCAGAGGATCGGGGAAATTAGTTTGGAGAAATTTTTTCTCAAACGTGGGGGTGAAATATTTACAGATCGACAGCGTTACAAGTTAAATGTCTCATCACAGCCTCAGCACACAACTGACTTCAAAAACAGCTGCATCACATTTTTACTGTCTGTGGATTTTGCAAATATTACAGAATATAAATCAGAGGAATGTATGATGTATGTTTTAGTCTTTTATTTTCTTTTTTAGGGTTTTATATATTAAAAAAAATCGCTTTTATATGGTTATAGTTATTTATTGATCATCTTCATTGGGAAAAAAATCTGTCTGTACTTTAACTTTGGCGTCGTATTTCTATATTTATAATTTCATAATACCTCAGCCGCCTCTATAAATCACATATTGACCTCTGAAACTCATGGCATATTGGAAAAATGATTTAATATACTGTTGAAAGATTCCTTCATGTTGGATTTAGAGATGGAATTTATGCACTCTGCGACCAAAAACCATCCACCAAAACTTGGATTTTTCTACACTGAGCCGCAGCTGACCGGGTCTTAACGTGACACAGAGGTGACCCCGCAGCACAACACATGGATAAATACACGTGTGCACGCACCATTTAGCAGTGGAACACGGGCTGTCCGCGAGTCAGTTCACTCAGGAAAGAAGCGGCACACGGCAACAAAGTAAACTTCCCTGCCTACTTTTGTAGACAGAAAGTTTTTATTTATTTATTTATTTTTTAAAAAAAAAAAGCTGATTTCTTTTTCAAAAGCACATAGAAAAACACTCATACTGAAACATGAATAACTATAATCATGTCAAGAGGACACACTGATTATTTTCATTGCAGTTAATCATATACATTGTGACTGATCATGGATATAAATTGACTTACAGGTACGTTTCCATCTAAAGACTTGACAGTTAAGCAATTGTCTGTTACGTAACTTAATCAAGACATATGAGTCTCCTCAGGGTAGAATCCCGTCTGTTCTCTCTGTAACTTTTTGACATGAGCCTCCAACTAAGATTTTTATCTCTTTTTAATATCAGCTGTGATCACCGTCATCCCCAGGGCGTCATTCATGAGTCATTCGTTTTGTTTTAAACTTGTAACATCCAGCCTTCTTGTCCCAAATTTATATTAGTGGGGATTGGCTGAGAATGCATCTCAGCTTGTCTCTGTGTTGCGACAAATGTTAGGATTGCTCAGGTTGCTGTGTGCAAGTTGTTGCTAGTTGATCTGCCCTTGAGCAAGGGAACTAGCCAACCGCCCCAGTCGGGATTTCAACATCAAGGCTGAAATGTGCAAGATCAAGTCTGCGAGTTCTCAAAGATGAGAAAACATCACGGTGTCAGTTGTCAGATTCAGAAATCACACATAATGTGGGCTTTCATTTGATATATTTCATTTTTATTTTGTAATGTTTCACATTTCATATGTCTTAGACCCATTATTATCAGATGATAATGGAAGAAACAGACATGTAGTAGATGTTGAGTGACTCGACTTGAATCCTAACCCTCTTCCTGTTTTGCTGTGTTTCAGGACCGGAATCGGCCCTTTGATGCTTTTAGCTTGCACTCTTTGGAGAATTCCTTAATGGATATGATAAGGACTGACCATGACAAAGGTAAACCACACCCTGCCGGTGGCCCACCAATGACTATCGCTGATATTATATGGAGGAATCATTTTGCAGGTTAGGAATATTCATACGTCCACGCTTACAGTATTTGAGTTGTTTTTCTTTTTTTGTTTTTGCTTCATGGGCATTATCTCATCTTTGGGTACATTTTTTTTTTCTTTTGCTCTATTTGCCAATCTGCCAACAACCAGTCCAGTATGGATCACCATGCTCTGTTTGAAATTGAAATGAATAATTAACATAATGAGCCTTACCTGCAAAATCTCACATTATTTCTGTGTGTGTGTGTGTTTGTGTATGTTTTTGTGTGTGTGAAGCAGAAATGCAGTAATGTGCACTCTTGGTACTCGCACTTGCATTTTCTTTTGCCCTGTCCTTTTCTTTGCCTGTTGTCTTTCTGCTGATCTAGAACAAATTGATGGAGTAATCAATGTCACATTGTGCTTGTCTGTGATGTGAGTGATTGGAGTGTGTTTTATATGGTTTGCCTTTTATATCTTCCTATGTGACATGATTACTACAAACACAGAATTCAGAAGTCGTGCTCTAGAGTTTTGTGCCGTGTGCGACTGTGGGTTTAGACATGTCATGACTGAGCCATAGCCTGAAGATCAAATCAGTTGTTTTTTTTTTTCCAAGCCACCTTGACACACAGAAGTAGTTCTCCTTAACCATAAATTGTGGATACCAACTAAAATAAATCATCAGATCATGAAAATGATGCTAAGAAATCTCTCTTTCAACCCTGTCCAATGTAAGCCAGGTCTTCTAAGCCAATATTTTTGTAGCAGAGGTCACGTGTCTATTGTAAAAACTCCTGTCTCCTAGATGGGGCCCTGTCAGGTTGAGTGTAGGGTTTTCATGCTCCCCCATCCTCTCATCTCATCTTAACAATGGAAATATTGGCGGGAGGGGTATATAATGAGCAGAGCATGTCGCTTTCTCATGCTTAGAGTCTGTTTTCCCAATCGTGTGCTGAGAGAGCATTGTTAGAGCGAAGCGGTCATCCTGGCCTGGCTGAACTTCACTGGAAATGTGTTGTAATGTCCTGCAGGGCTTCCCCTTGTGATTGTTTATCAAAGCACAACAGAAACGGTGGAGATAGGAGAAAAGGCGCTAGGACAGTACGTGAATACGGGGTGTGCGTTCTTGCATCATTTTCCTTGTTTACCACTCTCGTCAAGTCGTGTCGCCATGCTGCATTAAGCCACCGTAGCGACCACAAAGCGGCTCCGCACTGCAAAGTAGCAAACCTACTCACTGTCTGAGAATGCCCCAGTGGGAGCAGGGAAACACACAGAGTGTAGCGAATGTGTTGACAAGCTAAATGTCAGTAAGAGGCCAAAATGTGACTAGTTTCCAAATATGAATGAAGCAGCAGTGTTAGGTCAGACTGTTCACACTGAATGATTTTTAATCTATAAATCTCTTGTTGGTTTGATGTCTTTATGTCTCCAGGATTCAAAATCACCATTGTCTGCTGTCTCATGATATTAATCATATGTCATGATAACAGAGCTTCGTAGAACAATATTCAAAAGGAGCTGAAATTTACACAATTTCAACAACTTTAAGTGAATTTAAATCCATTTTTAAGGACCAAGACCAGAGCATCGTATATGATCTTAATAGTCTTTTGAAATCATTTTTAATATTTCACCCTCCGTCTTGTAGTCTTTGTCACATTGTGACAGGACATTGTTTCATTTCTATGGCAGTATGTGAGATATGTATCACATTTGTACGTCATTTTATTATTGTCTTGCTGACTTCTTGCCCAGGTCTGTCTTGTAAAAGAGATTTAATCTCAGTGAGACTTTACCTGGTAGAATAAAATATATTCAGATTAGCCTTATTGCTTTCCTGGATTACCATTTGTTTTGTCCTGATTCAATCAATCTGACATTGCGTTCTTGTGACGTGATTTCCTGTATCACGGGTTTGTTTTGTTTTGTTTATGCTGTAACTAATCAGGTGTGGGAAAATATTTTGGCCCCGCTGATGTAATTTGGAGTCGACAGTGAAGCTGCGGTGGCTTTCATATGAATGCCATCCGTGTCTTTTTCAGAAGCTATTCTTGAAATGAAGCTTGGGAACTAGCTAGCTACGTCAGAAGATGTCATCCCCACTCTTAAAGTACTCTCTACTCAGCCGTGATTGGACCATCACTCCTCCAGCTGAACCTCACCTCGAACCAGACTTCAAGTAATGGCTGAGTTTGTTAGCTTGTTTTCCTCTAAACTGATGGTATGCAGGAGAAAATGTCACAGACTGAAACTGAAACTACTTGCCCTTTGAGCAGATACCAGCCCCGACAAGCTAATAATGATCTATTGTTATTTGAAAAGCCAGCCAGTGTTGCTCTAGGTCGGAGGCATCCCACTTTGAAGATACGACCCACCAGCTGAGAACCACCAGTCAAAACGAATGAACCCAGTACGCCCAGTTCTGCATCCCCAACTGAAATGAGTCCCACCCACGTCCATCCCTTCATAGACATTTCTCGCATACTTCTCATTGTGTCTAGAATAGTTGTTTTTCCTTGAGTGTTTTATGAGTCCATGTATGTGTGTGTGTTTGTGTTTTGAAAGAAGTGCTTGTAGTGTAATGTGAATTAGGTTCAGCGGGTCTTCTAAACAAATTGTGAGGTGACCCCACCCACACCCCCATCGCTCTCTGTCAAGACAACAAAGGAGGAGGTCGACCGCTTGTTTTTTTTTTTTTTTATTTTGCCTGAGCTCTTGTTTAGGGAAGAGTCGGCTCTATTCTTTTGCCGTCCCCTCCAACTTTTTAAAAGCTCTGAACCCCTGACGGAAGGGAACAGGGCCGCAGGGGACGTCTGAGCGGTCGCTATTTCTGCATCGCTTCAGACACGCCGGTCTGCATGTAGACCCCGAACTGGGTCAGCCGAGCTCACGTGTGAAGAGTTAGGAGAGTTAGGCACCGCCACCACCCTCCCACCACCACCACACCCCCTGTACTAACACAAGCATAAGAGATTCTCCCATTGGCCTGGAAAAAACACCACCAGTTTGACAACAGCCACCACCCCTTGCTGCCAGCAGTATTACCACACACATTCACACACTCAATTTTTTTTTTCCTTCAAACATTTAAATCAACTGTGACATTCCATGCAAAACACCCTCACCTCACACACTGTCTCAGGCTGTCACTCATTGTTGACTTTCCAAGACGAACTCAGTCGACATAAAACTATTTCTTAAGCATTCAGACACACATACAATCTGTCAACCATTTGAGATCCTCGTAAATGTTAATAAGTCCCCTAAATCCTCGTGGAAGCTGCGTGGATCCCACCCCACCCACATTTTCTCCCTGAACACACATACATATACACACACACACACACATATGCTCATTGCCTCAGCTGGTCTGACTCACATGATCTTGCTCATGTGTCAGTTGCAGTTTGCATTGTCTCTTTGTTTTAACAGTGCAGCTTTGACCAGACCTCATTAACTGTACCCCTGACTTTAAGCTCTAACGTAGAGCTTGTGATTGTTTTCTTCAACAGCTTCCATTTCTCTTAATTAATTAAAGGAACAGTTCCACGTTTAAGGAATTCCGCTTATGCGCTTCCTTGATGAGACTCCAATGAGGAAACGGGAATCCACAGTAAATATTAAGCTGCAGCCATTAGCTGTTTAAGCTTAGCCTAGCGTAAAGATTGTAAATGGTGAGAAAACAGCCAGTTTGGCTGGACCCACAAGCTGAACTAGAATCAGTAGAGCGCATGTCTCCACCAAGGCCAAACAGTCCTATACACGTCTGTTACATCAAGATTATTTTTCTGGATCATCATCAAACTATGCAAACAAACACATAATTCTCGACGACATAAATGCGTTAATTTTTTTTTTTTTTGTCACTTGAAAAATGCTTAAGCAAAGTGAAAATGTGTGGAAAAAATGTACAGATGCGCCTCAAAATGTAATGAATTCTTCCCTGGTATGTGGCCCACACCTCTTTACCAAGTTTGACGCAAATCGGTTCAGTATGTTCTGCAAAATGACAGGTTTTATGAGGGCGCTCGACTATTTCGTAGCCAGGTGCTAATTGTCTCCTGGCTCTAGCGTCGTATTTAGCGTTAGCTACAGACATGAGAGAGGCAACCATCCCCTTTTCTTGACGCTCATTAAAAAGAGCAAATAAATGCATATAATATGACTAAATTCAAACAACTCTTGTTGCGTTTAGTTGGTTTGCATTCGTCACTGTTTGTTAGTGAACAGTCTGTAGGAAGTATAATGCTGTAAACGTCAGTCGGAGACAGTTATAGCTGCAGGACTATAGTCGAGGGAGAGCAAACACTGCCGCTGTTTGACTTTGTGCGTTTGTTGACAGGAGCACTGGTCAGTGGATGAGAGTTGACACACAAGGGTTTTTATCAGGAGGAAACCAAGAACTGCACGCGCAGCGACCATGTGATAGGCGAGGTGCTTCTATATAATACAAATGGTATATAACCGGGTGTATAACCTGTCCTGAAACATTAGCACAAATATAGTGCAGACTTTGCTCTCTCTGTCTCGACTTAAACTTAAACATTGTGGTTTAAAGGATTCAAAGAAAGTTCAAGTTCAGAATAAAGGATATGAGATAAAGTTTGTTTAGGAAAAAGAACGAAAAAAAGGCTCCTTTCTCCATCTGAACTCAGTTCTGTTGAGAAATAGGGTCATACCATCTTAACCCGTGAATTTGACAACACTTGAGAGATAATCTCGACCGCAGTGGGATACACTGTACTTTAAACAGCTACTAATGACTATATAGAGATAAGATGACAGGTTTGTTGGCCGTTTTAAAGGTTAAAATTGCACCTTGCCTCCAATAAACTATGCTGTCAGAGTGCTATGTTTTGTTATGGTGGAAAATTCATGACTCCTGCAAGCATGACTGAGCTAATCCAGTCCAGGCAACAAAACAAGTCTGGGCTTGTTTTGTCTATTAAAATCACACTTTGCCCAGATCTCACAAGCCATGAAAGCGTTACTATCACTGCCAAGTTGTGCATCAGATTTAACTAGATTCTGGAAATCCTCTATTATTACGTGAAAGGCATTTAATCGTTTTGTGATTAGCACTTTTATGAAACATTAAATGAAAATGGGAGGTTAGCGTATTTAGTGTATTTACTTATTTACTTATTGAAACGCAATGTCGTCTAACCCTTTGTTTTTCCCCTTTTTTTTATATTGTTTTATTTGTTATGGCTTGATAACTGTAGGAACCTCGCTCTGTTGTAATTGTCCTGTCAAGGGTGGTTGGGTTCAGCTCGGGCACATATGACGTGGAGGAAGTAGGGCAAACCAAACAGACCTACCATCTCTGTAGCCGTTTAGATCTCGGATGATCTGATCAGAAGTGGGCAGCTCTTAAGAACAAACGTAAATGATCGCTCAGGCCACATTTAGAGTTTATCTTCAGCTTACGAAGCTAACGTCTACTGTTGCTGTATATAAAAAGCTCCCGCGACAGTTTAATGAACCGAAAAATATTTTTACGCTTCTCACAGTGTTTCCCATACATTGATTTATTTGTGGCAGCTCACCAGAATATCAGCATTTACCGCCACATATTGATTTTCTATATTTTGTTTTACTACTTCAAACGGGTAAAAAACTTATTTTATTGCAGAGCTGTGCATAGCACATCGATTGGCTCGGCCTCTCCTCGCCCCAACACTTTCCTCTCTCTGTCTCTCACTCTCTCTCTGAACACATTGCAGACTGAAATGATGTACGTCTCTATTTGCATGTAGATCAGGGAAGTGAAATCAAATCTCTGGAGACACAGTCTAATGAGCGGTGTCTACTTTTGATGGATTCACACAAAGTCTGAACACAGTCACAAATACCCCTCCCCCCCCCCCCTCCCCTCCTCTAGTCTTTTCAGTCATATGTTGAGTGTGTGCACAACACAAGCGCCTCAGCGGGTATTGTCATGGTTTTTTACCCCTTCCTGCTAATGTCGTGTCGGTAATTGAGGGTTTCTTTGGCAGAAGTCAGCAGGAGCGGAACTTTAAAGCACCCTGCTGCTGAGGTGGAGGTTTTTTTTTTTCATCGTGGCTAACATTTCTCTCACCTCACTGTTGGTACACTCTCCCCCTTTTAGCTTTTGCTGGAGCTTCCACTTAGAGGTGTTGTTTATTAGGAGGGGGCGGAGACTACATGGGCCAGAGGGAGAAAAAAAATGTGACCGAAGCGGTTGGGACCATCCCCTCGGTGGGAGCAGTCAAAGGTGATCGGCTGCTAGTGAACCACTTTGGAAGTTGAAGCGTGGTGCTCGTGGCCTTCATAAAAGCTTTCCACATTGACCAAAGGTCCAAAAAATGTATTTTCTTTCCCACATTCCTGCATGTTAGACTGGACCACATGGTGTTGTCCATCACAATGGCCACGATACCTGTGAAATGATAATAAACTGTCCTCTCACATTTTCAGCAACAGATACTATGAGGCTATCCAGCCAAAAAAAAAAAAGCGACTCAGAAACCAGTATTTTTTTATTAATATTACTCACCTAGCTTTTAGCAATAGCAGTTGATGAAATATATAAACGATTTTAACCCATGTGGAAATCAAAATCAGCCCACTTGTGGTGCCACATCTCTAACCACTGGCCAGCGGCTATGTCCAGTAATCTGTCTCCTACTTTTTATTCCATTTGTACACCCGGTCATAGTGAGGTCACTATCCAGCCGGCACATCGTCAGTCGATTGAAGGGGGTGGGTGAGGGGAAGGTGCCGTTGGATCCACGCCAATGGAGGGCGATGGCGTGTCTCTGCTGAGCAGCCGCACCGCTGCACAACCATCACGGGGAAGAGGTTGAGAATAGCTCAAGCTCTCAGTGAGGAAATGTCACCAGATCAGCAGCAGCAGCAGCAGTGACTCAAGGGCCCCTCAGGCCCTGATACTCAAACTCTTGGGGGAAGCAGATGGCACATGCCCAGAGCTATTTTAAGGCTTCAGAAGGGCAACTGTCCCCCTCTGTCAACCAAAATGACTAATGGAGATGAAAAGCCAAGTGCAGACCACAGTGTTTGTTGCGACTTTTGCCCTCCTATCAGCAAAGTCACAGCTTCGATTGTGAACGTGTTGAGTGGATTTGTACTTTGTCGTCTTTTTTTTTTTCTCTACTCAACCGAGGGCAGAGGGACTAGGTCAAAGTTCATAATCTGCTTTAGAGGTGGGAGGGATTTTCTCTGTCAAGGACGCTTCAGCCAGTAGGATGTTTGGACTTAAACTCCCTAATGAAGTTAGTGGACTAATAAGTAGACCACCCACATGTTTACCAATACATTTCAGTGTATCTGTCCCCATGGATCTGTTGAACTTGGAGCAACGCCTGGCACGACTATCGGGAGAACTTTCAATAGAGAGAATGTAACTGGATTTTCCTCTTTTTTTTTGGTGCATCCAATCTTCACACAACAAAATGACCTTTAGATAATGGTAGATAATTAGGAGAATGTGTCACCAGGCTGTTTACAGTATCCTTACGTCCCACAATCCACCTGTACATCCTGTATATTTAAATGTCTGGGCATGCCGGTCTCCTTTTTGCCCCTGAGCCATATTGTTGTCTAGATTCTGATTGGCTGAGAGCAGTGTGGATATCCGCATCTGTGTCGTGTCCTCCCCCATAAAAAACAAAACAAAACTGCCTCTTTGGATGTTTGACCAGGTCTAACTGTTGTTTCCATTTTTGTTTTGTGAGACAGGAAGAGGCCTCATGTCATTGTCTCCCCCCTTTGCACACTATCTTTCTCCCCGTGGCCAAATTTTGTAACTTTTGATGTGTCATCGGCGTTTGCGCCATTACAGCTTGCAAAATGCCGGCGGTTGCTCTCTCTCTCAAAGTCCATGTTGCATATGAGGAAACCTGCTGTAAGCGAGCAGTACGGAAAGATATCAATCGCATTTGTCCTCATTAAACTTCACCCCAACGACCACCCAAGCGTTAACACTGAGCTGATTTGGAAAGGCGGCCTCACAAAGCCTTTATTTACCAAATACCGATGTGTAAAATATATCCAAGTGAAAATATTGCTTCACACTCTAGCTTTAATGACTCCAGGTAGGTTCTGTGTGGGGAGTAAAAAAAGCAGGTGTAGGTGTGTTTTGACAGAGAAACCTAATTTTATGTGGTTAGGGATAAAGGGTGTGCCTCTGTGGCTGCCACTGCAAACGATGTTGACAGTGTGAAGCGACGACATTTTGCCCTTAATGAGTCTGGATATTTTCTGCCTCAGCACCAGTGAGTGTTTCTCGTTGTCAACCTATACAAATAGGGACGATAGGAGACAGAGATAAGCAGAAAGACGTCTATTTAGATGTCCCACGCCACCCGTCTCACAATGCCAGCACTGACAGACGGGCCCTTGTAACATGGACACAATGTCACCATAGCAGAATGCACGCTCTGTTGAATTCCAAGCCTTTGTTTGTGTGTTTGCATGCGCGTGTGTGTGTATTAATGTGACAACAAAAGATTGTGTGTTTCCGCCTCATTATTCACATCTGTAATAATGTGTGTTTGTTTTTTCTCCCACTGTATCATGTCGAGTAAATCTGCTGTTTATTCATGTCATGTTAAACATCTCATGGCTGGCGTTTTCTCATCGCCGACAGTAGAATGGAAGATTAAATGACTGTCTGTCAACAGGCTGGCTTTTATCAGCAATTACCACATTTTCCTTTTGTAAAATCCTTTCTCTTTCTTTTTTTTTCTTCCTCCAACAGGACGTATGGGCCTCAACTTTCATCATCCCGGAGCAGACCACATAATGCCATTGAATAGTAAGTCACATTTTCACCAGCAGTACCCATCGTCTTACGGGAATTCATCAAAATTGTTTCCGTTTTTTTGTTTTAACTGAAAATGTGTCGTCGCTGCTTTTTTAGCAAAACAGCAAAAGCCCAGTTTCCTCCGTGGAAATATTCGGGCTATAGAAACCACTAAAGGCAGAGGATGTCTAACATTTACTAGAAAAAAAAAAAAACAAAAAAACATTCTCAGTGAAGCAGTTTCCTACTGTCATATCGCAGCTTCTTCTTCATTTTGTTCTTTTCATCATTTGTTTCCTCAGAGAACGTGTCTCAGATTGATGTTAAACGCTTGTGTCATGGGATTACGCTCAGGCAAGCACAGATCTGCCCAGATCTTCAGGTCTGTCAGAACTGGCTCGCACTGTTGAAGCGTGTGATGTGTGCAGACAGGGAAGCTTCAGTTTTGGACTTTTAAGCGTTTCTTTACTCGCTGGTTTCTCCTTCATTTCGTCCCATTAGCTCTGAGGCTTCGCGCTGTAAGAAAATTTGTAAGATCTCTTTCTCACGACGTGTTGGTGTTAGAAGTTGAAGTGAAGAAGAAAGAAGAAAGCCTAGTTCGCATTAAGCAGAGGTCCTCTATCCTGATTTATTTGTGTTGTTCGGCTGACAGCTTTGAAGCCGAGCTGAGCAGGAGACACGAAACTCATTGTTGCCCAGAGGAATCACCCAGTTTCCTTTAAAACATTTTCTCCCTCTGAGACACTGCACAATTTGAAGTCGGTGCTTATTCTTAACCCTCACTTTTCTCCTTTCCTCCTCTCCCTCACGGTGTGTGATCTCTCTCTCTCTCTCTCTCTCTCTCTCACCGAGGCATCTGACGGTTTCCCAGCGAAACGTTTTCTTCATTTTGCCCCCGGTTGCTAGGTGACTTTGTTTCTGCCGGGGCCAGACGGTGAGAGCGCAAAGCTGCAGAGAGAGAGAGTGTCCAGGGTTTTTTTTTTTTTTTTTTTTTTTTTTTTGGATTGAGAGCAAAATCTTTTTAATGAAAACATAGCAAGGGAGAAGAGGCTCAGAGACAATGTCTTCCCTCAGAGAAGCCAGAGGGCCAAGTCGCACAAAGGCGCTCTCACCATGCAAAGGCCCATATTGGTTTTAGAGGCGATGAGTCTGCTTTGTGACTGATGAGTTTAGAGGAGCAGGAGGATCTGTTTAGAAGTGCGTTACCCCTCCTGCTGTTTGCTGGAATTTGCACCGTTTTTAAACTGCATCTCGTCTCCTCCGTGGTTTTTGTATTCGCAGCGCAGCGTGATTCCAATTGAGGTTGTTTGTGAGAACATTTCAGAGATTAAGGAAACACTCAAACCCAATCCTGAAGAAAGATGTGGTGCTGTTGCATGTAGAAGTTGAGCTACGTCGAGGGCGTAGGGTTAACTTTGTGATTTTTCTTGAGCTCTCAGGGCCTCAACAGATAGAAGTTTCTTAGGTCATCAAATATGGACATTTTGTCACGCGATTCGCTTGAAAGCTATCGAAAAACACACTAAATACTTGATTTATAAGAAATAATGTCACAGTTTTTACCTAAATCCACTAGCTATTGTTTGAACCTCCTGGTCTTTCACAGTGGATCGCAGGTTATAGCACTTTCGTTGTCTCATGGTGACAATCAAGTCATGTGATTACAGGAAGCTGTATGAAAATGACCTCATAAAGCTACTAAGTCAACTTCATTATGACAGAAACATCTTACTGGCTTTTACAGACCTTAGAATGAAGGTTCGTCAGGTGACGTGATAACAGGCGATATGTGGGAGCAGACTGAGGAAAAACACTAGAATGTGGATTAACTGTAAGAAATTTGACTCAAGTCCATTTACTAGCCTTTTCCAGAGCTTTCAGTCATATCTCACTGTC
This sequence comes from Polydactylus sextarius, assembly GCA_016801845.1. Lineage (NCBI taxonomy): Eukaryota > Metazoa > Chordata > Actinopteri > Polynemidae > Polydactylus > Polydactylus sextarius. The sequence continues at coordinate 4,028,551 of CM028911.1, read as the reverse complement.
GTCGTCAGCTGGTGGACTTTGCTCAATTGTCACTGAGATAACAAAGTTGTCATTCCTTCAGTTAAGTTTTATAGAGATCGTTTAGCTTTTTGACAAAAACATCAGCACTCACGGTTCATTGATAAGCTTGGCTGGAGCTTTTGATTATCACATGGCCCAAGGTCATGTGATAACAGGTGAACAGATCATTAAATATGGATGAAAAGTCTAGAAAAAGATGGTGAGTGGACCTTGAGTTGATTTCTTTTTGTTCTTTTTTTTTTTTTTTTTTTTTTTTTGTCTAAATGAACCACATCGACCACGTTGTTCATAGATGAAACAAGTCACAGTAACCTGAGCATGAATAAATAAATAAAAATCAAGGCAGAGATAACTGGAGTCGGGACATGTGACCAGTTGATTAGATAGAAGTGATCACAGTGTTGTACTTTTGCCTCGCCATAGATGTGGATCACTGCGGCGCTGACATTACAGGCTGCTCACCACTGTCCCCCCACCCTCCTCCTCCTCCTCCTCCTCCTCCTCCTCTTCTTCTCCGCATTCTCTCCTCCCTATTTCAGCGGCCCCGAAGCTGTCAGCCACCTCCGTTCCTCTCTCCTTATCCTGTGGGAAGTTTCCATTCGCACCTGGCCTGCCTTAGCCAACATGAAGAGCAACTTTTAATATTTGACCAAGGCCATGATAATGACTAACCCGCTCCACCTTCGGTCCTGCGTCGACTCTGCTTTTATGGCCTCATTTGCGAATATTCACAGAAGATTAGCACGAACGTGAGACATTGCAGGTTCATTAAACCGAGATTACAATCTCGGGCCATTTCCATGGCTGAACCTCGCCTATCACCCCCATCTCTCCTCCTCCTCCTCCCTCCCTCCCTCCCTCCCTCCCTCCCTCCCTCCCTCCCTCCCTCTCTCCCTCCCGTCCTGCAGCATCTGCATGTGTCTGTTGCCAGGGCAGGTGCAGCAGGTTTACTGTGGGGTGGTGCCAGGCTGTAATAATCACCCTCCTCCAGTTTGCCGGAGCTTAGGTGTGGCCATCTGTGGTTTCACTGTTGCCTTAGAGATGTTCCTGGTTTTGGTTTATTTCCACAAAACCCATGTCTATGTATCTCTTTCCTATCCCTTGTTCTTGCCCCAACCCTCTGTCTCTCCTTGTGTCTCCCTCCCTCCCTTCCTCCCTCCCTCACCCCCACTATGCTGACAAGCAGCCCGGAGCTATGGCCGCAGAAGAGGTAACGTGTGGCATTTTCTCTGGGGTTCTGCATTGCCATGCCAGCCGTCTCTCTTTCTCTCTCTCTTTTGCTCTCTCTTTCTCTCTGAGGGAAGGTTGGGGGCATCTTAGTGTGGTGTCACTATCTGCTTTTTTCATCTGTGCTGTGATTGAATGAAGTCATATTAATTTTGACACTGTTTTCCATGTTGCGCATTTAATCAAAAAAAAAAAGGGGGTGAGGGGGGTTCAACAAATCTGCCAAAATGAATCTTGTTTTGCTTGATGGTGAGAGGAAAAAAAACAAAACAAAACAATTTGCCAATTTTCTTTTCTCTCCATTCTGAGTCAGTGTTCAACCTGTGATAGTTACATGATATTTATTACATCTCCCTCGTACAAAGAAAAGCGACAGCAGCCACCAGAATCGAACTCTTCAACCTCTTTCAAACGTTTGGCTGAAGTGTTTCTAAATTGAACTTGGAGGGTTTTTTATGAAGGAGTGCGCTGACTCAGAAGTGATTCATCATCTGGATGGCAAAGATGGGTGCTTTCGACATGGCTCATCTCTGATTTGATGTGCTTCTAAACTAATTCCCGTCTTCCCTTCAAGCAAGGAGGAAGGCCGCTGCGTGACATTTGCAAGGTCACGGCAATATTGTGCCGGGGTCGTATTCTTTTAATTGTTGTCTGAATCAAATGGCTTTTTCGGTGAAGGGTGTTTATGAGGCTCCGACATGAACACATGCAACAACAGGAGGAGGAGGAGGCAACAGAAAGCGCAGGTTTTCTTTACCGTGAAAATTCAATTTCTTAGCACATTTATCAAAATGTCAAACATAAACCTAAAGAAATAGAGATAAATGTGCCCGTGCTGCTTGGAACTCACATTTCCCATTTGGATGAACGCGACCAGAATCAGTAAATACACAAAAAATCCTGCAAAGATGTTGTTTCACCCAGTGGGAAACGCAGTTTACTGAGCAGAAAATAACATAACCATTTTTCATTACTGGTTTATCAACTGTCCCTCCATTGTCATCATGTGCTGCAGCTCAGCATGTTGCTTACGGGTCAGGAAACTTGTTAATGTTGTGACGATAAGAAGAAGAAGAAGGACACATAGAAACTTAAACAGAAAAAGAAATCTAAAAATGCACGTTGTCTCTATTTGCTTGATTGGAGCTGCACTCTGTTATTTTAAATTGAAACAACATTTCCACAAGTAATTTCACAACTAAACTAAGTAACTTCTACTTTCATTACAGATATTTATTCATTGGCTTCGTTACTAAACATTTCACCCAAATGTGACTGTTGTGTGAACATTATCTTCTAAAATCATGGGCAAATCATCAACACTGTCCTCTGTTTTGGGGGTGGCTTTCTTCAAATATTTCATAGCTTGGGAAATGTTGCATTAATACATTTAAATTGACATTAAATCACCACACTTAATTTATTGTTCTGTTATTAATGATCTTATTGAGATTTCTTGGTATAATCTGGTTGGATTTGGGATCTAAATAAAAATAAGAGATGGAGTAGAGGTTTTAGGAGTTCGACAGAGAATCATCATGTCTTTACATTGTGGAAAACTGAGTCACAGATTTGTGAGTGTAACCTCACAATCGGAGCTCATTCTGCTACTATAATAGTTTCCAGATGTGATTAATTCACTCCGTCTCACACCCTCCCTCCCTCTTCACTTCACACTCTTACACCTCTCTGTCCTCCCTTTCCTCCCCCCTCCTCATCTCTCTTCCCTGGTGTCCTTCTTTTCTTCTTTTTTTTTTTTTTTCCTCCCAGGTCGTTCCTGCCTTTTTCCCTTCGAAGACGGTTTCCTCGACGACGGCCATGGCGACCCCTCCTTGACCCCGGGCCTGAACTCACCGACCCGCTGTCAGAACGGAGAGAGGATGGAGCGCTACTCCAGGAAGGTCTTCGTCGGAGGCCTTCCCCCCGACATAGACGAAGGTAAACAAAAAAAGGATTTAAACACGAAGTGAGGTTTTTAATCAGTAGTCCCCTGCACCGTCCTGCTGCAGATTTCGATGAAACATACTGTACAGTACACGCGCAGCTGGAAACCTCTCAGTACAACAGTCTTTGGCTGTCTGCCATTAGCAGTTACACTGAAGTATTTGAGGATGGCTTAAGGGCACCTTGACACTCCTTGTTAAGCATAATAAATTTACACGCCTTGGTGTGTAGTTTTGTTGAAAAGCCTGACTTTTCACAATAGATCCCCAAACAGAGAACAAATATGAATGTCAAATTTGTTTGAATTTCCAATTTGGAGGAGTTAGTTCAACGTTACGGAAAATATGCTTATTTGCTTTTTTGCTGAGAGTTAGCCGGGTGTAACCAAACGTTGAGCAAAGCCAAGAAATAGTCTTGACACATCGCTCCCACTAAAGCCGCAACATGTTTTTTTTTTTTTTGGATTAAAACAAGATTGAATTTGGTTGCTGTCAAACAGAGCTGGGCTAGCTGCCTTCCCATTTCTATCATCTGTGCTAAGCTAACCATAGATTTAAATGAACCACACAGGCATCATAAACGCATTAAATTCACAGCAAAAAAAGCAAATAAGTCTGTTTTTGAAAATGTTAAAATCTTATTTTGAGGACACCTGGACAGTCTTTGTTCAAAAGGAAGAAACTAGAGTTTTGACTAGAAACCACATTTCTGGCAATTTATCACAGTAAAAAAACTAAAGCCAAATATTCACAGCTGCTTTTTACGTGTACAGTATGTTTCACAGAAATGTCAATAAAACCAAAAATATATTTTTTTGAAAATCCTTCAAATCTGTAGATTATGGAGTCCGTCGTAACGCTTTTGTCCAAATCTGAGACCACTTATTTTATAGGCCTGTAATTGTTTCCATAAGCTCTGCGGCATGTCAGAGAGTTTAACGTTAATATGGATGTTTACTTTCACATGCGTCCGAGCTGTTTTACAAGCACATGCACCACTGAGTGGATGCACAATACGTGCCCTCAGTCGGTTGAAAAATTCATGAGTTTCCACAGCACGAGTCGGCCCGGTACAGACTGGATGTGCCCGGCTTGTGTTCCTGTTTAATGCAAGGGTGGGGTGTGGGGTGGGGGGTGGAGGGGTTGCTGCTGCAGCAGGAACACAGCAAAAAATAGAAACGGTGCCTGCCTCAGCACCGACTGCAGATCTGCACTGAGTCCTTCGCGTGCATATTGCATGAACAGACATAGAGGTTATCTTCTCTTATCATGTCATGAACTGAACATTTAAGTCTATTTTTTTTCTTTTCTCCCTCTGTTTTATTCATGTTATAACAGATGAAATCACCAACAGTTTCCGTCGCTACGGGCACCTGGTGGTAGACTGGCCCCACAAAGCTGAGAGCAAATCCTACTTCCCACCTAAAGGTAATGACACTTTCTCAGAGCATCATCTGTGTTTTTCCCCCATTAGATCAAAGTCTACACTAATAAATATCACCTCGGGTGCGTCGCCATCTTAGAGGTTTTATAAAGAATCGTATTACCCATAATTCGTAGCTCACGCTGAGTAGGGACGGAGGCGTCTGTTTATTTGAGCTACCCCCTGTCGCCACCTCGCAGAAGGACACATGCGGCGTGGAACGACTCCATAACAAGCCGCCGGGAGTTTTGACCCAGAAAGTGTTTGCTTGAATGGGTACCTGAGGAGCGTGAAAGTTATCCACTTTTCCATTCAGCTTCCTTGATTGTTAGTTTTGGGCAGGTGATGATGTGAGCACCACCGCCTCTTCTTCTTCTTCTTCAAAAAAAAGCTCCTCCATCACATCCTCGCCAGCTCAAGAGCTGCCGTGTGTCATATTAGGGAAGCTATTAAAGACGCTCTGGAAATAACTGACATTCCATAGGCAGATGGTAATACACTGCATCTGGACGACCTGCGAAAATCTCTGCCAGTTTTTCCCCCACTCACTCTCTTTTTTTTTTTTTTTTTAGCTCGAGAGGATTATTTTGAATAGGGCTCGGCTCTACTAATATCCAAAGCCAGGAGAAAAAATGCAGCATCCTTTTAGGGGAATGAATGAGCTTACGGCGGCCATGTAAGGGGAGGAGACGTGGGACTGATGATTTGTGTAGAATTCATCTCTCACTCTAATGTGAACCCCCGCCCCACCCCCTCGCTCTAAAACTCCAAGGGAAACTGTTAAATTATCCTGTTTGTATCACTCTCTCCATATTAACTGGCAAGCGAACTTGCCTGGTGACAAAGTTCTTAGCACTAATAGCTTAAGGGTTGAGAGCAAGTGCACATCTGTGTGTGTGTGAGTGGCAGTGTGTTCACCCCGATGCGTGGATTTACAATTTACAGATGTGGGATTCACATCAAGAGGTCAGCGGCCTCTTTCTCATGTTAAACGCCCTTCCAAGCTTGACCGAATGGAAGATAGCTGTCACTTTCCGTCCCTGCTTCACTTTTAACTGCTGGCAGTTATGGACGGTTATGAAAGTGTTTTGGTTTAGGGATGACTCATATCGTGGCTCGGTCTGACTTCAGGGACAGGGTAAGACTCATTCGGTGCTTGGAGACGACTGGCAGTGCAGAGAGGAAGTGGGAACCAGCTCTTTTTTCTCTCTCTCTCTCTCTTTTTACACCACTCAATTTATAGCCAATTCAGGTGCTATTATTTTACTGGTGTATTATTACAAGGCGGGTTAGTGATGTTTTCTGAATGTATTGTAGAGGAACTGTTTTAGTTATGTGTGTATTCATTAGGAGAATAATGGATTGTCTTTTAATGTCGTTCATTGTTGTTTAGTTCCATATATTCTCTCGTTCTTCCTCAGCAAGATTTATTGTTAAATGAAACGAAACGGTTTCTTCAAATAGTCTTATTTATAGCATAAATTTTTGCTCATTCCGCGTGTGAATAGTTGCGGCTATAATGTCGGATAAACAAGACGTTTTATTTTCTTACGCTTGCCATGAATTTGTCAATTACTTATTACACATCTAACAGTCAACTAACTGTCAGAAACATATTGGTTCCATTTGCGTGTGAAGGTAAACACGAGTGTTTTAATTCAGTGGTTTGTTTGTTCTGTAGGCTTCCATCCACACAACATAAAAACTAAAACCATCAATACAACCACTGTTGTCAGAGCCGCATGGTTTCAGTTCTGAATATGAATCCATATGCAATAAATCGGCGCAATAATGCCTTCACAGTCAATCAACCTGATCGACTTATAGCAGACGTCCATTACCAGATATTTAAATGTGCACGAAGCAGCCACCTCGTCCAAGTTTGTGTGGTTTCTCTTTCTGAAGAAACACAAATTTTATAACTTATTACCACTATTACCACTTATTACCACTAAAAGACATATTACCGAGAATTTCCTCGGTAATAAAACTGATTCCTCATCCATGCAACGCATTGTGTAGAGACAATTAATACCAGCAGTTTATTTATTCTCAAAATGTAAAATAAAAAAACTTTTCTATCTCAATTTTTTGACCCTAACACCTAACAAACAATCTTACATTGAAACATCATTCAGTCCAGTTATTACAGCACAAATACCCGTCACTGTCTTCTTACACTAATATGTTCCAGTGGTTTATTGCAAATCGTTTTATAAAGACATTTCCACAGTGGAGCCGGCCATAGTGTTTGGATTTCAGCCATGTTTCAGGCTGCTGCATACAGTCAGGATGTATGTGTTCGTCAGTGAGTTCAGACATTAAAGCTGCATTGATCGATATTGCCATTTAATTATATTATACATAAGATTAATGTGGTGGATCTTTACTGATTTGGTTCATATTTCATGAAGCACCAACAAACTCCCTCTGTTCAATCGGTACCAATTAAAATAAAGATAAAAGCAGAAAGAATACCATACTCCAGAAAGGCCTGAAACTGAAAGTAATCGTGTGTAATACATTCATTATAAGCTATAACATATGTGTGGCCACAAATTAGTTAATGGGGCCAGTTTTTATCATAAACAATGCAATAAGACTCCTACAAAATAAAGCGTGACCTGTGTGTTCAGGTCACCGTGGTGCCACCGCTCACACCTTCTCCTGTCGCCCGCTGTCGTCACCGTAGTCGGCAATAAGCTTGAAATGTTAAGGAGCTATTTCTGTCTGTGATTGGGGACAGAAAGAGGAGGAGGTGATGGAGCTTGAGCGCCGGGAGCTATAAACCGCTACAAATGCTAATGCTCGCGTCACACCGCAATAACAGTGTGTCACACTTTGGTTTCGAAGGCTTCAAAAGGTTACGACCGAAAAGTTCAGGGGGTTTTGACTGCAGCAGCCAGTCCCGATCAGTTTCTTTTTTTTTTTTTTTTTATAATGCCATGCTGAGGTGAAACTGAAGTCTGTGCTTTCTCATTTCTGCTTTTAATCTGAAAGCAGCAGGGAGCGTGGAGAGGCAGCAGAGAAGCACCGCAGTGGCAACAGTTGCGGTCTGACGTCCTGCTGCATATTTCTCAGGCCTGAGTTTATCTTTGCGCCCTCGTGTTGGGATTACATCCACCGAGTTGCTTCTTCAGATTGAGACACTTAGTGATGCTCGACTTCACCCCCTCCTTCCCACCACCACCACCACCACCACCACCTCTACTCTATTACCGACATTTCTCCAACCACTCCAAAGCCTCAGGGTCCCTATTTGTTTTTAAAAGAGCAGATGTTTGTGTCTCCCTCCATCCATCCTGCCAAACCAGTCTTCATCTCCCTCTTCTTCTTATCCACTCCCCTCATCGTGTGAGCTGCTGTCAGCAGTTGGTCTGTTTACATTTTGTGGCAGAGTTACAGCTCTTTGCAGATTTCTTTCTTTTTCCCTCTACTCCCTAGTACACACGGAGGTTTGGCTTCATTTCACGATTTAACGGAAAACTGCCTCCAGACGTTTGGAGCAGGCCGTATACATTCACGTGTGTTTACAGCTATTAAGACATTTTCTGCTGATTTGCCGCCATGTTTCTCTAATTTGTTTCTGGTCACCCATGCTGAGAGCAAATCTGCAGACACATGTCTCGTGTGTTGCTGAGAATGAAAAGATAAGCCTGGATTTAAATGTCGCCATTAGAGCCAGAGAGATGCACATTGTGACTACATCCACTCAGTTTATCTAGTCATCATGGATTGGATTTCAGCAGAGTCGACGCAACTTTCAGTTGATGAGGTAATGGAAAGAATAAGATTGCAAAGTGGGACTTCAATATAGCAGCGGAGAGATGTTTGTATACTACTTAGCGACTGACTCCACAGTATCTGTTCCAAGACCTCAACTATCAGCTTGCACCAACTGAAAACTTTGACTCATCAGTTTATTTTTATTTTTAGACTCATATGTGTTTCAAATTTTAGTATTTCCTGTGGATCATATTTGATTTTCATCTCAAGTACTCCAAGTAATCGTTAGGAACGTGTTTTTGAAAAAACCTTTTACAAAGCTAGCACTAGCTGCTGCTAGGTTAGCTTAGTTTATCTTAGTTTAGCACAGACTATGGAAACAGGCAAAGACATTTTCTGTCGGTCGTATTTGATTTGACTGACAGTAATCTCTACTTTTGGAAAATATTTGGAAATACATGTTTGCTTTCAAAGCTAGCAATAGCTGCTATTAACTTAGCTTAGCTTAGCACAGATTGTAGAAACAAGCAGAAACAGTCCGGCTTTGTCCAAAAGCAGCAATGTCTGGTTTCCGCTCATGAATTAACACATCTCATTTGCTTTGATCAAAAATCTGTGCAAAAAAAATGACTTGACATGTTTTGAACTGAGTTCAAAACCACCTGTATCAGTTGAACTAAAAACTCATCAAACTCATAATTTGTTTAAAACTTTAGACTCGTGTTTCAGATATTAGAAAAGTTCTTACAGCAATTGTTACATTGGGGACATGTTTGGAAATGCCGATATTTGTTTTCTTATAAAAAGCTAGAACCAGTTGCTGATCACTTAGCTTATGTTAGTTTAGCTTAGCTTAGCATAGAGTGTGGGAACAGGAACATAGTTAGTCCAACTCTGTCCAAAAGCAGCAATATCTGGCTTCCTCACATGAATTAATATATCTCATTTGATCTGTACAGAAATTTAAGTGTAAAAAAAATTACATGATGTGTTTTGAATAGTCTGAGGGGAGGACAGATTGGCGATCCTGATGTTAGCTTTGGCAGTAGATTCAGCCTTGAAATGGTCCACTTCATACCCACCTGGTAAAGTTTTGCAAGTTGTGTTTTTATAGTTTGGTTTTTGTACAGATTAAATTTACAAGTGAGCTCACAAGTGTTAATTACTGAGCTTTAGAGGTGCTGGTAGACACATTTTATTACTTTTGGTCAGAACAAGGCAAACACCGATTCCATTCTTTTTGAACGAGCAGACATGAGCGTGGTCCCAAACTATTCCATTACTTCTTGCCTGAGCTAACACTGTTCTTAGATAGCAGTTTTGTGGTTACGTGGTAGCACTTAATGAGTTTATGTTTCTGTTTTTACAGTAATTGTCATCAGGTTGCTGTTGAGGTAACCGTTTTGTCTCCGTATGAGTTAACCTGCTGGCCTCCGTCACAGGAAAGAATCTGTCCCGCATGAGATCACTGGTCGAGGTGTTTTGGCTATCGTTTTTGTCTGTAAATGCAGCTCTTCTGGGTGGGAAAAGCTGCGGATGTACGTATTCGCTACTTCCCCAGACAGCGCTGGGAGCTCAGCAGCAAAGCCCTATAAATCTCAGGCACGAGCCACTGCAGATCTGCGCTCTCCTCCCATGGCGTAAGCCTCTGCACTGCGCAAGGCTGATGGAAAAAGAGACAGAGACCCAGCACCATTCAGACTAAATATCAGAGCATTAAAGTGGCATATTGCCCTGTGGAATCTGCTTCAGTCTGCTTTAGCGAGAGGCTTTTGGCGTTCAGAATATTGATCAATGGTAGATGTTAACTTTTAAAAATTTATATAACTCGGGACAGAGAAAGGCTATAAAATTATAAAGCGATGCATAAAATTTGAAGGATCTTATTGCAGTGAAATTGTCCAAAATTTAAGTGTAATGTGGTCTGTGTGCATAAACCAGAGCCGTGCAGGATAATGCTTTAATATCTTTATATTTCATCTCACTAATAACACTTATTTCTGTTAGAAATATGACGTTTGGCTGGATGTCTGTTAAATTAAATTTTGCACTGACAGATTTTAATGATGTAATGATGTAATTGAGTGTAGCACATGGAAAAGGTTGTCAGTGTGTGGCTTTCCGGGCCTGTTGCGTCCGTTTTGTAACTTTCTAACAGTAGCAGCTTTACATCTGTCTGCGCCCCCCTCTCTCTCTCTGGTATTTTCACCCACTCTGTTTGCATGGCAATCATTCATGCTCACCTTTTTCTTACCCCCCCCCTCCTTCTTCTCTCTCTTTCTCTTTCCATGTGTCTCACTCCTCTCCCTCTCTCTCCCTCCCGCCCCAGGTCATGGAACACGTTGTTCCCTCCTTCAGACTGTATGAGCTGCTGGCTAGCTCTGCCTTTTCATGGCATTTTTTTTTTTTTTTTTTTTCAGGGGGGGTGTTGGGTTTTGTTTGGTTTTTGTGTGTGTGTGTGTGTGTGTGTAAGACTACTGTTGTTTTTTTCTCCCAGGCTGGATGTCATCGCTAAACCACATGATTTCTCCCAATGACAAACCGTCTTTATGTAACCCAGCGATGCGGGGACAAGGCGGGGTGGGGGTGGGGGGGGGATGTCTTGTCGGCCAATGACGAGGCACATGGAGAAAGATGACGATGCACAAAATCCTCTTTGTCGAATCTTAATTGTGTATTGCTTGGAGAGGAGCGGGCGAGGAGCTTCAGAGACAGAGATGATTTGGTCACTTACAGCAGCTTATTGGAATTAGTTTTTGCTCTGTGAATATTAAGTTTTGAGGGGAGGAAAAAAAAGCAGAAAACAGTGACGCCCCACTAAAGTTATTAGCCCGTTACTTGACTCTACAAGGCTCATTATAAGAACCGCAAAAACTTTTGATTAAGCCGAGCCTCTGTAGTCTCTTTGCGTGATACTACGAGCACAATTGCAATGACAGAGAAGCAAAAAGGGTTTTTACTTCGTCTTTGTTGAAGAACCGCATTCAGGAACATGCGAAAGGTGGTAGAAATTCTGAACATCTCCTTTTACTAGAAATTCCTCGTTTTGAAATGTCTGCTAGAAAATGGGTCAATTTCTAAAACGGTTGTTTGTGATGTAAAATGTATCTCACTGCCCCCACTCTGATTCCATTCTCTCCCCTTCAAAGTCGATTGGCTGTAAAAAAGATGGTCTGTTCGTGCTCCGAAGCCGGCGAAGTTACATTCGTTTGAGTGGCAGTGAAGGAGCCAATCAGTGTCGAGTGTTTGCATTTCATAATTTCCAGTTAAGCCCAAAAAGATGCCAAAGAGGAGCAAAACCACGCGTTTAAAATCCCCACACTAAAATAGCTTTCTGAGAGGTTTTTATGAAGCTTCTGATGCATCACACAATTTTATTGTGTATACAGAATAAGGATAAAAACACCGTTCAACCATCCTCTGTCACCTTCAAAGATTGCGGTGATTTTTGTTGTTCATGTTTTTGGAATATTTTAATGTAATGCTTATTTTGATGAAACGATGTAACTACTTGAAAATGATCATCTCAATTAGAGTATTACAGTATTACTTCTTTCATAAATATTAATTTCTATGAACATTTAAACGGATGGAGGATTGTTTGAAATACTGATACTTCCTCCTCTACTTCTGCACACTTTCAGCTACATTCTTCATTTAAGCTTTAAATGTATCACAAGTCTTTCAGATATTCGGCTGTTATTTATATTTTATATGTCTTGTACAGTTTTTGAATTATCGCAGTTTAAGTTTTGTCTTTTTTTTCTATTTCTGAGTTTATTATTAGTCAGAGTGGGTCACATGACCTGTGATCCCATCCACTCTGACTCTTCAGCTGCTTTTCTTTTCCGTATATATTTTTTTTTCTTACTCTCGCATCTTTCACTTCTTGTGAACATTTCATGTGCGGGATTTCAGCTATTTCACGCATCGTGACGTTTTAATCGATGAGACGTTCATTTTTTTTTTTTTTTTGATCCATCGGTCTTTGAACAACAACAACAACAACAAAAAAAAACGCTCTGTCATTGTGACACTTTAAACGTCACACACGGGAGAAACACACGTCACACACGCGTTCAATCACGCATGGACGAGCGGCGTCTCCTGGGGAAGCAGCTATTTACGCACCTGCTTTTTTTCCCCCCATTCCACCTTTGATGGTTGCTGCTCCCTCCCCTGTTCCCTCTACACCAGCAGACGTGCACGCCCTTCTTCCCTCTTCCTCGCCCTAAAACACACACACACACACACACTCAGACGTATCCACATACCACAGTTGACTGGGTCTGCAGAGTCAGACTTTTTTTTTTTTTCCTCCTCCTTTCCTTTCTCATCTCATCTGCAGCAGTCGCTCCGCTCAGGAATGTTAAAAGTGAAACATGACAGTAGCACATTCCTCTTTGCCTTTTTCACTCGTGCATCTGTTGATACAAGCGCACGCACTCATGCCTGAGACGCTTCCTGAAAGCGATTTTCTCTCGAGAGAAGCGCTGATTGGAAGTTAGAGACCGAGTGTACTCCAGTAGAAACAATCCGCCGCTCGTGTGCGATCGTGCATATCTGCTGATCCTGCTCAGACAGCAGCTCATATTCTCCTGACTCATGGGAGCCACAGGTGGTGCTGTGCTTCTGCTAACATAATCAGAGCAATCCACTAATAACTTACAGTCCATTCAGAGATGACTGTGGACTGTGTGCACCGGCTTCTGCTGCTGTACTAGTATATGTATTATACTATATACATATATATTTATATTCACACTTATCTCTTTGCTGCCACAGAGTGGATTTGGGCTATTGACTCCTGCGTTTTCCTCCTCCATTTGTGTGCGGTGTGTTCAGGCTATAAATCACATCCCAGTTTGCTCACCAGCCCCTGTAGCACGTTGTGATGGATGTATCCTATTGAGTCGGTTTTCTGTCCCCTCCCCGAAAAACGGCTTAATAGCTCTGACCTTGGACGAGGTCTCTGCTCTCTATGCTAAATAATTCAATAGTACAGAGTGACTGTCTGAATTACTCTGTCTTTCTGCCTTTGCAAAGACATCGGCGAACCCTCTCTACCCGATCCGATCCCCACCTTTCAGGGAAGATCCGCAGCATGTAAATCGAGGCAAGGTGCTGGATGTATGGAGGTGTATGAAGCGTCTTTTAAAGACGGGCAGAGTAGATGAAGACAGGAAAAAAACACAGGCCACAAGGTCGAATGCCAAGTTGTCAGAAACTATGAATTACAAGGAAAAAAGTACAAGGCTTGGTCATGGGACTGTGACGTAAAATGTAGATGCTGTAAAGTAAAAAAAACAACAAAAAAACCTGTGACTGTAAAATACAACAGATACAGTTTCTGTCAGTGAATATAATTCTTTTTTTTTTAATCTTAAAGTGTTTGCTCTTCCTTGTAGGCTACGCCTTCCTGCTGTTCCAGGAAGAAACCTCTGTTCAGGCCTTGATCGACGCCTGCATCGAGGAAGACGGGAAGCTCTACCTGTGTGTTTCCAGTCCGACCATCAAAGACAAACCGGTGAGGTTCAGATTTAGTCTTAGTTTAACGTCCTCCAAAAGATTTATTTCACAAAAATCTGACTCAGGCACAAATCATATCTGCGATAGATGTGGTTAATCTCCAATGAAGCCGTCGATATCACGTTGAATCCCATTGATAGCCATCTTTGGGGAACCTCATACTCACTAAGAGAACTAGTGATATTGTGGCTTCTGCCCGCAGACGTATCCTGTTACAGTAGAAAAGCCCAAACACACCTTCTACTACTTCCTGGTTAAATTATCCAACCAGGAAGTCTTTTCTGTCTTTGGAAAAGGTGAAATATTCCTAATGAGTTTCAAAAGAGACAATTTATTATGAAAGATGGCGACTTTTATTTCATACGTAAAGACCGTTCCGTCTCTGGACCCCAACTGATTTGATACATCCAATTTATTCATCTGTTTTTCTAGCGATCACACTGAGCATCCTTTTGATTTCAGCTCCAGTTTCACCATATTCTCTGTCTTTCTTGTTTTGTTTTATTTATCTGTTCTTTTTTATTTTTCTTTTTTTTTTTCAAAATTCTAATTATTTGTCCTGATGCACCTTATTAGAAAAAAGGGTGGGTGGGTTGCGGCTGTTTGATACGATTTTGTACTTTGGATTTGATAGTTGTGCAACGCTGATCAAATTAAAAAAATAAATAAATAACCGGTGAGTGTGGGACAGTGTAGATACATGTTGTGACCTTTTTCATGCAATTTCAAGCATGGAAATTATATTGTTTGTTCTTTGACTCAGGTCCAGATCCGTCCCTGGAACCTCAGCGACAGTGACTTTGTCATGGACGGTTCGCAGCCTCTTGATCCCCGTAAGACCATCTTCGTAGGAGGAGTGCCACGACCTCTGCGTGCAGGTAATTTTTTCCTTTTTTTTTGTGTTGTGATACCTGCCACACCCCTAAAAAAAAAAAATTCCAAATTGGATTCATAACATGCACTGGCTAGAGGCTATAATGAAAAAAGTTCTCCCTGCAAGAGAGCAGTCCTCTACTTGGGTTTCCAGGATGAGGGCCAAGTGGTCGTCATGTTAAGAATTCATGGTGTAATGGAAGGCTCAGCCTTTTCTGTTCTTGGGATAAACATTGCTGGCTTGTCTGCAATGTGACCCCTACTAATTATACCAGTAGATTGAGACTGCCGCTGCGATGAATAGTGCAGGAGGGTTGGATTTTTACATCAGTTAATAAGAGCGTCAATTAGAAAAGTTCAACCTTTTATTTTGTGTTTTTTTTTTTCAAAAAAAGACGGCTAAAAGCTTTCAATTTGAGAACAAAAGCTAGGGCAAAACGGTGTTTAACTCACAAAAAACCCCTGAGAGGCCTGGCTGCAGCACTAATCACCCCCTTCCTCCTTTCTCTCATCTTTTCTCCCCTCCTCTCTTCGCCCCCCTCCCCCCTCAGTGGAGCTGGCCATGATCATGGACCGGCTGTACGGAGGCGTCTGCTATGCCGGCATCGACACCGACCCCGAGCTCAAATACCCGAAGGGAGCGGGACGCGTGGCCTTCTCCAATCAGCAGAGCTACATCGCCGCCATCAGCGCTCGCTTCGTTCAGCTGCAGCACAACGACATCGACAAAAGGGTGAGCGAGTTCGCACGCTTCATTCACAACTACGCTACCCGTTCCTCTTTAAAGAAAAGCAGTGTCCTCCTCCTCCCCCCTCCCTCCGCCGCAGCTGAGGGTTTTTTCGCAGTCATTCCTCTGGCACGCAGCGCAGCTGAACTCTGCTTGAGCCCTCTTCCATGTATCAGAGCTTTCATTATTGTCGGGGTTTTCAGCCAACTGCTCCGCGCAGCCTACAATAACGGAAGGCCAGGCCTGGCTGTGTAATCACTATGGCCTTTGGCTGCGGGAGTCCCGACAGATGTTTCAAGTTGCAGACACATAGGGCTGGTTTAATTATAGTAGTTCCCTATACATGTATATCCACTGCAGCCTGGTTATTTTAGGCTCATCGGCCAATTGCAGTGGGACGTATCGTGACCAAGAGAGACTGGTTGTCGGCCAGGAAGCTGAGCCTCTTCAGGGCGGGGCGGTCCACCCCACCCTCAGCTATCACCATCTATCTTCAGTGGGGGTGTGTTTATTATGACTGGAACACAAATACCGTTCAAAACAAGTCATTTTCTTTTCATTTTCAATGAAAATGAGGTTTATGTAGACAGGATTAACCCTTGTCGTCACGCGGTGAAGCACAAAGTCTGTGCATCTCAGACTATCCTTCTTAGTTTGACTTCAGATTCATGTTTTGCCTCTTTCCTTTCTAATTTTCTCTCCTCTCGCCTCGGGCGTCGAAAAAGTCCATTATCCGCAAATGGCTGTGGATGATGGCGTGCAGAAGCTCATTGCCTCGTGTTCGCCGCGTTCATATCTGAGTTAAATACCACGGCGGCGATGCCATTTTCATCGTACGAGGTTGTTGCTCACAGTGGTGGATCCCGCTGCAAGAGTTTAGCCGAGAACGACGGCCTCCCCCGCCGTTAGAGGATTCAATAACCTTTCATTTTGTGGCCACACTATAACATGGTTAGCATCCACCCCTGCCCACTCCACTGCTCTGAGGCGTCTCCATGGAGACTGAGCTCCCATTTCTTCTCTCCCGGCTTAGTGGTCAAACTCACTTCAGTGGAAGACGTGAGGATACCTGCCTGGGTTTTATTTTGGAAAATTGCACAGTGATCGCCTCACGCAAGGGGGCTTCTGGGTAACGGCTTAAAGGGGCTAACGCACCTGGATCCACATAGATGTTTGTGTTGGGGTTTTACAAAAAATCTCTCATAAAAAAAAAAAAAAAACTTTGTTCTTACTCCTCTCCAGGTGGAGGTGAAGCCGTACGTCCTGGACGACCAGATGTGTGACGAGTGCCAGGGGGCGCGCTGCGGGGGGAAGTTTGCCCCCTTCTTCTGTGCCAATGTCACCTGCCTGCAGTACTACTGCGAGTACTGCTGGGCGAGCATCCACTCGCGAGCCGGCCGAGAGTTTCACAAGCCACTGGTGAAGGAAGGGGGCGACCGCCCTCGACATGTTTCCTTCCGCTGGAGCTGAGGGAGGGGGGCGCGAGTAAGCCCCGTCCCGGCAAACCCGACCGCGACCCCTTATTAAGAAAAAAAAAAAAAAACATCTTCAGCAAACCCTACTGCTATCCAACAACCCAGGACGGCGCTGAAACCAACTGCCCCATCCCCCTCTTCCACCTCTATCTCTCACAACAGCCCCACCTACTCTACCCTGCTCCCCACAAACACCTCATGAGAAAAAAAAAAAAAAAACACACGCAAAAAGGAGACCATCGAATACATGGGACTTTCTTCATACCACACGGCTCTGAACTCATTGTCTAGTGTTTCCCTCTGATGAAGCTTTGTGGGGAAAATGAAAATGCGAAAGTCTATCAGCTTAGAAATTTGCACTTTGGCACAAGATCTCACTAAACACACACACACACACAAACAAACAAACACACACACACACACACACACACAGGATGGTATGTTAGACACTTGGCTACTTTCAGTTCCCCCGTTCTGTTGACTGGGTGGTGTGGTACGTCCTGTTTGGACCCCCCCTCCCTCCCTAACTGAGACAGAGGTGGGACCGTACAAATATTTAAGAAAAAAAAAAAAGTATATATTTTTTGTTTTGTACCTATCTATACATATATAGATAATTTAAATTTTATGTAAAAGGAGCATGCACTTATTTTGAAAAGCTGTAGTTACATTGCCCCTAGTAAAAAAAAAAAAAAAAAAAAAGCGAGAGAGAGAGAGAGAGTAATAATAATAATAATAACAACGATAATTACCAAAGGCAGATGAAATTCATGCATAGAGAGAAGCAAAATAGGTGGCATAAGATGTAGCAAGATTTAACATCTATCCAGTAGTGTGGGCCTGTACCGCCCAGAGTAAAAAAAAAAAATAACACGGCTATATTCACTCTCAATTTTGACTCTGAAAAATATTAATACCTCATATTCGCAATCAGATTAGTTTGCTTTTGGATTTCTAGGTCTTTATTTTTATAATAACATTATTTTTTAGTGTTATGTAAATGTAATGCTGCAATAGCTTTGCTGCTAAAATCCGTGGTATAACCAGATACCATAAGTACTTTATTCAGGCTAGGGTGTAAAAATAATAATGAGATCTAGAGAAGAAGCACCTGGTGTTTTTTTTTTTATTTTTTTTAAGTTTTTTTTTTTTTTTTGTTTAGAATGACAAGCTATCGGTGAGGGGGGGTTAGGAGGGGGCGCCCCCCCTCAGGCAACGATAGCTACCTTTTTTTTTCTACTTCTTTTCTTTTTTTTTTGTGGGAGGGGTGGTCGGGGGGATGGGTCGCCCCTTAAAACTGCATGTTTATTTCAATCAGGTTGCTGCATGCAATACACTTTTTTCAGTATCATGTCTACTATCGGATTCTGCCCATGTTTGCACAATAACACTATAGACGTACGTTGGGGAGTCGCACGCGCGCTACGGAAACTGGACAGAAACAGGGAAGACTGGTCAAAGGAACCACGGCGGCTCTGCGTCCTGTCAGCCCCCCCCCCCACCCTCCCCCTTCACCCCGCCCTCACCTGCGACCAGAGCCGACGGTTTCCTCTGCACAAAAAAAAAAAAAAAGAATGAAAGAAAAAAGAAAGAGGCGGTGAACACATCCAGACAAAGGTGGGGTGGGGACGGGGAGGGCGGGAGGGAGGAGAAAAAAAAAACAATCTTAATAATCACAAATCAAAATTAAATGTAGGATTACCATTTAAAACTGTCTATGATAGGTGAAGTACTTTTTTGCAGTGATTGTTGATATAATTGTGCAATTTTTTATACCGTATGTAGTTAGGTCTGAGTATGCCTAGAACTGTGATTCGCTTTAACTGTCGTTAATGTCCGACATAGAAGTCCTGTGAAACTTCATAACTAGTGTATGCACACGTATATATGTTCTCTTGTACACACACACTTGCACCAGAATACACAGAAGCCTCTCCACTAACACACACACACACACACACACACACACACACACACACACACACACACACACACGGACGGCTGTCTTTCTTACGCACACACACACACACACAGGCCTACAATACAAAACACAACAAGAGTCTGATCCGAAGAGAGGACGCAACAATGTGAGCTGAACCTGAGAACTGAGGTCTTGTTCTTTTTTTTTTTTTTTTTTTTTTTTTTTAACTTTTTAATTTTTTAGTTTATTTTGTTGGCTCCACCGTTCTCTCTCACACACACACACACACACAATAACAACAACAACAACAACAACAACAACAACAAAAGCGCACGTTTACGTCCCAGAATGCAACCAAAGAGCTCACGCGTTCGACTTTTTAACAAGACCACCTGAAGCCCGCCAACCACACCCACCCCACCCTCCTTCACAAGCTGCTCGTGCGGCCTCCGGGCAGAGAGGAGGGCGGTGCGGGTGGCAAAGTCGATATTTTTAATCTGAGGAGAAAAGATCAGTCGTGAAAAGGAAGAAGAATTATTTGCAGGAAAGAAATGAGGGGTGGGGGGTTAAAAAAAAAATGTAACATTGAAGCTACTGGAGACTTGAGGTTGATAAACTGAGCTCTGCACATGCTCTCACTACATGGCTGGCTGAGTGGGTGGGGGGGTGTTAACATTGCCAGAATGTGCTGATGTGCAAGCTGGGAGGGAGAGGGGGGATGTGGTGGGGGGGTGTTTACTATATTTATCCCAATTATTATTATTATTATTATTATTTTTTTTTTTTTTTTTTTTAAATCATTTTTTATTTTTATATTTTTTGTTTCCTGCAAAGCTTGAAGTAATGGACCTGCTTAAAAAAAAAGGAAAAAAAAAAGAAATGGTGGACATAATATATATAAAATATATTCTATTTTTTTTGTTTTTACGGTGCGCAAGTTCAAACAGGATTGGGCGGGGGGGTGGGTGTGGGTGGATGTGGGGAGGCGGAGGCGGAGGGGTAGGGGGGGCGGGAAGGTGGGGTGCACAGCATAGAAACTTTAAAAAAAAAACAACAGAGTATTGGCTGCTGAAGACAGGGCTGCTCTGGTTTGGGGGTGTGGGGGTGGAGTGGGGGGTGGGTGGGGGTGCAGCAGGTTCCACTGGTTGTAGCAGTTGTGAGTGAATCTGCGGCCCCGCCCCCTCCTCACCTTGGCCCCGCCCTTCACTTTTTTTTTTTCTTCTTTTTAAAAAAAAAAAAAAAAAAAATTTCTTCTTTCTGAAATGTCCGTGAGTCGTGATTGTCCCGTCGTGCCGGCGCCCCCTCAGTCCCTCCTCCCTTTCTCGTTTTAGTCGCAAACTGTTCCCCCCCCCTTTTTTTTTTTTTTTTTTTTTTGCTTTACAATAAATAGATTTTTTTTTTTTTTTGTTCGTTTCTTGTCCAAGACAAAAGAAAAACAAAAACTAATTGAGCGTAAACTGAAGATACTTTTTTATTTACTGACAGACAAAAAAAAAAAAAAAAAAGAACGAGGCTAACAATGAGTAATAACAACAACAACAACAACAACAACAACACGTATCCCTATGAAAGTGAATTCTGGGTGTTTTTTGTGACATTTCTTTCCCCACCCAGACAGGTTTTCTATGTTTGTTCCTTCTCTATGATAGATATTTGTTATGCACTACTCTTTGTATCTGAACAGTTTTCGAAACAGTCAGCAGTTCTTTTTGTTAAAAGACAAAAAAAAAAAAAACAAGAAAAAAAGACAAAAAAAAGACAAAAAAAAAAAAAAACCATGACGATAAAGCGTGCTTTCTGACTGACAAGATCTTTTGCAATACCTCAATTTTGAAATATATTAGGAGAGAAACTGATATTTTCTAAGTAAGTTTATTCAGATGAAAAAAAAAGAGAAAAAATTATATATTAATTTAATTCTTCAAGAGAAATGATTTAACAGAGGGTTGATTTTGTTTTTTGTTTTTTTTTTATCATGCTTTTTGTTTTTGCTGTTTTTTTTGCCTTTATTTTAAGAATTTATATTTTTTTGAAAAAGACAACAACTGAAGGAGCTAGAGCTTTATAACTAATATAATGATGTAGTTAGTGAGAGACAGTCTACTTTATTACAGCGGAAGTGAGGATGAGCGTCTCATTGGTCAAATTGGACGAAAACATCAGAGAAGAGCTCTTTAGGAACAGAATATATATATATATATATATATATATATATATATATATATATATATATATATATATATATATATATATATATATATATATATATATTACCAGGTGCTCAGAGAGAACTGAACTGAACACGTTTCCCATGTTTTTTGTATATTTATAATCAATCATTTACTATGCTGACCAGAGTTGTGAAAGAGATCTTCAGTTCATTATTTTTTTAAGAGAAGTTTTTTATGTTTCCTAAAAAGTATGTGCTCCCGTTTTTGGCTTTTTTTTTTTTTTTTTCTTGGTTTTTTGTTTGTTTTGGATTTTTTCGTTTTGTACAAAAGCAACGTGACCCCTGATTTGTCAACCTTTGACGTTCGTTGGGAGAATATATATATATATATATATATGATGAAAGATGATGAAAATAATGATAAATAAAAAAGATTTAAATAAATAAAAGAGACGTGTGAGAGTCACCGAACAGCCGAAAGAAGGAAAGAGATGGAGAGAGATGGAAAAAAAAAAAAAAGAAGAATGTTATTTTTAACACAAAAAAAAATAAAATCTACAAGACACAAGTGTTTTCACCTGTAACTTGATCTAAAGCCCCCAAGGTGCATCAATTGACTGGTGGCCTTCTTATTCACGCAAGACTTGAATTAGTCCCATTTTTTTTTTTAAAAGGCTAAGAACCTTGACTCTTTGTTGTAATGTGCAATACTGTTTGTACTGTTTGTAGAAAAGAAGAAAACAAGAAAAAAGAGGCATAAATCTTTATTGCAGAATTATTTTCATTGCAAGCATTGTGATTCACTAAAAATCATTTTCTACTGTGTATTTACCTACTCTACCTGCTAGTACCTTCCAGTAGTAATGTAGCCTTTGTACTGAGAGAAAAACAAAAGAAAAGAAATTTTCATTATTTTTAGAAAGTTTTTGCTAAAAAAAGAAAAGAATTTAAACATATTTTACATATTTTCATTTTTATTTCTTTTTATTTTATTTTTGTTCTTTTACAGACTTTTATTTCTCAACCATTAATAGTTATTTCTGGGGGAGACTTTCATATCTGGTCAATGTCATTAATATTATTTTGTATTTTTACTTGGAATAAATTAATTTTATGATGCTAATTCTTTAAAAAAAAAAAAAAGTTTTTATTTTTTTCGTTTGTTCACTTTTTTTTTTTGTTTTTATTATTATTATTATTATTTTTTGAAGCTGAAAAAAATGACTTTGTAATATTGTTACTAAAGTGTCTCGATTCTTGGAAAAAAAAAAGTTGCTGAAGCTTTATGTGTTTAACTCGCTGATGTTGCTTTACATTAGTGTGAAAAATGATCTACGGAGATTTAAAAAGAAAAAAAAACAGACGTTAAAAAAAAATATAATAATAATAATAATAATAATAACTACTCACAAACAACAGGTTGGTGGTTGGTGATGTTTTTAAGTGATTCACGATGTAAACAAATGAATGGGCAATAAAATAAAAATGTCAGAATGGAGCATACAACGCAGTATGTTGTGATGTAATTGTGGACGATGGAACAACAACACTTGACCATTTACATTTGCTTCTGCTACTCCAGCACTACTACTACTACTACTACTACTACTACTACTGATTACTACTACTACTACTATCACCACTTTACAATAAGTCATCCTCACTTTGTGCAGTGGAGACCAACGTCCCCTCACATACTCAAAATAGTCAAACAGCCACGTCACGTAGATCCAGTCCCTGCAGAGAGCACAAGTGCGATTGTACTTGGGTGTGAATGTAAATATAGAAATGCACTGTAATAATATACAGTTTGAAAAGAGCATTAATCATGCACAGTAGGAAATGGTATAAAGTTTTTTTTTAATGTCTCTTCAACTCAAACTTTGGGTTTCTTTGTTTCTTTTTATTGTTTTTCTTCTTTTTTTTTTTCTCCTTTCCTTATCTTCAGCCTTAAAAAAAAGTTCAGTTCTGACTCACAGTTTTTTGCACTTTAACTTTTTTAAGGATTACAAAGGAAAATTAAATTTAAAAAAAGACCAAAAAAAAAAGTGACGTGGTGGTTAAACAAGATTCTGTCCACGGCTTCTTATTTTAACGGTCAGAAAAAAAAAAAAAAAAAAAATTAGCATTCATCTTCCGTCACTTTCGGTCCGAGTTCGATGAGACGATCAGTGATACAGGAAGTGGCTAATTAGCTTAGCATTAAGACAGCAAGAGGCTAATTAGCTTAGCATAAAGTTGTTCCAGAACTGACCAAATGTCTATTAAACTACCATGTTGTCGTTGTATGTATGTTGGGTTTGGTGGCCTCTAGTGGTAAAACAAAACATTAAAAGCAACAATAATGGAAACAGAGAGAAGCTTAATGGTAGTTAGCTTAGCATTGAGCTAGCCATGCTCTGTTTATGTAAAGCTCACCCATATTTTGTTTGACTCACACAAAAATATCAATGTAAGAAATGCACATTTTGGTGCTTTGGGGGGTGGCTATTTGCTGGACTATGTTTTTTGTTTTTTTGTTTTTTGTATTGCTTTTTATTTTAGCCGGGAAAAGTTACTTTTCGGAGTACTACATGTAATGTAACCTACTGTATAATGTGTTATTTTACATTTTTGAGTTTTTGTGAGGTCAAGCAAAAAAACATGTAAGGAACAGGTTTGGAAAAACGTCACTTTATGCTAAGCTAAGCTACGCTAACTCAGCTAAGCTAAGTAGCTTCAGGCTGGAGCTTCATAGGAACATGACAGTGGTGTTTACAATCTCATTTAACTGAGCAGATTTCCTCGAAAATAAGAGCCGAGTTTGTTTTCTATTTAATCAGGCCGAGGCTCCAGCTTAAAATGTTTTCAACGTGGCTTCCTCTGATCGTCTTCATCCACAAACACGCCGCTTCTCATGTGAGCATGTTTTTTCTGGATGGCCTTTTCTACCAGTTTATACAGCTGACGCTAATAACAACCCCACTGACCCTCACCACCACCACCCCACTCACTTTTCTCCGTCTCCCAGGGCTCTCAGTATTATTCACCACCACCAGTATTTATCTTCCTCTTGGCCTTCCTCTTGTTTTTTTTCCATTTAAAAGAATTTATACCTGAACTATAAAACAAAAAGTGTATGTATGTGCAAATGACAAAAGATCATGATTTGGATGATGGTAAACATTTTATATATTCCTCTCTATAGATATACGTATGTAATTCACGTAACTAGACCTGGTTTAGCAAAACTGTATATTCACTTCTGCTTCATTGGCGTTCTCTGGGTAGGTAAACACTGTAGGTCTCGTCATGTTGTGATCTCAAAATAGATGAAAAGAAAAAAAAAAAGATTGATAATGTGTTTCTTTCTTTTTTTTAACAAACATCCCACTACTTTTTTGAAAAAAACAAAACAAAAACAAAACAAAACAAAAAAGAAAAACAATGTAATTTTCTTTTTCTAACGAAAGGCATCTGTGCTTTTATTTTGTAGTTTTTTGTTTTTTTTTTATTTCCTGACTGAACACTGGTTCTATCTTGGTGAGGCTTTTCAGACTGTTTGACTTGGACCTCTGGTTGTCTGAACTTTTTTTTTTTATTATTATTATTATTTTCAGTATAACTGTGATTTGAAAAACATGGAGCTCGATCAATGCTGCTAATGCTTAGTACTGCTTCAGAGTTTGTAGTTCCCACCTTAATTTAATTTCTCCTTTTTTCTGTACTAATAAGCAAATCTTATTAAACGTAGTTGTATGACGCTGTGAAACCTTGTGGTCTTTTGCATGGCATCCTCTAAACCCCTTCCCTCCCATCTCATCCTTTTACATACCAGAGCTGACAACTACTAACTCTGCATCACGCTTTCAGCAACTTCCTGTCTTCATATTTGTTCATCTGCCCTGTTCTGTAACAAAAAAATATCTATCTGGTAAAGCGGGAATCTGACAAATAATTCACAGTATTTACAATATTTTTGTCTTTGACAAAACTATTTCACAGTTTTCAACCAGATCGAAAATTAAAGTGATGGTCCGGAGTAATATGGTCTATTTCATCACGCATACGAGTCCCCCCCTCCTCGTATTTTACAGTGGTCAAAGTAATATCGAGTTTGACCTTCTTTTGTTTTCACATCAAATACCTAACAATGAAAGTAAGTGGAGCCACCAGCCAAACATCTAAATTGTCACTTTAACCACTAATAAAGCTCAAAATATCACTTCACTTCAGCAGTAGCATGAATAGGGTCCCTACACGTGATCCGAAATACCAATAAGTTAGTAAGTTTACCAAGACTGTTTTACTAGACTTACCCAGCGTCTTGTTTTCATAACTGGCGCTGAAGGGTGTTCCAGATCAGCAAATACGTCATTTTCCTGAACCGGCCGATGTGTTTGTGAAAAGCGAGTTAAAATGACAAATTTACTGATCTGGAACCTTCATCTTCAGTTGTTATATAGACATGACAACATTGATATTACATCGACCAATGTAAAACAGCTCTTGGGGGTTCGACTGGTGAAATAGACCCTGGGTTTTAATGTTAAAAAATACTGACCTAAAAAGTTCTGAAGTTTCTTGTTTTGTTTTTTAACCATCAACCAGTCCAGTTACATGTACTTGGGAGTTTAAATTATGGCCAAAATTACATTTTTAGGCAGGTTATAGTGACCTTGACCCTTAAAAAAAAATCAAATCGCCTCCATCTTCGACTCCAAATGAACCTTTTTGCCAAATTCCAAAAGGATTTTCTCACAGCGTTCCTGAGATGTCTTGTTCACAACAATGGCAAACACACTGATGGAAATCTCACTTGGACAACAACAGATTGAGCTGATTCCATTGTTTTGATCACATGAACCAAAAGATTCAGATTGAGCCACTGGAAAATGTGATTGTCAGTTTTTTTGTATGATGTTGCAAAAGAGAAAATTTTTTTTTTCAGAATTTTAAAGGCTTCCGTCGTCCTGGTTCGACCTGGTTTAAAAGTTGGAGATGCAGAAAAACAGCAAACTCATCACAGCAGCTCTAAAAATAAAATAAAACACACACACACACAAAAAGTGAAGAATCGACTACATCTCAACTTTAAAGCCGACTCAGACAGGAAGTCCTTAAAGGGTTTGGGAGGAATGAAGAATGTGTGACAGCGATCTGCTGCAGAGTCTGTCTCCTTATCTGATGTTTCCTCTGCAGCAGATGAAAACAAGATAAATATGTTCAACTCGTGTCACAACAAGACTGATAAGTCTGAGCTGCAGCTTCATTCACATCTAATCAACATTGTTGTTCAAGATGTGCAACGGCACCACCTAGTGGTCAGCACAAGAAACAAACCAGCAGCGTGTAATTCAAAGGTTTGTAGAATTTATTACAATTCCACGATCATAAACAAAAAGCAGCAGTTACAGAAATATGTACAAGTCTATTATTCTTTTCTCTTTTTTTTTTTTCTTAAAATACTTGTGACAAGTTTTCAGGTACCAGGTTTCGAGCTTGGCCCCGTGTCTAGTCTCTGTAATGCTGCTTCCAGTGCAGTGCTTTCCCAGAACCAGCTCGACGCTGGACGCCACCGCCGTCGCACGGATCCATTCTCCGCCGCGGCGACGGCTCGTTGGGAACGGATTCTCCTGAGGGAGACTGGCGCCACCTGGAGGACGGCGGGGCGGTCGTCTGGTTGAGCTCGGCCGGTCACCAGTGTGCTATAAAAAGCCAGAACACCGTGATGATGTCCTGTGCTTTTTTTTTTTTCTCCTCCTTTCTTTTTTTCGGCGAGCTTGATGCTCTCGCCCGGTATCTTTTTTTTTTTTCTTCTTTTTGTTGTACAAGAACAGGTTCGTGTCCCCATCAGTCAGGGAAGTGCCTACTGCAGATGTGGCTGGGTACAGCAGTGCCTTTAAGACTTTGTGTTGAGGGGGTGACTGGGGTCGTCACGGTGATGATGGTGGTGTTGGTGGAGGGTCTGAAGCAGTTAACACTGTGTACTCTGGCAAGGTAATGTTTGAGTCGGCACCTGGTGCTGTAACTATAAAGGAGAACTATAGTTATGATGCACTGGATGCCTCAAAACACTGGAGTTTTCTACCTAAACGGTCCATCGTCATTACACCTTACATTGTCAGCAGGTTTGTTGTGAAGCACTAAAATACACATTTACTTCTCATTTTCCTGTCCTAGTTATTGCTTTGGGACTTGTATTGTAACTATTAGCCATCAGTGACTCCTCCTGTGTGGTTGGGGGTGATAATTGCAGCAGTAAGAGGTGTTGGAGGAGGTGGTTGTGTCTCCTCAGGCTGTGACCAGGACCTGCTCCGCCAGCAACAATAACAGCAGCAGCATCAGCAGCCGTGGCGTCGCTAATGCAGCGAGTGCATGAAGCTGTCCAGGTTGTACTCGGTGTCGTACTGCTGCTGGTCCCAGAGCTCGCCGAGGCCGTCCAGCACCGACTTCATGGACGCCTTCCCTGAGGTCGACGCCGTCTGCTCGCCCTTCTCGCCCCTATCGTCCTGAAACGCATCACACACACCAACCAGAAAGTTCAGATAAACCTTGTAATCTATACATTCAACATACATGTGTCAGAAATACACAGGGATGTGAACTAACGGTCTGCTGTCAGGTGCTTTTTGAAAATTAAACTGAAAAGTCTCTGTTAGATGACTAATCCAATTTTAAATTCATTGAGAAACTGATTCCCTCTGAAATTAAGAACGTTAAAGTTTTGTCATGAACTGTGACCTGTGATGTGTGGATCATTTAGGTGGGTTATGATTATTTGCATTATCTGCTCCTTAAACCTTCACATAAATGTGTTCGTCCTTTATTACAAACACTGACAAAGTACTGAACATGTGGATGGACATTTCTATGATGGAGAGGATAACTGCGTAGGTCAACTACAAAACAGATTTGTTTGTCATCTAGAAAAAAAAAAAGACTTTAAATATCAAACTGTAACTTTGCAGACCTGGGATAATATGTTGTATGTATTTGTAGATATATATGCAAAGAATATCAACCACATATCAAACCCTATTTGTTCATGTTATGTTTTTTTCAAGGGGGAAAAAAAAGAACAAAATTGAAAAAAACATTCAGGACATTCAGGTGATGTATGTATGTTTGTCACTGAATATCAACAAAAAGCAAATAAAGAGAGAAAAAGACAACGACAGTGTGCCAAACACTTTGCAAACAGACTTTTATGTAACTGTGTCTTCCTGAATTTGTGACGCAATGTAACAAAATGTAATAATAATAATAATATATTAAATAATATGATGGTGACGTCCTGTCGAGGTCTCACCTTGTCGAGGGTGAAGAGGTTGAGGAGCTGGTCGGTGCCCATGCTCTGCAGGCTGGCGTTCTCTTGGCTGATCACCGTGTTGGCGATGCTCATCTTGAATTTCTGCAGACCCATGATCTTCTCCTCCAGTGTTCCTCGAGTGATCAACCTGTACACGTTCACCACCCGTTTCTGCACAAAACACACACACAAAGTTTACATAAATTGTGCGACGTGCAGGACCGTCTTTCCTCCTTTAGTTTGCGTCGCTGGTTTCAGTCAAAGAGCAGTAATGTCAAACAATCCATAGCTCTTTAAAGGCTGTGTTTAATAATGCAGCGGGGGAATGCTGAAGAACAAGTTAGTTCCCGCAAAAGCATCTTGGATTCAATGTCAGTGTTTGAAATCCTTCAATCTACGTACCTGTCCTATCCTGTGAGCACGGTCCATGGCCTGCAGGTCCCTCATGGGGTTCCAGTCGTGTTCCACAAACACCACGGTGTCTGCACCAGTCAGGTTCAGACCCAGACCACCGACATGAGTGGTCAGCAGCAGCACGTCAATGGATGGGTCGTTGTTGAACCTTAATTACCAAATGCAGAAAGAATAAGGTTAGTTTTCAAACACGTTTCAGATATGAAGCTCCAGCCTGGGGCTGGTTAGTTGCGAATTAGCATAGCTGAGCATGAAGTGTTGAGTTTTTAACATTTGCTCCTTTTTTACTACATCGTGCTTGACCTCACAAAAACTCAAACGTAAAATAACACATGACACCAGACGCTACATTACACCTAATACTCCAGAACTGGAGCTGTTCTCTGCTTAAAAGTAAATAAAAAAAAGTAAATACAGCTCTGACTAGCTTAATGCTAAGCTAATTAGCCACTTGCCTCTGTTTCTAGGCTTTAAGCTGATTAGCTAATAAGCCCCTTCCAATGTTATCCGACTCATCATTCAGGCTGTGGCTTCATATTTAACGGTCAGAAATCTAATCTAATTAGTGACCACCACGTCACATTTTGTGTTTATCCTTAAACCTTAATGTAAAATAACACATAATACAGTATGTTGTATTATACAGTCCTCCAGAACGTAGCAACTCCTTGCATTAAAAAAAAAAATAAAAAAAAAATCCAGCACACAGCCACCGCCTGTACACTGACCTGGATACGATGGAGTGGCGCAGGCCGGCCTGCACGCTGCCATCCAGCCTCAGGTAGGTGACGGTAGGAAGTTTTGGTTTGAGGAGGTCATGCTCCACGATGTCCAACATGCTCTTCAGCTGACAGAAAATGAGCACACGATGCTGAGCCACCACAGCCTCGGTGCCGCCCTCCGATCCCCCACCACCACCAAGACCACAGTCCAACAGCAGCTGGATGACAGACGGACAACAGATTTAATTCACACACATTTTCCACTTTTAGAATAGATCATGTGACATATGCTGGTACACACCGGCAACGGTGATGTGTTACCTGTTTGAGAGCAGAGAGTTTGGGTGCGTGCTGAATGTCCCGCAGGCTCGAGTTCTGAGTCGACAGCTGCTCCGTGATGCGTTTGTACTCCGGGTGCTGAGGGGTCAACACCAAGCTCGGGTGGTTGCACAGCTTCCTCAGGTACTGCAGCGCCTGTGGAGGAGGAAAACAAAAAATACAATTAAGGTTGTGATTTCAAACCATTACACATCTGCTGCGCTAAAACAAAAGTTCTATCTGAGCAGTTTTGTTTGTCTTGAGCTTATGGGAGAAAGAAATTTACTTAAGGCTACGCTCAGTGAAAGTCAACATGAAGTGTTTACACTAATGAAGCAGCTTTAATTCTTTTTGATGAACAGATTTACAGGAGATGAACTTTTAAAAGGAACTAAAATAAAAATCAGCACCTGGAAGACATGTCCTGTGGCCTTCAGTTTGGGCTTTTCCTCTTCTTCTGTTGTCGCCATGGAGATGCTGTCCTCCACACTGGCTTTGGCTCGAGATTTTGCAAAGTCTTCATACAGCTGAACCTGTGGGCATCGACAGGAAAAGAGGTAAATTACACGCGTCTTTTCAAAGTTAATAGCGACAGACCAACTGTCTGCCTGCTGGCACTGGATTCGTCCATTAAATGGTTGTGAATGTGTCATGAGTTACCTGTAGAGGACTCAGGTTGCAGTAATAGTCCTGAATTATTTTGGGAGGAAGGTCCTGAAGGACATCCTCCTTCATCCTCCTCAAGAGGAAGGGAAGCACCTGTCGATGTAGAGCCTCCATCGCCAGGACACCTAGAGGGAGAAATAAGGTCAATATCCGAGTCTTAATAGATAAAAAAAAAAAAAAGAAAAAGGAAATTAAAAAAAGACAGAGGTGACATACCTGCCTCCTGTTCCCGTGAGGAACTTTTGGCGTCCCGGCTCGCCAAGATGGGTTTACCGTAACGGGCGGCGAACTGGCGCTCTGTTCCAAGGAAGCCCGGCATGAGGAAGTCAAATAAGGACCAGAGCTCTAGGACGTTGTTCTGGCAACAACCAAACGGGAAAATCATTCATGATGCGACTGGTATGACAATTTTTAAAAGGTCAAATTGAATCTGATAATCTCAAGATAGTGTCTCACCTGAATGGGTGTTCCTGACAAGATGACTCGGAAGTTGGCAGCCAGCTGCTTTATGGCTTTGGAAAGTTTGGTTTTGCCGTTTTTGATGACATGACCCTCGTCGAGAATACAGTAATTGAATTTGATATTTCTGAAAAGAGAAGGATACGTTTAAAATGGGACGCCTCACTTCTAAACACAGAACTTTACCAGGATCATCTCATGTGGGTCAGTACTCACCTAAAAAAGTCGATGTCGTTTCGTACGACATCGTAAGAGGCGACTACAAGATTGTGTTTTTTCACTTGGTGTTGCAACCTGGAACAAAAAGTGTCCATTCAGCTTCATTTCAAACTAATTTTTTACTTTAAACTTTAAATACACACATTTAAAGTAAAAAACAAAAACACAAAACAATGACAATTTTATATTTAAAAAAACAAAAACAAAAAAAACAAAACTAATTTACCTTGGGGAAAGAAAAAAAAAAAAAAAGCGGAATGCATGAATCATTGTCTTGCAGTTAAGTGACTAATCCTTACCGCATTCGCTCTGTAGGAGGCCCTGTGTAGTGCAGCGGGTTGAGATATTCTTTGCTGCAGAACTTGCCCACTTCGTCCACCCAGTGGCCAGTCAGTGTGGGAGGACACACCACCAGGGAGGGCAGGGGGCTGCAGTCTGCCGCTTTAGTCTTGGCATATTCCTGAGCCCTGAGTGCACACACACAAAGCTGAGTCAAGAAGGATGAAAATCAGATCAAACTCTTGTTCATCTGCCGTTTGACATCACTGGATGTGACATTTTAGCTCCAAATGAAAAGTAACTTAAAAAAATAGCTGATTTAGATTCTGTCTGTGATGCCAAAACAGGAAATAAACAAAATCCAAACAACTTTGTATTATCACAAAGTAGTTTGTAATCCTCCCTGTGATTTAGCGATGGCAGTGTTGACAGTAGTTTATCAGTATCCGACGCTGATGACACAGCAGAATGATCATCAGTGGCTTTAACACGATACACAGATGTGTTGTGGAACGGCGGCGCGAGTGATGTTGCTTCTGAACGGTTCGATATTCTCCGCGGAGCGACAGAGGAGCTGAGTCAGTGTGCTGACAGCGTGCAACTCAAAGTCAAACAGCACTAATAGCGGCGTTTTTGGACGGTGGTACCTGAGATAGTGATCTCCTGCCAGAATGCAGATGGATTGCAGTGTCTTGCCCAGACCCATGTCATCACACAGGATGCCGTGCAGCTTATATTTGTTCAGGAAGGACAGCCAGTTCACTCCATCCTGCAAGATGAGACAGAGACCCAACACAAAAACTCCCATCAGCCTCCATTTGTTTTAACTGCAATCGCTTTTCAGAGTGACATTATAGTCCAGAGTGGGTTACGGTTGAGTTGTTGAGGAGCTGGCAGTCCAACAGTTCTAACAACGGTTGCAGCGTTTTAACCTGGATCTCTGCACTGCTCCATTAATGAGATGGATGTCTGGTCTCAGCGGAGCTGCCAGCAAACAACATTTCAAGATGAAACCTGCATTTCCCAGCTTTAAATTTACTCTGTCAAGAAGGACCATTTGTTGTCAGTATCTGTGTTGTCTACATCTGTGGCGTTTAAAGCAAAAAAAAAAAAAAAAAAAGCCTCATTCTTGAATGTGACTGATGTGTTTTAGAGGCAGGTCAGGAAAATAATATAACACAACAGTCGAGTGTTGCTGCTGCTGCTGCTTGAGGAGAAAATCACAGAGACTGAGTGAACCCAGAAAACCAGACACACACCTGCTGGTACTTTCTGAGCTCAGCCTTAATGGGAACAGGGATCTTATAGTTTTCCAACTTTCTGCCGTCGAGCAGCTGCTCCAGGAAGTGGCGCTCTCTGGCTTTTTGGCGGATGAGGTCAGCAGACATGGCTGGGGGGTCTGGTATACCTGCCTGGTGAACAGACAGGAAGACAGGGAAAAAAAAAAACATGACGATATCAGCGTATTAAATAATAGTGACTGGTTTGTTTCTGTGTTGAGGGTTTAGTGTTTTATTACTTCTAGTGGTAGTAGTCGGATGAGAGTGGCAAAACACTGTGTGGCCATGAAACGAATGCTGTCGCTGGGGTCACTCATACGTCCCAGAACCGGTACGACCAGCAACACGATGTATGGTACGATGTCAACGTCCAGCTGCTCCATCACACCTGGTGAGACGCTGGTTAAGGAAAGTACAGAAATAACACAGCGATTCACTTGAATCTTGACCCTGAGAATGATGCGTCACTGTGTAAAAGATACAAGCTAAAGCCTCGATGGCTCCCTCCTGTTTGGTGCTGTCATCAATAGCAGCCAACCAGGGCAGCACACACTCCAGGAAACTGTTCATGGTCTCCAACATGGCGATCTTACTGAGCACACCGATGCAGCGTGCCGCCATGTGACGCACCGCCGTGTACGGGTGCTGCAGGCAGGTGAAGAGATGCGGTAGATGCTCGAGGAGCTGGAGAAGAGAAACATTTCATCAAGGGTCAGTAAAAGTTTGCAGATTCTCTGATCTAATTGTAGAACAGCACAGTCCTGGTGAGTAAATCTTTACCAGAGGTTTGAGTTCAGACGCCATAGCCCCCGCCATGACCTCCAGGACCTGCAGAGAGTTGACCAGCTCCTGTGCTGCTGTGTCCCCCCTCTCCAGCTGGACTTGTCTGTCTAAAACACAAAAGAAACACACAGTCATTCAGTATGACGCTCAGAGACTCAAATGTTTCTTCTTAAGGATAAAAGTTGAAATCATATGTACCACATTAAGAGATAATTTGAGGTTTACATCAAAATAGAAAGACTTGTCTGTGAGAAATGGCAGATGTGTGTCATTTAAACACTACTTCATGTACAAAAGAGCAAGAATTTATCAGATATCAAAGGTAGATAATGTGCCAAAACTTGCTGTTATATTTATGCTGTGAAAAATCAAATGCACACGGAAAATCTCTGGTAAACGAAACCACTAACGTTCTGTAACAAGTGGCAGTGAATTCAAAAGAACAAAAGCCAACTCAATCAAAAAGAGGAACAAGCTCATGACTAAAAACCACCACTGCATCAGTCAAACGTGGATGTGGTCCTGTTATAACTCCCAGCATGTAAACACACGGCTGCCACATGACACTATGTGTTTAAAGGGCAAACATTTCCCACACAGAACTTTCTATAGTGATGTAAACCTGCTCAAATTAGCTGAGACTTGACAGTTTGATGTAGTGTCTTATTTTATCTCAACTTGAATATGTAAAAGATACAAAACTGCCCAAATCATTTTAGGCTAGATTGTACATTAATACATAAATGACAAGGCTATCTTGGTGAAATAAAGTGAATTGAGTCTATATACAAAGACATATTGCATTGAACATAAAACTGCCATCCAGCCATCAAACAGTTTTAGTGTTTCCTGCCATGAATGATAAAGAAAACTACAAGTTTAGAATGAATTTTGTGACTAAAATGCTCTAGTTAACAACATTTATGTCCATTAAAACACAAACAGCAGAGCCACAGGTTGCTGTGTTATTATATATTTTTTTTTGGTGCGAGACATTTCTGTTGCTACTTTCTACTCAATATGTAAATATCAACACAAAACACAGCTTACCAATGCGTTGATTTTCAGTCACCACTGTCCTCAGCGGTCCCACCGTGTTGTCCCAGAGATATGGAAGAGACTTGGTGAGCTCTGCTCCAAAGTGCCTGGCAACAGTCGTTAGGGAAAACTCTGCCCCTCGTCTTTGGATAAGAAAGGGCTTCTTACTCTAAAAGGAAAAAAAGCACACACCAGAAAAGTAAACGATCTGTAGCAAATACAAGCCAAATATGATGTAAATAGTTTGTAGTGAGCATCTGTACCTCATCATTATCAGTGCTGATGGTGCTGCCAGGAGGAAGCTCTGTGGATGGGGCCTTCGGGGCTTTAGGTGCCGGTCCCCTTTTACTAGTGATGGCAAATGCTGCCTTTTGGTGACGGTACAGTGTGATGATGCCACGGGTTTTGTTGACCATGTGATGCATGCCGTCTTTCTCCAACCCAGCGCCTAATAATACAAGAGATGAACATGACTTGAAGTTCGTGAAAACACTGTGTTGAAATGTTGCTGACAAGTTGAGGAAAATTACTTTAACAGTTCTCACTTTTGGCATTTTCCTGTGTGGGTGGTACGGGACAGGCAGACGAGGGTGTGACAGAGGAGTCGACGCATGAAGAGGCACAGAGGTTTTTGATGATCTTGGGGTTGGGGCATGGAGAGCGGCCTGCGCACTGCTGCAGCAGTTTGGCGATAAAAGAGGCGGCATAACCCTGAATCAGTGTGTTCTCCTCCCGCTTGATGGCCTCCATCAGAGGCCTGACCAGCGGGTTGAGCTTGTCAGGAAGAAGCTGCAGGTTAATCACCGCGCAGGCCGTGAACATGTGGACGCGCAGATGCAGCAGCTGCCATTCTGTGCTCGTCTCCATCACTGTCGCCTGAGCCTGTTGTCGTTTACCGTCCAGCGCTTGCCACTGTTTCGACTTCACGTTCAGACCCGCTGTTGACTCTGTGAAGATGGTGGTTACCTAGGGAACAGGTAGGAGGAGAAAGTGAGAGACTGTGGAATGGGAGCAAATCTGTTTCAGGGAACAATATCCATTAACTTTTGGAGCCGATAATCAGCTGGGAACTAAACCATTAATAACAAATCTGTCAATCAAATAATCCATAATGAAAACTTAACAATAATGGCAGCCAAATATTGTGAGATGATGCTGAAACCAAATTAAAACTAAATTTGTTGTTTCATTTTGTTATAATAGTGATGCTACTGGTGACAATTTGCTCCAGTTAGTGTTGTAATAATGTGCAATTTCCACCTTCTTTTAATTTCTTTGATAAAACTATGACGCTAAACAATAACACTTGATTCCTCAGAAACAACAATGTATCCCATTGCATCCTTCACATCCCATCAATGTGCACACTGGGGTAGTTGTTGACAGAGTAAAGCTGAAGTTTCAAATATCACATTATGTTTGTTTTAAGTGTGATCTCTCCCTCTGTTTATCTAATTCATGCCGGTTCAGTGCATAATTACAGTGTCTGGACTGACTCACCAGTTCATTGGCTTGGTCAATAGTGAAAACGCTACAATTGAGGCGTTCTTGAAGGTCTATTTGAGCGTCGGCAAACAGCGCGATGAGCTGCTTGCACTCGTTCTGCATGCGCGTGAAGGGGATGGCGATCTCATCGTAGTACAACTGCTCGGACAGAATGGCCAGAAGCCGAGGCTGCACCATGGACGACACCACCTGACAGTCCTGAAGGAGACAGAGCAGATGTAAATTGAGGTAGTTGGCCTGCCAATGCCTGAATCTTTTTATCCTCATACGACTTCAAAAAAAAAAAAAAAAAAAGCAAAATAAAGAGTGTTGAATTTTTAATGGTTCCACAATGACTAAACTCTGCAGCCAAACGTTTCACCTTCTGCAGTGCAGCCCACTCGCAGAGCACCAGAGACACAGCGATGCGCTGCAGGGCAGACTTTGAGTTGAGGTGGAAGAGCAGCAGCTGGCCCAAAGACTCGGCGGGTCGGATCTCCTGAGATGCGGCGTTGAGCTGAGGGTCACAGATATACCTACACAGCGCCCCCAGCAATCTGCATCACAGGGACACAAAGGGAGCAGAGGAAAAGCTGTTAGCATATTTAAAAACTGCGCTGTGAAAATCACAAGTTCATCCACATATTAGAACTGATGGCTTATTTCTTCTCATGCTTTAAACAAAACAAAAGAAAAACACATACTTTGCAGCCATTAGGCGAGCTCGAACCACAACATAGTCCCTTGTCACTGGATCGTCCGTCACAGTCTCTGCACCACCGATGTACTCCTGGACCGTTTCTTTTACCTGATTGGTCCCCAGACGTGCCTTTGTAGCAGCTTTATCCTGTTAACATAAATCGTTTATTCAAATGAGATTTTCATGCAAGATATTAAATATCACTTTGGACAAAGTAACAAACAGCATTTCCTCCGTTTAAAACACAAGCGTATTGAATCGATTTGGTGCATGAAAGCAAAGCTGTTCCTTTTCTACAGCATTAATTCTCCCTCGGTGTTCGACCACACCTCATTTAACAAACTGCCCATTAAGTTACAAAGCTGTGTTGAACGTGACTTAGCTGCTGTGTTTTTAACATCCTCGCACTGTCCAGGTTGCTTAACACACAAACCATGGCTGTAACAATCGTTACTGTTGTTACTTTCCAGGCTGCACAACCTCATACACACACTACAACAAACAAAAGATCAGCTGACAACAGAGGAATGTAAGAATAAAGTTCAAGTCTGATTTAGGTATGAGGAAAGAGTGTAACCTTGGAGCGGGCTTTCACTTCCAGCAGCATGTTGAGGTCTATGGGAATGTGTGAGGCCTGCATCATGAGACAGAGCCAGGCTCCCATCCACGGACAGCTGGCTGCTACCACGTACTGCTGAGGTGCCTGAGACAGCAGCTCCATCCAAACCTGCATTAATGAAAAACGAACAGCACAATTAAAAAGGTCGTTCATAAACATATAACTTAATAGGACCGGCAGAAATTTCAGCTGCTACAAACCTTCTGGATCAGTTCGAGGATTTCCTCATTACTCTCCAATATGCAGGACTGGAAGATGTGCCGCAGCATATCTTGTAGGATGGGGTTAATCCACACTGCACAGCTCTGACGAACAAACACACAGACCATCAAGTAACTGAATGACAACACCTTAAGAAAACATTCATTTATGACTTTACTGTCCACTTGCTTGTGTTTTTACCTGGTCGGCTTTAGACAGCAGAGTGTAGAGGGTTTCCAGTGCTGCGCGTCTTACTGACGATATCGTGTGTCTTAAGAAAGGCCAAACCCGAGGAACCAGAACCGTTAAAGATTGCTGCATGCTGGAGGGGGATGAGAAACAGTGTCAATAAAATGGTCAATAAGAAAGGACTAAATAAAATGTTGGTACATGCTAAAACTCTGATTAAATTCTCTCTAAGTTTGTGCTGGTCTTATTGTGTGTTCATAGTCTGACTTTGCTCAGTGGTGGATGTGTGTTGACTGTGTTTTTATGTAAATCGAGTTCGATGGAAGTTCAGCCAACGTCCTGGCACTTAAAAAAAAAAAAAAAAAAACAGAACACAGAGGAAATAATTTGCCTTCAGCTAAATGAAAGAACAGATGAGCCGGTGAGTTTGCAGTGAAACCCATTGTGTTAAGGCCATTAACCAAAATATGTAAAATGTATGACACCTGTATTTCAGGTGTCATACAATCACAGATCTTGTCGTCTACTATGTTAAACTGAAAAGTAACCAAATCTCTACTGTAGCTGGTTTTATATTCAGAGTACAGCTTGAATATAAACCTCCACTGTTTAAAGAAGTCAGCTCTGTATATTAATGCAATATGCTGCTCCAGCTAATAAAGTCGTAGATGTTTGAATCTGGAGACAAAGGTGAAAGTGGAAAAAGTGAATGTGGAGTTTTATAAGATTAAGTTTAGAAGGTAAAGACTTTATTCTTCCAATAAAAAGGTTGTACAAGTTCATTGCTCATCTTTATAGCGAAAAACAACCACCTGGATACAACAGTCACTCATTCATAGTACGATTCCCTTCACAGCACATTTCATTACTTTCCTTTTCTTTCTTTTTATTTGAACCCGTTGCTTAGAGTTTATAAAAAAAGCATAAAATGGGAAATTCACGCCACAAATCCTTCTATTTTAAGGACATTTGTATATCTGCTTTCTAGTCTATATATCCATAACCTGAGGGTATCTATCTAACATTAAATTAGATGTTTCCTCTTAACACAGAATATGCCTTCCATCAAAGAAATCAATGAGCATTTCTTTTGTGACCTTCAGAGACCAACCTGCACTGTTGGACCTGTGGATACGTGAGAAGTGAGGACAGCAACGTCATGATGCTGTTGGTGGAAGCAGTGAGGTCGTCCAGGTCTAACAAAGCATCCCATAGTGTGTTCACTATGAAGGGAACCTGAGAGAGCACAGAATTTTACGATTAAATTAAGACCAGCTCCCTCAAGGTGACACATTTGACAAAACTGAAAACTCAATTGTTAAAGACGTCTGTTTTGCCGTTCTGACCTTATTGGGCAACAGCTGCACCAAGCCTTTCACCACAGGGATGAGAGCGGCGGCTGCCACGGCTCTGACATCATCATCTAGGTCCTGGAGGCCTATGGTGATGGCAGGGAGAACCCGCGGCAGTAAGACGGAGATCAGGTCCTGAAACACACGAGGGGAGAGACAGATGAAGATCACCACATGTACATGGCTACAAGATCAGACAGTGGCCTGTCTGATGACATCTCTCCACACGGGGCACATATGCCTCCAGACTGAAAAATAGCTTTTCATTCATGCGCGTATCCTCCTACCATCACAGCTTGTATTCATGACCAGATGGCACTCAAATCAAATAAACGGTAGGATCATACGTTACTTATTCAATAGCTCATGTACACACAGAACAGGTGGTACCTGTCGGACAGCCAGGGCATACTTGATCCCTAGCAGGCCTCCATGACGGACCTCCCACTGGTCCTCTTTAAGCAGATTCAGCAGGACATCTACCGTCATGGAAACGCCAGTTTCATTCATGTGGCGAAGGGCCACGCCGAGCGTCTGGGCACACGTCTCCCTGACAGGAGCTACCACCTGGAGAGGGAAGCGAGATGTGAGACATTAATAAAAGAATATATGTACATTTTTTGCTTTGCTTTAATTGCTTGATAACTAGTTTTACTAATCACTGATGTAGTGGCCCAATCAGATTTGATTTAACTGACAAATGATGTGACACTGCGATATTTGAATAATTCTGTCACACAATATGTAATACTCATATCGCCATTAGATGTCTCTCAATGAAAACCATATCCAAAGACGGTGACGTAAAGCAGAAAGGGCTTGTGGGAGTTGTCTTCATCACTGTCGCTGCTGTCAGCCTCTCCCAGTCTGGGGTTTTTTGCCTTTTGTTTAGTCTCCTCTCCAAAACACTGACCCAGTGATTCAATCCAGTAATAAATAAATAAAAGAACACAGAATTAACTCTTTTAACGTTTCTCCATGTATTAGTGATGCTCCAGCTAATGTTTACTCAGCTTGTTTCTCTTTCAACTCATGATAGACAAGTTATCCACAGAAGTCACCTCCACTCCAAAATAAACGGACCCTGTCACTAAATGTGGTGAAAACATTGGAAAAAGTGGTTTCAAGTTTGAAACAGGTGTTTGGCAGGTACAGCACATCTCAGAGGAGCCGAGTAATGTTTTCTCAGATAGTTTCCCCAATGACTAAAATACTAAATCCAGTAAATATATGTAGTTTAATGTATTAAAATGAGTCTTAACTGGACCAAAAGTTCATTTTAACCACTCACACAGATTTTTTTTTTTTTTTTGAAAATTGGTAGAAACATCTGGAAAATGTAGGTACACACCTAACAAACTACACAACACAATCACTTTTATATTTTCTTGTGTAAGCGTCACATGTTCTATTTTTAAGAAGAGAGTTTTGCATCAGCTCCTACCAGCATGTATTAGTACATATATACGAGTCTGTTATCACACCTTGAAACCAAAACCACACACGTCAATACACTGACTCATTTTCTATTTTTTGGTTCGACTTTTGCAAAAGTCTGTTCCTGAACATAATGTTTATTCTTTCAGACGGAAGAATAAAGTCACTGTAGACACAAAACACAACATAAAACAGGCACCTAATCTACTCAACTCCCATCATCACCTGGTTATAATCACTTCTGCAGCTGTGTTGTTGTTGTATTATATCATACTGGGCTTGTTATTTAGTCTCACTTTAAATGAAGTGAGTGCTAGAGCAAATGCTTCACTAGGAAATGAATAAATAAGAGAGTTCCTTCTACCTCACTGTGTTCAAACAACCATTGTTCCTTATCATCATTTAACATTTCATTGTGTGGCAGCGTTGCCATGTATAGAAGAGGAGAAAACAAAACTACCGTTAAACTCACAATTGTGGTATTTGGGGGAGATGAGTTTGGGTGGGATAAGTGAGAATGTCAAAACCACTGAACACCATGTGTGAATAAAACAAAGTAAATGTTTCATCTCCCTTCAAGTCTTCCCATCAGCAACACGTGCAGTTGTAACTTTGTCAGGTGTTCTGTTCATTTGTTCAGAAAAAACAAAAATCAAAAACGTACCTCATCAGATACAAAATCCCCAAAGCGGTCCAGAGCAAAGACACAGAGTAGCCGGATGACTAGGTCTTCTATCCATTCTTGATGCTGCCGCAGCATCTAAACCACAACGACAAACTGTTAAAGTTGTTTTTAATTACCAACAAAATGTTTAAAAAGCTCGAGGACAAGAGAGAAACTTTTACTTGTTCTTGAGTGCTTCCCACCAGCTTTCCACCACCAGCACCATGGGACTTAAGGATTTCTCTAAGACCTGTACCAGCACCATGACGAACCTGCAAACAAACGTATGCTTTTTACATTTACAACAGTTATGAAAGTTAGATTTGGTCGCTGTGTATTCAAGGACTTGTCACTCAGCTTGAAGTAACAGGTTACAACTCTGAATTTTTGATGATTGTGCTCAACTGTGGATCATCGGCTAAAGTTCAGTGTCATGCAACGTTTTAAATGCTTTGTTTTTACCTCCCATGAAGGATTGAACAGGTCATTGCAGAGCTCCCCACAGAAACTCTCCAGAGGCCACTCCTGCGTCTAGAGACAGAAGAAGAACTCCGTTTACACCTTCACACAATTTTACTGTTTTTATGTTGCCATTTAAAGCCCCTGACATGAGTATCTACTGGCTTGTTCTTG
Organism: Polydactylus sextarius; assembly: GCA_016801845.1. Lineage (NCBI taxonomy): Eukaryota > Metazoa > Chordata > Actinopteri > Polynemidae > Polydactylus > Polydactylus sextarius. The sequence continues at coordinate 3,986,767 of CM028911.1, read as the reverse complement.
ATTCCTCACCTCTTCTAAAAGACTGGAGTTATCAGGAACGTTGTCGATTAAGACTTTATTCTCAGTTGCTGGTTGGTCGATAACAACATTGGTGGTTTTCCTTCGCTTCTCTTCAGGTTCACCTTCAAAGCTGTCATTACTTAAAACCGCAAAAAACAAAAACAACAAAACAAAGATCATTAAGTAAATCATCAACTTTACATATCCAATCTGTGTCAACTATAAAATTCTCCAGCCATAGCAAAACACGTCAGTAGACAGTGAGCATCATACCTCTTTTCATTTGGATCCACGTCTCTGGATCGCTGTTTTGCCACTAGTTTAGCCATCCTCTTCGCCTTATTCTTCTGCCGACTGCTCATGCCCGGCCTGAACTCTGAGTCGATCAACTCAGCAGCTTGAATGGGCTGAAAACCAAACAACAGAGCCGGTTATGTATTTTGCAGCACTACTGAACACACGCACATCCATACATCATCACAGGAACTACAATATATGTATAAGAGTACTGAATGAATCATTTAACAAATTACTTCTCTAGTTTGAAATGTCATGAATCTCTTTAGTGGAGCATTATTGCTTCGAGTAAATGTAACGTCTTAGTGCAAATCAACAGCGGCTCTTAAAGGCTAATTCTCCCCGTCTATTCATGCAAAAGTCATTTTTATTGTTTTGTACTGTGCAGGACGTTCAGCGGGGACAGACTGTCTGTTAAAGAACCCTCATACTGACAGTTCCTTCGCCACACAGACTTTTATTTATGGCACATTTGACACATTATACAGTGAGGCAGAAATATAAAAGGCGTTCACTCTACTGTATTATTACATTGACAACACTGACAAAGCAACTTAGTATGTGTGCAGTCCTTCACAACAGAAAATGCACAAAGGCGTGGAAGATAAGAAAAACAGACAAGAAAAAAAAAACCACATGGGCTGGCTTCACAACAGGCTGAGAAAAAGACAGAAGATGACACAATGAGCACAACCCAAATTCAGCGTTTTGAGCAAATCTGTTCAGACAAGCCTTAACGCTGCATTACAAAAGCTCTACAGTAACTTAAATGTTATGGATCATATTCACATCTCCATAGCAACAGCGGGACAAGTTATAGACTGCCTGTCTGGTCTTTACTTAACTCAAGTTGGCCAGATAAGTTAAGCCACAGTATCTCACAACATTCAGCTGCTGTAAGAAGCAGCGAGGGCAGGTTCCCTCTCCCTGCCTCAAACTTATCTTTACCAGTTTTTGAACTTTAAAGTCCCAGGAAAGAGCTTTAAGTAAGAACCTTACTGAACCGACCTACACAACGTGCATGCTCAAACTGTCTGGTAATTCAAAGCTAAAAAGGATAAAATTGAGACTCACTACATGGTTGCGGGATGTGGATCCAGCTCCTGCTTTGCTTGCGTGTGCTTTAAGCCCACTGGGTTGACAGGTATAGTCGAGGTCCTCATCGTTGAACAGCTCCTCTGTGTCCATTCCGATAGCAGCGCCCATGTCCAGACCCAGCTTCTTCTGAAGAAGCTTCCTCTGACGAGCAAGACGTTCTTTAGGGTCCATCTCGCCTAAAAACAAATGTCAATGTTTACTTATTGTGGAAAAAAATTAAGAGAAAATGAGTACACTGCAGTTGTGTCAGCAATAATGATTTTGTATATGTGAGCAACAGTTTCATTGTGGAGTTAAATGCAGCAGGGCAGCAAAATAGTTTAAGATAGGGCCACAAATAAACACAGGTACGATATCGTAAATAGCCCAGAAAGTCACCTAGACGCTGCTAAATTTAGTAACCTCAACAGTACAGGGCACCTTGACTGAGAAGTGCAATCGAGAGACGCAACAACTGGTCTATGAACCAAAGGCAGGAAAAGTCAAATAACTGAGATGTTCAAATTCAAAAGATGCTCAAGAGACAAGGATGAGCAACTTTCTTTATTTGAATCATAGTCAAATAAGAATCGAATCACATGAGGTTGGAAAGTGAAGATTAAAATCTCAAAGTCAGACAAACACACGGCCGCCCGATGGTCAGTGTCCCAAGACCAACACATCATAACCAATTCTGTGACAGTGTGGCAGCTTGTGAATGGTCACAATCTGCCACAGAACTAAAACTACATAATAATAAACTATAAATAATAACTAAAACTACGTAATAATCCAATTCATTTTTTCAAGTGTGTTAAAGTGTAACAGTGAGGATGTTATTTCAGCTGACAAAACAATACAATTACAAAAGGCTACAAACCAGTTTTGTCATCCTGCAGCTCAAACTCAGCCCCGGCAGATCCCAGCAGAGAGGCTCCATGTTTGAGTAGGCGGGAGATGTCGAAGTGGTAGAAACTCAACCGGTCACAAGAAGATTCCTCTGGAGACAAATCTTCACAGGATTCTACGGGAAACAAACATAAATGTCTCATAACTGCAGCATTAGTTCCTAACTACTTATTGAATCTGAGGCCATTTGCACAGTGATGCAGACAAATTGGACCGGGCATCTCTTTCCTCTAGAAAAACACCACACATTAGTGCTCTGAGCTTTCTCATCAACGGTAACGTTAAAAACAAAGCTCAGAAAAGCTGGACATCACTTCATGAAGAACATTTTTCTGCATGCACCACTTCAAGTCCACAATATTTACCAGACTATGAGTATTTCAATGAACAAGCCAAAGCGCTTACCTTCCTTAGGCCGAGGGGCGGGGTCCCACTCAGGAATATTTTTCACAATGGCCTCTACAGCTTGGCCTGCTGCGATACGCGTGTCCCAATTGGGACTCCTTAGGTAGGTCAAGACCTACCCATAGTAATTGACAAAAAAGAGACTTGATTTACTACATTTACAGCTTAAACTAAAACTGCCTGAGCTATAAAAGAGACAGGAAGAGAAAGTAAAAGCAGCGAGGATAAAAAACAGAAGCAGTGCTCCTGCTTTTTGTCCATTTGTCAAAATTAGATTTCACACATTTTACAGCAGAATATCCACAGGCTGACATTATGTTATGGAGGCTTCTGAAAGACTGCCGGGACAGGGATTTTCTAAATACACACCTTCGACAGGAGGTTGTTGAGTTCATGTGGGTGGAGTTTGACCACTTCTCCAAGCTGCTGGGCTGCTGCTTTCCTGGTTACTGGTGTTGTCCCAGTGTCAAGCAGGATAAACAAACGATCAAGTCTGAAGACAACAAACAAAGGTTAACAAAACCTTACAGACCATGCACAATGCGCAGCGCTGATCAAACAACTTCCTAGTTCCTCTTTGGTGAGTTTTTGATGCTCGGCTGCACGAGGACCACCTCAACACATTTAACGTCATCAGAAAAACACAATATGCAAGTTGGACTCAAGGCAATCCATACATGCATGAATAAAACTATTATGTATAATTAATTCTTTTGGCTTTGCACCAGGGTAACCCGGTTTTTTATCTTGGTTTTTCACTGAGGTCATTAGCGGTCTATTAATAAGGTGGAGTGGATTAGAGGTGAGCAGGCGTGACCCCAGGTACCACTAAGACTCGAGCTGACAGGAAAAAGGACATGAGCTTACTTCACTATGCAAAAGACCTCAGACACCACGTGGAGTTATCACAACAACCACAACGAAAAACTGATCAAAACTGAACCAGTCAAAAGATAATAGTGGTTAAGACTGATGGTGTACATGGTTTTAAGCGCTGAGAACAGGATGTAAACTTGCACGTTGCAAGCTAATGTGTTTAAGTCAGTGAATCAAGTGTATCCTGTATTATGTACGATTCCGCGTATAGTCATTCTTATAACTCATTACAGAGAACTGATGACGGATATCACGTTCAACTTAACACCACAGCCTTAACTCGCCTGTATTTAACTGCAGAACACCAGTGAAGATCTGTGAAACACTACAATGCGAAATTAATTTCAACTGACGTTTAGCACCTGCAGTGAACATGAGTACAAACTTAATTACGAGCCCGGTTCGCTTCCGGCCTGTAAACCCGGAGCCAAGAGTACTGACTAACTTACACCATAACGGTAAAGCCGGTTAGCTAACTAACTGCTATTAGCCGGCCGTCGCCATGCCACTCTTTACCAAATCAATAGCTAGCAAGTATTAGCGGGTTAGCTAGCTAATTGTTAATGAAAGTCGAACCGAACCGAGCCGGGATAAGGTCTAAGTAAAACTTACCTCGATACAGCCATGGTCAATAATTATGCGGCCTTTCGAGTCCCGCATTCAACAGGCAACCGATAAGTTGAGGCGTCCCCTCTTTGCTGGATAACGTTTCCAACGCGACAGATAACAGTAGATGAAGTCATTAGCTAGTTAGCAGCTACCGCTAGCTAGCCGAGGCCCAGGCTTCTAGCTTGTGGCCACCCCAACTCTGTCTACCGAAGAGAGTGACTTCACCACCGATTCATGGTTTCAAAGTTGTCCCTCGTTGTCTCTTCGGTATCTTCTCCCACAAAATATCGCCAAGTACCATACGCATATCAATCTATAGCTCAAGCTACCCTTCAGAACTCTTCGCGGATAAATATTTTAACCTAATAAGATGTAAAGAGTTATTTTGTAGCACGTTGAGGGCGACCCAGAAGACTGTTTTTATATGAGGAGCCATCTTGCATTTATTCCTTCCTCCATAGCAGGCGGTGTCTGATTGGTTGGGAGCATTGAGGAGAACCAATCAAAAAGCACGTTAAAAGAGGAAACGAATGGGAAGGAAAAAAAAAAACAAAAGGGATAGTTAACATTTGTCTCATTGATATAAGATACATTGTAGCACTTTACATCGCTCTAGTTTATTTAAATATAAAAATAATTACTATCTGATTGATGTATGAGCGTTTAGAAATATATTTTATATGTGATAATTCGATATATTTCAACCTCTATTATCTAAATAAAATAATTAGGTTCTGTAAAAATTGCTTGAATTATTTACTTTTTATTTATTGTAAATCATTTCTGTTTTCTTTTGGCATCATTCACGTTGTTTACAGTTAGATTGGGAAGTGAACTCTGAGCTGACCATGGTCCTGAAAACCAAATGTTGACCGTCTTCAGTTCCAGTCATTTACACAGAGTGATAGAGGGATAGATGGTGAAAAAAGAAAGGCATTTAAAAAAAACACCACATGTGACATTTAGTAAAGGTTAATCATGCTTAGTGTTTCAGAACGCCACTGTTTTTTGTTGGTATTAAGGAGGATTAACCAGTTTTGCAAATAACTAGATGATTCAGTGAACCGTTGAACTGTTCACATCTCACGTTTCCAGTATTTTCAGTATGCAAATAAATTACACTTAAACTACTACTGTCAATGCATCTGTCCATCATTATCCTACAAACCCAAACCTTAACATAATTACAATTAATAGCACATTAACCATATTTACTCAATGTATCATGTGGAAAGAAAAGAGTTTACCACATTTATACACGTGACAAATCACATTTTTCTGATTGGTTGGGTGTTTTATTATGGCAGCAGACAACAGATACTCTGAGGGTTGAAAGCACAAATACTTTGCACCGGGAAAAGAAGCCATGACTTTATGGGTGACCTGTCTCTGTCAGTCTGTCCTCATAATATTTCATGGTCTTTTAAACCAGGAGACTTTCATATTATAGATTTTATTTCTTTCTTGGGAGTTTAAGTATCCCGCAGGATGAGACCTATTTTTCTGCCATAAATGTGATGACTGAATATCACCAGCTCAGTGTGACCTCTATTGTTTGAAAGTTTATTCCTATACTTCTTGCAGGTGTTGCACGCCCAGGGTTAAACAAAGTTTGTACTTTTTTTTAGGGTCAGCAAAATCTCCAAAATTACAAATCAGAAGTTTTGTGGACGGAAAAGCAAACTGTAGCTGCATGTGATCAACGCAATATTTGATAATAGACGTGCACCAAAAACAGGTAAAAACACAGCAGAGGGTCACTGCTGCGATGACAATTTGCATTAAATATCTTGTGCATCACTGTATGAAGGCATCTCTGCAGAGAGCTGTGGCATAGAATTTGAATTTGAAACGATTTTTATCAGAGAATGAGTATCCTGTCTGCAGAATTTTGGTTATGAAACATTGTTATGCAATATCTAAAATAAGCACAGGGCTTTGCAGTTTGGAGTAGTATGTGCGCTCACATTTAGATTACCCTAAAACCTCTTTCATCTCTTCGGTGAATTAAATAAAGAATCTAAATAAGTAAGAAAGTCATTTTGACTTTAGAATAGTTGAATTATCAACTGGCTTTTCTTAAATATGAAACCAGTATCACAAGCCTCTTTTTCGTGTAATTTAAGGGGTGTTTTTTTTAAGGGAGGCAGTTGTATCATAATGGCACAATATGTGTAAAATAAAAAATATTTTTGATTTCATTTTTATGCTTCCACGCTAGCAGCAGCTGTGGCTAGATGCATTATATTTTTGGGTTGTCCAACTGTCCATCCCAAAGTTTTGAAAACCATATCTCAAGAACACCTTAAGGGGATTATCAAACATTAGTCAGAAACATTCACCTGGACTGTGACCTCACACAACATATTTTTGGCCACAACTCAACTTACCTGCAGCATTGAAATGAGCTATAGCAGCCTCACTTAAGCATAGTTAGGTTTAATGTCAATTACTGGCCACCTCTTCCTGCAGCACCTCGCTTTTACTTAGAATCAGAGCACTAGGGAGAATGTGTAACGTTGTCACATACCAGGTGCGATTGCAACGTCTTGCAACACATGAACACTGAGCACATGAGTTTAGCACAGAGAGCGACGCACATGATGTTTCAAACTGAAGTGACGCTGTTTCACCCACTGACGTCAGTAAACTCGGCTGCAGAATAAAAAGAAAAAAGAAAAAAAGAAAATGGAAAAATTTGAAAATATATATAAAAAAAAAAAAACTTCAGATGAGACCAATGAGGTCTGCTCACTGACCAAATAATACTAGATGAGAGTAAGATGAGAGAAAGAGACAGTTCTAACGTGTTAAAACACAGCTGACCCTCTGTTGGATTACTGCTGTGAAAGTTGTTGCTTTGTACTACGTGACATATCTGGCCTCTTCCCCTTATTTGAATATACTGCTGAGATATATTTGTTCTGGCTCGCATTTCCACCATCTGCCTTGTGAAGGCGAATCGATCATCAAAACTGAATCAAAAAGAAAGAGGAGCTTATCATAATGTAATGATAGAAAATATATTTTGAAAACCGAACACAATATATCATCCAAATCTATGTAATGGGCTTATTAATCCTCCTTCAGAAGGTGAAAATGTGATTTTCATGAGGCACTTTGTGTGTAATGAGCTCATGAATCTGAAGGAGGAGGGGGATGCATCACTCCCTGTAGAATCCAAATGAAACTGGAGTTGGTGTCTCTTTTTTTCTCCTTTTCTCCATATGCAAGGTCCTGCAGTGATCAGAGCTCATAATAAGTAGTCAATAATGTATTAACATAAATTAGACTACTCTTATCTTCAAATTTGCATTCATGTCAATCTCAGCTAGACACCTGAAAAGTTGAATGACTCTTCATCTTGAACTGACACCCTCCTCTGTGGCACTTCCCACAACAGCAGGTGTGCCCAGGATTACATCTTGTTATAATGATGACAAACACACACATACATATTCACAAGATGAAAACAACATCAGCCACACTGTCAAAGCTTCTAAACTCTTTTCAATCTATCATTTTCTAATGGCGTTAGAGTTATCATAAAAACACCTCAGAGATCCAACACCACAACAGTGTACTGTACATACATAATACATAGCAAACTGCAGCCATTTCTGACAATGACCTCGAAGTTAGCATCCAGCTGATCTTGAATATGCATGCTGCCAAAAGTCAGAGGATGTGGTTCGTGCATGTTCTACTTTTAGTTCAACTGCAGACAACTTGTCTATACTTGTCTTAAAGACACCAGGAGCCATAAGTGAAAGCTGGACTGCAAACAGGATGCTGATTCTGTCAAATGTTTAATTCTGACTTTTTGATAACTCATCAGTATTTACCTTGACCTCTTTGTGGAATTGCTGTGTCTTGGAAATCCTTACAGGGTTTTTTGTTTTGTTTTCAGCACCTTGACCAATAATGCAAAGGCCAGGATCAGGAGTCTGGATTTCCTGGATCATTGTCTTAATAGGTGAGTAACTAAACCGCTACTGAACTAATTAATATTTAAGACCATGTTACATAAATAATCATAATGAGTAAACTGTGTATCATATGTGACATTATTTAGTTTATATATTTCATATTTTCATATATTTTTTAAATTGTTATCATTTTCATTTCATTAGATATTTTATTTGTAAATGCTCTTTATTTATAAAGTTTTTTTTATTTCACATTTGCACTTCTCCAAATTCTGCTTCTTGTTTTAGTTTCCACTGTGCAACCTCACATTTATCCAGTTAGCTTTTGTTAGCAACAGAGCAACAATGCAAAGTTAGCTGAAGTTATTCTGAATCAACTAGAAGCTGTTGCTTTAATTAAAATATGCATACATTGTACATTAACTATACGTTTGAGTTTTAGCCTAACAAGGTTGTTGCATACCAAGCTAGCTAACAACCTAGGCCTGGTTGAGAGCCCGGTTTATTCATTACCATCCAAGTAAAAAGTTGTTCACTACCTTGTTTAGCATTTTTGCTACTACAGAAGGTATAGAGTGCAGCCTTGTTAAGCTATGTAAATAAAAGGTCATTTTAGTCTTTGTGTTTGCTTACAGTTAGTTTACTCTGGGCTGTTTTCCATGCTGGATAGCTAGGCTCAACAGTTACAGCAATGTCAATGCTACACTGTTGTTATGAATGCAATGAAACAAATTGGCAAAAAAAAAAAAAAAAAAAAGTGGCACTAAGAAAAAGAAATGTATGAAATATGAACGTACTAAACATCATTTAATGCAATGATAAGATTTAATTTAATTAAGCCAACAACTTCTTTCTCTTCATTAATATTGAACCCTTTTAGCTTTTTTTTTTTTTTTTTTTTTACAAAACTACACAAAACGCCTACATCCAAAAAGCAAGATAAAAACCAGTCATTAAGTTAATTTTATAAGTGAGCATTAGTGGCACTTGAAGAAATAATAGCTCTTGTTTTTTTTTTTTTCTATAATCATCAGTGTTATTGTTAATGGCAGGAATGTAACAGTGTGCCTCGGAGGGTCTTTACACCACTTTCATCCAGAGAGAAATCGAAATATGAGCTTTCAAGCTGAAGAACAATCTATTGTAGAACAGTTTGACAAATCAGTGGTTAGCACTCCAAAACCAGCCTGGGATGGAATCAGTGTGTTCTCACCATGTCTGTGTGTGTACCATGTACTCCTGTTTCCTCCAACAGTCCAAAGAAATACAGGTTAGGTTAAATAATTACTCAAAATTGACCACAGTTGTAAATGTGAACATGTGTGGTGTCTATTTATAGCCGTGTTTCCACCAAATAGGTTCCAGGAAAAATTTAGAAGACAGGAACTTTTCATGAACTTGGGAGGGTGGGTGGATGACTTTGCCAATCGTCTTCTAGACAACCATTTCATCGCGCTATTATTAATTAACTACATGCTGCAGTGCGTGTGACATGTGTGCACGAGAGAGAGAGAGCTCAAGAGAATGGAACCATCCATTTCGTTGTGTTTCACGTTGGGAACCTTCTGACCTTCTGTAGGATAAGCAGTACAGGAAATGGAGGGATGTATGATTCTGTTGGTTCTTCTCTTTCTTATATCTCCATCCTTGTTGCTTTCTCACTTTAAACCCATTAAAAAAGTGCTTTCACCCAAACGTTTAAGTCTTCACATAAGTTTCCTGTTAATTTATGTGTTGATTTTTAAAGTCTTGTCATCATTTTTAAACACTTCCCAAATCTTTCTTAAAATGTACAAATCCATACATCCCTCTCAGCCCAGTCCAACTGAGTCAAAGTCCAATTGATTGACTAAAGAACTGATTGAAGACAACTCATCAGCCTAATTCAAAAGTGTTTGAGTTTAGATGCTTTACATACTAAATACTACATTTATGTGGGTATTTTTCAAACTAAGTCCCTTTCCTCAGTTCTTATTATTCTTCTGTAGGAGTTCAGATTGGTGCCTGCATTGGCTTTCTCCAGGTAATCTGTCTTCCTCCCACAGGCCAAAAGACAGGCAGGTTAGATTAATTTAAGTGACTTTCTGTTGTGGGTGTGATTGTGAACGGTTGTTTGTTTCTACAAGTCAGCCGTGTGGTAGTCTGGCAACTTGTCCGGGTTGTACACCACCTCTCGCCAAATATAGCCAGTAGATGTATGGAGCTGAAATGAAAGAGTCCCTTATTTTGTTGTATATGCTTGTATATCTGAGCATGAAAATCTAAAGAAAACCCTCAATCAGAGCCCATGTTTCAACCATGTAACACTGTTGCGCTTAAAACTTTAGGATGCCAAGTTTATCTTCATATATCTTATCTGTAAGTCACCATGGAACCATTACAGGTCCTTTTCTGTGCGATTCCAGCATTTACACAAGATGACTTGTATATTTCTAAAATGCTGTATTTAGAAAAGCAAAACATTGTGGTGGACACAGAGGAGGGAAACCCCAGGAAAATTCCTCCTCTCAGTTTGACCAATTATTTTACCAATGTTCCTGTTTTTTTTGTTCTTTTCATCTTCTTTTCGACTGGATGGCTCATTGGTAGTGACAGGTTTATTGTTGTTTTTGCTCCTTGGAAAGATTCATGCTCATTGGAGACCTGCTGTGTTGTGGCCTGACCACTGGCACCAGGACAAACTGCACGAAGCTCCTTCCAAGGTCAAGGGATTACATCACGCTGATAATTATTACACACATATATGTATGTACATTTTGAATGTGGGAGAATTTGTGAATTTCACTGCATTGTGCTGGTTTTAGTGTACATGCAGTAACAAATGGACGGGTAGGTGGGTGGATGGCTTTTGTGTATAAAACATCTTAGCAACCACAGAAGAATATGTGAAAGTCATTGTAGTTGCCTTATGTTTGTGTGGAAAGCTCATATGGTATTGTGATTTTAAGTTTCCTATGCTGCCCCGTGGGGTGAATGTACTTTTGTAAGTCCTCCGTCGTTGTTTATTGTGGTTTTCCTGCATCACCCTGACCATACACTGAACTTTTCTCTCTGACCAAAGTGTTAACACAGAGCAAATATGTATTTTGAAAGGGTGTTTGAATTAGTAGCTACTCCTCCCGGATACAGGGAAACTCAGTAAATCAAATATAATACAGTGTGGTAATGTTGTTTGGCTTCATAAATCTTAGTCCACCTACTGGTTTGGCTGCTTAGCCGATATCCACAGGAGCAAATCATAAACAGCGAGAAGACTTTGGTCCTCATGTTCTTCAGTCTGCTTCCTCCTCCACAGGAAGCTCTGCAGCACATATTCCCACAGAGGAAATGCTATTTTAGTAAGTCTGCCACATCATGACAGTGTAGGAATCAGAAGAGCATCAGAGCTTTTACTTGTTTCCCATCAGGCCTCGGCCACATTGTTTTTATAACAGGATTAGGATTTATCAAGACCCTATCCTTAAGTGTGGCCATAATTGCAGCCTCAAAGGTGGAAAAAAAACAAAATTTTGAAGTGGAAGGAAAACAAAGTGAGTGAGTGAAGCCATCGTTCTCTTCTGATGTCCAGGAAACAGGAGACCTGTGGTTCACCGCAGAGGTACAATTATGATGCAACAGAATAAATATTTATTATATTCTCTCCTGTTTTCTTACTGACTAATTTGAGTTTTTTTTTTGTTTTTTTTTTTAAAAATGAACTTTTCCATTCAAACAAAAGGGTATAAGGAATATTCTAAGAAAAGGAGCCATGTACAATACAGTATAATACTGCAAACATGTAGTTTGAGCGTCTGGAGCTGAATTTATCTCTTTTCATCACACATGCAAGAAAAAAAGAACTGCAAAGTCACAGGGATGAAAAGCAGCAGTGGAAATGTGACACATGCTGCCCCCTGCAGACCATATGTTGCTTTGGCACCGGATACAAGCTGTCCATGACAGTATATTGTATGGATCATATTTATGTGTGGAACCACACATGTGTGGTTCAAGAGGATCCACACCAAGGAGCAGTGAAGCTATACTTGAATTTTAGAGCAGCATTTTATAGGGTTTTCCCTCTTTGAGCTGTCATCCATGATGTATTACTTTCACTGTCTTTGAGCATTTTATTCTTTTATTGGATAGCAGACAGTACAAAGATGACAGGAAATGAATGGAGAAAGAAATGAGGAGTGACTTGCAATAAAAAATGCACACTTAGAGTTTTTCAATTTATGGTTTAACACCCTCAATTCCACACCAACGCACAGAGCTGGTCTGGACATAATGTTTTTTGTTTTTTTACCAAATGGCTGACCAGGTTTTGTCCTACATACATACATACATACATACTTACTTACTTTTTATACATACTTTTTGATATAACTCAGTCCAGGAAAGCACCACTAACAGCTATGATGTCAGCGCTAAAATGTGATCACATAACTGTTGTGACTATAACCACAGTCTATATCATGCCACGAGGTGATGACAGGAAAACAAGAGATGCTCACTGAGAATATTGTTAAATATGAAAATATGATACATTGTGGGGTGGGTACTTTTTGTGCCTTTCATATAAGTTTATAAGTATAAGTATATAAATGCCTTTCATTTTTTTTAAACAGTTGTCACCGTTTAAAATAAAACTGCTGATAGGTAGATAAAACAGGTGACATGAGAGGACATGATATCACATTTATTCAAAAATAAAAAAATGTTGGTCTCAAAAGAGCAACATATCAACAGCCTCCCCAGGGATTTCTTTCATATTTGGGGGATACATTTGCTTGGACTCAAAAATAAAGTGATCAGATTTAAGCTTACATTTTTAGCCCAAGGTCAAAAGTTTAAAGGTCATTGTGACTTCAAATGTTACCTCTTAGTAGAAAATCCATAATGCTTGTTGAAATCAAGTGGAATAATCTGATGTCACTGGTAGATTTTTCCCACTTGCACATGTGGAGTAAAATGTAGCAGAAATTGGAAATGCTAAGTAAAACACAAGTGCTTTAAAATTGGACTGAATCACAGATACTTGAGTAAAAGGTATTTGTGGCAAGTCAAGGTTTTAATGGTTGAGAGTGTTTCTTCATCACTCATCATTCATGTCTGAGGGATTTCGGTGTATCAAAGAAATCAAGTGGGCAATAATCTCAGTTCAACTTACAAGGGGTTTTATTTTATTTAAAACTATCGTGGTAGAAGTGCACAGCACTGACTCGAATCCTCTGGTACAGACGAGCAACAACTTTCTCCGCAAATAAATTCTGACATCTAGAGGAGTATACTCTTTTCCTAGTTTTACAAATTCAAAACAAACAAACAAACAAACAAAAAAAAAAAAAATTTCAAGGTACAGAATGTCTACACAAACTGTGCTTTTCTCATCTCAACCAGCATGTAAATGCCTTCTGTTACTGCCCTTTTAACTTAGCATAGTAAGTCATAAAGACTACAGGTAAATGTGTATAACACTTCTGAGGTACTTTGGCTTTAATCAAATATAAGACTTTTTTGGTCTGTAGCTAAATTATACGGTAACACTGGTCGGTACAGTGGTGCAAACTCTGCCTCTAAGTACCTCACAACAACATTCATTCCTTATTTCTCAAAAGAAAATAAATCCTCACACAGGCTCTCTACAGAACATAACAGCAGAGAATGCTTATTGCCTATTGCACATTGCGCACACCTACTGGTTCAAAGTGCTGCACTAATCTCATCAAGTCTTTTCAAATTAAAAACTCGTTTTCCTTCAGTATTATTACTTTCAAGAGAAACAGATCACCATCTCTTTTCTCTTCCTCCACAAGAACGACAAAATCCTGCAGATTCATCATCTGTCGAAGCACGGAGCGGCGCAGGTGTACTGCATGCTGACTTGGTACGCCCTGTTGGTGATGCTGGACTTTGGATCCAGAGCGGCGGTGATGGCCTGGGTGTTACCATTCGGAGGCTGCAGGCCGCTGGTGGAGTGGTTGAGGTAGGAGGCCGGTCGGTGGTTAGCCTGCTGGGGATATTGCACACCAGGTCGTTGCAGGTACTGGGCCACAGTGGCTGTCTGGCCTGAACTGTGGAACACCATCTGCTGCTGCTGCTGCTGTTGTCCAGGCTGCTGGCACTTCTGTTTGTTGGCCTCTTTGACATCACTGTCATGTGCACTGAATAAAGAAAACAAAGAGTTGCACTGCCGATTAGTGAAATCATTCACTGCTATAAGTCAAGGCTCTTGTTGAATGTGTAGCATGAAATGTTAAGACTACTATCGGTGCTAAAATCCAAATGTCATCCATAGTGCTTGTGTGTGTGTGTCAACATGTACTGGCAGTCGGTTTCTATATGCGTTAATGTCACTGGGACTAATTCCCATATTTAATCGTCCTTGTTGACTACAGCTGTTTACACACATGAGCAGTTTCTCAGCACATGGGACCAGGTTCTCCCACGTGTAGCCTGTGAGGCGCTGCAGTCGGGGTGGCCATGTCGGGGACAGGTGGAGGATGAGGCGTGAGGCGGCCACACATGCTGCCGCCACCAACGAGGGGGTGAAACACAAAAACACATGATCTAAGGGGAGGGAAGACAACAGCAATTAATCAGGACATGAGGGGGAGGGGAGTAGTGTACTCCTCTGCAAAGGAAACAATTCAGGAGCAGGATCAAATATTTGATGTTTAATTATTCTATCAAATATAGTTAAGCCAATAAAATTACAAATACTGAATGGCAGTAACTGCACTCTGGTTGTGCGACTTGCAGATTTTCTATTTATATTTCTGCTGGTTGCATTAACTTTATTGTGGTTTGTTAATTTGTGTGTTGTTGAAGCAGCTGTCACAGTCATTGACTCCCTGCTGTAGAATGACAGCTATTTACACAGCTAAACCAACAGAGAGCTAGCTAGCTAGCTAGCAAGCAACATAGCCTTGGCTAGACTTAGCAAAAGCTAAATCTCAGTGTACTTATTTTTTGACCCAAAATCTTTTATTGGCTATTTTCTAAAGAAAGAAACAATTTTAATGAAAGAACACTTCAACATTTCAAGCTGTTATTCCACATACCCACATAAATCCAATTATTAAACATTAGCCAAACTCCAGCTAAAGCTAACAAGGCTAGCAGAGTGAGTCAAGTGCCAACACAGCTTTTGACTCTCTTGACATTAGATTTGTTGTGGTTTAAGATAATTCTAACTCACATACTTAGGCATATAAAAGTTTAAATAAATCTATTAATGAAATATATTGTCAGATTAAACTTAATTTTTCCCCACAATTTAGTTAAAGTGGACAAAAAACTGCCGTGCCAAGAGGAAATGCGGTGTAAAACTGCATTTCCTCTTGGCTTATATAAAGATTAATCAAATAAAATATTTTCAAATTAAAATAATGAGCCTAAAATCATATTGTAGCATTTAATCTAAAACCTTTTTGTTAATTCTTTTTCATGGATTTTGCAGTGTATTACTAGAATAACATGGCTGTGTTGGTTAATGACAGTAGTTTGAGTTAAACTGTCAAATCAATGCATCAGAAATTACTTTTGAAGTCTTTTGATCACACATTGAGGATTATCTATCTATCTATCTATCTATCTATCAGATCTTAAAAGTCCAAATACAACTGACCTTGCAGGGAAACCTCCAGGAAATAATCAGCATACTTGGCCATATATAATTTAGTCTTCTCCAGGCAGGTCATAGGCCAGCCATCATGGAGGTCTCCCTCATGGACTGCAATAGACAGGTAGTACTCTATGAAATGAGCGGCTGTGGGGAGGTACAGGTTCCACTGGAAGGTTTCCAGCAGGAGCAGCTCCATGTTTAGTAAACCCTGCTTGGTCAGGACCAGGTTCATGGAGGTCATGCAGCCCAGGCTGTTCAGGGTCTCGAGCTTTGGAACCCGGTCTTCTCTTTCCTCAAATTTACCTGCAGGGGAGAAACACTCAGAGGGTCACAAAACATGTAGCTCTAATGTGGACACTTGAGTAGTGAGAGACCTGGTCACACACACTTACTGGCCAATAGAAGACATGAGAGCGAGACCATGTGAAGTTGCTGCACCGTGACGTCGTAGCGGTCCATGAAGAGGTCCAGCAGGTAGACAGCCAGGTGTCTGGCAGCTGGACACAGCCTGAAGCGGTTGCTGATGATGGCTATGAGGTCGGCGAAGTATCGTCTCAGGTTCAGCTGAGGGGACTGGCCTTTGTAGGATGGCAATTTGAGCTCCTGTTAAAGAAAATGTTGGAAAATATCAGTCTGTTTTTAATCTGTCATAAATAAAAGATGATAACCAATATACTGATGAACAGCGACAAGACACAGCAATATAAAAAAAAAAAAAAAACAAAACGTGTGTGATGTGATTTTTTATTTATATCACAGAGACGATTCTTATATTTCCAAAATCAGAAAGCACAGATTTAACATGGATGGTATGTTTTCTATAATAAAATAAAGGTAAATAAATACAAGTGTATGAAATCAAACCTAGATTTTAGAGCAGGAATTTGATGTGTGTGTTTTGGCTGCCATCACATACATTTTCACAGTAATTGTGCTTCACTCACTTTGTACCGTAGCGCCTGGTATATGTCTGCAGCCAGTTGTCCTCTCCACCATTGGTCCTCCAGCTCCATTTAACACAGCGCTTTGGGAACCTGTGAAAGATAAAAAAAAAAATGAAACAGAATACACCTTCTGATACTCCGTACACGCACAAATAAAATAAAAGGTACACCATGAGTTTTTTAAAACTTGATTTTAAAGTATCATACAGCAGCCACATAACTGTCCACGGCGGCGGATCAGGATTACGCACCGTGATCTATCGGCTGTCGTTCATTGTGTGTGTGTTTGTGTATTTGTGGGTGTGTGTGTGTGTTTCTACACTAGGGAATATCTTTCCAAAAAAAAAAATGTTAATGTTGACGGTTCAAAAGTGTTGACTCACCCAATGAGCGCATAGAGTGAATTTTACGGGCAGTTTCACTGAAGTAAACTTCTATTCAAACTAGCCGAACATGCTTGCTTACACTCATTGTTGTAGTCAGCTCCGCTCAGCACGAGTTCAGCAAACGCTGCTGCTGCCTTCACGTGCTACCCGGAAAAACAAAACGTTACAAACTGGAAGCGTGTGAACAGCCAGGGAGTGATGAGCAATTGTTGTTGTTGTTGTTTTTTTAGCGAGTAAAAAAAACAAACAATCATACCTATATAAAGCATTTATATTAAATGCTTTATGTAGATATGTTTGTTTTTTTCACGTAATATAAATCTAAGTCATACATCATCATCTTATCATACATTTATTGTATCTGTTCCTTTAATAAACCACCGTCATTAAGAACTTTTGCATTATTTCAATGTCTGTATATTTTCAAAACAAATAAAATTACACAACTACGTTGAGGTAGAATGTCATTTTTTAAGAGGAACATTTACGTCTGATTTTTTTTTCCTGTTTTGTTTTATTTTTAATGTCACTCTGAGATTGGTGAAAAAAATCCGGTTAGTATTTGAACGCCTCATTCCATTGCCTGGGACTGATGGCTCACACGGGACGCAGCCAATTATAAGTAAGTACAGCAACTGTCAGCATCCAATCACTGCTCAGACTTCTGGCATCCAGATGCAGCCAATACCCAATAAAAAGGGGAGTGGTGGGATTATAATTTGTTGAAATCCAGTAATCCTGAACCGGGGGGAGTTTGCAGTGTGATCTGACTCATGTCTTAAAATGATAAGTAACAGATAAGATCTGATCAATAGGATTTCAGGTTGTTTCACTAAATGATTTTCCACCCTCAAACAACAGCCAAAGTGAAAAGTTCACTTCACTTTGTGCTTATTTGTGCAATGAATTACTGCATGTCTTCAAAATAAAAGCTTCAAGCCTCCATAACACTGAGATTGAAAACAGTAAAAATGTCATTCTAAATATCTAAATACTGCTTTACACATGTATGATGCACATTCACTCATACACACATTTCAATTGATCTTCCTTTGACTTTTGTTGTGGTTTTATTTTGTTTTGTGATGACGTTGACAGGTATGACAAATAGGCCCTAAATATTCTACACCATTTTATAATTTGTGAATAGGATTTATGGAAAATTGGTTAACATAAGATCATGTTCTACAATATCTTGTAGAATATGATATTGCTTGGGTACAAATTTACCCAAGCAAGGTCATATTTAGATTAAAGGGATTAAATTATTATTATTATTTTTTTTTTTTTTCATTTTTTATAGTTTTGCATCAGTCATTTGTCACAGACTGATTTGCTGAGGCGGGAGAATCTTGACTGCAGACAGGAAGAGAAGGAAGAGACTTGACAAGCTGATTAAGAAGACCAGGTCTGTCCTAGGATGTCCCACTCAACCCAAAGGGGACGGTGGGAGGACACAGGATGACACAGGTCACTTTGACTGTCATGCCGAGCATCCTTCACCTCATTGCGATACTGGTTTCTTGTCAGTTAAGTGACATGAAAATAAATGTGTGTAGTACATATGTGTCTGGGTACACTGAGGTGAGACGATTCATTTACATCTTTGTCCTTTTTCCTTATACTCCTGGGTCAGTTTGACCCTCCCTTCCTTAAAACTACTTTGTGTGTACTCCCATAAAAGAAGCCATGCATGTTAAGTAAATATTGACAAACTGCTCGGAGTCATTTTTCTAGCACGAATTCAAAATGGGTCAGTTTGCCCCAGCAGCGCAGCAACAATTGAATCTGACCCAAATAGGGTAAAGCAACATCAGTGTTATACAATGACTTCCCCTTCTCTCTGTCTCTCTGGAGCAAAGAGACACTCATCTGTCCAATGTTTCTTCAACAACTCAGTATGGTGATGACATGTAAAAACATTGTTTGTTTATGTCATTAAAAGCCTCAGCAGATAATATGTATTTATATCATTTTCATAGACAAAGACAACTTTCAGAAGCTGCAGTTCAGAGTCATAAAAGAAAAATCTCAACAGAACGTTGAGAACATAGATTAGATTTATTAGGTACAACCTTGAAACTGAAACCCATGTGTGAACTTCTGAGTAAGCACATTCAATCTTATTGTGCCATCTAGTCATTCACAACCTATAAAACACCACTGTTCTTTTGATGTGTTTCTGTGTGGAAACTGTGAGAAATCAAATAACACTTTACTGAAAAAGACGTCAGTAGTTGTTTGATGTCGTACTTGAATAGTCGAAGAAAAAAAAAGAGCAGTCCAGAGGTTGTAGCTACATGCGGGGGTGAGGTTTAAGAGGATTGGTAATGCTATCTGCTCTGTGGTAGTCTTGTTCTTAATGGATTGGGACTGTCTCCCAGACGAAACAAAGGGTGTCCTGGGAGGAGAGATGTGGTAGCCGTCCCTGTCTCTGCTTTTCTTTCCCTCTGGTGTCATGCGGTTCCTTTACACAGAAGTGTGAA
Organism: Polydactylus sextarius; assembly: GCA_016801845.1. Classification (NCBI taxonomy): domain Eukaryota; kingdom Metazoa; phylum Chordata; class Actinopteri; family Polynemidae; genus Polydactylus; species Polydactylus sextarius. Next base: position 3,967,240 of record CM028911.1, on the reverse strand, counting down.
CAGCTCACTGCTGTTCTCTTTAGAGGACACACACTCTCACAGAAATACCAAAGCAGAAGACGTATTGATATTACAATGGACTGCAGAGCATAATGATTGCTGACTGATTGCAAAAGGATAAACTTTATCTTCTCAGGTGCATGCTGGTGAAGCAGAAGATCTTAAATGACTCATCTGGTTTCTAAACATTAACCACTGATTTGCTACTTCACGTTGAAGGTTCCTCTGCAGATCAAATGCTCATCATTACGTGACTTTTATGTTACTTGGCTCGTAAACAATCACGCATTTGATTTAAAAGGAAACCTACATACAACAAGTCATACGGGAATGACGCATACATTGTGGCGTCTCTGTATATTTCCAATATTTCTTTTACAAAAAAGAAAAGAAAGAAAAAAATGCAATGGCTGTGGATTAATCTGAAACCTATCATTTAAATGCCAACAAAAAAAAGAAAGAAAAAAACCCACTCAGGCCTATTGGGATTTTTTTTATGACTCTTACTGAAGTGTGGGCAGTGCTCTTCATTGTATGTTAATGTAATTCATGAACCGTTGAACAGACCCAAAGGTCAACTTGCTTTCTTTGTGGCTCAGCAGAAGTAACCTGCAGCCTCACTTCCCATGTGTTTTCCAAAGATAATGGACACCCCAAACATTTTCATATTACAAAATCAGCCTGTTCTGCATTTTATCATACTTGTATCGGTTCTTGTTTAACTGCTTGTCTATTTGGATTATCTGTTCATTTAGTTAAAAAAAAAAGTATTTACTCTAGTATAAATATTAGATAAGACAGAGAACTACTGAGATATTATTTGATTTTCAAAATACGTAATTTTCTTCTACGGTATATCTGCTCTGTACATTTACACAGTGAAGTTTGTCTAATGCTTAGGCACTTTTACATGAACACGTTTATGAGTATTTCATTGTAATTGTTTACCACCCTGTAGGCTGGAGTATTGACTTTAGAGACAATGAATGTGCCGGATGTAGCTGCCAGCTGGTGTAGACAGCTCATTTTTTTAAGATTAAAAAAAAAAAGAAGAAGAAAGGAATAGAAAAGACTTTTTCAGCATTTTTTTTAATGTTGTTTCACATCATACTGATATATACAAATTATCCAACTGTGATTTAAGCAGCGTGTTAAAGCAGTGAGGGCAGTTGTTTGTGCACAAACAACTCGGTGTGTTTGTGTTGAGCTGTAGGCCCGGGACAGGACGGCTCTCAGTCTGAGGCTAAAGGCTAAAGCAGCTCAGGCTGTAATCCCCGGATGAAACCATCATGGCTGCCACTCGCTGAGCTGTCAAGCTCTCCACAAAAGAAAAGGTAAAAAACCGACACAACTACGTTATTAACCACAGCTGTGTTGTTAGTTTGCTGCACCCGGTAGCGTTTAGCCGCGTTAACAACTCGACGCGAGGTTTTTTTAAAAACCGGGTGTTGCGTAACTTTTTCTTTTCGCCACGCTTTTTGATTCTTCCAAGTTATTTCGTCTTTGTGCGTCACGTTAATTCAAATCACTCAAACGCAATTGCACATTAAAAACGACGTTATAGCCGCAGTTAGCTCGGTTGGACAATAACGTGTATTTACATGCGAAGTGACGAGGAGCTGCGATGGTAAACACACCGCGATAGTTTTATCTTAACTTAACCAAAGGCGTTTTTTTTTGTTGTTGTTCTTGTTGCTTGCTACAAAGCCAGTCTCATCACTTTGTTGTGGTCAAACTACACAATGTCGATTCACCGATTCACCTCCTACTTTAAACTGCTACCTAGTTTAATATTACTTCATATTAATCCGTTTCTGTTTGTGCATTTGTGATTTTTGTTGTTGTTGATTTGTGCACACTCCACCACAGCGCATTTAGTTGTCTTTAAAGCAAAGTAGTTGATAACTTGTAGAGGAGCAGGTGAGTTAAAGAGAAGTTTTCTGTCTGCACCTGGTGTCTGATAATGATCAGAGTTCTCTTTTTAAATTCCTGATCACAATAATGAATTAATATTCATGCAGTTGAACCATGGCCAGCAACAGGTGGACTTGTAGTAATAAAGCCTGCAGAGTAGGACTGTGAATGCAGCGTCTGATGATACAGCAGAACATGCTGGGTCTTTTATTTTGAAAGCATCTCATAACAAAGCACTCATTTATTTGTTGGAGCCGCTTTATTTTAAGTTGATTCTTTGTGTGTGTGTGTGTTTTTTATGCACTCAGACAGCTAAAAACCTATGGACGCGATGGATATTTCTGCAGCTACCTCCGCAGGAGATAACAAACAACATTTTTACGCGAAGACTAGAAACGGGCTGAAGCGGCTCCACCTCAGGAAGACTGCCGTTCAGCCCCCAACTATGCAAAGTGAAGATAAGCGTGGACCAAAGAAGATAGCAGGAGAGTGGGAGCAAAGCAAAGTGTGGCCTTCATCGAAGAGGAAAAAGACGACCTCTGAGGCAGCACAGCAGGTTCAGCGCGAGACAAATGACAGCGGGAATACACTTACGTTCACATGTTCTCAATGCACGGACAACATGGAATACGTTCCCAAAGATTTAGTGAGACACTTTGAGGAAAAACACAAAGGAAACTTGCCAGTTTTTTCCTGTCGTGCGTGTACTTTTAACACGCACGAGTTCTCCTACCTGCAGGTTCACCTTTTAAGCCACAAGGACACTTTTTCTAGTTGCAGCATTTGTAATGACAACATTCAACGCACATGGCCTGAGTTCAGCGCCCACCTGACTTTGTGTCACTGCCAAAACGGCAAATATACATGTGAAGTGTGTCAGAGATTCTCCACAGGTGATGTTGTGGTATTTTTAGAACACGTACATGTGCATAATTTGGGCCTGGAAGGAGCTAATGATGATCTGAAGCTGCACAAAAAGGACAATAATCAGCTTGGGCCTAAAGCAAAAGCAACCACTCATGCTTTACGTTGTCAGCACTGTGGGTATGAGGCATCTCAGAAATGGTTGATTACTAAGCACATTAATACTGTCCATGTTTGCCAGAATGGTAACCGGAGGAAGAGGAAAAAGGAGGAGGTTCATTCCATAGCAAAGAAACCTAATGACCCAATCCCAAAAATGAAGCCTAGATTAACAAGAAGTGCAGTTAGAGAAATGTGCTGGCTGGCACAGGACTGCCTGTCTCTGCCAGGCAGAGAATTCCTGGATAAATACTGCCATCTGTCAGATCCACAAACAACACTAGAGGAGACGCAACAGTTTTTGATGAAATCTGTCACGGGGGAAACCAATGACCAGAAATGGACCAAGGCTCTTAAAACAGTTTTGTCAAACGTCCCTCAAGATTTAAATCTCCACCCGAAGTCAGAGAACGGCATCATGTCAAACTCGTCGGATCTCACCGTCCTCACGGTGAAGAACAAAATAACCGTCGCTCAGAACGGTGCTCCGTACCCCAAACGGGTGAAGACTGTGATGACGACGGATAAAGAAACCGTTTTCCCCGAAAGCGCCGCCGATGACGGTCGCTGCATGACCGACCAAAACGGGTGTCAGTCGAATTTGAACGAACATGTAAATTGTCCACAATCTGAAACCAAATATCACAATGACGTCTTAGTGTCATCACAGAGCGAGGCATCGGAGTGCACTCAGATGCAGGAAAACAGAGAGAACCAGGAATTACAGACTGATAAGGAAATGGTGGAAAATGGTAAAAAACACCAGGAGCCTCTGCATGAGGATGTGATCAATATCTCGAGTGAGCTGAAGGTGTCACACGAGAGCGCAGAGCAGACGTGTGTTCATAAAGTCCTACGAAAATATAAGAGACGCATTCGTGGACGGAAAAGAAAGATGACGTCTAAAAAAGTGGATAAAAGCTCATTGGGAATTCCTTTAAAGATAGTGTTGAAGAAGAACCCGGTGAAGGGGAAGCAGTGGGTGTCGCAAAGCTCTTTATCTCCAACGGGACGCGCTCCAGTGGATGATGGACATGACACGGAGAAGACAACACTGGTAACAGAGGTTCAGCAGAAGAAATGGACCAAAGCTTCCAAGATGGAGGAAGAACTCGTCCCTAAAGGCGACCTAGAAGATGTTCAAGAAACGCAAGCCGATTCTGAGAAACCGCAGCAGGTGTCGGAAGAAACTGAACTCGATAAGAGGTCAGTCGTGAAGAAGGGCTTTTCGGATTCGAGGCCTGTAGCATCGACTGACATAGAGATGTGCAACATGAACGGAGTGCTCCAGGCATCAGGTGGTGGCATCGGCTTCCTCGGTTCAGACGATAAGAGTTCAGCGAGTTACACCAAGTCTGCCAGCGTTTCCCAACCTGTTATTTCACCACAGGGTAAGACGGCAAATTATAGTCTCCACACAGACATAATGATTTAAGATTTAGCCCACAGTGGCATTTTCATGACATGCATTTAAACTTTAGGTTCATATTCAAAGGAAGCGTGTTGTTAAACCTGTTTTGAAATGAGTGTTTTCACCCTTTTATCTTACAGATAAAGTACATCTGGAAGACTCAAGCCTCGCTCTGTCTTTAGAGACGAGTGTTCATCCGGTGACAGACGGAGAAGTGCCTGCAGACCCTGGCCCAGATCTCCTGAGCAGCAGCCATCCACCTGCGGGGAAAGCCATTCAACAGGAGTCGTTGCAGGCCTCCAGACGTCGGTGGCAACCGGTTCCAAAAAACCAGGAGAGGACCCTAAAGTTAGTAGCCATAAATCCATCTCAGCTGGTGAAGCGTCCAGAGGGAGACCAGCCTGTCGTGGTGCTAAATCATCCAGACGCCGACATCCCAGAGGTGGCCAAGATCATGGAGGTCGTCAACAGGTACAAGGGGAAGGTGCAGAAGGTCATGCTGTCCTACCGGACTCTGAGGGCGCTCACGACCACGAACTGTGACAACCCTGAGACAAACGACCCGGCGGACGCCCAGACAGACTTCGATGGCCCAGGCGTGAGCTCCGTACAAGAAAGGTTTACTTTGAAGTTGAAACTTCGCAGGTTGACCAGGAAAAAGTATGAAGTAGTGGGCGCCGTCGCCCCGGGCGATGACGACGACAAACAAAGTTTCGCTGCTGGTTTTGCGGCAGGGTCTTTGCATGTCAGGAAACGTGGATGGTCCATCGGCAGCGACATCTGATGGAGTGGAAGAAGCCAAAATGTGAAAACTCTTGAATGTCGCACACACTGGATTTAAAACAAACAAACAAACAAAAAAATCAAGCCTGGAAAAAAACTGACTTTGCAATACAACAAAACAATAATGGACACAGAGTTTATTATTAAGGTCTTAATTAAGAGTGTTTGTTTTAGAGGAGAAGATGATCATTGTCACGCTTCCTGGAGGGTTCATGTTCTCAGGGTAATTTAAACATTTACCTTTGTCTCTCTCTCCAAGTGCGAGTAGCTCAATACAAACTCTTTTGTAGATTAGTAATTATTTGTACAGTCATGAAGCTGTGGCATTGACGATTCAAATCTTTGTATTTTTTTTTTCTTTTTTTTGTATTTTGTATACGCAATAGCTTTATTTAAGGTGATTTAAATACACTGTCGTATGGAAACTTTTATAGAACACTGTAATATGTATATTTGCCATACCATCTAAGTTTTATGGATCAGTTAATAATGTACGGGTAGGCTATACAGTGTGGTAGCTATAATATTTATGTGTGTGGAACGGGATGCAGAGACCCACAGGTTACTCAGATATACCAAAAGTGTGTGTTTAAAAAAAAAAAAAAAAAAAAAAAAAAAAAAAAAAAAAAAGACAATAAGCTGTTTTATTCAACATTTATTTATGACGCTAGGATTTCTTTATATGCTTTTCCTTTATGCTTTTTTTGTTTTGTTTTGGAAGAATCTGTGTATTTGTACAATTTTCATATAAACTTCCATTTATGTTTGAAAATATGGTAAAAAGATTTGGAAATCTTTGGAAAAGATTTTTTTTGGACTGATTTTCCCTAAAGACCTGATTTGATTTTTTTTTTTTTTTTTAAAGGAAAGCAGCGTTGTGTTTGTAGGTTATGTATACTAACAAATTCATTTGTTTTGTGAAGATTTATAAGACCTGGATGATTCTTTTTTTTTTTTTTTATGTCCTCAACGAGTTTCCACTCTTTTGACTTGAAACGTTAATCTTATCTTTTAATTGCACTATGAAAGGAGGATCTTCTATTTCCCGTTACCTCACCTTATCAGGCCTGAAGCCTTCGACAATCTTGACCAGCGTCCTACCAGCGAAATATCTTTTTAATCGCAGCCACGACCCCTCAGTGTTTTCAGCAAAGAGAACTGTGGCTCCTCTTTGCGCTTTTTTTTTTTTTCACACGTATGTCGAGTACACAAGAAAAAGGAAAAAAATATCGGACAGACGTAACTAAATTATGCATGTGTCCCCATTTCTGGAGTGTCAATATCTTGCTGTGTGTATGTATGTATGTATATGTATGTATGTATGTGTGTGTGTGTATATATATATATATACACACACACACATACATATATGTAATAGATTCATAATTGTATATAATTCAGTTAGAGGTACTGTAAAAAAACAAAAATATTACCTGAGAATTCACCAAGTGCCTAGGAGTTCTTGTTTATGCAACAAATGTGCATGAGTATGATGATAGCATTAATTGTTGAACAGAGAATAAATGAAGCCGTTGTCAGTTGCTGGTGTTATTTTGTGATGACTGAAGATGTGAGTTGAGTTATACAACACAAAAAAAGAGTTTTATTAAAACAAAATATCCAACTTTACAGCTTTTATTATTATTATTATTATTATTATTATTATTATTATTGTTTTCTTTTTTTTTGTTTGGCTCTCCCAAAGTGCAGCTGAATTGTTTGTCTGCCTGCCTCCCCTCTCTTCCCCTCTCTGCTACAGCAAATCTCATTCCTTGCATTAATTTTTTAACACACTGTTTACTGACAGAGCATTAATGAAATATCTTAATAAAACACAAGTTTGAAAGCAAAAGAAAAAACAAAAGTCTCGAGCGTCAGTGCTACTTTTTGCGAGTCCGGTGCCCAGAGCCTGTCAGCAGCACCTCGGAGTCGTCGGCGGAGGGACGAGGAAAGTGTTGCGGGATGGGATCGGTTGAGAACAGTCCCGACCGCGAAGGTTGTGACGTACAAGTCCAGGGTGAGGACCTGGGTGCTCGTCTTTTTAAGGCGTCACGGGGTAACACAGCTTAGTGGCGTCTGTGGTGTTACTCTGGGTGTCGATCAGTCTCAGGGGAGTCCTCTGGTAGTTCTCGATCATCTGGGAGATGCTGCTGAAATACTGAGTAAAAAAAAAAAGGATGATGAGTTGAAATTCAGTTAAATTCAGTCTAATAATAAATAAGCCACTGTCTTTTTTTTAGTGAACACGAGAAGACTTGGACTCGCACTTGTGTATTAACTGTGTTCAGACTCGAGGACGACTCAGACTTTTACTTCTACTAACTACATTTATTGTTTGGTTTGGAACTTATGTTTTCAAATAATTATCAGACTATGGCTATCAGAGTGTTTTAAATATTGCACATGTGTGATAGCTGTGTCATTTGTGGTGGACTCGACTTGGACTTGACATGGATCAGTGGTAGAACTCGACTTGGACTATTGTGCACTATATTTACTGCTTCGTGCATTCTCAGTGTGACATTTCTTTAAATAACTGACTGTTACAACAACACGAGAACTTGCACTTGTCACTTTTCATGTTTTTTTTTTTTTTGATGGTTTTTTTTTTGTGTACCACTCACACAGCCGTCGAGCTAGATTCCACCACTTATATCATTCAACATCACATCATGTCATCCATCTACTACATATGGTGGAACTGACAATAAAGCTGGCCTAGTCTTTCTCTCTTTCTTTACTTTTCTGCTTGAGATGTGCAGCAGCAGCTTCTCTGACATGTGCTCTACATTTTTTTTTTTTTTTGCTAACAACTCCAGGATGTCAAGTATCTCATTTTGTACTTGTGAAAACCATCATAGTGGTTTACTCTACAGCTGTCAAGTGTCCAGCTGCTGTCACACTGTCACGCCTAAGTGGGACACAAACAACTTGTGTTATTAGTTATACTTGTGTCTGCTGTAAAAATGGCCTAGTGTGCAGTATGATGCAGATAAATATGCTATCAGATTTGTCCTATAATCGACTCTTTTATTTAATTAAATTCTGAACTTTTTTTTTTTTTAAGTAATACTTGTCTTTAATGGACTTGAACTACACACCACAACACAAACACAGCTCTTTCTAGGATCTGAAACATTTTCCACTGTACCTCCTCTCCACTCTTGGCTCTTCCCAGTGCATACTGCTGCGTGTTTGTTAGAAAACGGATCGGTATGTTGTAAACTCTGTCCTTGTAAAACACCACTAATGTGTATGGCTGCTGCGCGTCCTGACCGGAGCTTTTCCTCACCATAAAGGCCCCGTCCTGAAACAGAAAGCATTCACTTACTCACTTACACTCAAACCCTGCAAGGGAGAGAGAGGGAGGGAGGGAGAGGAGAGGGTCTCATGGGAAATAATCCACATAACCCCTTTGTGAGGTGGGATTAACAACAGTGCTTTACTGTAAGTAAAAATGATTCTCACTTTATTTGAGCGAAGCAAAACCTCGTCAGCGGTCTTGCGGTCGCACGAGCTGGCGTACCAGGGCTTACTACAGATGTCCTGAGATGATGAGGTCATGGAAGAAAAAATAGAACATTCTGTCATTTTGTCCACATCACATATTAATATAGTATTTGAATTCATTTATAACCCGAAGATTTATTTTACCATATCCTCATCTGATGACCCATGATCAGCAGAAAAGCTTCCCCTGTCAGTTGGTTCTGGGACAATAAGAGACATAAACATCAAAACTAGAACGTATAGTTTATGAAGAAATAGTCTCGTTTAAGATAATCCACCAATCACATGAACTTTGGACAAGACTTTTGCCAAAGACACGTGTCATTTGTGTAGATAACATCACAGTCTATGAGGCAGTTAAGGGCATTTCTTGTTGCTCAACAATTAATAATTCAAAACAATTCAAAAACTGTAAGGTTTATCGATTAAATCATCACGCTGCATAAAACAGTTAAACTAAAACTAAACTAAACAAAAAACTAATTTCTCTACAATTCCACGTATAAACTGTTAATGTGAAGTGAAAGATGTGGCAGCTACGAGAGCTAAAATAAAACCAGAAAAAAAAAAAGTAGACAAGGAAACCAGCTGGAGAGTTAGAGTGGATGACATCACAGGTCATGTGACTCTCATACGCCTCCATTATAAACTCAAAAACTGTGATCATTCAGGAAAAGTCAGCACTTACTGAGGGAGGTAAAGTGTGGTAGAGGAATCCTACAAACAGAATAGACCATGGTAAATAGACAGTACAAAAGAGGCATTGTATATATATATATATATGCAGAGAGTATGTTGCAGCTCTTACTTTGGTCGTTTCAAGTCCAGTGAAAAAGTTTTTGGGTGAACTATTTGGTCAGTTTGCATCACAGGTAGCGTTTGGGCTGTGGAAAATTCATACAGACATTCAGTTATTTTTTGTTTTTTTCTAATCCACATCTCGATCAAATAAAACGTGTAAACAGATGCTTGTTAGGTGTTAACGCACAACTCCAAGCGGCTGCTTATTTAGCATGGATTATTTGCAAGTGATAATGACTTGTACTTGACGTGTAGTGAATCAGTTGAGCATCAGCATGCATCAAATGAACATCATTACATACATTTAACACACACACACTAGTGGGACTAATAATAGACATTAATATAAACACTTACTGTCAAATGGCTTTGGTTTTACAGGTGGCTTCTGCAACAGAAGACATATTTAATAGTTTTAAACATCATTCAGCATCAGTTATTCTGTCTAATGGTATCTGAAATAATAGTAATAGTAATGATGTTGTGTTTTATTTGGAACAGGTAGTTCTATTATTAAAAAAAAAACAAGTTCCTACTGGTCTTAACTCTGGTTTCGGTGACCTCCTGATGGAAAAATGAGATGAGCAGAGAGTTTGTCTTTAGGTCGCACTAATATTTATATTTATTTATTTATATGTATGTATATGTGTGATGCTTACTCTCTGGGTAAAGGTTTGGGTAGGGTTGGAGGACGACCGTCTGCAGGTTTACCACATGGACATAGAGGAACAAATAAACCAAATGTTAGATTATATGATTTTCGTGCTGCTGTCCTGCCTCTAGATGGTGCACCTTGCTTGAAAGATTCATGGTAAGAGGTTTGAAACAACCGATTTCATACTCACTATCATCTGGATCACAGACTTCATATTCGTCATCACACGTCGGCTCCTGAACCTGCAAAATCACAAAACTAATAAATCAATTTCCTGAATATGTGACACACACCAAATTTCAGCCAACCTAGCGACATTGTAATAACGCTGGTCATCACTTACAGGGGGAGGAGATCTCCTCACTCTGAAACCAAAGACAACATGAGCAAGTTATTTTTCATGAAGTAATGACAAAGCAATGTCATGAATTTAAATGTCTGTGCTGTCAGTCCTACCTAGGGCTGGGTTTCAGTGGAGAAGGACATGCTCTGTAAGAGGCAAGATAATTCTCAGATAGTTCTCAGATATTTTTCATGTATTTAATACACTGTAAATCAATGCAACTGAATGAATGAACCTGAATCGAGAAAGTGTATAACTGACCTGTTTGGCGGAGGAGCTAATGAGTTATTCTGTAAAGGAAAAAATTGTTTTTAATTCAAACATATACAAGAACCTTAAAAATGCTCATAAATGTTGTTATATTAACAGTTCACCTCTTTGTCAGGAACTTCATAAAAATCTGAAAAATAATCAAAGCCAGAATTTGTTAATACTTTAAACATGTCCTCAGTAATTAACAATACAAACAACTCTTTTGTAATGTTGGTCACTGTAATATATATATATATATATATTTTTTTTTTTAAAGGAAACAGTTTGCTCAATATAAGCCGTTACACAAATCTCCATGCTGACTAAATGAAAAGGTAACACACAAGACAGAACTTCCTTCTGGGAACTTATTTTTAGAGAACAATGCCTGTTTATATTTTCAGCAAAAGTTTCCTACGACCAAGTCATGTTTTCACTTTGCACCCCCGTTTTACACCATATCATGTTCGGCTTGTAGTTGCACAAAATGTTTGTACAGACAGGAACAGTTCACTGTTCCCTTTTCCTCTTGCCACATTCTGTCACCATAAGGTTAATTTCTGTTTTGGAATAAACATTTTTTGTTTACCTAAAGATGAACATGTGAGTTACAGTTGCATTATTAATTCAAAAGATTTAGCTGTACTTTTTGTCTAGTGCAAGTCTTACCATGCTAAAATGTTAAACTAGAAAAAAAAAACTGCAATACTGCATACTGACTTTCACTTGTCAGTATGGTAACTAATGTTACAAATATTCACACTTATCCCAAAACTTCAGCTCAAAGCCCAGTGTGGCTGTATTTATTAACATGTTGCGTTAGCATGCTTAAATACTTAGTTAGATATACAAAAACCTGCTAAACTCCTTAATGTGCACATGCTGACCTTTAGCATTTGAGTTCAAAACACTGCAGTTCCTCAGCCTTACATGCAAGGTGGCTCAGATCACTAGCATGTTAGCATGCTTAAATGCTAAGTTAGGTATACAGAAAACCTGATAAACCTCTTAATGTGGACATACCTGCTGACATTTAGCATTTTAGCTCAAAAACAGCCGCTATGCCTTAGATCCATGTGCAGTTTGACTCTCACCACTAGCATGTTGTTATACTAAAAGGCCAGTAGTGTAATACTAAAATCAATAGTTTACAAGTAAATTTCCAGATGATTATGATTAACACAAGATAGTAGATTAAGGTGTCTTTTTTTTTTTATCTGTGGTGTTATTGTATCTACCAGGACTGGGTGAACGGTCTGGTAATGGTGCAGGCAACTTGGGGAGGTCTCTTCCTGCTCTGGTCCCATGATGCTTCACAGGATCTACACCAAAGAGATATGTTAGTATTACTATTTTTTCCTTATTATGATTCTTTTCTATTGTTTTTCTTCCACATTTTGATGTGCGTCTTACTAGGAGGGGGACTTTCTGACGGTTCTATATAGTTATCATCATCATTGCCGCCATCTGGACTGATGTAATCCTCCTACAGAACAACATAAAATGTAAAAGCTGTCCACACTCACTGGAGGGTATTTACCAACACACAGGATATGATGAAATGCTCAGAAAGAAATTATGTTTAACATCAGCATGGCACAGGCTTGCCGGACAGGATTTGTATGAGTTTTAGTTATAGTTGCTTTACTTCATCACTTCCCACGTGGGTGGGTTCAGGGGGCAGTTGTTGCGAGGCTTTGCCTGGGCGGAGGGGCTTCCTGGGTGGCCGGTTGGGCTGGTTGTGGCAGCTGTCTAGAAAGGAGAAGCAGAAGTAGAAACAGGACATCAGCATTTGCATGAAGCACCAATCTTCAGGCCTTTGTGTATTGCGGCTTTGGATCAGCAGTGTGTCTGTCGAAGGAGCTCAATGAACCAGTTGCACTTAAACAGGAAGGGAGTGATGTCTGTAAGGGACAGACCATGACAGACATAGAAACGATGTGTGAAAAAAGACAAAACACGTGCAAGTTTTGAAATGTTTCAATTTAAGGAACCGATAAAAATCAACATATTTGTATTGAATAGCAGTTAAATAAGAGCAGATATGATCAGCTTTCCGTGTCAAATGACTGCACTGACCGAGGTAATCTCCAGTTGGGTAGGAAGCTGAAAGATTTTGGGGTAAATTTCTTTCACTGGGAGGAGGCTCGTAGCTGTCGTCCTGGGTTTCACGTGGATCTTCGTACATATCATTATCCTGGGAACAACATAATGTTCAGCATTTCAAAGAAATACTTCAGTGTAAATTACTTACAATTTCCATCCCCCCCCCAAACTTACATAATCAGGGTCTGAGAGTTGATCATCACTTTCCCTGTCTTCATCTGTAAAGCCAGAAATTTAAAGAGATTTCATTATAAAGAGGGAAATAAGAACCTGAGATGGGACTAAAAGATGTAAAAGAAAACTTCTAAATTGTGAATTTTATAAAACCCAGTTATTTAAAACAGATTAAAAATGTACACCAACACTAGTGGTGTTGGTGTACATTTTCTGACTTCTGACCAAAATCAGCTTCTCTGTTGAGGAACCAGCAGATCATGTCTCCTCACTTCTTGGGATAATCAATTACCTCTTGATAAGCAACTTTATTGCAGCTTATATGATGCAATTGGAAAATAATCACAGTCACAGTCACTTTTATTTGTAATAACATATGGAATCGGACTCAGAGATACATGCATGTTTCTGAAGCGCAGGTGCAATGTTGAGGTTTCTATCACAGCTGTGTGAAACTGTAGTGAAGTTCAAAGGGTTGTGTTTTTGGTAAACGCAACTTCACATAAGTCAAAGTTTCGAACGCGTCATAAAAGAACTGGGGTGAGAGAGTGTCAGCTATAGTTAACTGGCAGGTTGTATGTATTCCAACATGCCCACCACAAGTAATTACCATGATGCTGTGGGAAAGGATGAATAAAAAGTACTTGATGATGATGTAGCACTACTGAATTTAGGCTGTAGTGAAACTAAACACATGCTAATTTGTTCTAAATATTAATATAACCAATGTAAATGTGTTTTCACACGGTGGTAATAAATTCATTGTACTTAGTTATGAATTTCATGATTATTATTTCATTTTTAGTAGTATTAGTATTATAACATATACCAAGTTTGATTATATCACACACACACACACACACACACACACACACACACACACACACACACACACACACGCACACATATTTATACATATATATATACATACATACATATATATTTTAAATAAATGTATTGATCTGTCTTCTAATCAGGTCATAGTTACTTTTCAGTAGAATGTTTTGAGCTTGAAAACATTGAAAAAAACTTGAAAAAAAATCAGTTCATTAAATATAATAGATCGGTATAGTTTAAATGATGATGATTTAAATGATTTAAATGATGAATGAAAGGTGAATCAGTCCCCCAGGACATGAGAATGTCGCCCACATGTTCATGCAGCTGCAGTTATATTCCTAAAATAAAGAGGGATCAGCCACAGATTGTTATCCTACACAGTGACCTTAAGACTTGAACCCAGTTTAGACTCCGAGTTTGTATGTTTTCTATTTATGTCTGCACCTCTGGGTACTCGCCTCCCACAGACCAAAGATAAGTGCAAGTTAGGTCAAATGCAGAATCGCCTGAATGTGTGAATTTACGTGAGTGGTTGTTTGTCTCTGTAATGATGGGCCCTCACAACCCTTAATGTATAAGCAGAATAGCTAATGGATAGATGGAAGAGTTATTGTTACAATTCCCTCGTATCGTAAAAGCAATTCCATGTGAAAGATGTGGGCCCATATCCACAATGCTCATTTGTGCAAAACTTCACTCAGGTATTTTAGCTGTCTGAGTTAGACAAATCTTTTTAGTGCTGGATTTTTTTTTTTTACAATGTTTCTTTGCTGGGTTTTGGAGGTAGGTGACAAATATTACAGAGTTGAAACTTTGCACTTAAAGCGAGAAAGGTATTGACTCAGGACTGTGGTCAGGATATTCACACATACTTTGCAGCCACTGTGGACATGTTAAATGTACCTATGAGCTTTTGAGCATTGCCATAAAACACTTTATACTTTGTTTTGTTGGCTAGTATAAGAAAAATGATACCAGTGTGGAATAAACATACAAAGATTTGTATTTGCGGGCTCATTAACTCCAAGAAGTGATTAAAACATGGCTCTTACCTCTGTAATCTCGTGCGGGCACCTTTGGAACTGGTTTGCTTTTCAGTCTGACATGTAGAGAAACACGGACAACAGTGATTTGATATTGGTTTGTTTTGCTTTCTATTAATAGAAGACATGAATTCTTCTAGCAAGATGTCAAGATTTAATAATTAAAGTGTGATTCTTTGACAATTTATACTCAGTCTTAGTGCGAGGAACATTTCATTTACATAGACCACAGCCGACACAGTTCTATAAGTGTGAGGGTTTTGTACTGACACAAGACATTTTCCTGACACAATGAGAAATGCTTTGTAAAATGCTCATATCATGATATAATCTGTCCTTAAGTGTCATTTTGTGAAAATGGAAAGTGAGAGAGCAGACATCTGTCGAAGTTATTTTTGGTACGTCATGTCTCTTATTCCAACCGTTGTGAAAGAGGAATTGATGTTCTCCACTGATGCATATACACGCACGCTGCATTGAGCGTTTGTGTAATTCACCTGACTTTCCAGAGATTTTTTTTAAGCATGTAGCACTTCACTGACCTTCTCAGTTTATTCAGTAAGCTGCCATCATTTTTCTTGATGTCTTGAACAATCTTTTGAATCTGCCTGGAAAACACATAGTTTGGCACTGTCATTCACATTCAAGTCAGAAAATGAAAATTAGCTTTGCAGGATCATGATCTGAACAGAAGTGCTTACGATAACTTAGACACAAAACCTTGTAAATACAAAGCACTGATGTCAAATTGTCGCTTCTCTTTTTCTCAATAACTGCATTGATGAAACAAAGTACTAAATATAGTTATTCACAATTCTAAATGAAAAGAGCAGTTTAAATAAATCCTCTTACCGAATCTTTGCTGTGGCAGGAGCAGCAAGTTTACCTAACGTATCCATATTCATGTTTAATCCGACAGTTTACATGTTTGGGTCTCATTCCTCTCATGTGTTAACCCTGTTTTGCCTGACAGTTCATATGAAAGTAAATGAATGCTGTGTTAGACTACAGGTCACGTATTTGTCACAAAGGGGGAGGGAACTCGTTTTAGTCACCTCGGTAAGCAAAATCACTTCTCTTTTCCGTTCTCACAATCACACACAAACAGATTTCAGTGACCATGCTTTCAACAAACCTCTTGCATCATATGTCTCTTCAAAATTCCTTCTCAAACACTGCCATTTTAAACACTGCTGGTTAACTATATCACCTGAATGTCATTCAACTTAGTGCATTCGTGCTTTGGAACCATTGTTATGAAACGCTGAGAACATTCCATTGTCTGCAAAGAAACATACTTCGACTATATTTTAAAATCTTTGTCACAATGTGAGATGTTAATTTATTCACAAAGTTGTGAGACTACCACAGGCGTCTTTTGGTATGAAAACTGTACATTAGGTCATGCATGATGTATCATGGAAAGTACCATGTTGTAATCCCAAGTGTTTTCTATATATGGAATTAAAGACTGTGCAATCTTTCCTGTTAGGCTGTTGGGAGGATGACCTACTGCACTGAGTGTGTGTGTATATGGTCATTATGACAACTTTCTAAGTGTCCACCATGTCTTCTTGGTATCCACAACATAAGACGAGATACCAAGAAGACATGTTTGCTGAGACCGAATTAGACTGAGACACTTGTTGATTTCCTCAAGAATTGAGTTCTAATGAGTCACAATATGAAGAAGCTTTGACATGTTATTTGACCTCCTACATACCTTGGAAATATAATGTTAAAATGATTACATTTGCCACATGTACAAGATATATAACAAAACTTAAATAAAATAAAATGAAAATAAATGAAAACAATAGAATTATCCTATCTAAAATCTATAGAAATTGAAGTGATCAAAGATTTTGATTTTTTTTCGCAGATAAAAATAAATAAATAAATAAGATTTGTCCAATGATTATTATTATCACCTTATTGTTTATTTATTTTTCTCTTTTCCTATTGGGTGTCTATATTTTTGCCTGTTTTGGTAGCCTTGTTTGTATTTTGCCACTGTGGGACAAATAAAGGAATTTGTATTTTATTGTAATATTTTAATATATAATATTTCAGTCAATAAATCTTTCATTTTGAACTGAATGTTAACTATAATTATTTGAAAAGTGTGAAACTTTTGTATTAAATATGTATACATGTGCACAATATGTATGACAGATTGGACACAATGTGTTGGTGTGTTGGTTTTCACTGGATCATTCCAATAGTGGCAGTTGTTATGCTCAAAACACACACAAACACTTGTACACATGGGGATACATGCACAGGAACACATCTCACAAACAAAGGCTGACAAATGTGCAGGTGCAGACAGAAACAGACAGACAGAACACACACACACACACACTTACAAATCCATCTGTATGTGTGTACAGTATAAACTAACTTTATGCACTTACACACAGCTGCGCACAATATAACTCTATTTCTGTGGCTTCCTTATTTTCAAATACGCGTGGATATCTTTATCTGTTATACATCATATCAAAGTACATCGCCTCCAGTCGCTCTTATCATTATGAAATAATAATAATAATATTAATAATAAAAACATTTCATATTTATATTATAGCAATAACTTTTCTAAAACGAATTATAGGACAGCAACAGCAGATGATACAGTGCAGTGTGATAAACAGTGTAATAGCGCCTGGTGTGATAGAATTATGTGGAAGATATAAAAAGAAAATTACTAAGGGAGGCTGTTGCGGTGAGACGGAAGGAGGAAATGATCGGGCTGTGTGGCGACAGCAGTATAACGGTGTTACTTACGGTTGGTGGATGAGACTGAACTTGCTCAAGTCACTGTCGTACAGGTTCTGCAAAAGTGTCGGAGAAATAACGTGTAAACATAAACATATATATGTACAAATATATGTGTACACATAAACACACACACACACACACACACACACACACACACACACACACACACACACACACACACACACACACACACACACACTTGACCAGTGGTGGAAGCAGTTATTGAAATGCATCACCTATTAACTAACAGGAGATGGCAGCATCTCACTAAGGCCCATTTCAAATGTACTGTCAGTTTTTCCATTGTAACCCTGATTTTACTTCCAGAGGGCAAATACCGAAGGACATTATTGGAGATGCTGGGTCAGAGATGGTTTCGTTTATGCCTTTATTATAATTATTTATAATACCTATGAGTACATCACGTCTATACTTGGCAGTATTTGTCAGCTCCTCCATAGAAATGAAAACAAATCCTCAATACTACTGCTAATAATAATGAAAAAAAGGACCCACATTGTCTTAAAAGCGAAGAGAAAATAAAATACATAGTTTAATTAAAACTTATATTGAATCAAACACACCACAACTATATTCGGTCCCATAAATCATTGACCATTTGAAAAAGTTTATCTGACTACCCACTGCACTGTAACCCCCCCAATCCCCACATTTTAATGTCTGTGTTACAGTACGGCAACTGAGATTCATAAATGAAAGGAAAATGATTACCATAAAATATGCAACAAATCCCACTAAATTATGTATTCCCCTCTTCATTCATAATTCATGGCTCCAGGTCGTTACTTGCTCTGACTCTCTGCTGTTTTTATATTTGTTGTAACGTAATGAAGATCCATGACAACAAATGTTCGCGAGACTCTGTTTATTGTTTTCTTTGAAGTTTGTATGATGTCAGATGACAAATAGATAGAGGCTTGTTAAAGGACTAAGGTATGACGTATGGATCCAATATGGCTTGTTAATTTAGATATGAATAAAATATGACTCTTTATCTGCAGGAGTCTCCTGTGAAACCTGTGTAAAGATGCCCACAGTTAATTGTATTATAGTTTATAATTTATTGGTCCTCATAGTGCAGCTCACGTTACCTTGGTTTGTGAATATAGGCACCTTGGTGCAACAGAGACATGTAATACCTACAGGAATAAGCCCGCAGAAAAGGGAAAAGCCTTTAAGCAGAACTTGGGATTTAATCATTTGTAAATCAGAGCGAGATCACTTAATATGAAAAGCTTTACCTCCTTCAAAGAAATGAACCTTGGCCTCACAGAGACACACTTGATCATCCCTCTGACTTACAGGGAGAAAAAAACTATTGGTATAAAATCAGACTTAGCCTTTTGACACAGAATAAAATATCAAATAGTCTGCCCCAGTGGATACTCAGGCACTGCTCTCACATTGAATTATTTATAGGATTGTCTGTGCTTGTTCGAATGAGACGCAACAGTTTTACAAGCTGCAGCCTCTCCTTTGTACTATAGACCAAACGCTATGAGTACAGCTGCCAAACCTTTAAGTACATTACCGAGTGTGAAATCTCAGTTTCACCCAAAAATAGGCACATGAGTGACCGCTTTTTGTTTCTATTCACACATAGCTCGCTTTTGGAAAAGGCAAACATTGAGCGAAGGGTTTTGATCTGAAGAACATTTGTTAATAATGCTTTCCTTTGAAATGAATTTCATTTCACGACAGAGAGAACTGCCTCACAGCCCAGGGCAGATATTTCATATTTATTCTGCTGTTTGGTGAGGTGGGGGTGTGAAGAAAGAGGAAAAAGAGAAATTCCCAAGGAAGAAGACACCAAAGGAGGGACCAAATCTGCTTATTACTGTTATAAATACTGGATAATTCTTACCTAAACCCTTGTCTTTAACTTAGCCTTGATGCAAAATCATCATTTTCCCCCAAAATGTGGCTTTTGGCCCCATTTTACCCAGTCCCTGATTATGGTAAAGTCCCCAAAAATGTGTGTGTATCAACACTATACACACAAATAGAGAAGTAACACCTGAACTAAACTGAACTGAAACTAATATGCACGTGTTCAAATCGATTTATTGTCAAAATCATAAATAGAACTACAGCTCATATGACCTAATTCTGTAGGGTGCATTAGTCTTAAATGTTGTGTTGTGGAAATATTACTTACACACTTAGAACTAATATTACATTCATCTATATCAAAAATTACTATCAGACATTTGTAATAAACCAAATGTGAAAAACATTCAGCCAGTCATGGTGATTTTAATTGCACTGAGGCTGCTCTCCAGCAATATATAGACATAAATGTGTTATTCTTATGAGTGGTAGAAGTCAAGAAAATGTCTGATAAATCCTTTTGTTGGCTTTAAATTAACCTTTGCAAAGTAGCAGCTGACAGCAGGTCAGCCGCCACTGACACACTCACAGAGCCAGATAGCGACGCTGAATGTGATGTGTGGGCGGGAGGATGGTGAAGAACTGTGGCAACACCACAAACCTTGTTAAGTATCTGAGATTAAATCAAAACACGAAATATGATGAGGTCATGTAGCGGCGGCCCACAGAAGAGGAGAAGAAAGGTGATGCGAGGGCGAGACAGACCTCACTCACTAAGCAATGTGGAATAATTCAGGCGCAGAGAGACAAAGTGTAACTAGACGACACTTATCACTGTTACTGACCACAGTCTGATGTCTTATCATCATTATGTAGCAATAATGGATAGTGGATATTGGCTAGTTTTTCTCTCCCTTTTCTGTATTGGTATCATATTGGAAGACTGGTTTTTATTTGGTATTGGGGCTATTTGTTGATATTTGTGGAAGGTTTGGTGATGCTAGATAATGGGTAGATGCTTTCAAAGCATCTTATTAGATTATGCGAAATGCTATAGTTGTGTTTACAATGACACATTGAGAGGGATAACTGTTTTTATTAATATAAAAATAGAAATGAAATGAAGACTTTCTTTGCACCAATCACATCCCATTATTTTATCCAAGATGGTCAAGATTTTATAAGAGAAAACTATAAAATAACATTAAAAACTTGAAACTTAATGCTGCTTATTTAAACATTATACATTTTTAGGTCTGGCATTGACACAGAATGAAGGACACATGGAAGATTTTGGCCAAATTTGAACAAAACAGAAGTTCAATAAGAAAATATCAAAAGATCTTTAAAAATCTATTGTCTAACAGCCAAACAACCAAAAGTTAGAAATTCAAATCAGGGCTTAACGAGAAGAAGCATCAGGAAACACTACAAATCTTATATCTCACCCTTCTGATCTCTATTAAAACTTGAACTTGCACTTCTGGGTGCCTGAATAGCCAATCCGAGCTTCCCTGTGTGTCTTCCCCCCACTCTAGTCCCCATTTCCTGTCTCTCTCTTCACTGTCTCTATCATTAAAGGCAAAAAATGCCCAAAGAATAATAATAAAAAAAATAATATTATCACTATCTATCTATATGTCCTGTATTATATTAGACATAAATGTCACTATAAAGTATCATTTGTATTTCCAGCACTCCACTGTGGGTGTGTGATGCCACCAACAATGTAATCACAGGATATATGTTGCCATAGACTCGTGCATAGTCAGTCCTTTGTAGTGCTGATGTGATACATGTGAGCTGAAAGTGACTTCCTCACACAGCCACAGCTTCACAGAAATGGAGGCTGACAGTTCTTTTGATCTGCTACATATCTCTTTTACAGCGTCTACCTGTGTGATCGAACATGGCATCAAAAAGATGGAGATTACCTTTATCTGTGCTTTGCTGCTCAGCTGTCTTTCCTATGCGCGCTGTAGTAGACTATAACACTGATCGCTGTGTCTTTCTTCTCCTAATTCTTATCAACTGATGAGGAGACTAAAGTGTAGAGCGAAGAAAATTCATCTGAGGCATCTGATCCTCTTTATGCGCTAAAGCATTTATGACCTTTACCTCCATCAACTGTATAAACATCATATGAATATCCAAAGAAAGCCATCATCACACTCACAATATGACACTCACACTCTCCCTGCCCTTAGACGCAAAGCTCCAGATGAGTCAAACACATATTATATAAACAATGCTTCATGCAGTATTATAAGTTTATTATAAGTTTAAAGATGTGTTTTTTCTTAAGGACAGTTCATTTACAAGATGTCTCCTACTTCACTGAAAAGTTCCCTCTTGCTAAACGAGCAGTGGAGATTTCAACATTACCCTTGTGTAAATGGCATCCTGGACTGTAAGTGGTTTACAAACTAGTTGTGATGTCTAAAGCTAAAAAGCTAAAAGCTGAAACACATTTTTTATATACAAAAACATAACTAAATATCCCTTTTCTCTGCTTTCTAGCAAAAATATTGATTCAATTTACACTAAGGTGTCAAAGCTTTTACAGTTGCTCTTGTAAAGATCATCCTCCAACAGAAAGTGACATTTCACTGCCACAGGCAGCTGGGAAAAAAAAAAAAAACAAAGCGTTTCTGTTTTTCTGTCAAAAAACAGTAGAGGAACTGGACAATTAAAATGAGAAGAAGTATTTGAAGAAGTAAAGAGCACCCTCTGCTGAAAACCTCATCTATTGAAAATATGATGTGAACTGATAGTCTTCGGTGAGCAGATTCAACATTAAAAATATGTTTTTCTGCAAATTGTTTCCAAACTGATTTTGTCCTTACATAGTAACATTGGCCAGATTATCCAGCAGCTATCTATATTAGCATCTGCTAATGTTTACTTTACTTAATATGCCACTATAACAATATACTCTATTTACTCTACTATACTCTCTCTTCTACCATCTTATTTATGGTACTTTCAGTACATTGTTGTTTCAAATGATTTGTGTTGTATATTTATCACCTTAATTGGTTTGGTGCCACAAATAATCATAAAAAAGATAAATACAAACTCATAAATTAACATACATTCAGAAAATCACAATTACAATAATAACACCCAGCAGGACCAGGAATCTACGTCAAGCTTTGTGCTACATGTAAACTATTATTGTAAAATATTAGCATGTTAACCTTCTCAAAGTGGCAATGCTAAAATGCTAATGGTTGGTACACACACTGACTTCAGGAAGTCTTCTGACCTCTTCACCTTGCACATTTTATCATTGTGTTCATACATAATTACATCTGCCATCTTAGTTTAGCCTGTTAGCATGCTAATCTTTGCCAGTTAGCACTAAGCATTTACAGTACGGCTGAATCTGATGGGAAACTATTTTTGTATGCATTTAGTTATTATTTTTGTTTTTTCTATTCTATGTAACTTGGTGGTAAAAGAGAAAGAAAAAAAATAGCTACTGTATTAATTGAGAATATAATAGCTATGGGTGTTGATTTTGGACAGTGGGGGTGTTGTTTTTTTACTGCATCGGAACAGGAACATACAGGAAATACCACAGAACGTGCTGCTGGGAAACATAAAAATAGCAGTGAATGCTGACAGCAAAGAATTCTATAAATATCACCATGTTATTTAAAGATGATTTAGTCTAATGACAAACTGGTTCAACGACATTAGAACCATGTATGTGCTGTCCATAGTCTTCAATATTTTGTGTTTTTCTTTCCTTCTTGACTCTTGCAAAAAGGGCAAATTGTTTTCTCTGTAACAGCAAGAAAGTTTTAAGTTTGAAAAATAGCACAGTTACTCCAAAGAGGTTTGGCAGTGTAATGAGGTGAAAAGACTTTCTATTTTGTCCGTGGCTATATTTTGTGTTTTGCTCCATATTTTTCTTTTCTTTTTTTTTTTTTTAAATTATAATTTCTATTGTTCATGAAATAAAAAAGATGGGAGCAAAGTAGGGACTCATTTGAAGCATCCATTTTGAGGGCATTTATAGTTGTGTGTTTATTTTTCCACAGCTTCATTTTAATGTTGACCTGATGTTGGTGCAAGAAGAGAAATTTATCAGGATTCATCATATGGGGACCATAAATGTCTAACAAAAAAACAGAACCAATTTAACCAGTGTGAAGTTGAGGTATTTCACTTGGGAACTAAGTTTAATACAACCTGCTGGTAGCGCTACATGAAAAATTAGAAGATCACCAAGTAAGGGCCAATCTGATTTTTACCCATTAAGGCTGAGTTATGCGTCTCCGACTGTTAACTGTGCAGCCACGCAGTTGGATTGACGCAGACGTGAAGTCTTTCAGAGTTTTCTGGCTGGCGGGTGTCGTAAAACAATTCACTGCCAGCAATCCACCCTTCTGGTGATAGGAGGTGATTCGTTTCTGTTTATCTATGGACACGGATGAGCAAAATCAGGCTTTAGCCCTCATCCTTAGCCCTACCCCTATGTTTTGTGCGTACATGTGAGGTGAGGGGCTGTGTTGATTCTCTTCTGGATGAAGAGGGAGGGCTAAAGCCTGATTTATTCTCATCCATATCCATAGATATGCAGGCGTGCAGAGCCCTCTGCGTAAAACTCTGAAAAGAGTCGATCTAACTGGGCTGCTGTGCAGTATGCAGTTGGGGAAACGTAACTCAGCCTCAAGGGTGAGAGCCACACAACCCTCCAAATGAAGCTACTCCAGGACCACACTTCAAACAAAGGGGTATGAGAAATTTCCCAGCATACACCAGGACAAAGATGCAGCTGTCAAAAAAAGTTAGCGATTTAATTAATAAACTACTCAATACATTTAACTTATCAAGCTAACTTGTTGCTAACCGCTAATCAATAACGTTCGTTAACGTCAACTAGCAATTGTTGGTTGTCTCTTTGCATTCATCTGAAAACAGGACTCCTCTGACTGTCACACTGTCTGTGTGAAAGTGACCAGAAGTGACTGTCTTTGTTTGTTGTCATTCGGTTGTCATGGAGACTTTTCGTCTTACATAGCAACTAGTGACGACTTCTGATGACACATAATGCTAAAATAGGACTGTCTCATTTCCTAGGGGAATTTTTTCACCCCTACCCCTCACCACTTTGTTTCAAGGAATAAGGGGAAGGGGTAACCAAAGGGGTAGGGGAAAGGGAAAAGGTAAAAGTTAAAAAAGTGAAATGGGATTGACTTTAATTGTCATTTTCTCAGGACCATGATCACACCAATTCCACCATTGTATCTGTAGTATTCAGGAAACAGGTTATCCTGTGAATGGAAATACATCAAACAGCTGTTGTTGTATTTCACTCCGAATCCCACATGTCAACCTCATGGTGTCGCAAAAAAGATTTGCATAATTCATCTACTGGGGATCATTAATGTTTGTACAAAATTCTGGGAAACCCTCCATTAACAGTTGAAATATTGACCAAAGAAATGTATCCTGAAATCAATAGGGCCATTCTGCTCTGAAGTCTAAAAATCAAATACACTACAGAAAAGTCCAAGCAGCTGGGTGCAAAAAAAAAAATTAAACTGACAGCATATGACTGCTAATGTTTGCCAGACCCTGACAGTTTGAATTGGGTTACGCTGAAAGTGTGTGCAGACAGCTGTGTGACCATGATGAAATATTCCTTGTTCGATACGAGTATGTGTTCACCTGAGCTTAAAAAGAGCTCTAGTGTACTGGCTCCATCTGCAGCAATGGGATCTATCAGTCAATACATATACTGTATGTATATGTATTTTTCAGATCCACACTGCTTCCCTCACATATCAAAGCCTCTAGTTTGAAACATTAATAACTTTGATAAAAATCCATAGTGAGCATATTTTTTTTGGGGTGGCAGGGGTGGGGTGGTCGAAGAGGGTGGGGAACAGCTTTTGAGACATTGGGGAAATATTTCAGTGATGGAATATCCCACCTGAAATGGAATCGCTCCAGGGTCAGTGAATAATGAATAGAAAAGCAGATTGTTGGTCTCACTTGTTAACGTGACAAGAAATATTAATAAGTGGCTGCTAAAAAGATACATATGAATGAATGGTGATGGAGGCACAGAAGGTATTACTCAGGTATTATTAGGATACTCAAAATGCTAAATATCTTGGAAAGTTATAAACTCATATATAAGTTGTTTCACTAAATATAATCCTCTTACCTCTTGTGACTGAGGCAGATTTAATTATCTTTAAATAAGAACCGATCATAGCTTCAACATCATGGTGACTCAGCTGCACTCACGCCTGTCTGAGATTGTCACCATTACACACATTCTGTGTGTGTGCAAAGCAGAAGTTGTGATTGTCTTCTGTACTTCCATATCAGAGGGTCCACTCAATACAAAGGTTGTAACAAAGTGTGGGAAGTAATGCAAGAGGGTTTGCACTAGTCACACTTTATATCCTGGCAACACTCATGTGTTTTTCAACTTTGGAAATTTGAGAATATTTCTCAAGGGTCCTAATGAGGTTATTGAAGAAGCAGCAATTTAGAGGTTTGGGATTTAGCTATATCTGTATGTATACACAAAATATTTCATTATCTTTAAAATAAGAGTGAAATGATTGAAAATTCAATTTGAAAGCACAAGAAACACTGGAAGATGTAGTTATTCCGCCACTTTAAAAATCATGATGATGACAGTAATAATAATTATAATAATGAATGAATCAATGAATCAAGAGGTATAAAAATATTTCCCCCCAGAAAATGCGGGTGAAACTTCAATGCAGTAACTCACCAAAAGTCTTTGCCCATGCATTTTCATTCTCATCACAGTAGAGGCACATTCTTGCATGTTGTTCTGAGGGCAGTAAACACGTTGATTTAGTTTCCTAAATTGACATTTACATTTGAAATGTCTCTCTTAAGCCATTATCTCTATATCTTAACACTTGCTTGAGCACAGTATGAACAGTATGCAAACTTTCAACTTTTAAATGAGGAGAAAATAAGGTCAACACGTCCAGCGTTTTCACTGACAGCGCGTCACTTTCATCTTCCATTTTTCTCGCACTCACCTTGCACATGAAGAAGGCTACTTGCGTGTGGTCCCACCCCTCGCACTCTTCTTTGGACGGCAGGTTCATTTCAGTCTCAGCGGGGAACCTTTGAGCAGTGAGTGCGCTTTTTGTGAAGTACAGTTATAGACTGACCCGTCACGCGCCACGGCACCAACACACCAGCCAGCTTCAGCAGGGGAGAAGTGCACGCAGGGAGGTCACCTCATTAAAACCAAATCATATTCTCTGTCTTCATTCTAATGTGGAAATGTGAGGGTTTTTTTTTTTTTTTTCAAAAAAAAGAAAGAAAAAAAAAAACCATGCTTGTCCCTGAGGTTGCACTGAAGTACAAGAGGAAAGCAAGGACTTCCTCAAAGTCACTCTAAATAGCAGACTTAAGAAACAAAAGTGTCATAATAGAGTTTCACTCGTTTTCACTTCCCAGCTCAGGCATGCTTCACTTACAGTCAGACCGGATTTCTATACCAGTGTAAATTTACCATTTTTGCAAGCCAATAAAATCCATAAAAAGAGTGTGTGTGTAAGAAATGTGGGATTTTTTTTGTTGACTAATGTCTCAGATGTACGAAAATTGACTCTAATCAGCTGCATTAAATCTAAATACACCAATGAGATTTGAAGATGTGATAAGATATTTCAAATTAAAAGGATTTTTTTCTTTCTTATTTAATGGACCAAGTCTTAATCTAGCAACACCAGAGAGGTGGAGAATTTTCAGTTCGGAACTGGAACTTATTTGTTGGACACAGATCAATTATGTTATGAAAGGAAAAGTATCAAGTCATTAAGTCAAGGTTTATGTGTCATTTCAACCATTTTATTCCCATTTGGCTGCCCTGATTCAAAGTCATTATTAGATTATAGTAAGCTAGTGTGAAATGTTTGGTTACTATTAGGTTTTATTTTTATTTTTACTGTCTGTGTGTAATGGCAAACTTTGCTCTGGCAGGGTCTAAACCTGCTATAGACCTAAAAATCCTTCAAGCGCAACAACGCTTCTTCTTCTTCTGACAAACTCTGCACTAACGTGTCTCATTATTGTGAACTGCTCACCTGAGTCATTTCACTGCACAGCACCACTGACAGAGTTTCAAAATATATTTATATATTTACTCAAGTGAAGCAGACAGATTGTAGGTCTGAATCTTGAATATCCCCCTTAAAGACTCGAGCCCCAAAACCTCATATAACGGTACTTATATATATATATATATATATATATATATATATATATATATATATGACATTAACTTTTTCACCCATGTTTCGCAACACAACACTATCACTATAATTCTGTTTTATGAATCTGTGAGTTTTTAAAAACTTCAATCTAGTCTCTAGTCTCTTCACACACTGACATTTAAACAGAAAGTGGATCGTTGGGTCTGTTGGTCCCTTCCTTTTGCCAGTTAGCTCAACATCTTGCTGTTTTTCCACATCATTACACAATGTCCTCTTTAGTTCTCATTCTTCTTGTTTTTTTTTTTTTTTTTTACCTGATGTCTTAGATTGTCAGGAAACGAGTAAAATGAGGATACAATGATCCATGAAAAACTCAGTGTGTGATATTGTGTGACAACAGGCTCCCACGTCCTTCCACAGTCACGATCACCAAACAGGGTCTCAACAAGTTCAGAGTTCTTTATAAGAATGCTTCTCCTAACCCTTACAATCTCTGTTGTGTCCTTCATGCACTTGGATTTCTGTGGGTGCTCCTGTTTCTTCCCACACTCCAAACATGTGATCTGATCGCATTGTCAATAAAAAAAGTGGGAGAATTCAAGCATAAAATGCTTGATATAAAAACAGATCACCATAACCCTTTATTCCAGAGCAATAAAAACAAGGGAAATAAAGTTAAATTAAAACAGCAGGATGGAAGATGATGAAAGCAGTGTAAAATAAAATAAAATTGAATTAAAACAGCAGGAAAGAGGAAAGAAATGTCAATCAGGTAAAATAAAAGACACTTGAAGAGAAAGCAGTGGTTAAAAAAAAAAAAAAAAAAGTTGTGTCTTAAGATTTTGTTTGACAATGTTAATAGATTTAGAGACCTTCAGGAAAACTAATCCAGAGTTTTAATGTGTAATTAAAAAAGGTTGCTTCACTGTGCCTTTTAGTTCTGACCTCTGGTACAATCGAGAGGTTTGAGTGAGAGGAAGGACAGACACATTACCATGCCGAGGAGATAAGACGGACTAAACCATTCAGTGATTAAAAAACAGACAGAAGAGTGTTAAAATTATGTTTATGATGCCCAGGTAACAGTTTATAGATCTTAAGATCAAATAGAAAAGCATTACAATAGTTGCTGTAATGTCTCTAATGTGACATTAAAATGAGTGAAGTCACAAACCATATTTTTAAACTGTTCCTCTGTGTTTAGTTTAAGAAGATATTCATGGTGAGAAAGTTTTACTACCAGCTTTTGCTTTCAATGCTAAGATCACAGTTTTATCTTGCTTTATCTGTGATCTAATAAATTCAGGGTGTATATATTGTGGCAGCGTACCTGCACAATGAAAAGAAGTGGGCCTTAGATGGGACCTTGAGGAACACCACTTGTCAGGACTATTTTATTGGAGGAATGATCATCTGTAGCCACATAGAAATGTTGACCTAAAACCATTCAGAAACTGTTAACTGAAACTGAGAAACTGATCCAGTGCTAAAGTCAAGTACGACCACAGAGTGCTTTTTATCCTCAGTAATAATTCAGAGGTCATTCACAATTTTGACCAGAACTGTAGCGGACTTAAAGTGTTGTAATAAAAAAATTACTAATCTGGTTAACATTGTATTTCTAAAATAACTCTGCCTGGACTCATCATTTCCTGTTTTATTTTGGTAATCACTTTTCTTACATATTTGTTGTTATTACTTCCTGTTGTTGTGTGTTTGACTCTATTGGCTCTCTGATTAGTTTCATGTGTTCCTCGTTATTTAACTTTGCTAGCTAACTAGCTGCTCATTGTTTGGAAGCATTTTTCGATCCCATTAGTTGTACCATTTGTCGCCACAACATCTATAGTATTTATCAGGTAACTGTAACCTCAGTTTGTCTGCCATTTTCTTCTGAGATTATCACAAGATGTACATCACGATGTACAGGCTAACTGCTAGCCAGGTTGTTTTTTTACTTTGGGTTTTATACAGATTCAGCAAATTAGAAAATAAGTTAAGTTATGAGCTTTAGAGGAGCCAGTAGACTGATTTTCTGTTGTGGTCTTACAGAGAATTTATGTGTTGCAACTTTTTTTTAAACAGTGGCTGGGTGCAGGGACCTGAAATTAGTCAGTGTTCAGAAGGTAATTCTTCTAGTGTTTGGCTCAATACTTAATGCACATGGGACTGGAATCAATCCTATCATCTGAGTCTTTGCAAGAAAGCAAATCAGCCTGTTCCCATTTAATTATTCAGTTAACTCAGATTATTTTGTAGATAAACCTTGTAACCCCTTAAAGAATAAGACCAGATAAGAAGCAAGGCCAGACTGTGTATTGGTGTGCGAAGTTGTGGAAAATGGTGCCAATTTGTTAGGGGGATATCTTACTCAGCATGTGGTAAATTTGGAACAAACTGCACTATTTACACTGAACGTGGAAACTCTTCAGTACTAGGCTGACCAGTGGTGTAAGGGGTCCTACTATTGCAGTCCACCCAATGAAATGAACATAGCTAAAAGATCAGACTCCCTTCAAATAAACTTAGATAATGAGTAAAACCATAAGAACCTTAATACAAGCAAATTAATAAAGTATACCAATAAAAGAAAAAACATTACTTTTATTTTTTAGGAACATTTTTTAAGGGGCAGCTTTCTTTTGTTGTTAGGGAAGCATCTTTGCCATAAAATATAGATGATATAAAGCAGTAACACTTCAGCAAATAGTGGATAATAAGATTCACCTTCAGCCTGTGTCTTTTTTGACGCTGTGTTGGTTATTGATTTGAAAATGTTTAATGCAAAAACCCAACTGGACTTTGCAGCATCTGTCTGTCTCTCTGTCTATCTGTCTATCTATCTATCTATCTATCTATCTATCTATCTATCTATCTATCTATCTATCTATCTATCTATCTATCTATCTATCTATCTATCTATCTATCTATCTATCTATCTATCTATCTATCTATCTATCTATCTATCTATCTATCTATCTATCTATCTATCTATCTTGACATATACAGGTTGAGATCCAGGGCAACTTGCCAGAAATCACTTAAATCCTGCACTATGCATATTCATCTGCACATGCCAGTTGTTATGAAGGTATACTAACTTCACAGTAGTTGTTCATCATATTTATTAAAACCTGCAACTGACAGATGAGGACACGCCTCATACAATTCACTGTCTGTCAGTTGGCTGCGTACAGTATGTTATTCTTATTCACAGAGTGAACACTGTGTATCATTAGTCTTTCAACCAGTTGTGTCTTTGTACATCCAGCAGTTACAGAACAATGTTAACTTTCAATTCGAAGCCTGTGGTCTCTACCAACTCCTGTGGGACATGTCTGGCTCTTGAGCTACTAAATGCTCCACTATGCTCCCTTGCTAGTTGCTGTCTGCTTACTGCGCCATTTGGTGCTGAGCCGGCAGTGTACAGAGGGTTTTTAGAGAGTTTTGCTGAAAAAGGCTGCCTTTTGAAGCTGAAAGTGACACAATGAGAGCGGCAAGAAACTAAAACAATGAAGTTGGGTTATAGCTAAACAATGAGGGCAGCTGTACAACCTGTCTCTGTACAAGAGACAGGTTCATTGCTACAATGTTCTCTCAGTCTTCTTGCAATAGAAAAAACTTTAAGAAATTTCTTCAGATTTGGCACAAATGTTCAGTTGTACTCAACACAAAGTAGCATGAAATGGAAACCTTCAAATGATACAAATCTCCCAACGCAAGAATCAGTTTTCAAGAATGGGATATTTAGTGTTGTCACTAGAATTTAGGGTAAAGTAAAAGTTCTGTACTTTTGACCTGATACAACCTCTAAGTTCAGCTTACTGTCACATTGTCCTCTCACAAAATTGAATATGTATGATAATTATAATTATCTTATAATTTTACCATGCACTCATCCAGCTACTGTAGAAAGATAGATGAGAAACGGAGTCCATTGTTCTTGCAGTGATGGCTCCTGGCAGCATATGAGCCATTTGTCAGTGATGTTAGAATTTCATCGGCCTCTGTTTTGGATGGAGGCCAGCACCCTTGTATACGGCTGAGTGATTGGGGGGTAAATCACCAAACAATTAGTGGCATCTGCCCTGTGACACCCGTTAACCCTCAGAACTCCATGCTAATGAGAGCAGTGTAATCATTTCTGCGCCGCAGACAGAAGCAAGGTGTGCTTATTAAAGCGAAGAAATGAACAGAGTAGTAATTAGATGTAGAATCAAGGCGTCTAATGATGTTTTTTTCCCCTTTTTGTTTAAGTCAGCAAATCATTCCTGTTTGGTCAACTGAAGCAGACACCTCGTGTTATAATTACCTCTTTGGAAACAAGGAGATACAAGATAAACAGATTCAAACCGTTTGTAGTATCTATTCCAGACATTTTCGGGGGTAAATGTTCCCAATCATTATCAGCGACTTACATTACATATACAGTACCTTTGTGCCTGCAAAGGCCGTGTATGAGCTGGTGGGATCTCAGGGGGAAATTGTCCACAAAGCCTCTCGTTTTAGGCAGTGAGCTAATTAAAGTGGCGGAGCAGATGGTGCAGACTTGGTCTGGACATAATGAGATGGTGAGTGGCGAGACGAACTGGACATGGCAGGACAGCTGCGAGGGGTTTGCGAGGTGACCAGAATCCAGTCATCTCCCCGCAGTGAAGCTTTACTCCGAGCCAAGAGAGTTGAATTATAACTGCATGAAAACTTTTGAGTACCTTTTTAAAGAAGCAACTGGATCAAGCTGTGTTTACCTCATCCAAACTACTTTTACTGGAAGAGAATAATGCCTTGCCAACAGGGTGTTTTTATCGTTTTTTTTGTCTTTTTTTTCTCACGTCCCCGATCATTCGATCTTGGCAGGTGTTTTTTGGTAAACACCAAATTCTCAACACCTGTTGCCAGAAGCTTTTCCTGTCTGCCAACTCTGACCAACTCTGCACCAACTGACAAATTGTCCCACGATCAGGCAAGGAAAAAAAAAATTCAACTGTCAAATAAACAACTGTGGCCTTATCAAAGTGGGTGTTTTCCTAGGTGGAAGTTAAGAGGCACATGACAACAACAACAATAACAAAAAGAAAAAAAAAACCTCACAAAAGCAGAAATTCCTAGAGGTTCACAATTAGTTTGGAGAGTTGGTCTCATCAGAGATGTTCCATGCTCCCATTGTGCCTCGTGTGAGGAAAAGGTCGAGACCCGCGGAGGACGACGTTCCCAGGAGTGAAATGGTGAAGTTTGAAGACGTCAGGCTGTACCTGGTGGAGAGGAAAATGGGCCGCAGCAGAAGAAACTTTCTCACCCAACTGGCCCGGTCGAAGGGTTTTATTGTGGAAGACGTCCTCAGGTTGGAATAAAAAAGCTTGCCATTTTGTTGTTTGCTGACAGCACCTGAAAGCTTTTCTGAAAGTGAAACTGAGAAGAGCAGACTAATCTAAGGCTTAGAGGAATGCTAGGGGGGAGACTATTTTCTGGGTTTGTGTTTTTTTTTCTTAGGTGCCAGCCAGAACAGTCTGACTTTGCTTTCAAGGTCTTTGTCGAATCCTTGGTGAAATGGAAGGTCACGGTATCAATTAAAGGCCTGTTTGAGCATGGCTGTACTGTCTGACAGCAAGGCCAGTACATGCAAAATGAAGACTCGTTTTATTACTTAAATAAATATTCATGTGGCCGATGATTTTATCGGTTGAAATGGAATGATTGTCGAAGTCGAACCCGCACCCCAGATGTTTAAAAAAAGCCTGATGAAGCTTTTTAAAATATTCTCGAGAAAAAAAAGGTCAGGACATTATTAAAAAGACCAATTCTCAAGTGAGATATTCAGAATTACTTTGTACCATTTAAAAACTTCTGCTCTTTTTTTCTTTTCTTTTTTTTAAAGTTAAAGTTCAATTGGCTAATTAGAGAGCCACTATTGTATCATGAATACTTAATGAAGAAGGGTTAGGGCATCCATCCTGTCTCTGCTACACCTTAGTGGATTTTCCCCCAGAGCTATAACTTAGTTCCTACATAAATACGTTTAGGAGAGGAGAAAATGGACTAACAGCAGCTACAGCTTGTTGGCAGTGAGGAAAAAAAAAAAAAAAAAACAGGACAGAGAGGTAACAGTCAGTACAAACTTTTTCTTTTTTTTAATGAGTTTGGTGAAAGTTTTGCCCTTAAGGAGAGATTTTTTGTGAGCTGTTGTGAGCTTGTGAACTTGTTTCTGGTGATGATGAATCGTCTATTGTGTGGTAATTATGGAAGCAGCATGCCTTCTTCATTTTTCTGCCTCTAATTGAAAGTATCTTTTAAAAAACCAAACTGTGAGCACAGCAGAAGTTCCCCGCGTGGCGTCCAGTTGGGTTCCTTTGAGGCTAATCATACTGTTGATGCCACCTCCTGATTTATATAAAAAAAAAGTCGATTTTTTTATTTTGGCTCGACAGCTTAAACTCACACTTTGAGCTCCTCTGGTGAGGGGGCATGTGTGTGTGTGTGTGTGTATGTTTTCCACTGTTTTATTTTCAAGAACTAATTTGACTTTTAGACTCACATGGCTAGTGCAGTTTTTCCAAATTAAAGTTACCTTAAGGATGAAATTAGCATGTGATTTATATGTAGTCAATAAGGGGTCCTCTTGAGTATACTATAACTAACAGATGTGTCTCTCTGTGTGTGTGTGTGTGTGAAAGTGTTTAAATGCATGTCTAAGTGTGCCTGCCAGCCGTGCACCAGCTTGGCCATGGCAGCATTCCCAGAAACACAGCTTGAGCGATCCTACGGTTACACTTGGCTTGATACAATTGTTTGAAACCAACGACAGGAAGTAGAGCGTGCCTGCCTCAAACTGACATGAACTCTGCAAGCCGACAAAACTGATATCAGCTGCAGTTTGATAGCAACACCTCCCATTTGTCTTGGCTGATTGATGAGCTGCAACAAATGCTCTTTCATGACACACAGAAAACACACACACACATACCCACACACACATACACACAGAGATCGAGAGAGAGAGAGAGAGAGGGACAGAGAGAGAGAGAGGGCTTGTGGTGGCCTTCATAGAACAGCTTAGAATATAATGACCACTGTTAAGTTTAACCTCAGGTGCTCTGTGTGTAACAATAAACCATTTGCTAAAACCTGTCTCTATTAATTATAGCTGTGATGCTTATCAAACTTCTGGTTTGTGCACAAACATCAATACAACAATTTCAATGTTCATGGGTTTATATTTACAGCTATAAACACTTTTTTTAAACTTTTAAAACAGAGGGGTTTGTAACATCTTTTCATTTCTGGCAACAGTGGATTTTATTGTCTGTTTTTAGCAAGCAGATTTTACTAGATGTAGCTATTATAACTAGCTAACTAAATAAGATGTTAGTTGATTTGGTTATAAATGTTTTCTGGTTGTTTATTTAATGTTTTCAGCTCCTGTTTTGAAAGGAGAAGGGCTCAGAAAAATCAGTCAGTGACACCAGGAAATAATGTATCATTGACCATAACCAGGGGCGGCAGCTACATGTTGTTTGTTTGAGCCCTATGGGCAAAAGCTGTGCCACCAGACACTCACTAGTGAGCCACCAAGTGTGGCTCCAGGGGGTTTACCCCGGAATCGTTTTGCTTTGGGGGACCCTACAGTGTTAAATGCCCCAGACAGCTCCCTTGATCACAGAGCAGTGGCGGCTGCTGGTCTTTCAAAGAGGGGAAGCTCTTTGTCAGCTTACATCATAAAATGTGTCAATTTATTTATATGTAAATTCTGCCCTCTGTTCCTTTTCAAGAAAATGGTCTGTGACCCTATCGTACAGTATAAGAAATGAACAAGTAATTTCGCCTTGCATATACCAACAAATGGGTTGCAGTTTGGCTGTCGACTTAACTTACAAAATCCGCGATGGGACTGAGCTGAGCTGTCAAGTCACAGTGTATATCTCAAAATACCTGTCAATCAAACAGGATTCAGCCTTTCGATTCTCCAATCATCATGTGGAAGCTCAGTGTCCAGGACAGCTCCATTCACCCCCTGAGACGCTGAGCGCCCAGGGGTGGGACAAAAACGTGGCATTTGTCCAATGACTGTTGAGTTTTGAGGCAATGAAAAAAACTGTTCCATGCAGTCCCATGAGTGCATGGACGCTCAGCCTCTATGGGCAAATGCATTGACCATTGACCGTATAAAAAAATAGCGCTATGGGACTGTATGAGAAGTTAACAGCATCGACTCGAGTGTGATAAGTAGCTGATTCTGAACGAACTCGTCTTCGAGATGAACATGTTTTAACGCATTTGTAGTCAATGAAATGTTAACACAACCGTACATATTTGACCATTTAATTTTTGACATTTTAGGGGACGCTGAGCTTCCCTTGCAGCCATATAGAAATCGCCTCTCTCATTCAACTTGGTGGGGATTGTTGGAGGGACATGATCATCATGGTAAAGAGAGAGCTGTAATAAAGGTGAAGCTATGTGATTTACTGGTCAGTCTTGGTCTTTAGATAGTGACTTAAGATAGTGACTGGAAAAATGAATGCAGATTTGCTTGAGCAATCCCTAATAGTTCATTAGAGGCCAGATCTGAAATGAAAAATTGTTAATTCAAATGTGAAAGTTATACACTCCAGTTTTATTTGAATTCACAAATATGTCTATTATTGATTTAGTTTATACTCTCACAGTGATTGTGTTTATGTGAAGTAAAGATATCTCGAAGGAATTGATGTACAAGACAAACAGATGAAAATCTCACCACGATGTAAAAATCTGTTATGGACATGCTGCGTCTTTGATCTCCTTGTTGTTTTTCCGCTTTTGGAGGGTAGCTGCTGACAGGAACAGGGCAGGGAGACAACTCGAGAGAGTTCTCCATATCAAAGCCTATTGACTTGCTTGTCCTTGTGTCTAGGCTCAGAATCCCACTAATTCAGGGGAAGTACAATCTGGTGCTGGGTTTGCATTCTAACTCATTTGCATGTCAATCTGCTGTTTCTTGCATTCTGTGCAGCTACGCATTAAGATAAAGATCCAAATTCAGGGTCTGGATTATAGCTTGGTAAACACAGAACAAGGAGAGATCACTTTTTTTTTTTTACATTGGAACAAGATCTTCAATCTTGTTCCAATGTAGCAACTCAAACCCCTTTGTGTTTTAAAAGTGAAATCAGCCTGAGAGCTAAATCTCTATTACTGAGGTTAGACAACTGTTCACGGCAAGTGAGTTAAAGCTTTTTGCATTTAATAGCTGTGTCCCTTGGATGTATCAAATGTGTCTGTGTCAGAAGCCCAGGTCTTTGTACTGCGAAGTGTTTATTTTTCTGAAAACATGGACCATTGGTGGCTGGATTGGTATGCCAAGCAGATAGAGGATTAGTTTCACCAGTGATTTGGCCAATTAGACCTCAGTCTGAGCTCTTCTGGGACATCCCTTAAGGAGTCTTTCCACTGATTTACCCACGTCAGGGTAGAGGAAGAGGAAGAGTGTGTTGAGGGTAATTATGCATGGCTGGGTGCTCTGATTGGGTGTGGTACTTAGACACTGTGGCAGGAGGCAGAAGAGGAGGGGGTCTCTGATAAAAAGTCTGTTTAAAGTCTCGGTAGAGCAGTGGAAGGCACCGGTTGAATGAGTTCAGCTATCAAACAGTGGAGGGAAGCACTGAGGGTCTGTGCTGATTGTTGTTCACCCAGTGCTGATCCCCAGACAGCACAAGTAAGACCATGATGCTGAGATCTGAGCTGCATATCAAAAGCTGCAGTTGGACTTTTCCCCCCCTCTAAATGATGCTAAGACAAGACAAGAGATGTTCCTTTTCTTTTTTTATTTTTTTTTGTTAAATCAAACAGCGAAGAAAATCTTCCATCATGGGAATCTGACTAATCAGTAATACTGAAGTCAAGGCCTTTGTCTGCTCATGTTTTCATCAAGACAAATATAATTAATATAAAAATAAATATAATTACTGAATGATTTTGAGAGAAATATTCAATTTAATTCTCAGCAAGACCATGTGGTCACACACAAACACAAAATTATTAGTTTTGATGGCTTCACATTAGTTTATTGCATTTTTGTGTTTTCTGTAAGTGGGCAAACATCCGGTAAGTTACATGCTTAAAAACCTTAAAGGAGTCCAAGAACACCTGTTTTTGACTATTGCAAACTGTTCTTTGAGCTTCTATATAGCAAATGTAATTTTGTTGGGGCTGAGAGTGGCCCAGGAGCACTGCCAGAGCCCTACACTGAGACGACCTGGTTCCCCTTCCCTCTTGGCAAGCTCATGAATATTGAAATGAGCTGCATGCTGATTGGTCAGTTTACCCTTAAGCTAGAAACCCTGTGTAGAGTAGCCGGGAAAAGAATTCAGAATCGACAAACAATGGCTCTATCGGGTATTCAACCATACATGTTTGAAGTTTGGTCATGTAGATGTAGATTTTCTAGTAATTATGTATAAAGTTAGCTGTAATAGTGTTAACTAGTCTTACAACTATCCTGCATCTAGATGCTAGTATACCTTTTTGTAAATTCCCAGCCTCGGAAGAGCATTTTAACCTCCCTAACTCCCCCGGTACCAGGGGTAAAATGGGTTACATCCGATTTCACAGCGTGTAAACGCCAGCTGTGCTGCATAACACCAGCTGCAGAAACGTCAGAATCGCAGCTAAAAGCTCATATGAACCATTTCTACAACCACCGAACACACCTAAAGCAAAACACACCTTTTCTACTTGACAATTCTCATTAATACCTTTGTTTTTTCTCCAGATCAGGCAGCTGTTTTCATTAAGAAATTGCTTGAAACCAACTGTATGCTATCTTCACTGGAGTTAGCAGACTAGCTAGTTAATCCGATGGTGCATTTAGCAGCTAAAGCACAAAATCTTTCACACAGTCTCACAAATGTATAAATGTGTTGGTGGAGACCAAAGCAGAGCTAAAGAGAGAGTGAATACTGGACTTACTCATTTCTATTTGCCAGCTACTCTAAGCACTCCAAATGAATGCTAATATATGCGAATGCTTGATGTGTAAATAGGCAACAGTTTGCTAATGAG
Organism: Polydactylus sextarius; assembly: GCA_016801845.1. Taxonomy (NCBI): domain Eukaryota; kingdom Metazoa; phylum Chordata; class Actinopteri; family Polynemidae; genus Polydactylus; species Polydactylus sextarius. Next base: position 3,928,482 of record CM028911.1, on the reverse strand, counting down.
GTGAAACTGTGCTAAACTCTCAGTTTTTGGTTTCCTTGTAGATTCACATTTGATACATTGTACATTTTGTTTAACAGTTGTGTTTTTTGTATATTTTTATGTATCACATTGAGTATCTTAGTGCAAGAATGTCATTGTTTAGATTCTTTGGCTCCAATGCAAATTACATTGCACTTGTCACTTTTGGCCTAAATTCCATTTGGAGCTGAATTAAAACTGGAACACAATCTGAACCGCAAAACTTCTGACGCCTCTTGTCCTCCCTCTACAGCGATGGTGTCACTCATATCGTGTCTGAGGACATGCAGGCATCCTCGCTGTGGACGTGGCTTAAAGGCTGCGATCTGAAGAATCTACCCTGCGTGCACGTGTTGGAAATCACCTGGTTCACCGAGAGCATGAGAGAGGGGAGACCTGTTGCTGTGGAGACCAGACATCTCATTCAGGTTTGTGTGTGTGTGTGTGTGTTTCAAAAACATGACAGACATATTCAGACAGACATGATTTAAGCACTAGATGGCACTATGAACCAAACAGGAAGTTATTTCTCATAGGGTATGTCACATGTATGAGACATGTAGACATGTAGGATTTGATTATATTAAGAAAGCACAATCATTTAGCCCTTTCTTATGTTAGAGATTCATACAGCTGAGAGGAATTTCTTTGTTTGCTATCTTTCCCGTGCAGATCTAAAATGTCTAATACATAATGTCAGCACCCTGACAGGTAGGACATATCTAACATCCCCATGTCTCTGCTCATAGCATCACATTTCACCTGATAACAACCCCCGTATTGCATGGGAGCGTCAAATAAACCCATCAGCTGGATGTCAGTGCTCTGAGCAGCCCTCTAACTGAAACACACACACACAGACTCACACATGCTTTCCCTTGTGGTTGGCACTATGAGGGTTTGGCAGTATATGGATCCAAAATAAAGAAATATGTCGCCTACTTTTCCTCCTGCTGTCAGGAGAGGAAAAAAAAGAAAAAAAAAACTCCACTCCTGGAGTCACGTTTTCTAGATTCCATCTACGTTTTTCTCGTTAAAAGTCTGTAGCGGCGTTAACGGTCACACTGACATTCGCCATGTTTATGCCTCTCTCTCTCTCTCTCTTTCTCTCTCTCTCTCTTTTGCTCCCACCGTTGTTGCCACTCGGCCACGTGAGTATGGCACACTGTGGCGCGCTTCAAGAAAGCGGCAACGGCGCCATCATTATATGACAGGGCTAATGATGCCACGCTGGCAGTTATTGACCCATCTCCCCAGGTAGCCACAAGCCCACTTTTCTGCTTATTTTTTATTTATTTATTTTTTGTGATGCCTGTCCGCCTTTCCAAAGCCAGTAAGGTAATGCACAGTGGCATTTACAGTATCTGCCTGCTGCTTCTAGGAGATTGTTTTTTATGAGAGATAAATCCATTTAAGGAGCTACCCCATGTAGAGATAAAATATTCCACAAACTGGCTACTTCTTGGGCACAAGTTGGTGAGGAATTTGAAGGATTAAACCCATTGAAATGTAACATTTCCCATTACTTCTTGGCTTGCACAGAGGCAGTTTAGCCTGTTTAAGTGGCGCCATGCTTAGATGGAAGCGTATGCTGCTTAAAAGGAACACAAATGGAAATGATTGCCAGGGATTAAGGTTTTTTTTATTTATTTTTCTTTACATTTGGCTCGTTCACTCTCACATTTGCCATCTGATGAGGATGTTTGTGGGTTATTGCGTAGGAAACACAGCCTCGGGTTGAACATGTGGAACCTCTGGGACCTTTGACCCCTGCTCAGCCCGAGAAGATTTCATTTACCCACCTGCTTGTGCTCCTTCTCTGCCTACGTGACGGGCATTGACATGACGAAGGGTGAGGTCCTGCGACGCTTGCTGTATCTTTTTCATCTCTGCAGACGTGGGTGCGGAGAAATGAAGCCGCTGCATGTCGACTGCTCACATTAGTTTAGTTACATCTAAACCTGTACAACAAAGGTGGAGAGGACGCTGGAGAGAAGTCCAGGAGGGGATTCGCTGCCTCTGAGATCAGACTGAGAGCTTTAGCTTTCCACAGAGTTATAGGCCTGTATAATAACCAAGCCCAGATGGGGAAAAAACCGACCTCTGCATGCTGATGATCAAGACGTTCGTCTCTACGGACACGCAGTCCCATATCGGATTTAAACAAACCGCAGCCGAGGTGAAAAAGTGAGGGAGGTACCTCCTGTTGTATTCTGAACGGGCACAGTTAGGCACTTTCTGAGGCAGTTTTACTTTTGATTGGCAGTAAAATTGAACCATGAAATATATTCAAAGTTATTCAGTTTTTCTTTTTTTTTTTGGAGGGGTGGTGGTTGGTGGTGGGGGGTGAACAGAGAAGGCTTTTGGCAGAGAATAAATGATGAACATTTTCTTGAATCCCTTACTGATTGATTCAGCCCAGCAGTGTGAGAGGTACTAGCTCTTTTCATTATCTTTTTTTTTTCTGTTTCTTTGAGACACCCATGTTCCTTGTGCAGCTTCGATCACCAGACAACACAGTGAGGCGACAATCTTGCCATCTCCCCCCCTCCACATCTTGCTCCCACCAGACCCACATCCCCACCCCCAAAAAACACTCTGTTGGTAATTTTATGGACACAATGCTCCCTTTTGTGATGTCTAATTGTCTGCAAGAATATTAATATTACATTGGTAATCCTTTTGACACATATATTACAAATGGGGAACCATTTCTTCTTGGAATGAAAAGGCAATTTACAGGAGGCAAATTGGATGATGGCAAGCAGATTTGTAATGCCATGGGTTAGGTAGTGTAATGGATTTGGATGCCACCAGACTGTGAGATGAGTGTCATTAGCCCGTTGCCCTGGAGACACAGAGTCATAAAAATAACTTTTCCAAGGCAAATGGCTACATTTTTATGTAATTCAATTTGAAACGCTTGCTCCATTGCGACTCAGGAACAACGGCACACACATTTACACATTTAGCCTGTCAATAATTTGCAAAGACTCAGAAATTAGGACGATATATGACCATGCACAAACTCATGAGTCTCTCTGGTAATTTTTGTGCACAGGACACCTTGCCCACATTGCCAGAAGGTTCCCCACCCACGCCGCTTTCTCAATATGCTTGCCAGAGACGGACGACCACGGAAAACAATAACAAGATTTTCACAGTAAGAAGCTGTTATCTAACCTCACTCTGGACACAACTGCACTTTTCACATGTTCGCCCACTGGAGGCTGCAGCTTTCTCCGACTGCGCAACATTGAAAAAAAAGTGCCCTAATCTGTTCTGCTCTAATTGGATGGCTTGGCTTGCTTCACTCACCAGCACTCTGACACAACTTTTCCACACACAAAATACATTAACCTGCAAATGAGTAGCATCTGCAGCGGTGGCACGTCGCTGGAGCAACAGCTGACGGGCCTTGGCACGGGATGGAGGGAAGCGAGGGGGGTAGGTACTGACTCGCCCCGAGGCGCCCAGCGGTACACCAAGATGGCCGACGGACGTGACAGTCCTCACAAGCGATGATGGATCTGTCCCTCTGCCATCTGGTGAGAGGTGAGGGTGATGACGGCAGGGAGGAGGAGTGTGTGTGTGTGTGTTTGTGTGGAGTGGAGTGGGGTAGGGGTGGAGGTTGGCGATGGAGGAAGGAGTGCTCAAGTTCCCGCTCAAAATGGAGAAGTGGTTGATAGGCTGAATGGTGTGAGGGGGAACTGATGTTGCCAACATGGCAGCATCTACATATAGTCATTGATTAACCCAACGACCAAACTGTGGTTTTGAGAAGTTTGTGAATTGCATTGTTAAAAAAAAATATTTGACCTACATTTTTTCTTTGTACTACTAACAATCAGTAAGTGCGCTGATTATGGAAAAAGAACAAACTGTTGCTACCTCATCAATCTGAAGCTTTTATTTTTTTAAACATTGGAAAAGGACTTTTAATTTAATTGAAAAAAAAAAACAAAAAACAAGCATAAACTTGAATTTGAAGATGTGACTTGGTCTGAGACATTTTTATATACCGAATGACTAAACTAGAAAATAATTAATCATAAAATAAATGATGGATTAATCTCTAATTGAAAACACTAATTACTATTACGTTTAATAGTTTAATAGAGCTGCTCTGACCTCAAATGTGCATCAGTAGTGGATGACTTTATTTATTTCCATCTTCTTCTGATGCTTCAGAACAACGCTGTTGCTGTGGCATATTTTGCGTGGAATATAAAACTGTGAGGTCTGAGATGTGTGACATCGCTATGAAATGACTGGTGTGTTTGTGTGGGAGTGTGGAGACCTGCTGATGAGTTCCTGTAAGACCTATTGAGCACAGCTTACAGGCGCCTTGTTTATCTGTGTTTCAATACATTTCAGCTTTCAATTGATGGTAAATGTACTGTACACACACACACACACACACACACACACACACACACACACACCTGTACATCTGTATTGAATTTCTCACAAGCTGCACACCACACAAATGTTTGTTCACGTGGACAGATGCATACAGATGTGCACGCCGCCCACACATGTCTCACCTTGGGAGGGCTGCTGTTCAAATTTCTTATTCCCTCTTTCTTTCCAAAGCATTAACTCCATAATTAGCAATCCCACTCAATTTCCCCTCCCCGTGATTAACTCATTATCTCCACGTAAAGCTACATTACAGAAGACTCGGTTGCAGGAAATGCGGTCTTGAAAAAGTTACTGGAGTTACAAGTAGGAATAAACAATATTGGTGACTGCCTTTTAAATGTAAAGCAAATCTCTTAGAAATTAGCAACAGCACACCATATGATGTACTGTGCTGTAACAGTGCTAATGAGGGACAAGTGATTGATCCATCCGTCATCTGTCCTGCTTGATTGCAAAAGACAATAACGATGTAATTTCTGTGAATGCCCGTCTAATGAAAAAGCTTTTGAAGATGCTGAGACATTTTGAATACGTGGGTGAGTGGATGCGTCTGTTTCTGTTGATTGCAATTTTGTACACAGGCAAATGAAAGGGTTGATAATTATCTCTTTGTAAGACCAACCATATCTGATATGAACATGTGTTTTACTTGTCTGAGATTTTACAGTAAATTCTGCAGTTATAGCAACTAACAATGGCTGGCTGGAAAGTGGCCAAATACAGATTACTTGTACTTGTTGATAACACCTTCCTGAAAAGTTCACTCTTGCTCATTAGCAAACCAGATGTAATATAATGACAGGTTTGTGGTGATGAGTGATGAACAAAACAAAAGTGATTCTCATGTGCTGCAAAGACCCTAAAATAAATAAATAAAAAACTCCCCCAGTACGTGACCAAGCAGCATTTTTGGCACATGCTTTGCTGTGTGGCACAGTTAGTCAGTATCACTGTCACCTAGCAACCACAACCATGGAGTTTGTCCTAAACTGATGTCCTGTTTATTATTTATTAGGCTATATTTGTATCACTTGCAAAGAAAAAAAAAGTACTCTGCTACGGGAAATTTGTCACAATTATTGCACATTTACACTTCCTTAAAAAAATTACAATGCACATTGTGTATATAATAATATATTAGATAAAGATTTCTGCAACTTTTATGTTTTTACCAATAGAATTTGAACCCGGAAGATTTTGATGACACCTTGAGCTCCAGTAGAGGTAGTGTCTGTTCTTAAAGTGAACAGAATCTTGTAGAACTTCCACAACAGGAGACCTTAAACTGTCTGGGATGATTTACAAAGAGGCATATTTCTTTTTTTTTTCCCACACTAACTGTGCTTTGCATGCATGTATGCACACACGCATGTATGCACACAAACACACACACACACACACACACACACACACACACACAATGATGTCTCTGCTGAGATGACTGTATTTAGGGTAAATAAGCTTACTAACACCCCTCACAGTGTTGTCAGCTGCACCCAAAGGGAGACCTTGAAACACTTCAAGATATAAAGGTGTGTAAGTGATATAAAGGTGTGTGCAAATATCTATCTGAGGGAGAGGTAGCAGGGTGCAGCTAACAGCACTGTGAGGGTAAATAAGCACCCCTCACAGTGTTGCCAGTTGCACCCCGGTCCTCTTACCCCATGGATCCTCCCCTCGCTTGTCCTCATACACCAGGCGGTGGATTTCAAATTTCAAGTCCTGCCTGGTTCTCACAGACAGGGTCCTGAAATCCTCTAAAATGCTTTTAAAAAAAGGCTGTCTGAGTCTTCAGGTGGCAGGGGTGAGGGGAGGGGGACTGGGGTGAGGCCTGCTAGCTACAGTCTTCAAAACAGTCATCAGCCTGTCTTCAAAAAGGTCACTATCTTTCCACCTCTTTCAATTCAATCCAGTTCAGTTTTATTTATATAGCGCCAGATCATAAAAACATTTATCTCAAAGCACTTTACATAGAGAAACCCAACATTTCCACAATAAGCAAGTGCTTGGTGACATTGGAGAGGAAAACTCCCTTTTAACAGGAAGAAAGCCTCCAGTAGAACCAGACTCAGAGTGGATGGTCATCTGCCTCGACCGGCTGGGGTGAGATGAAAACTTTCTCATAGCCTTCTGTCTCCCTGCAGCCTGAAGTGGACCTGAATCTTGGCTCTCTTGCTGATCTTCTTCGCTGTCATCCTCCTGCCTGGCCATGGCAGCCTCCTCCTACTCTCACAACTATTCTCCCTCGCCAGGTTTGATGCTGTGGAGCTCTCCGCCGTGAATGGGTTGAGAAAGCCCATAATTGTCATATACCGCCATGGCCAGGCAACACCCCCTTCTGCGCCACTCCTCTCTTTCTCCTTCTTCCTTTCTTTTCTAAATGTGTCCCTCAGACACTTTCACTTCTTCTTGCACTCATCTGCTATTGAATAGACAACAACAAAAATAGTAGAATGTAAATATAACTGAATGAAAGAAACAGCTGATGTACCATTTGTAACCTTTTAGTTTATCATCTCCTTTTGTTTATCTGGCCTAGGAGAGAGAGAGTGTGTATGTGTGTGTGTGAAGGATTTGGAGAAGTTTCACTGACGTTTTAAACTGGAAAGAACCCAAGTAAAAAAGAGGTTAAACGGCATATCAGGTAGGCATCTGATCATCTTGTATTAATAATCTAGTGTTTGCCATAACGAATGAGTGAAGAAAAATGGCGGCAACTTGTGTGGCGCGCAAAGCAGGCATATGCTTTGTGTGCCACACATGCTTTATTAATCTCATTTGTGAAATTAATATGGATGGCATGATTTACAGCACAGAAGATGCCATTCCATTTAAATCGAAGGAAAGCAAGCATGCTACACATGCTATATCATGATGCAACTCTCGTCCTTGCTTACATATTACTTCAAAACTCATCGGGCCATCCCACTACTTCCACAATGTTCTCCCATGCCTCTTTTTTTTTGGTGTGATCCCTATAAGTGAACAGACTTGGGTCGTAGATAATGGGGAAGTCTGCCACAGCAGCAATGAGCTTTTCATTCGCCATCTCAATACCACCTAGGAACTAGGAACTAAAATTACACGGCTTGTTCCCTCAAACTCACCTGACTGTTGGATGTTGGTAAATCTAAACATTCTGATTGGTTTTCGCTGCATTTGCCAAACAGCGCCATAGCTCATTACCAAAAAGTTAACTGGATTTTAACTTCTCCTTTTCACTCCGGTCGCTGAAGATGCTTTGCTGCCGCCAAATTTGCTCTTTTTGCCAATTTCGCCATCTCTCCATAGAGAAATAATGACTTACAGCGCTGTGGTCGCTCTAGTCGCTTTTGGTGTGAATGCACGTTAACAGATTGCATTCAGCAGGAGCAAAAACAGGGCAGACAGTCAAATAGCTTAGTTAAATGGAACTCTTTTGACTCATCCTCAACATTACTTTATATATATATATATATATATATATATATATATATATATATATGTGTGTGTGTATATATATATATATATATATATATATATATATATATATATATATATATATATATGTGCTATTCATTGACATTACAGTGTATTTTTCTTTTCAATACCAATAAAGTAGTTTTTCCACAGACATAAGTAAAATAAGATAAAATAAAATAATGATACTTTAATAGTTGCACAATGGAAACATTTTCAATCTTGTAGCAGCAAATAAACCAGTAAAATAAAAACCGTATAAATGTAAATATATAAACAGTGTAGTATTACAATGTTCAGTATTACAAAGTCCATTTGAGTTGTGTGAAGAATATGCTCATGCTTTGCTAGCATGGCAAAACAAGAATCCTTTTTGTTAGCATAGCAGTGGAGAATGCTAACAGAACAGTTGGCTAATATGCTAGCATTACACCTAGTAGAAGCTATACTGTCTTGTTAGCATAATTCTCTAGCCTGGTGGAAAAGAATGCAAATAAAACAGCTGGTCAAGCTTTAACCTTGAAAAGAAGCTTCTGTTTTATTAGCATACTGGTAAAGTGTCAGCATTACACTGAACAGGAGCTAGTTTTTTTTTTTTTTTTAATTTTCATAATAGAATTTTGATGAAATAATTAATTAACAAGCTAGCATTAGTGTTAGCATTCCCCACCAGTATGCTAACAAAATAGTAGTTTTTTCAGTAGAATACCCGTGGAGCTGTATGCTAACAAAAGAGTTGGGTAATGGATATTATTTCTCTTAAAAAGGTGCAACTGTGTTTTGTGTGTTTTTCCTGACAGCCACCAACTTTATGGATAAATAGATGCTTTTGTACATTAATAGCAGTTATGATGAAGAGCTTATAGTTGCTGTAAACAGTTTAACTATGAGCTGAAACTCACTGTAAAGCTCCATAAAATGGAGGACAGCAGCATATTAAGGTGATAATTCACTCAAGGTTCATTACTTCAAGTGACCTGTTTAACTTCCATTGCAAGAATTGTATGACAAGATTGATATTGCTCTCATATATGTTCACTAATTATGGAGTTTAAGTCAGGACGTGACTTGCTTAGCATTAATGTTTCAAATGAAATCTACTGCCTGTTGTGGTAGTCTCATTCAAGGACAAACAATAAACACTGCTATCAAGAACCAATTTGTGTGATCAAAAAGAACAATTTATTTCACAAAGATGCAATGTAGAGAGGGAAGTATTCAAAACCCACAGGCTTTAAATGATGTTTGTGTATTCATATGTACTGCTGTGTTAGTGTATGCTGCTCATACAACTGTATGCGTAGTGGGATCCATTAGACAGACAGAGGTGGTGTTTGAGGAAACAACTTGTGAAGACTGCAGGATGAAGAGGAGGAAAGGAGCATCCGGGGCCAGCAGGGTGTGCTGGCGGAGGAGGAGGAGGAGGAGGAGGAAGTAGGTGGTGCAGAGAGGTGTCAGGATCAGGAAGAGAAGATGAGTATCATCTCAACAACAGCACCCCAGTGAGGTGTCAGTCACACACAAGGCAGCAAGAGGCCCTTCATTCCACAGCCATGCTCTATTGATTTATTTATCCCTGCTCCCTCCTCATCCATCACCATCTTTGCCTCGCACTCTTCCACTCCTGTACCACTTCTACCTGCCCTTTTGTTGTGCATAACACCACCCCAGTCACCCCCATGCACCCATTCATACTGTGCTCTCTTACACTCTCGTTGTCTCTCTCTTGCTGTCTCACTCTCGCTGTGACTGGGAAATCCGCACCATCTTTGCACATGTACACACACACACACACACTCACACACACATATACACACACGTCAAGCTTACACATTCTGTCTTTTTTTATCTGCTTAGGCCTGAGTCTTCTGCTGTCATAACTTCCCCATAAGCCTGATGCATGCCAACTCTAAAGCTGACATTTGTGTCTTGGCTGATTGATATGCAGCATTGAATGCCTTTTTCTCTGATGGCAACACACACACAAACACACGTACATAAAAATGTAGAGGCACACACAGTGTACCAGACTAATGAGGGGAGGAAAAGAAATAAAGAAAGGGGGCACAGAACAGAGAGGAAGGGCTAAGCATCCTGAGTTTGTTTCCCTGCAGCACAAGGCCTCCAACATACTGATAACAGACACGTCATGACTGAGGAGAACTGTGGAGGGGGTATGGGAGCACTGAACCTTAAATGCATCAAATTGATTCCCGTCATCCCCCAGTGGAGTTAACATTCACAACTTTCACACAAAGAAATGGGCCACACAAAGCTGCTTTCTCAGTAGTTGTTTGATTTAAGTGGTTTGGGAAGAGATTTTAATACTTTTGCAATGATTAAATCTTGTTAAATTTAATATTAATATGGCGTTAACTATCCTTAGACAAGAATTTTCCCATCCTCCATTTCCTTCATTTGAGGTAAATCTTGTAATGAAATGAAGGGAAAAAAATCTAGAATTACGTCCTCTACTTATTCATTAGATATGGGATAGATAAAATCCATCTCCTCTCTGTTAATCGTGTTAAAACTCTTCACAGTGGGTTCTCTGACCTCCTTTCATGGTTTCTTTTTGCGCATGCAGAGAGATGGGCTGCTGTGCGAACATGACTTGCAGGCATGTCCGTGATTTCCGATGGCGGGGGGTAAATCGACGTGCTATATCAACGTCCCTGCGCACCAAGTCCCCCTACCAGCTTTAACTCCTCATTAATTAGATAAACGCATACTCTAGGAGGGTTTTTTGAGCCTGCAGCACCGACTTCATGCAGTTGCTACGACAACATGACAGCTAACAGAATGACTGTGGCGGTGTGAGTTTGTGTCAGGCCTGAAAATCCTGTTTTTCTACAGGTGAGATGGTTGGGATAATTGGGTGCTCTGCTTGTGCCCAATCAGTTTGGCAACTTTCTTTGAGACAAGGATCAACAAGACACAATAACAGAATCAAATCACTCCTTTGGTAGTAATAAAAGAACTTCCTATTTTCAGAAATAACTGTTATTTTTTGCTAATTTACACACAGAGCAGCAACATCATTAGTTTGACTATGGTTTAGCTGCTACAGCTGATTGCTACATGTCTCTGTTTGCTGTGTGCTGTTTTGCAGGTATTGTACAATTGAGTCTATTACAATATTTTTTGTCTTTTTGGTGAAAAGCAGTGGGACTGTGCCAAAACAACACATTTGGGAGTTGTAAAACTATGATAATTAGCTAAACAATATTAAAATACACTGTGAAACTGTTGGTAAGTGCAGAGCTAAATGGTATTTCTCATTCAAATGATTTCTCATTTGAATGATGAGATTGATTGTTTCAGACCCATTATTAACACAAAACTATTCATTAGAAAAAGAAAATGAACAATAAAATGGAGAATTGCTGTATTGTGTATTTTTAATCAGTGGGTTGTTTGTAGCCTAGCTTAAAAGTTAGCTTAGGCTTGTTAAAGATAAAGCTAGCTATGCTAATTGGCAAGGGCTATAATACTATTTCAGCTGCCATTAATTTACTTTAAGATTACTTTACTTTATCAGTCTTCAGGTTGTATATTGATCCTTTATGAGAAAGCAAAGAATGGGTGCAAGAATACTAATTGATTCATCATTTCAGTTTTATATGATAAATATGTTCATTGTTCACATAGGGAATCTTGTATTTTGTATCACAGATTATCATATTCCATAGTTCATCCTGTGGTTTTTATTATTACCACCACAAATACTAAACCAGTATGCTGAGAAATTTCTTGCACTCAAAACATCTGTGCAACACAAGTGTGCCCCATCACCTATCCTGTTACAAGCTTGCTGCCTCCATTTGTTGCCTGTTGTGTGTGTGTGTTTGTGTGTGTGTGTGTGTGTGTGTGTGTGTGTGTGTGTGTGTGTGTGTGTGTGTGTGTGTGTGTGTGTGTGTGTGTGTGTGTGTGCGTGTGCGTGAAGGGACAGTAAAGGGTCGTTCACTTTCCATGTGCTGCAGTAAACGGGTCAGTGCGTCTCCTGGGTGAGCTGGACTAGAGTCTGCTGCTCACTGACCTGAGGCTTCATGTCTGCACAGGACTGCGGCTGGCGCAGTGACCTCAGACTGTGGCTCGGCTAGAGGAGAGGAAGGAAATGAAGGCACAAATATGTCCGAGTTTGTCCTGGTCCTCTGGTCACATTGGGCTGCATCAAGTCCAGCCTCTGGATTTAGAAATCCTTTGTTTTAGTCTCTGTAGATGGCTTTGAGTATTTGTCCTTCAGGCACTGAGCCATGCCAGACTGGTTCATCAGCTGTACTGTATTCCACTGTGTGAATCTCTATTATTATTGCTCTTAAACATAACTTATTCGTGCATCACGAAAAGGGCAGAATGGCAGCATGCTAGAGTTAGCATAATATAAAATGCTGACCCAAATGTCATGAGCGATTACACTAGACTAATTTCTAAGGTCCTTGTGCTATGTCTACAGAATACACAACACAATGTATTGTCTGTTTACTTACACCTTCACTGAACAATGTTTAGTTTAATAATGTTGATTTAAATAAATCTCTGTAATGTGTAAAATAACCTGTAGTGTCAATCCCCCTGAGGGTCAATGGACCTTAGCAGCACCTGCAGTCTTCCATTACTATCTACATGTCCTAAGTTTCAGGGTCCTGGTTTTGTGAATTTTGGCGAGTTGCCACATCATCATGGCTTACGGGGACACTTGAATAGAACCAAGCAGCTGTCAGTGTTATTAGTAACACCTGTGTTTTTCAGACTATGACAAGTCAAAATGTCTACCGTGAAAAAAAGGCCTGTTGTACATTTCCTCCCTGGCCTGATTAGATGACCACATCAGAAGCTGGTGGATCAAACAGCTGTTAATAGTTAAATAAAACAGTTAAATCAAACTTCATCACTTGTACAAATCTATTTACAGGTGTGGTGGAGTGCTTGTCTGCTTGTATAAAGCCTTTCACGGCTCCAGAGGGAGCTGAATGAAGTCTGATGAACTGTTTCATCAGAGTGATGCCACTGGAAGCAGTGTTGGGTTGATGCAGATGTCTGTAGGCCCTGTGTGGCTCGCTGCTCATCTCTGCTTGAGGCTTTAGGCTCTAGGCTGCGATACCTGACTGAAATGTCAGCAGTCAAATTTCATCGTCGGTAATGTAGACACGGGGTTATAACAAGGAAGACGAATGCACAGAAATGTAGAAATAGTACGGTATTTCTGGTTCTGCTGCACCAGACTTTTATCATCCACCACCTTGACAGCGTCTACTCTGAAAACATCAGTACACTCCAACAGAAGTTCGTGTCAGATGGTTGAACACTGTCTGAGACCACCTTTCCAATAAATGTCTACTATTCTGATTGCTTTCCAGGAGGGACTAAAAGTGTGCACAGATATCTCCATATTTGTTTTATTCATTTTTATTTCATTTTCTCTCCACCAGCTACAGTCATAGCCAGAGGCAATATATTTTGGGGTTGTCTGTCTGTCCCTACTGTTATAGTCTGCCTTGGGTTTGTTTATTTTAGTATTTTTTATCTTAGTATTTTCCTGTTTTATTTTGAAATTGTCTTTCCCTATGTAGTGTCTGATCTACTTCCTGTGTCATCTTGCCTCTGTGATTACCTGACTCCGCCCTAATGTGCTGCACCTGTGCCTTGATGTCTCGCCTTCCCTTGTCCATATATACACCTCTCTTTCCACAGTCTTCTTTGTTGGCTTTTCTGTGTTTGTCATTTTGTGTCTCCCCCTGTGATCTTTTGGAGTATATTGATCTGATGACCATCTTTGTTTTTTCTACCCCTCCATTTTCAGTAAGTCTGTTTCTTTGTTTCCCACCAATAAACTGGTGCTTTGCACTACTTAGCTACATCTTCTGCTTTCCTGCATTTGGGTACAGAACCATCATGACATATATGTTCATACTAGAATACAATTGTGAACATGACAAATCCAGAAGCCATTTAGCTTATATTTTGAAATTTTACACATTTACTCAAAGATGAAATCATTACATTTTAGCGGCTTAAATTAATAATCACAGTGATTGGCACTTGAACTCAAGCATGAACTGATTTTTGGTTTGATGGCTAAAGGTCATCTAGTCATTGTGACCTCATGTTTTTAGCCTCTTGAATGTGATTTCTTAAGAGTGCCTTGAGAAAGTCGTGACAAAACTGGAAACGTTCACTCCGACTCGAGGATAAACTGATTGAAAGGTCACTGTGATGCTTTCAGCTTTAACTCATGACTTTAAGTGGTAATTAAATGCAACTGGACTTGATTGGTGGAGGCACAACTTTAATTATGATGGCCTGAAATGCAATCCACTTTAAACTGTTTTACATGATCACTGAGTTGAACTCGGAGAACAACACTGTTGCTGTTTTGTCAGATTTTTTTCATGTGGTTTCTCTCTCTCTCTCTCTCCCCCTCACTCACTCACTCACTCTAACTTGACTCACAGTTCAACCCTTTGTGGTGAGAACAGGTGGCTTGTTCCTGATAATTTAGAAAAGCACAAAAACTTCAGAGAGAGAAGGGTGAATATTGCTTTAACACTTGGGGTTTCTTATACAAAACCGGACAAATAACAAGGTGACAGTTTTTCTTTGGAAGGTAATTATGACATTGTGGGAAAACACATCAGCTTTAAATTTAACTATCACATTTCCCTCATTGACAGAAGCACATATTACTAAATGCATAGGGGTTTTGGCAAGAATGATACTTTACAAGTTCATACACTGAGACATTAGCATTTTGTGTAATTTGCTTATATGAGGGAGTGAGTGAAATGTGATAATTGCACAAAGTTAAAGAACAGTTTTTTTTTTTTTTTTTTTTTTAGCAGTTTGAGTTTATGTTCACATATGGCGCTCTAGTTTTTCTGTTAATGTCGAATAAATTTTTGTTTTTAAGCAGGTAGCCGAGCATCAAACAGCACCTGCCACTTTATTGGAGTAGGTGCTCAGTCTCCTTGAATGAAAACCACATTGTTTCTTTTCAGGAAAGTACGATTAGAAAATAATGGGACTCCTCATCATATTATAGGAACAAAACCCACCTGCAGCTTTTCATTCCTTAACGTGCCAGCGTGCTCCTGCTCGCACACGCCCACATGCCGATCTCATCTGAAATGTTTTGTCATAAATCACATAGTGAGAAAGAGGAAAAAATTACCCAGTTTAGTTAATGAATGCCCATTCTGATGGCCATACTGATGATCCAACTCTCTGGTGCTGACACGTTTTCCTTCCACTTGGTTCCGCAACAGTAGCTCATCACTTCAGCAGCAGCAAAGCATGAAGTGGTCCAGATGAACACAGTGCCAAATGTACAGCTGCATGCCAATATGAGAGAGTATGATGGTGAAGTTGTTTCATGAAGTGTGCCTCTCTGCAATAACAATCCATGACTTGAAAACTCGAATGTAAATGATGTGGAGTGGTCCTCACTGCTGATTGAACCATTTAGTCTGCATCTCTTATCGGGGAAATCTCCAAAAAGCTACCGAGTAGATTTAAATGAAACTGAGCAGATCAATGGGCCTCAGACAGAAGAATCAACTTAACCAGAATTAACTGAAACTAAGATTTTGAGAGGATAGCACCACCATGTGGCACCTTTTTAATTAATCACTTTATATTTCCACTCAAACTCCTGATTATTGACATGTAGATAATCAAGTGTTTCACCCTGACAGTGTTAGTCATCTAAGAATTTCAACCTAAAAACATACATTTGATCCTTGAATGAAATTTGTTACTTGTAGGTTACTGATATCCAAAAGAACAACAATACAAAATTGGGTGATAGTTTGTTTACTGATAAATGCTGATTAATTGTATTTGTCTGATGTTCTTGATTTTGAAGGGTAGATTATCTCCTTATTTAAACAGTTAGGACTGTTATTATCAATTATTTTCCCAGTTGACTAAAGAATGAGACATAGTTCACAAGTTCACAAGTTCATAAAATGTCAAAATGTGTGTATATGTGTGTGTGTGTGTATGTATATGTGTATATATATATATATATATATATATATATATATATATATAGAGAGAGAGAGAGAGAGATTTTTTCAACTAATAGTCCAAAATCCAAACACATTCATGATATAACATCATGAAATCTGGAACAAGGAATTTATTTAGTCATTTTTACTTAATCAAAAATGGCTAGAGATTGATAATTTTGTCAATCCACTTACTAAGGTGGAGCATATTTGATTAAATATTTGAACAAGGCTTGTCTGCCCGTCCACATACATTTCGTTCAATGGATTTCCAGAGCTTTGTCACTGAAATTATCTGCGCCTCCGCTATCTGAATAGTGAGACTGAACCAGAACAGAAAAGATTGGCTGAAAAAAACACAAAAAACAAAAAACAACAAACCCCCCCCAAAAAAAACAAGATTTCAAAGTTGCTATGAAGCTCTGTGGAGCTGAGGGGAGCTGCAGAGTTGGATGATAATTCTATGTGGATTCACATACAACTACCAAACATCCATTCTTTATAAAAAATATTGATTATAGCAACTCTGAGTAAACAAGTTCAGAGTAAAAAAAAAAGTGTGTGGATTTGGCAGAATTGTACACTCCAGTACATGTATGTTTCCCAGTAGATTCGTTCAATCAGTGTTGGGTGCGTTTGAACATGTTGCCTTTGTAAAAAAAGGAAAGTCGTGACTGCACCTCTGGGGAGCCTGTTGTGGAAAATGACAGGTTCCAGTCTGGTGTTCACCAGCTTCTAATGTCTCTGTCTGGTCATCCAGAAGGAAACCAAAAACACGGAGCGGGTTCTGCTGTACAGTGACAAGAACAGGAACAGAAAGAGGTGAAAGAGGAGGGAGGAAAGACCTGGAGGGAGTTCTGTTCCCTGTCTGGTTTCCCTCTGGGTCAATGCGTCTCACGTGTGAATGCACAGCTGACACATTTTTTGTTTGGCCCTCCTTTATTCTTCCCTCTTTTATCCCTTTGTGTAATAAAGTTGCTACTCTTCTACATTATCCTCCTACCTCCTGTCACATGTTTTTGCCTGCTTCTCTTCACAGGATGCATTTGAAGTTTTGGCTGAGAGCTATGAATTCAACGAGATTGAAGGTCCGTGCCTGGCTTTCAGGAGAGCTGCATCTCTCCTGAAGAGTTTGCCGCATGTAGTGCGATGTATGGAGGAGACTCAGGATCTGCCCTGCCTGGGGGAACATACCAAGGCAGTCATGGAGGTGAGGCTCAGAGTCCACACAGAGTCCAGCTGTATTATATTTTGAGCATATAGATTACATTTTGCCTTCTGGAGAGTTTTCAAACCAGCCTCAGCTTGCAAGCAGTAACTGATGCAGTGTTTACTGTGATTGATTACCTCTCTCATCATGTAACTTTCAGGTCTCTTGAACTTGATTTTCATACTTGTCTCGAAAATTATGTGAAATCAGTCTCTGCCTTGAAGGTAGAGAGTCAATCCAAACACTTTGGAAAATACATTAGAAAATGTTTAGCGATAATACTAAATATAGGAGATGTGATTAATGAGCTAAAACAGTCAAAACCAACAGGAAGGCTGTTTAATGTAGCAGTAAACCATAACCTTTATGGTCTTCTGGGTGGGTGGTATGAAGTGCAACTTCACTGAAAGAAATTCCAGTATAAAAAAATAAAAACACTGATCACTTTTCAGTGGTAGTTTTATTTGTATATACACATTTATAATTGGTGTAATACAACTAAACTGTGTTGGAAAATATTAATGCACTTGAGTGGATGATTTTAATTGTGATGGTGGTTAAGTTCTTAATATGTGTCTTGTACAACACTGGATTGTTCTGTAATAAGAATTCAGCAACACATTGAGGTGTGCTTTAGTACGTTATTTAAATGACAACTACAACTACCTACTGTCATTTGGGCAGTTGTATTATATCACTGGTTTGCTCTGTAGTTGAACAAAAATATTATAAGCCATGAATTGTTTTAAAAAATTGAATCAAAGCAAAAGCAAATTCTTGAGTTTAGAGTGAAATTATAATTTACTCAAAAGCCCATGAAGTCAAAAGGGCACCATCCCTAACCTTGGGGAAACAAAACGCATCAATGGAAACTTAAGCCTGATTTATGCTCGTCTGTATCCGTCAATACGCAATACGGCACAGCTCTGATTGGTCCGCTGGAGTTACCTCATTTTTGGAATCTCACTTTGCCGGTTCCTTCCACAACAATAACATCACCACGCGACTCTTCTTTAGTTCTCGTCTCAGTATTTACAATAAAACGATCTGTTGTTTAATGTCGATTAGTTCCAATTCCAACAAATGTCTTCTCTGTGTCTCCATTGTTCATTGTGTGTGGAGGAACAAGGCTGGCCATAAATAAACTATCAGTGATAGCTGATAATCGTAACGGAAAGAAACGTATTGCCCCCTGTTGTTCTGGCGGTGAAGTACTTTACGACACTCGCCAGCTGAGGGAGAACTCTGAACGGATTCACGACTGCGTTGATTAGACTTCGTGACCACGCAATACACAGTTGGAAAAGCATAATTCAGCCTTTATTCCAAGACTGGCCAAATGTTTATTTAACCAGTGTGTTGAATTTAGTGGTAAAGTCACAGATTACAAGCAACAGAATTATTTTCTTTTTATTCCTCCAAGTGTGTTGAAAAATCTACAGTAACTTTCAAGTAATGTGTAAAAAAAAAAAAAAAAAAAAAAAAAAAAAAAGCCTCCTCTAGAGCGACTGTTTAGTTGGTCCAGTCTAGGCTGCTGTAGAAACTTGGAGGTAAAACATGATTCAAAGCTAAACTAAGATAACAACAACACAAGTATGCATAGGTTCAGGGAACAACACACCATGCACTATTAATCCACCACTAATAAAACAAAAAGACATCACAAATAGTTCACAAAACTTCACTCATGGGCAGACATGCTAACAAAACTTGTACACACCCTGACAGGCATCACAGAAATTTACCTCATCTTACTGGGTCACTTGGCAATCATCCCATCACCTACAGTCATGCTGTGGGCAGGAATCACTGTGGGTTGTCAGGGAAAAATGTTTGTTGAAAAATGTTTGCTCGCAGAACACGGCAAATCCCTGTAGGAGAAGAAGGTGAGTTCTACAGTCCAACTCACTGACACATTACACCTAACATACACGCAGCGGGTCTCAAAGCGAGTTTCAAAAACTGTCAACTCTCTAAGTCCTGAGGCTGATTCATTAAACAAAATAACATAAATGTACCAGAGAAGCTGAATTGAACTGGGATACTGGTGGCCCCTCTTTTTTCTTTTTCTTTTTTTCTTCACATGATTCAGACATACGCCCCAACAGTGAGAATTTTTTTCCTGCTAGGTTTTCTCTTTGAGCTGGTTGCGTCTCCAAAACAAGAAAATGACACGACACGAAAAACAAAGTGAGACCAAACGGAGTGAAAACAAAACGCTTGACGTGCTTTTTGAACATCGGAGTGACACTGTCAGCAGCGACTGAACTGCTCAGCTGCTGACTGAACATCCAAAATGGGGAAAAGACATGAAACTACTGACATGAAAGTCAGGGAGCACTGAGGCAGATTTCGGGATGAACAGTCACTATGTGTTTAGTGTATGTGTGTCAGAGAGAGAGGCGTTGTAGATGTTGAGAAGTGCATCTTCCCCGGAGCATGGAGTGTGTCGAAGCATTATCCTTTGCGTTTGAGGTTGGACTTAGCTTGAGGGCTGGAAAGCAGAGGTGGATGGGTGGATGCATCATTGAGCAGTGAAGGCTGCTTTAAACTGCTCTGTGCTCACTGTAGATCTCAGGTTCACTGGTTCATTTAAGCTAGATGTCATCCCTTAGATGCATGAGCTTAAAAAGTACGTGCAGATAGGCCTACTTGTTGTAAAACCCACAAACACTCTGGCTCATTTTCAACACTAAAAACTTTTACAATTTCCTCCATGGAGGATGGTCGATATTAACCGGATAACTGCTGCCAGATTTCACGCCTTCAACGTAATGAAGACAGTTAAAATGTGACCAGCAAATTACTGATGCTCTGCTGAGAATGGCAAACAATTAAACGCAGAACAAAGTGGCTTCAGAGAAAACAATAGAAGCTGGGGAAAAATACATTACCTTAGCTTTTTTATGAATGCTATAAAATCGGTATTAATCCCTGGTTCCACAACAACAAAGTCATTATTTCTTGAAAAGAAATGGAAATGGGGACACCTGATTTAAGTGCAAACTGTTTTCGAATGCAAAGCAATTTGGGACATTTGTTAATTGCTGATGGAACAGAAACCGAGCAGAAAACATGCCGACACCATCATCTCTTCCCTTCATAATGTCATATACTTTTATGTTTTGCAGGAGATCCTTCAATATGGCCGCTCATTTGAAGTTGAGAAAATGCTCTCTGATGAAAGGTATCAAACACTTAAGGTCAGTAGATGAAATACAACTTGTTCGTTTGCTTTCTCTGTTCTGCTGCTTTGATATAACTGAGCATGATTTGCATTTGCTATCTCTTAAGGACATAGAGCTCTTCAAAACTTTGAATGCCAAACCCCTTCTGAGAAGAGCCTGTCATTTCTGTGCATGTCTGCTTGATTACGCCCTTACCTTGTTTCCTGCCAGCTGTTCACAAGTGTGTTTGGGGTTGGACCTAAGACGGCTGAGAAGTGGTACCGCAGAGGGCTGCGCTCTTTCAGCGACGTTCTGTCGGAGCCCGGCATTCAGCTAAACCGGATGCAACAAACTGGTACATCAACATCTCACTATCCCAGACTGCCACTTCACAAATTATAGACTGAAAAACACAACTCAGAGTTTGCTTCCAAAAAAGACGATTGAAAGACAAGTGAAATCTCTCCAAGGGAGGTTTACATATCATCTGGGGCTTTTTTCCCTGGTCCCACAGGAGGTCCCTTATGTGAGGCTCAAGCTGTAATGTCTGTTTTTTTTTTGTTTTTTTTTATCTAAAGTGAGCTGAGACGTGGCCAGCAGGGAGTTTACTGCAAAAACATGATGCAAAAAGGCAGCAGGGATATTTTTTAATAAAAAAATCAATGAATAGTGACTGTAAAGGGGATTGCTCGCTGTGGTATTAGTGCTCATCAATCAGTTGGGGCAGAAAAGGCCATGAAAGCGAAGACCATGTGAGGCTGCAGATTTACAGTGGTAGAATTGTGAGATATTTAGCCTGCTAGTTTGGATGATGTTTTCCATAGCAGAGGTAAATCATTTGCTGCCAAAATGTGTTTGGAGAGTGTTGAGACTGGACCAAACTGGTCAACTAACCAAATGAAAACAAACCCTACTATTGCTAAATTGCTGAAGACAAAGGTTGTACATTCTTATGGTGTGTCCAGACCAAATTCAAAGCAACAAAGGGAAGTGCTCCTTTTAGAAAGTTGGCTGTGCTGCAGTAATCACAACCAGCAAAAGCAAAAACATTTCACAGTGAACTACAAACTGAAGCAGAATCATTTGGCATCATCTGCTGGAAACTAAAGTAATATTAATAATCCAGCAAATAAGTGCTGAAATATTTCTGCCTAGAGCAAAGTGATGGACCGGTTGTCAGGTTGACATCATCACCATTCCCAGAGCAATAACTCCAGCATGAGTTATGACAAATGATAGTGAATTTGTTACACAGAAAACTGAAGGAAGTGCAGAATATGAAGTTATAGTTTCGAGCACATTTGCAAAGATTATTCTCTGAGGTGATGCAACGCTCAAATCTGAAAGGAGCAGCTGAGCGAACAAAAATACAGCAGTACAGGAGCAGCCAGACGTGCAGATAACATCAGCTTCAGTTGTTGTCAGTGCAGAAATTCCAACAGAGGCTTTTACATATGTGGTTAAATGTGTCAAAGGGAAGCGCTGATATACACCTTCTCATTTGTTGGGATCATCATCTCTCTGCTTCCTCTGCTGCTCAGGATGCTTCTGGATGCTTGTACTGAACTGTACCACTGCAGAAGGTGGTAATTTAAAAACACTGCTCTCAAGTTCCCATTCTATTTGAAACTCTGCCCGATAATGTATTACACTGACAGACATCTTCATCAAACTGGTCATAATCCATCATTCGGAACACTGCGGTCTCTGCTCCATGCAGTGAAATAATTGAGAGGTTTTGACATGGAAAAAGTGTTTGAACCCTGATCTCGCCACTGTATTCTGTAAATTATAAAAGAGGAAACATGAATTATCCCATTTATTTTACTGCAGCACAGATCCTGTAATTAATTGGTGGTGTAGCTCTGTCTCTTTTAAGAGACAGAGCTACTTTTCTGAGCTGCATCTTAAATTCAGCACAGAAAAATGAGGAAGCATAAAGTGAGATGTATGAAATCAAAAAGGTAACCATCAATCCATCAATCACAATTCACCTCAGTCCCTACAGTGTCTGAAATCCTCTTGTGTCTGTAGCAGGCGTGCATTGACAGTCTCCTATCAGACGGCGCATCACATTTTTACTTTACTTTTAATTCACCCTGACTTTTCTCTTCCCCAGAGCAAATGGCTATGATTGATGGCTCACCGCCAGACTAATAACCACGTGGTCTTTTCCCTGCAGGTTTTCTGCATTATGAAGACATCTCCAGGGCTGTCAGTAAAGCAGAGGCCCGGGCCCTGGGGAACATTATTGACGAAACTGTCCGTACGATCACACCGGACGCCGTACTGGCACTGACAGGTGGCTTTCGCAGGTACAAGGCTTGTCTCCTCCTTTCAGTGTTGATATGCTGGCTAAAACAGAACAGCACTTCCCTTTCCACTAATGTAAAACTCCTATTAGTTATGCAAAAATATTAGAAAAGTCTCAGGAGATCAGCTTAAATCCCATGTGGCTATTCCTTATTAATAACCACTGTCATAACATAGAAGTCAGTGTGTGGGTAGATGCCATAGAGCTATTGGTGCCTGAGTGCAGCCTCTTGTAGATAAAATAGATTAATTTGACTTTTAACACTGAAGATTATCACAATCTTTCTGCTCTTGATTATAAAAGAGAGAAAGTTGAATGTGCTGGGTTATACATTTTTGCATTTACATTAAGACAATGAAATCCATTACATTGTCAATCTTGGATTGCATGGTGAGTGCTCCCGTTAAGCTACCTACTGAGCAAGACTATTTGTTCACAGCCGGCGTCTCCCTCCATCGCCACCTCTTTGTGCTGCTCGTTTTTTATGTGCAGTGCTTTGTCCCTGAGTAAGTGTGGAGCACTCTGCTCTGTGGTGTTGTAAAAATCCAGCCATGACCAGTGGCGTGTGCGGTAAATAATTCAAAAGCAGTCTGGCAGTAAGGACAGGCGCTTGCTTCTCAGCAGGGTTCACAGAGCTGCCACAGCTTAGCTGATGGCCTTTAATAGCGGCTGGGCTGCAAGCGTTACATGTTGCAAGGGAGAGATTTTTTTCTTCCCCCTCAATAAACCCTATGAAAGATTTATAAAGTTGTTTTGTATTTATTGTTCTCTAACATATTCTAGTTTGTCAAAGTTTGGTATGAAATAATAATGCCCTGACAGCACATCAACTTTTACTAAATACTGGTTCAAATTCCAGGCTTTTGGAACAACAAACAAGAAGTTCTGCCCCAGTTCCTTACTAATTTTGGGATAGAAATGTACTAACATTATATATTAAAATGCATTTCGCTGTAAACTGTTTTTGCAGTTAGTGCATGTGACTATTTGGATGTGGGTCAGAGCGACAGCACCCTAGTGGTTGAAGTAATAGCTAGTAATAAAAGATGCTTCCACCACAACGACAGCTACATGAAACACTTAAAACTTAAGCAGTACATGTATTTACAAAGATTAAAAAACAAAATAATTCATTACTGCAATTAGTTACATTTTTGATAAAGATTATTGGAGACAAAAGTTTAAGACATTTAGATGATAATAGAGGTGAGGTTACCATCAGAGTGTCTAATGATAAACAGGCCACACTCACTGTCAGAACAGTGGTACTAAAATCTCTCAATACTAAGCAGGTTAAAACTTTACACTCCTCCTTTGGGGAAGCAGTGACAGTGTGGTATCTGAAGGGTGACACAACATCAATGTTAGTCTCTGCTGCAGAGTTAAATCACCAACACTACAGAGAAAGTGCTCCAATTACCTTGATTGTCTCATGGACAAGAACTCGGCTCCAACTCATCACAGCGGGAGTCTGCACACCGAAGCAATAGCAACCTTAGAAATGCGACCTAAAAGACTTGCGTTAGGTTAGAGTGAAGCACAGAGCAAACAATGGATGTAGCACAAAGCTGTATGAACATGTGGGCATTTACCAGAAAATGAGACAGTAGGGCTCGTTGATCTCAATAAAGAGACAGTTGAGGGTTTTTCATTCAAGATCTAATGGTTGTCTTTTGTTTTCTGAAGTGTTTCTAGTATGTTTTTCCAGCTATGAGTATCTCTTTGATTTTATTTAATGATTTTTTTTTTTTTTTTTGCATCTTGGAAAAATATTGTCTATTTTAAAAAAATTAATTTAATATGATTTAAGACAAGGATTCTTTTCCTGTCAGTTCAGGGATCTTTAAGCTACTTTCATATCCTCCATAGCCACATGACAAGCACAGTATTTTATATTTTACATGCAAAAATGCTGAACTCTGTTGAATCTGGGATTTGCTGATTTTCTTCAGGAATCCCAGTAAGTGGGGGTTACCAGTATGTAATGGTGGTTGTGTTGGTAAAGCCAGTTAGAGACAGAAGAATGAATACAACACTTTCGGGAGCTGTATTTTTCACTTTTTTGGTAGAAGCTAATCGCCATCCTTCAACCTGGTCATACCAAGCAGAGTAAAACTATAGTAGTAAATTCCTGAGTTTATTGAACTGAGCAAGGATTCCCTTTACTGCTTATGAATTCCAGTTTTCAATTCTAGGAGGTAGATTGTGTTATTTCTCTTCTCAACAGTTATAGTCTCACTTTAATGTCCGGACGGTGGTGTATATTTAATCAGTCTCTGCGGTTATAAGTCCACGACATTCCCACTGTATGGATGGTATCAAAGGGCAAGGAAAACTCCAATATCTCTAATCTTCAGGAGGATAAATGACAGCTGGAATGATACCTGATTATGTAAATAACTATTTCTCGAGGGGGAAATGTGTTAAAAGAGATGAGAAAGGAGATTAGAGCATCATGGGTAGTTAACATCAAGAATGAAGGGGAGGAACGGTGAAAGATTTATGGACCAGCAGCCTGCTGCACAGTGTAAAGGGCCTGAGAGGGAGAGCTTTTATAGAAAAGTCAGAGAGATGAAGAACACATTTACTTCGCCTCATATTCGCTGCATACTTGGGGAGTATAACGTGAGACCTAATTGGAATCATGCGGAGCTATAATTGAAGAATGATGACTTGTACATTATCAGTCAGTAAGTAAGTAATTTACCTTTATCTAGTCGAAAAGCTGATTCTCCAGACACAGTTCTAACACAGCGGGAGGCTTTATGAGGCCTATTACAGCAGTATAGTGCATATGCTTTGTAAGATGCCAGCAGCACCACTAATGACCCACTAATTCTCTTCAGTGTGACATATTTGAAAATGTTCCCTTCTAAAGTCCTGTCAAAGCTCGATTTAATTACCTATAATTTCAAGTGTGATGTAGAGTCTCTTATTGGCCTCATCTATTCAGCTGGTAGCCCTTGTCAAAAAAATAAATAAATAAAAAATAGAAACACACATACATGATACACCAGATATGTCTTCTTTAAATAGATGTTCTCGACTTGTATAACGTATGCGCAGAAATAAAGTCAGCCCCTTCAATTTTCATGAAATGCGTGTAGTTCTCCAGTAAAACTTAAGCTGTCATCCACCTCAGAGGGGAACAACATGGTGAGGATTTGTTGATGCCGCTGCCGACATTAGCCTCATTGAAAGGACAGCTGTGGAAGGAGGGTGACAAGTCCTAAAGCAGGTTTTGTTGGAAGAGGGGAGGGAGGGATTAAAAATAGATTATGCTCAAAAATGCAGCTTCTATCATCACTGTGTGTGTGTGAAAGGCTCATGCGGTGTCAGCAGAGCACTGTATTTATTTCGGTGTGAAGCCGGCGAAGTCCCCCACCGTGGATCTTATTTAACATCAGATTGTGTGGAATATGACTCAAAGTGACACCAGAGAGGTCTGATGGTGTCTGCGTTGAAATGCTCAAACAGGGATGCTACATTGTTTCCCTTCAACAACTGAAATAAATAAATTCTTGTCAGTCTAAGTTCAGGGTATCAAGACTTTTTTTTTTTTAACTAACTCTAACGACAGAAACAAGCTGTCTGATAATGACGTATAGTTTATGTACACGTTGAACTTGCTGTCTGATTATCATCTTGGATGTCTGTTTGAGTTGGAAAAAGCAAGATAGCAAGGGAGATAGATAGAAGGTGAAATGTGTATATATATAAACACGGCTGTATCTTTTCCCTTGACCCTCTACTTTAAATGAATATATTCTGCGAATGTTGCGTTTGCTGCAACACTTCCCATATCTGTATTATTCATACATGTTGCATTACGGTCCACACATTTGTAAATAACAATGTATATTTCATAGGCCTTGTGCAAAAACATTTAATAATTCAAGATTTTCTGTCACGCTATAAAAGAGTAGATTCACACCAAATGTTTATGGATCCACTGCTCAATTGGACTTAGTTTAAAGACATACTGGAGAGGTCTATGTTGTCGTTCAAGGATGAGCTTTATACTGTTGGATCCAGAATCCCTGAAAACGCTCTGGCAGGAATTGCTTTCATGTCTTTGTGACCTTGAGGTTATTTACAAAGAAAATAAGTTGGAGTTGGGGTTAGCGCTAACCTTATTCCAATGGAAGTATATATTAGGAGTTCAGAAAAGGTGTCGAACTTACCTAACCTTAATGTAAGTCTAAGGAGATGAAAGGATCATTCAACACCAAGTCTGGTAACTTTGGTAGCACATATAGTTCCAAAAAGATCCTAACCCTAATCATCCAGACTCTTCAGTCTGACTTCATGCCTAGGGGTAAACTACCCAGTATAGCACATTCCTGCCTTGTGAATCATGACGAAACACTGCTGATTGGACCCAATTTGGAAAGTACTATGGACCCCAGAGGTGCTTGAGCCTGTGGGTGCTTGATGCTAAATAAAACCAGTGTTCTTAAGGTGCACTATTAGAGGCAGAGTGGAGAGAAGAGAAAAACATCCTCTTTGATGGAGACAATGTGCCTGACATGGTGTTGTCTAATTTCTGCTGACTGGGAGGTTGAATCAGAAGAGGTATCTGCACAGGCCCAACACATACTAATGTTCTAGTGCAAATAGGAGGCGAAAGCTGAAAAGTGTCCTCTCGCTGAAATAACCACTGATTCCCATGGTAGCCAAGTTGCACTCGACCACGCTTTAACAACAGCAGGTTGTTTTTTTTTAATGCTGATTGGAGGTAAACTGAATTTATGCTGATGATCCCTCTGTCTCTCTCGCTCCTGCTATGTTTTTTTTTTTTTTTGCTATTCATGGCACACATTTATGCAGTGCACTCGAGTGAGTTTTGCTAGCGCAGCAGAGGCTAGCGGTGAGATTCACTCAACAACTTGAGTGCACTGTACAAGCTGGAAGTGTTGTAGAGTCTCAGCTTTGCCAGTTAAGAGTGTTGGAGGAAAGCTGCTCATTCAGCAGATTGAAATCTTTGATGCGTTCTCAAACGGTGTCCTTGTAGTCAACTCATTAAAGAAGTGTAAACTCTCCACATTAAGGCCTACAGAAACACCACGGTGCATTAACACAAGTGTAAAAGTGAGCACTCTCACGTCTGGTATTATTGTAGAGAGTGAATACATTATATACAGTAACAGTGTGCATTAAATGACTGTGGCTAAAGCAGCATCTGCAGAGTGACTGTAAGCCAGCCACTCAGTCTGTTAATGCCACAGGGATACATGTTCCCTGCCACTAACGCTGTCCATTAACATTACCATGCTTTGTGGAGCTGTAATGGCTGTTTTTTAGTACTTCCTTGCTCCCTGAATTAGACACGGTGACCTTTGAAGCTTTCCCACAAGCCATTCACAGCTCTCTCCATTCCTTTAATGTTCCTCTCCCACACTCGCTGCCGTCACTCATTTGTCGAAGGCGGCAGGGAGAGATCAAACACAGAGCCTCGCGGCAGCCGAGACTTCTCTGGAGCTGCATCACCCACAAATTTCGCTTTGTTGTTGACTGCGACACCGGTGCTTACGTGTGTGCGTTTTTGCCCATTGTTTAATCAAATGGTTTGTGAGCGTGAGTGTGAGTGGGTGTTACATAATGATCTTTTTTTTTTTTTTTTTTTTTTTAAAGGAAGCCTGGCATTTTGGCAGGTAGCGTTGGTGGAGGCCGGCCGCGGCAGGGGGGCGCTTCTGTCATTTCAGGGAGCAACTTCGTCTTTGGTCGTTTGTGTTTTGCTGTGTCTTTGTCTTGGCATCGCTCTCAGTTTCTTGACTGGTGGAAAAACACCTGCCATACAAGGCTGTTTTTTTGGGCAGCTTACTATAATCACAGAAATGTTACTTTTCAACTCAAAGTGACTGCAGTTTGAGTCATCCTGGAGCCTGAGTGACAGGCGGGGAAACACCTTTGACAGGTGGCCCAGTCCATCACATGGCTTACACACACACTGACACATTCACTGTCATACACTTTTTGGAACAGTTTCCAATTTACCTGAGTTGCATGTCCATGTCACTGCTTTTTTTAAGCCATAATTTTCTTGTGTGAGCACACCAAACCACACAGCAAAGTCCCCGTAACTGGCAGGTACACATTTTAGAGATTATTTTGATTGTTGAATTATTGAAACTTAAACTATTGAAGTCTACAAAAGCTTTTTTTTTTTTTTTTCTAAATTAATCTGGGTGTAAGCAGAAACACAACTCACAGCATAGACGCACATGGATGTGGCCAAGTTCCTTTTTTTTGTAATTGTGTTGACTGGAGGTTCATGTGTAATCCTGGCACAGCATGGAGCAATCTGGTGAACTGGCTGGGACAGGATGAGTATTGCACTAGTAGGAGGAATACATTATCAGCAGGTGGAGTTGGAGCAGGCTTTGGTAATATCCAATCAAATCAACTCTTCTAGTGACCTTCATTGCACAAATCTGATTCTGAGAACAGATGATGCACACAGCGTCGACCAAATTGAAATTTTGAGAGATTCCTGTCACTGTGCATTTAGAAGTTAGTGATATCTTTTACAACTAGACATTCGTTTTCAATTAGCTTCTGTTGTTTTCAATAACTCTTCAACAGTAACTGAGCAATATATGAGTGAGTCATATATGAATCAGCTTCCTCGGGAACAGGAAGCATTTTTCTTCCAAACTGTCCTTTGTCACAGTGAACACCTGGAGGCAATATTCACACTTGGTGTAGAGATTGAACACATTAGATTTTGGGGTTGAGGTCAAAAGTGAAATGCATAACACCCACACTCACAAACACCCTAAGGCAATCACTTCAAAGCTGATGCAAACATGACTCCGTCTTATTCTATCTTGTTCCAGATCACAGGTCTTACTTTAGTCACACATTACACTCAACTTCCCTAAAATCAACCAACTCCCAGAATTTTGCTTCAAGAAAGATGTTGAAATCCAATAATTGCTATTGTTCCTATAAAACATGCTGTTCCTGATGTTCTTCGGTCACTCATCCAAACTTGATACAGACTTTTATTCATTCCATCCAGTATTTCTTTGCAATATAATGTATTGCAGAGAACTGTCTGGAGTTTCTGCATATTATTCATGATATATTCATGTATATGCTGCAGTGTTGAGGAGGGATCATGATATATGACCTTCTGTTCCCTGGTGGAAGAAGTTTTGCTTCCGTATGCCAATGATTTCCTAGTCCCTGCTGAGAAAGCCTGCAAACAGGCTCCATTCTCCTCATGAAACATTTGGTTGGACCAGGTCATAGTGGTCTTTGCTCCTTGCGTAGACCAACAAATGTCATAAAAGAGGGAATGAATTATGTAAACTAAGCCCAGTGAATGGCTTCAGGAATCACTGGCAGGAATGAGATTATCATTTATTACACAATACATGTGTTTGATTCTTGAACAGGGTGTTCTAGTATTCAAAGAAGTCTCTTCTCTAAGAACTTCTTTTTTTAAGAACAATGAATTTCAAATTGCTTTTGCTGAAATACAATTCATTAAAAGGACTATGTGTGAAATTTTGATATTGCTACACAGCTAACGTAACCGATACATTGCGAAATCAGTATCAAACTTTTTCCTTTACTTGCAAAGAGTTGTCTCCAGTATACACCACTTACATGTGAGTCACTTCCTTGCTAGCTAGCTTGCAAACCATCTAGCTCTGGCCTGGTTGGCCTAGCTTGTCACCTTTTGATAGTGAGTCAACATATGCATGAGGGAGTTGATCTTCTCAGCCTGCTTCCTACTCTGTGTGAAAGGATTTCAGCAATAAATGTCACATGAATCACATAAAGGTGCATCTTCAGAAAAGACTTCAGAAAAGTCTTGAGTGTTAAGTAAAATGAGTGGTTTGTGTGACCGATCTCTGATCTGTGGACAGATCTGAGTCAGAGGCTTTGATTTGCCTTTTGTATACATCTCTTCTGTGCATACAATGGCTCTCTCAGCTGAGCCTTCTCGCTGTATCTGCTCCTGCCTGATAATCGCTTGATAATCACTTAGAGCACTGACACACCCCTTGCCTGCAGTTGTGCTGACAGAGAGAATGCATTGTGTAAGCCCAGTCAGGCTCCATATGGGTCTGCTTTATGACACTGATCCAAGTGGAAAATGATGATTCTCATAAAAGTTAAGCTCTGACAGCTGAGGCAACAAAAAGGGAGCATTTGCACTTAACAACTTAGGACAAATGACTTGTTTGAATAATGAAAAAAAGACAGTGTCATTAGCTTGGCCTGTGCTTTTAATAGCTGACTGTCACTTTCCCTCTCCATCAGTTAAAAACAGTGGTTGAAAGGTAATTCATTTCATTTTGTCCTCGAAATGTGAATGTGTAAACATGTTGTGTTTTCATCTCTAGGGGGAAGGAGTTTGGTCATGATGTAGACTTTATTGTGACTACCCCAGAGCCAGGGAGGGAGATGACTATACTTCCTGACATTATTGATGAACTGGAACAGCAGGTAAGTGGGTTATTTATTTATTTTTTTCTTAAGAGAAGTAATGAGGATGTTGAACTGTCTTCTGGGAATCAAGTTGAACGTTTTCCGTGCAACTTATAACATTTGCATTGTTTTAAATCCAAATTGCCTGAATTTGAATATAAATTGGAATACTAACTTTATTCCAGGCTTCATTGTAAAGTAAATAGAAGAGAACAACTAGGTGGATAAAATAATGGCATGGATGTTGCACTGCAGAGTACCCTCTTCAAAACACTTACAGTGCAGGAGCGTTTCAACAGAGTAAGTAGGAGTTGTTTGAACACTGGTGTTAAATTTAAAGGTAAATAATTGCTACTCATATAGTTTTACAAAGACAAAACACTGGTGTTTAACCATTTGTGTTTTCATATACTGTCCTATCACACCGTTTTACATAATATACAATTTTATTCTTTTTTATCAGGAAATTAAAGCATACTTAAACAGTCATTTTCTGACACGATTGGTTATGAAGTTGGCAAAAAATGGTGTTTATTCCATTAAGAGTACAAAAATGGTGCAGAGTGAGTGACTTTTCATCTGTCAATGTGTCAATGGAAACTCGGTTGTGCATTTGACATTAACTTGTGACATTTATAGTTTAGTGAGTTTTGTTTTAGTGAGGTCTTTTTAGTGAGCTATTTGTAATTTGGTTGCATTACCTTGGAGTTATGACTCAGCAAGCAAGAAATAAGTTAGCAAGTTCCCGTTTTCCACCTTTAGTTTGAGACGGTAAATATAGAAATGGGCTCGATGAAGTTTACAGTAATAAATGACAGTTACAGTAGAAACCTCGGGTCCAGTGCATTTCTCAACCCAAGAACACAAACTCTAAAACAAAATCTAGTGTAGCTAACCAAATATGTAAAGTAGTAAATGGTTGCTAAAAACTGATGCATGTATGAGTAAACTAGCTAATACTTAGCATAAATATAAGTAGGTATGTTAAATGAGCAAATAGCATTGGTTAGGTTAGTACAAGCAGGGTTTTTCAAATATGAATGCTACTAACTCAGTCACATTTGTTATCAAATACATTATTTAACAGTATGGCTACAGCACTTTATGCTACATGCTATATGTTACAATGACTCACTGTCTGCGTTGCTCATTGCTTATGATTAGATGATTGATGCTGTGTAGCTATTGAAGTTTTTCTTAGCTAAGACACTTTAAGTTACAACCATGACCATATTCAATAAATCACTTGTCTAAAACAAGGTTGATTAATAATAGAACAACAAGATGATTCAAATTGCTTTTATTTGCAATATACAAAGGACAATAAGATAAACTGTAAAAGTAACATAAGATGGTATAAAACAATTAAGTAGAGCATTTTGAAGAAGATAATAAATACAAGAGTGAAAATTAAAATTTGCTGTCAAAAGTGAGGAAGGATTTGATTTAATAAAAAGTGACAAAGAAAAGTCTCCATCCTTAATGTGAGAGAACTGAAGGTTGCAGCTGCATCTATATTTTTCAAATACATGAAGCATGAAAACCAAACGCTTCTCCTCTGTGTTTAGTTGTGATATGGGGGAGCATTCAAACAATAATGGGCTTTATGTTTGTGTCAGTTCAATGACCAGCACAATCAGCAGCACTCAGGCTGTGTGGTATTTCCATGACCTTGCAAGTTGTTTTGCCTGTCTGCGTGATCATTTGTTGTCTGGTGAACATGTGGAAAATTTATTCAGAGCAAGGCCTTGCAAAGTTTCAGAGGCAACATCTCAAGTTGCATACATTCATGTTCAAACAGGTGATTAAACTCAGGATTTTCATGAAATAATATTATTAAAAACAACAAACCAACAAGCTCTCATATTCTGTAAAATACATTGTTTTTGTGCTGTGACAGGTATGTGAAATAGTTGAATTATATATATATATATATATATATTCCGGTAAGATCTTATGTGAATATGGTTTAAACATACAAACAAAACCAAATTTTCCTGGATGATAGGTGCTGGATGAGGCTGTCTGTCTCGACATTGAATATAAAAAGTCTACACAACTAAAATTTAACAGCTTTTTGTGATAAATAATAATACTGATAATAATGATAGCAAAAAGAAAAATCAATTCAGAACTCTTTTCCACCTTTACTGTGACCTATAATCTCTACTATTCAAATAAACTGAAATTGTTTAGGTGGATAAACAAATGAAACACAAAATACTAAAAGAATGTGATTGTATAAGTGTGAATGACCTTAAACTGATACTTTGTCAAAACACCTTTTGATTTTATTACAGCGTTCAGTCTTTCTGGTGTAAGAGCCCACCTGTTTACCCACTTTTCTTACCTTTGGCTTCAAATCTGTCATCTTGGACATTTTGCGTTAGGGACATTGATAGTAGAAGTCAATATTAAATCAAGGGTGTTGTGGGCCCCGTGTAAAACAAATTTGAGTTGGATAGTTTTCACTCTTTAAAAGTTTTCAAGGTTCTGGCACTTACCCAGTCGTCATCATCTGTAGTCTCTATGCTGAGTTCCACTTCTGTCCAACTGCTGTAAGAAAAGCAGCCTCTCGGAGTTTGAGGTGTTTTGATTGTGAAGGACCTGTAAATAACAGAAAAAAGGTTCTGTTTTCGAAAATTGCTTTTCGTTCATTTTTTTTCTATTTTTTGACTGATTGACCAAAAGACAGATTAGAGAAGCTGTGTTGTGGTGTTGTGTCGAGAAAATCAACTTTGCAGCATCTTTCGGTTGATTTTTATCAACAAAAGCAAAGTAATTAACTTGGAGTTGTTGCACAGCAAAGATGGAATCATGTTTAAAATGTAAATAAACCATGTGTATGTAATTAATCACTCTCCAACGAGAAAGAATTGTTTAAATCTGCAGTAAATTTTTACTGGTTAAAGTGGTTAAATCAGAAAACCTGGTGAATCACTTTAGTGACTCTTCCTGTATCTATAGTTCACAGCTGCTTCATGTTGTATGTGGAAAAACTTTCCCTCAGGTCATTAAATCTCTGCAAGCACATGTGTTGATAAATCAGGAGTGTGTTGCCACGGCACAGTGCCAACATGCCCAGCTGGTTGCTGGTCTATAATATAACCGAATACAGACTTTTGCGTACATCTGTTTGGTTATAACTCAGTATTATGTTGTTTATACAGGAGGTTTCCATGTTTTGTTTTATCCAACTTTTTTTGATTTTTTTTTTTTTTTAATCAAATGTGTTGTTTCATGTTTTATTCTTGTGATCCACAGCAACTGTAACTGCAGCTCTGTCACATTTTACAATAAGACGCGATGATATACAGAAAGATTAAACCTGAAGTGTCGTCAGATTGATGCGCTCACATAAACGGCTTCCTCAACATTTATTTCGATCATCATTGTAGCATGTAAATAAACACTCGCGCCACCTGCCTCTGGCTGCAGATCTGACATGATTTCCTGTAGAAGTGCACACTTTTCTCAAGCTACTGTCACTGTGACTGGCACAGCTGTTTGACAGCAATGTGATGGAGCTGAGGCTGCGTTTATTAATCATCAACTCGGCCATATTACACTTTCACTGCAGCGCCAAAGAATTTCATTTGTGTCTTTTTGAGTAACGTGATTTAAAATCTGCGTTTAACCACGACTGAAACCAATGAGAGACATTTTTATATCTATGTGATACTACAATTACACAGCTTTTATGTATCCATCCAATCTTACATGTATGCTTTTTATCGTTATATAAGGTTGATTTATTTGTATATAAGGAGATGGAGACCCAGATAGACCCAACTCGCAGTTTGCACTCACATATTTGTGTTTCTGTATTTCCAAAGGGATAAAACTGTGGATAAACACAGTGACACACATGTAAAATGAATTTATAGGAGTAATGGCAAACTGTAATATTAATATGAGATGTTTATGAAAGTTTTCCAGTGAATTGAAATAATGTGTTGTGCAGCAGTTGGCTAATGAGGGAAGGTGTGTTTGTGTGTGTAAAGTAGCATTATTGTGTTTTGTAGGTGATAGTGACAGCAGTGAATTCAAGCATATGTGTAACGCTAATGTGTTTGTTTCCAGAGCAAAGGAAAGAAACTGTGCACGTACAGAGGCACGGCTCTGTCCACTTGTGCAACATTTGTCTCCTTAAACTGACTTTGTTCGATATGGAGTAGAGAACGAATGAGAATAAAATCATAATTTATGAGTTTAGAAAAAGTCATGTAACGAGAGTAAAGTCCTGATTTGATAAAATAAATTGTAAGATTTTATTTTTTTAAGTTGTAATATCACAAGAAGAAAGTTAAAAAAAAAAAGATTAAAATTACGTCATTAATTTATGTCGTAAGACGAAATGTTCACTAGAGTTCTACTCATTTTGGATAATCTTTAGTAAAAAATCTTTAGTAAATCATTTCTCCAATTTAATTGTTTCTTAAAAACTAAGACTCCTCTTTGAATAGCATGCAGCTGAAGGCTATCCTAACAGGAGACTACTACCAGATGTTTCCTCAAAATCTTTCCTCTAAGTCCATTTGTTTCCCTCTTTGGAACAGGAAAGTTGTAATATTTAGAATAATGTGGCATTAACATAATATTTCTATTTCTTAAGTGAAATCTACACTAAAGTAAGCTCCACATACCTCGTCTAATATTTCCTCTCATTACATCAGTACAACATTAATCAGACTTTGGATTTAGTTTTCATCAGTGCTGCTCAGATTAACTCCCTGACACTCAGCCACTTAAATATAAATAGAATATTAACTGAACTTGTCAAGTAAAGACATTTTCAATTCTTGGACATTTTGACTTTTAAGCTAAATTGATATTTACTGTTTCAGACTGTTTATAACCTTTGGGAACTTCTCTGTGCATCCCAATAAATATTGGAAAAAAACAGCTGAGCAACACCTTAACCTCAGTGCCTTACGTCCTACCCAAATCTACACCCATGTCATCTTTTTTGACGTTGCAAATAAAGTACAAAAATAACATCTCGGTGATGTATATTATGACTTGATTATGAATTGATGACATTTTTCATCATATTTAGACTTGTGATATAAAGCTCATAAATCTGAAAGTCAATCTTCTGGTCATTGTCTCCACAGGATGCAGGATTTTCTAGATAAAAATACAAAGAATTTCAAGTACTTTCTGCCTGAAGGACAGACTGTATCTCTGCAGTTCATGCTGTATGTTTCGCTAATAAGGCATTAAATGGCACCGGGTACTTCTCCATCATTCAGAACAGTGTCCTTGGAAATTCACAGCAGCCTTTTCATAAAACATAGACAGAAATGTGGTCTGGCCTCTACTGATTTAGCCGCCTTGAACAGAAGGTGGCTGGGAAAAAAAAGACTGAGTGAATCGGGCAGAAGTGAAATAGTACAATTTAGCAGGATACTTAAGAACTTTTAGCAGAGGCTTTCAAGAACCATGGGGCAGCACCTGAGACCACTTAAATGGGAAAATAGCTGCTTTAATGGAAAATGGACCCAAAAATAAAGTAGGTGAGAACAGAGAACTGACTGTGGTAGAGAGACAGATGGTGGCTGAGTGAGGTGTAAAGAAAGCGAGGAGAGAGTGAGAACGGTGAGAAAATGTGTGAACGGGAGATAAAACACAAACGGAACACATTAATGGCAGGCTATGTTTACATACACTTAATGGTTTAATTATTGGCTGCACTCAAATGATGACAATTATTTGCTGCTAATATCACAGTAATGTGACAAATAACCTGCCACAATGTCCAATTAAAGCCCAGCGCATGTAGCCACATTTAACTAATTACACCAAGCTGATGTCTTGATTACAATTGTGAACACAAAAGTTCAAGTTTATTATTTTACAGAATAAGCTGTTTTTTTTTCAGGCTTTTCTAACACTACAGTAACTTTTGCATCTGAACAAAATAGAACACTGGACTTTTTTTGGTTTCTTTGCACAGATTCAGGCCCTGAGAGGACAGAAGAGATCAATTTTGCAGCAAGTTGATGAGATGCATGGATAAACCGGTAAAAATGAAAATAAACATCATAGTTTTTAACTGCTAAAAAAAAAAAAAACTCAGTGAGTGCCACTCAGGATCCTTTCAGCAGCATTCAACACTTATATCTAGAGCATTTTTATTCACCTGTAACAGCTTTATGGAATGAAGTTAAGAATCAATAATGAAAACATTTTTCTATGTTCCTTGTTCATTTTTTGGTGCAAATGAAAAATGCAAAACATACAAAAAACAAAAGGCTCCTCTGTTATACTGCTGACCGAGAACTGTTTTCTATCTTGTTAAAATATGTCCATTTTGTACTTTACATTGCTAGCATATGTTTTTTTTTTTTTTCAGCTGTAACTGGAGGCGGTGTGTTTCTGGGTTGAACATTTAGCAACTACAGAGAAAAGAACGTAATAAACTGACAAAAACAAAAAACTGCAAAGCTTCTTATCTGAACCTACTGCATTGCGACAAAGAACCCACTTATTACTGTGAAACACAACGTTGTACATTTCAGTTTCGGTATCGCGCTTTTACTATCACAAGATCCTTCCGCAGACTCCATAACGCCAGAGAGCGCCGGCCGGTGAAAAGCCATCCTTCCGCCGGCTCTGTTCATTAACGTCTAGACAGCACAATCAGATAAACGCCACGATGATAAACTTAATTAAAACTGTGATAAAACATTTAGTTCAGGACTTTGAGTTCAAAGAAAACAAAGCTCTTTTCTTTCTTTCTTTCTTTTTCTTTTTTTTTTTTTTTTTTTTTTTAGCAATGAATTCCTAATGAAGGGAATCCATTGTAACTTGTGTTTTATTAAAATAAAAGCCTAAAGCCCGACGTGGTCTATAAGATAATATTCTCATATTTGGTTGTTCAGCCTTGCAGATGTTAGTAGTCTCTGGTGATTATAGGCAGAGGGTCTGGAAATTATATTAACAAACTTTAGTTTGTACAAATAAAATACCTTTTATAATGCAGACTGTTCACTTTCCACCGAACTTAATGACAGAGCAAAACTGGTTCTCTGAAGCCAAATGAAATTACATTATAGGCAACATCACTTAGAGACAATGTACACACACTGAAAACAAAGAGGAGGATGTGGAAGGACTTTTCTTTGTCAACACAGTCGTCTCCCTCAGATTAATGTGTAGCTGGAGATGATCATAAGAGGAGACAAGCGTTTGATGAAGAGCAGGACCACGCTGTCTAGTCTGGCTGCTGGCTTCTTTTTGTCATCACTGGGTTTAAAAATAAATCCCATTGCCTTCTCCCCACCTCTCTTCTCCTCCCCTCCTTTTTCTTCCATCCACACCTCCGCATGTCTCCGCTCCTTCTGAGGTCCAATCCCGATGATAATTACCTCTCAATCACTGTACGTTCGTGCGGGAAGCTCTCACCTCTTGCGAGCCACTTGTATTCACTATAGGTAGAGAGAGTGAGTGAAGGTGCGAGAGCATTGCGTGTGAATGTGCGGGGACAAGGAGGCAGAACAGACGTGAGACAGTGAATTAGTCAGGCGAGGGCAGGTGTTAAAAAGGCTTTAGTAGCCTGAGAAAGAGGGACGATGTGAAGCTTTTCTTCTCGGCAGGCTGGATGGAATCGAGATGGAGAGGAGACTGGTCTGCAGGGACGAGGACACAAGAGACGATGATTAAGTGGAGGTAGCAGAGGTTGACTCTAAGTCGTGTAACCTTGTCATCTGCTATCAAGTCCCCTGGGGGCTTCCACGTGTCTTCACTCAGGCCTAATATCAAGAGCACCCCCTCCACCACCCGCCCCCTACGTGTTCAGCACCCCACTTCAGCCTGCAGGGAGTTAAAAATACATCTATCTAGGAACGTCCTTGTAAAAACGGGTTCATCATTTTTTCTCTTTCCCCCTCCACCTCCTCCTCCTCCTCCCGCTGATATTCTGAAAGCATAACTTGGGGGCAGAGGCAAGGTCAGTCACCAGCTTCTGAGGCAGACAGATGAGATTCAACTTGGCCCTGGTAATAGCAACAGAGAGAGACGGAGAGGACCATGTTTCATCCTCCATCCATCTGTCATCTCAATCTCTAAATACTGTATAAGTGCAGCTTTCTGAAGGCTGAGCCGTGCATGCATTGGCGCCCTTTATACTGTTGCTCGGCACAGGCTTTATTGTTCTGCATTTGATCTGAGTCGCTGCGGTTAAGGCTCCTGAGAGTTTTTCCCTTTGGTTGAATAAGTGATTCAGGCAGAGCCGAGGGTTATTTTTCAGTCGCATGGAGTTAGTCACTCTGAGATCTAAATAAAATCTGAGTGGCAATGGCTACTTTGACTGACATCGAGAGGACACACAAACACGATGCGCACACAAACCGGCCGTGCTTCAAATTCCGGCAATCAGTCACTTTCATTCCGAAGCGAAGCTGGGAATCAAAGTCAAAGTGCGGTTCAAACGATCCTGGCTAACTCGAGCTAATCTGCGACTTGAAGGCAGGTTTTGAAGTCTCTCTCTCTCTGAGTCAAAGGGAATGTGAGATGAGATCAGCATTCGTCCTCTGGGTGCAGGTGCCTGTGCTGGACGCTGCGACCGCTCTTCACTCTCATACTCAAGAAAAGACCCAGAGTAAATAAACAAATAGAAAAAAACCTCAGCTTTTAGATCACTCTTTTTGAAAGTCGTGTTCACTTGACTCCTTGTATTTTTTTTTCCAGAGCTCAGAGGCGAAGCTTTAGGGGAAAGATTATCTTCCTGCTGTCCTCCTCTGTAATTCCTTCTGTAAACAGTTCTGGTGAAATAAGCTTACTCTCAGATGCTTGCTGACATTACCTGCTGTGTGGGAGATGATTACAGAGTGCTATTGGGCTAAACAGCCCCCAGCAATGCTGAGACGGGAAAGGAGGGTGGGGGGGGGCGTCATGACATCCTGTTTTTATGGTGGATTTATGTGCGTCAGAGACACTGAGAGGAGAATCGGTGCGTCTGCAGTGTTGTGTGTGCAGGCGGTGGGGCCGCAAAAACTTCCATATTCAGGTACTTAATGGTCTGTGCAAGTGTCACCATAACACATTAAAGCTTTTCTCGGAAGGCATCAATAAGATTCAAGGCTGAAATAAATGCACCGCGAGGAGGGGACCAAAATATCTACCGGAACAAGAAGTGACCTACATTCGTGGCCTCATGTGTGAGATGGGTTTCAGACCTTCTCCAGCAACTTCAAGTGCAGCTCGAGGGGATTTTAATTTCAGATTAGTCAGTGTTTAAGTGCTTTTATGCTGTCATTCTGGCTTCATTATCTAAGTGGGAGCTGTCACTGCCTTTAGCTAAGCTATTAGAGAATGTAAAGAGAACTTTAAGACTCCCTCTCCTTGTCTATTATTGGAAGGTGAATGGTTATCTGTAATTGCAGAGTGAGCGCAGTCCTCCGGCACAGCGCAGGGTGACATCGAGAACTTTTTGCCCGCAGTTGCACGACAAACAAGTTCACCCCTGCAGATAATTAGAGAAGGGCGAGTGAGGAGGGTGATTTCTTTCAGATATGTTCCTCTCCCTTCTGCGTGTCACTTGAGGTTTTTCCTGTCACCACTCCCCTCTCTTTACTTGCTCACTCAGCGTCTTCTGGGAAACGCTGTCCTCATCCAATAGCTCACACGGCTCGACGGTCAGCCGGGACTGTTTAGCAACGGCTACTCAGACTACACTGACAAGGTGTTTAATGTTTTGTGATTAACCTAAGTCATCAGGACGGACAGGCAGAGTGGATGCTCGCTGCACTCACTTCTCCAATTATTGCTCTTTAAGGAGTGCATGGCAGATTTATGGCCAGTGTGAGGAAGAGTAGTATCCCAACAATTACGCTGGGCACTGGAATTAAATTGACAATTTGTAATCTTAATCGCCTTAACACTTCTGCATCCTGGGAGAAGCATAAGCAGCCTCCGGCCCAGAGGAAATCGATTCACTGACTCCGTCTTTTTCCTTCCTTCCATTTTCTGTCTCTGCTGCTATCTGCCCGTTCCACCTATTTCTTACTGTCTCTAGCAGCTCAAACACTTTATTCTCTGACTCTCTTGTGCTCCCGCCATATCACTCTTCTCTACACTTACGGCCTTGTTTCTCATCAGTGGACCTCTCTCCTTCTCTCCTTCAACACACTGACATCTTACTCGAAAGACATTTCCATTATCTAAAGAGTGGAACTGTTTGTCAGAGACTGGGCTCCAGCCCAATCTACCATGGCTGACTGGAGGCTCGTGTCTCTGTGGGCTCTTACACCAAACCTCCCCCCTTTTTTTAGCATCCTGGGCTCAAATCAGACTGATGACATTCACCTCAGATATTCACTGATTTTCATAGTGTGAACTGAGCAGATGTTCACACAGTGGTCAGAACCTGGCATCTGCCGCTCTGTGGCTAATTTTATTTTTTGTTGCTTTGGTTATGACAAAAGTCAGTCACAGTTTAAAAAAAAAGACTTAATGCAATCAAGTTGACTTTGCTGTTGATATAATCACGTACAGATTTCATTCATGTATTCAGTTCAGAAGTGTCAACATGATTTACAACATCTCAAACACGACTCTGATTGTGACATCACTTGTGATCATACAGTTAGAGTTTTTAAAAAGATGAAAATACGCAATCAATGTCCTGAAGTGTGCTAAATCAGTGCTAACATGATTTTTCCAAAAAGCACAGACAAGTCTGACAAAGTGGAAACAAAACTGTCAACAGTAAAGGTTCAACTTCTTCTTTTTTTTTCCTTTTTTTTTTTTTTTTTTTTTTTTTTAGCATTTTCTATTGGTGTGACAAATGTAGTTGATGGAGATGCTAATTATTATTTTTCTTTTTTTTTGGTCATTTTTTTTCTCATATATTTGAAGCCAGGTTATTAATTGGGTGTAAAGGTGCACTTATTAGTAAATAATAGCTTAAAACAGCAAATGTTACTCTCAAAATGCAAGAGAACACTTTGGGTGGCACTATAAGGCTTGGTAATCAATAGACTGATACATCTACCCATTTATCCATCTATTTATCCATCCAATCTACTAAATCTAATCCATGTAATCATCTATGTCTGTCCCTTGTGTTTCTCATTTTTTTTTGTTTGGTTGCCCCATCCTGATTAGCTATGCTTCTACTTCCTATGTGTATTTAACCCTGTGTCCTTTTTTAATTCCAGGTCAGTTTCTTACATTAATGCTTGATCCTGAATGTGTCTCTGGTGGAATTTATCCAAATTTCCTTACAATAGTTTCACAAAAGTTGCTCTTAAATGTCACTCAAGACCTTAAATGTCAACCTACAGCAGCGCTGAAGAAAAATCAAACTGAAGTCATTACAACTGTATTTACTAAATTTTATGGCACAGTAGCCAAAGTTGACTGAAAGACCACTATTAACCTAGCTACCACGGCTAGAAATTGAAAAAATATAACCTTAACCCTATCTCTTCTACTTTTTCTTCTACTCACTATTCTAAGATGGCAAATATCCAATATTTATTTATTTTTTTAAGAAACATGACCTTAACTCAACCATTTTTAGTACCTCCAGGTCTGTATCTAATCTCTCTGTTTTATCCCAAAGATTATGGAAAATCAGATTTTAAAAGAAAGGCACAGTGCTCATGGAAAGCGATAACATTTTGTAAGAATTGCAGTCATGTTTCTGACAGAACCACTACACTAAAGCTGTGTGTTGAGATTTTAAATCATCTTATAATGACTCACAAAACAGGGTGCTGCTCTGTGGTAGGGTTGTTTCAGTTAAGTACAGCATTTAGCCCCAAATCATCCCAAAGATTTTATTAGGACTGATGGCTCATGAATGGTTCAGCTAAGGTTTGATGTACCTAAAGGCTTAATTCTGGGTCAGAGAGAGCATCCAGTCATCATCAACTGTCAGACAGGCAATCATTGCTACACTGATAATATTCCTCTGGCAAAACTTGTGCATTTCAATGCATTAATAAAGACTGCATCACCTTTGGACTAAGACTGAATGTAACCAGACTTTGCGCAGTTGACAGTTTCGATTGCTAGGGCAAAAGTCAGTCCATTAATATCCATTTTATTTAAGGTCTCTTTTCATCATGAAGACATGGGTTGTCACCAAATATTGATGAAAGAAGCAATCAGCGAGATTCAAATCAAATCAACATTTTGCTTACAGATGATGATCCCTCAGTACTCTAACCTCCTTCTGACCCAGTGTGCAAACTGTAATCCTCAGATAGGGCTGTTTTTGGCTACTCTGACTTCTTGGCTATCGATGACCAGGTTTTT
The DNA here is from genome assembly GCA_016801845.1 of Polydactylus sextarius. Taxonomy (NCBI): domain Eukaryota; kingdom Metazoa; phylum Chordata; class Actinopteri; family Polynemidae; genus Polydactylus; species Polydactylus sextarius. The sequence continues at coordinate 3,885,165 of CM028911.1, read as the reverse complement.
GATCTTGAGATCCCTTGGTGCTTGCTGTCCTCCTTAAAGTCAAGCCAAGACCCATAATTTTGGTTGCATGATTAGACTCACTGCATGCTGAATTTAAAGTTTGATATTGATCCCATAATATCTCCAAAAAATTGTAACAGAGTGTCTTTTATGTCAAACAGAGGCTGATATACAACCTATTGACCATATCAGTATAACCACTGACAACTGAAGTGAATAACAGGCTGTTGATTATGTCATTACAATGGCATCTGTCAGTTGGTGGATTTATTAGGCAGCAAGTGAATATTTTATCATCAAAAAATTGCAAGCACAAGGATGTGAGTGACTTTGCTGGAAAATGTCCTGTCCGCTGCCAAAAGCACTTAGAGTTGGCACATGAACATCAGACCTGGACCATGGAGCATTTAAAGAAGGTGGTCTGGTCTGATAAATCATCTTTTCTTTTAGGTTAGATCAGGTGGATAGCCAGGTGGATGTGTATCATTTACTCCGGGAAGGCACAGTGTTATGTTCCAGACAATGTTCTATTGGGAAACCTTGGGATCTGCCATTCATGTGGATGTGCCATTCCATTTACTATAACACTGTTGCAGACCATGTATAAACTTAATTAAAAGCGTATTCCCCAACAGCAGTGGCCTCTTTCAGCAGGATAATGCTCCAGTCACATTGCAAACATGGTTCCGGATGGTTTGAGGAACACAACAAGTTGACTCAGTGGTGTCGACTTAAATTCCTCAGATCTCAGTCCAGTCGAGCATCTGTGGGATGCACTACACAAATAAATGAAACCCATGGAGTCCCCACTTTGCAACTTAAAGGACTTGAAACATCTGATACTAACATATTTGTGCTAGATATATTTTCACATACCTTCAAAGCTCTATTGGAGTCCATGTCTTTACAGATGATGGGTGGCTTTACAGACAAAAAGTGAACCCACACAATATTAGGCAGGTGGCTATAATGTGATGGCTGTTTAATGTGTTGTAGAACAGTAGAGCATTTTATGAGGAAAGAAAACCCTGTAAAATACCAATTTTAAAATACCTATTCTCTCTGTAACAGGGACTTTTGCTCTATAGTGACTACCAGGCCTCAACCTTCGATATGTCTAAGCTTCCCAGCCACAAGTTTGAGGCCATGGACCATTTTGCAAAGTGCTTCCTGATTTTGCGGCTGAGGGAAAGCAAGGTGGATGGAGGTCTGAACAGTGCTGAGGAGGACCGCAGGGGCTGGAGGGCAGTACGCGTGGATTTGGTGTCGCCACCTATGGAGCGTTATGCCTTCACTCTCCTTGGCTGGACCGGCTCGAGGGTATGAAGGACAATAGAAACTCAATGACAGTGAGGGATTTTTAAATGGAATCCATTGGTAGAAAGAGTAATGTACAAGTTACTGGATTTCATGATTAATAATTAATTTTGTGTGCCAACACTATAATAAAATGTTGCTTAGATGCAAGACCAAAATCAAAATTCAAGGTCCAGGTAGAGTTTATTTTGTGAAAAAAAGAGATTTAATTTACAGCTCGTCTCTATGGAGACATACATTTCACACAAGTATATCACCTTGAAAAAACTTGATAGATAATGGAAGTTTATACAGCCATATGAGTGTGTCTATATATATATATATATATATATATATATATATATATATATATAATAAAAAATAAAATATCAGAAATGTCCAATATCTAAAAATCCTCTTACTAATGGTATAAAAGGGTAAAAAAAAGCCCTCTAGGAAGAAAGAAATACATTCACTATTTCCTTTCAATGTCATAAAAACAGACAAGTATAAAACAGATTTGATTTCAGACTATTGATCCATTTTTCCTCCACAGCAGTTTGAACGAGACCTGAGGAGGTTTGCTCGACTGGAGCGGCATATGCTTTTGGACAACCATGCCCTGTACGACAAAACCAAGGTATTCAGCTCTTCATTATACACATAACATCACCACAACAACGTCTGAGTTAGCCATAAAGTGCATATTTATACATGTGGTATGACCACTATTTTAGAAATTCTTTCGTACTGAGTGGAAAACCTCATGAAACATGACACAGGCTTTCATATCTATGACGGGATTCCTTTAAAATGATGACCGATGTGATGAAATGACTATTCTAAAAAAGGGACGATCATTTTATATTCCCACCTCTATTTGCATCTGTAATACACACACACACACACACACATATATATATATATATATATATATATATACACACACACACACACACACACACACACACACCCGTATATATTTCTGAAATAGAGGAGCAGAAGAGATTTGTGCCTGATACGATCCCAAAAAGTATTTCAGATTATTGTAGGATTTGTATTACAATATGAAAGACTGGGATAAATAGACTGTAATGCAGAATGAGGAGGCATTTTTGGTCATAAGATGGATAACCCTCCAGCAGACTAATTTATTTTCTTGCTGTTCACCAATTGTAATTCTACCTCAGTTACACCCGTCAGCCATTTAACAAGTCATCGCCATTCTGTCTGCTAAACTCAGAAAACCAGACCTCTTGGAATCACCGAACAAACTGTGCAGCGAGTGCCAACTCCCATTAGGAGTTTATACGATTGGGTGTGATTTGCCACATTTCCTCTTTGAGTGTTCATGAATCTGCAGGGTGAATTACCACCAAAGCTCTATAGTCCTCCAAGGTTACTGGAGGGATTAGAGCCTGCGTATCCTGTAAGACATTGTTGTGAGAAAACTTTGACCAATTATCTGAGATCATATGGTGCTAAATATATTTATGTATACAGCATGTTTGCACTTGGAGTGATACCAGAGTGAGAACAACTTTTTTTTAATCATAGCACTGTGCTTAGTAGCAGGTGGGCAGGGTCTAGTGGGCCAGATACAGTGTGATGCTCCACCTCACACACACACAAATAAATACATAGTATAGTATACATGACTACATTGGAGCAAGTTGAACACCCAAAATCTTAATGTTTCAGTGTGTGAAAACACAAACTTCTTAATGTAAAAGTAATTGAATTGGGGAGTTCATTTACACATTTTCATATTAAATAAACCATCTTACCTTACACAGCTATTTAAAAGCCCATAGTAAAAAAGTGCAAATGTATTTACTGTGTAACAGCAATATAAACAGTTTAACTCTTTTCTTGCCTATAGTGCTCAAGCTAATTAGGTTTTGTTTAGAAACACTCTGCCTTTCCTGAAGTCATGGACTTAATTTGCTTCGGGGGAGGGGCAGGGGGGGATAAAGCTGCGTGTCGCTGTGTTTTCATCTCGTGGATGAAAGTCTCATGCAGCAGTGGTGATGGCACTGTGTTAAGCTGTGCTTCCATACAGTAACCAATGGTGAAGTCAGGCCTTTCGGTTATAGCACAACCCATATCTTCACAGCCACATAATTAAGATACAGCTGACTTCAGACCAGCTTGTATGAGAAGATTTTATCACAACAGAGCTACTTGAAATCTTCGGAATATGTCCATATCGAATATCAGGAAATGCACAGGAAATGCACAACCTCTGCCTCCCTTCTCTCCTTATGACTGCAAGACTGTAAGATACACTCCTTTTCTGCCAAACAGACCCTTGGGTCCTAAACTCGGAAACTAAATCAGGGACTAAAGGTCTGTTTTGGTTATTTGTGGTGGCTTTGTTTGACAAGCCATGTTTAAACAGTCATTTTACTGTTCTTTTTACTGCTGCACTGGCAGTAGCCACGGCTGGAGGAATTATGTTTTAGTGTTGTCCGTTTGTCTCATTCTTGTGAGCGTGATATCTAAAGAATCCCATGCGGGAATTCATTCAAATTTGGAACAAAAGTTCACTCGGACTCGAGGATAAACTGAATAGATTTTGGCAGTCAAAGGTCAGTGATAACTGTTCTCACAAAACATGTTTTTGACAATAACTCATGAATTACCTGGGACTGCATACATCTACAAGACTGTAATTCTTGTTTATGCACAGGAATTAACTTTCTTGGAATCATGGGCCCAGGGAATAAATCAGGGATTAAAACTCTGTTTTTGTTTGAAAGGCCATGGTGACATAGTCATTACAGCACAACATTTACTGGTTACATTTCTATGGTAACTTATGTTGCTACAGGTGAAAACCTGCCAAACAGCTGAAATACTAATCAGATCATTGGAAAACCAGAGTCGTCATTCTGCAGAATCCCTCACATGATATTTTTTACAGATCAGTGGAATCATTTCTTTCCATGTGTCCACTCTGGTTTTAAACACAGAGCTTCTAACAAACACAAGGAAAGTTTATGACATTTAAATAAGTACATGATAAATATTATAGCTTCACTTTAACTGAACAAAGGTTCTTTGTTTTCTGACAGCGTCGATGATTTTACTTTTTTATTTCAGCGCCACAGCTCAGAATAACATAAGAAGACTTTGTGACAATGATTGGAAAGAAGATTTATCTCTGATGTCTTTTATTAGAATGATTATCCTCACACTGTTAAATATTTCCCATGATTATAAACGAACATGCCAGTCAGACCGACCTCATCAGATGTGAACTGCTTCTCTTCGCATAATTAGACAAAAGAGCAAAAACACCCACTCAGTAAGAAACTTCCTAAAAATTCCTGCGTTTATTCACACTTTATGCATAGCTTAAAACTTATAATTTATTTTTAAATCCTTTCTGTCATAGTCATGTGATATTGTTCACATGTCACCATGTTGAATATCTCTTTTCTTTTTTCACTATGACTGAATTTACCTGCATCTATCAGGGATTCTTTCTTCTTTGTACATTAGAATTAGAGGTAATTTATCATTTTTCTGACAATGTTTCTCAAGGCCAGGTAGGAAAACAGAGCCAGTTGATAACCAGCATCATGGCACAGGTTGTCCAGGACGTCCAATGTTATGCTCAGTGAAGCCAGATAATAGCCTATATATCCTGAGTATATTGAACTTGCTTCACGGTGCGGGCCTCCATGTGTGATGGTCACCTACAGAGACTGAAATCATCAGGATGTCAAAAAAGGTGTGTTGTTTAATGATTATTTATTATCAGTAAACAATTTCTCCAGATTGCAGAGACAATTATTTGATTAATCTGTCAACAGAGCACTAATTGCCAACAGTTCTGATAATCAATTAATCGTTTAAGTCGTTTACTATTTCTGGGATGTGAAGCTTTGTCACTTTTTATCCATAAACTTGTGTGATTTCTCATTATTTTCTGGCATTTTACAGACAAAATCATCAATTCATATTTTTAGCCATGCGGGGAACTCATTTCCTTATCATCAGTTTTGACAACAGGTGCGATGAGCTCAGAGGCAGAGGTGACAGATGGCACTGAGTTTTTAGTTTTCACACAGAGAACAACAAGCACAGGGAGTCTGACTATCTTGCAATATAATTAGGATATAGCTAACCGCAGACCAAACAAATACAAAGTTTGTTTGACATGTTTTGATCAATGAAGCCCACATGCTGCCTTTGTATTAAATCTGAGTCATTTGTATGTCGTACCTCAACCGCAGCTTTCTTTTGATTCTCTCAGCTCTGACAGCGAGCAGGAGATACACTTCCTAAGAGTGCCTGAATGTGAACCTAAAAAAGATTGACACGACTCTACAGCTGAAGAACTCAATTATTCAGCAGGGAAAAGTTTATAGTACTGGCAAGACAACAACACAAATTCCAGGGAACCATCAATCTTTGTGACAGGCATCTCAGAAAGCTCGTATTTATCCCATCCTGGTGACTATTCAATGCATCCTGTAAAGCAGCTTCATCTCATTTCCAATGCATAGGGCAGAGTCGTTTTGAATTTGTGATCCGAGCGGGACAAGGGTGTAAAGGGGAATCAACGCGTGGATCGACACAGAAGACACCCTGTCACCGCGATGTCCCATCAGCGGCTCCCCCCTCGGGGACAGAGGTCAGAGTCATTGAGATCAGTGCGTGACAGCTTCCTGACAGATATTATACACAAGCAGCCAACTCAGATGGTGTTTATTTAAATGCGAGGGTAGAGCCATGCTTGCTGACAGTGCAGCCATCCGTGCACTGGAGTGGACAGAGGGAGGTGGGGGGGGGGTTAGGGGTGAACACACACTAACTTGCACTCGTTCTTACAGAAATGTTGCACGAGTTTGATGAGGTAAGGGAGTATGTCAAGCTGTAGGGTCTGTAAAGTGTGAGGAAGGACAAAAAATATCACCTTTTAACGATGATGAAGATTTAAAAGTACACACATACATACACTGGCTGAAGCGGGATCATCACTTCCCAGGCTAGTTTCAAGGTCAGCAGACAGTTTAATGTGACACATTCAGAAAGAATCGCACAACTGTGTGTCGAGTTTTTCATTCCTCGCTCCACATCACAACTGTAATTAATGTAATGAAGATCAATTAACTGGCCCGATGTCTTGTCTGTCCCGTCACCGCCTTTGCACAAAGATGATTGTTCGCCTTGGACAAGAGTGGAGGAGGAGCGCCTGCTGACATTAATGGGTTCGATGAGTGGTTTCGGGCAGCGCGATAATGGTGCTTTCATCTTTTTCTCCATGTTCCTTCTAATTTGCAGGTGGTTTTGGAGAGATTTGGAGACTCGTGTCAGAGAAACAGGGGGGCGATGAGGACTGATGTCTGCTTAAAAGGGGGTAGACATCGCAACTAAGGACCAAAGGCGGTCATTTAGAGGACTTTATTCTTGTGGGCGGCAGACAGACTCTCAACGGATACAAGCTGGTCTCTGTCTTATTATAAATTGCTTAAAAAAAGATTAGAGAGTTAGACTCATACTAATGATCTCCTCCCAATTAAGAACAGACTCGGGAGGAATCTTTGAATCGCTGTGGGAGGGGGGAGGTCGCTTGTCAACTGTCACAAAGAGAAACAATGAGTTGAAGGTTTGTCTGCATCAGACGTGTTGACACTTTGAAACATGGTGTCATTTGAACACAGGTGCCACCAGGAAAAAAGAAAAAAACAGCAGCGGAATGGCTGAATGTGCAGATCCAGGTCTACAGTGGGAACATATAATACAAACCAATTACAGGGAATGACCCCACTACACAAGGTTTTATGGGTATCAGGAGATGGGTGGTGACAGCTGGAGTTCCTCGAACTCACAAAGCCTCACATAACAAAATGAGCTGACTGTAACCTATGTCGAGAGGCACATATTTCCCACCTTTCAGAGAGAAAAAAACAGCTATTCTGATGTAAAGCAAAGTTTGTTTTGCCTCCAACAGTTCCCTTATTAGCTTTTTGTAAAAAGTCTAAATCACCACAAATCTCCAAAATAGCTACAGCAAAATGTGGCACAGGTGGTTTGTGGATATTTATTTCCACTTTGAACACTTTCACTCAATGACAAAGCAATACCTTGATTTATTTATTTGTTGACAGGAAAATAATTTGTTCTTACTGAGAATTAAATTCTTTTATCTATTTGTCAAAAAAAAAAAAAAAAAAAGTCAAATATTCTATAAGGTTCTAGCTTCTGAGATATGACGTGCCCAGCTTTTGGATTATCAGCCAGACAAAGTATGTTATTCATAGTCTGTTTTCTGGCATTTTATAGTCTAATTGAATTGCCTTTTCATACAATTGGTACTATTGCAAACATAGCCTATGAAGAAATAGATGAGTTAAACTTGTGATGATAAGATGAGTTTTTTTTGGCTGGATGGAGACATTGTAATCAAGGTAAACACAACACTAATATATTGCCACCTTACGTGTATTTAGACCAAACATGAATTTTTGCCTCGTGTTACTAACATGAGTGTGGATGTGGACTGCTTTTGAAGCATTTTGTTGGTGCTTTTGTTGGTGATGTTTTCACAAACACGGGCTAGCCGAAGGGTAATCTGGAGAGGCTAGTGGCCCGACAATCTGAACACAAAAGTCTCGGGGCTAGACTGGGGTAGACCGAGCCGGCTAATTGGGGTAGACCCAGAACATGCCTGGGAATGTTTCCGGCATTGCTGTAGATAAGGACACATGGACCACCTTCCTTGATATACTGGCACCACAACTGACCTGGATAAGTAACTGAAAATGTAAACTAGGAAAAGAACAAGTGTTACTATTGGCATTATTAATGGCTCTTTTCCATTCAAGTGTTCTTGTAAACCATGACAATGCAATGCAGTCATACTTTTTTTTTAGATAAAAAAGCTACAGAATGACAAAAAAACAGCCAGAAAAATGAAACCCATGTTTAGCACCCTGTGTGCTTGTCATGACTGCACCACAGTCGAGTTTGGGTGGGGGACACCCTGCTAGCAATACATGACATCCAGGCGTCCTTTGAAAATACTCTGCTGACCAGTGTCGGTATCTGGCCACCATGGTTAAATTTTAACTGAAGTGCAGGTCTGAGGGAGTGGTGTCAGCTGGGGGGAGTTTGCCAAGGGAGAGAGATTCGAGTGAGTGGTGGGAGGGTCTACATCTGTATGTGTGTGTGTGTCCTCTGCTGTAAGTCTGAAGGTTTGTGATAATTAATATGTGTAGTGGGCTTGATGAATGAGGACAGGTGGAGGATTTCATCATGCCTAGACAGACTGACTCCCTCCTCGGGCAGGAGGGATCCATGACCTGCCCAACACCTCGTAAAAACACACCCCTCTATGTGGCAGGATCTACCCTTGAAACTCAACTGTGTGTATATGTGTGTGTGTGTGTGTGTGTGTGTGTGTGTGTGTGTGTGTGTGTGTGTGTGTGTGTGTGTGTGAATACTCAGCGGTGCAGCTCAGGTGTTCCCAGGCTGCAAAACAAAGTACACCTGTTAAAAGTGTGTTCATGTAAATGTAATTCACTGTCATTTCTCTGCCTATTTATGCATACTTTCACATACCGTGTGCACAAAGTGTGGTATATACTGTGAGAGTGAGTGTGTGTATCAGTATGTGTCTTTCTCAGGGGGTAATTACTCTATGTCATGTGTAGGAGTGTGATTAATGAGTTTCTGGTCAAAAGGCTGAGAGCGTCGATGTCCTGGCTTTGGTCCTGAAGCATGGTTACTGATATGAGAGGACCTTTCATATTCTCTCTGTACCTGACACCTTCCCGTCTCGACACCACACTTCAGAGTGGCATTACAGTGCTGCCTACATAATATCAGTTATGAACAATAAGAAACTTACACTGCAGGAAATTATAAAATTATGGAATTATAGACTTAAATAAAATTACATTGTTTTTCTTCCTCTTGTTCTTCTTTTATTACACTTTAGTGCCATTATATAAATGACACATATATCAGTGAAATCAAAGCCTGTATTTACCAAACTTTTAGCATTTAGGGGAGAAAAAAAAAACTTTTTTTAAAAAAACTTGAAAACTAATGCTTACAGTCTCTGTTGATCAAAGAGTATAGTGTGGTTTTTTTTTCTCAAAAAAAAAAAAATGAATTCAGTGTTCTATTCTACTGTATGTTGAAAACTGCGTGAGAATTTTTTTTAATGGAAGTCCTCAATATCCTCTGTGGCAATAACATGGACAATTAAAAGCAGTAGCTATCATATTTTTCTAATGGATGGATGAAATAATAGGAAATGATCACAAAAACAGCTGAAGCATATAAAGAGTTCTGCAGTTTGTAGATGAAGATGAAGCAACTCGCAGAAAATATTTTATAAGAGAACTAATTATCCTGATTAAAAAAAAAAACCTGGTGGAAACAATTTACAAGTGTGTATTGCTATCCTTGTGAGATCCAGTTTAACCAGTTTCACTGTAGAAGTGAGGACATCTTGGGAAAGTGAAGACATTTTGCTGGTCCTCACAATTTTCAAATGGCTTTTTAAGGCTTAAGATGTAGTTTTAAGGTTAGGGTTTGGATTGAGTTTAGGTTAGGGTAAGGGTTAAGGTTAGGCATTTGTGGTTTGTGTACAAGTGTGTGTGTGTGTGCGCGTGTGCGCGTGCGTGCGTGCACTTGTGTTTGTGTTGTGCAGTCCATCTCAGATATACTGATCTACTGCCTAAACTCTAAATTCTAAACTTAAAGAGCATTTTTAAGTCAGTGCTGTGATAAATAGCTCAACGGATTAAAAGCGAAGGATGTTTATCTCTTGCGGTCCAAAATATAACCTTTCAAGTACTTTGATAAATATGTTTCCAGATAAAAACTGATTACATTTAATATTTATTTTCATTGTTGATATTTTATTCAGTATTATTGCCATAAGTGGCAAGGAATTAAATAATTCAATGCCATTTGTAGCATTTAAAACTGCTACATGTGGAAAATCTTGGCCTGAGGCAGCATATAAGCTACATATATTTTGTATTTCTTTATTATCAGTACACATAATGACTGTAAAGAAAGGCGATTGAGTCCATGAAGAACTTTTAAGCAGTGTTATAGCTGAATATAAAACATTAACTGTGACCTGTAGGAAAATTCTTGCTTCTTAGAAAGCTCTCAAGGAAATATTAAAAAAAAAAAAAATAGATGTTTAGGTTGTGCCAGTATTTTGCTTTTGAAATAAAAAAAAAAGTCTCTGATCTGTCAAAGCGTTCACTGGAGATCCCTTTTTCAAATTTTTAAAACGACTAAATAGATTTCTTTGGTGGATTTTTTCTCTTAATTTTCACCCTGAGAAGGATAAAATGTTTAATTTAAAAGTGATCACAAAGTGGAAATAAGTCTGTTATCCACAATGTGTTCCAACACTACTGACTCCCCTGTCTGTCCACGGGGTAATGAGGCGAATTTTAATACGAAGCTCACTGTCAAATTACAATATCTTGGATGTAGAGTGCTCACAGCTCTTTCGACCCCCCACCCACCCGCCTTCAGCTTCTGAGCAGTGGATGAGTGGACAATAACAGGGCAATTGCACTGGGCTTTGGGGAGTGTTGGTTTCAAACGCTGGCACTCTAACAGGCGGTGCTTTTTGCGCTGAGGATGGGAGCCGCCTGGAAAGAAGGGTTGGGGGTCCCCTTCCTCCCTCCCTCCCCCTCCACTCCTCCTCTCAGCGAGCACAGGAAGGGGAGGAGAAGTTTAATTTAGCGGATGGTGGCACAGGGACCCTCAGGGCGTCACATACTGTAACACACACACACACTCTGCACACCTGAGCGTACGCTGTGACAGACAAGTGAGCCGAGAAAGGTGCGGTCTCTGTCCTCCAAACATCCTGGGCTGGGAGAGCTGGGGAAATTTGCCGTTTATAAATTGAGCGATGCATGGAACAGATGTGGGGGATGGGTGTGTGTGCGTATGTGTGTATGTGTGTGTTGTTCACCAGCCATTCACGTCTGAAAACATTTCCTCATGACCTTGGTGACACTTGTGTTCTTTTAATTTGAATTTTAATTAACAGAGGTAGATAAATAGAACTGCTGTAGTTGTGTTTGATAGAACAGGTATACATTGTTCATTGTGATGTTTTTTTCAAGGTCAGGTTTTTCAGGTCATGTTTATCCAGTTCAGTTGGTGTTCAGTGTGTGATCATCCAACCTGACTTAATTGACTTTTATTTCCAGCAATAGTGAAACTGTCTTTTTTTTTTTTTTTTTGACGTTGATGATGGGACTGTGTAGTTCACAGTATTGCATGAACCACTCAGTCCCACGCTAATTTGCACATCCACCGTTGTCTTTCTATGGCTGTGGGAGCACATGCTGCAGAGGCACTCTACTCTCCAGAATAAATGAGAATTATAGATGAAGGTAGCATCCCAACACTCCCCCTTTTTTTCTGTGAAGAGCAAACATGATCCTGCACCAATTAAAAAAATGCAGTGCTTCCATGCCAGTTTATCATCATTTCTGTTTCTCACTAGTTCACTTCAGTGGACAGTTTTAATCTGAAGCATCGTATAATAAGCAATAAAAAGAAAACCTTAAATTATTCCCGTTCATTGCTCACATTTTTAACAGCCAATCGGAAGAGGAACGCAGGAATCGAATCTCTAAAATAAGACATGTATGATATTAATATAAATGATAAGTGAGAAAGGTTGAATGTAATTAATGAGGGAAAAGCCAGAGGGAAAGTTTCTTTATCTTTTTCTTCTTTGTCTTACATAGATACAAACAATGTGTAGCATTTCATTAAGCACACTAAGTGGATTATAAGCTGAACCATGGTCACTGTTTATTATTGTTGTGGAAGTGGAGTATTTTAGGAACATTACACTGGTAATTGCTGCACTGGTTGGAACATAAACTGATTTAAAGATTTTTTTTTTCATTCCTTCTTTTAGGCTCCTTCCTAGGTTGTGGATGGTTTGTTTTATTATAGGCTCAGTGCAGTTTGTTAGTGGTTGATTTTGCCCTCACTATTGGATTGTTCTTGCTTTTGCTTTTAACCCTTGATTATCCAAATCCATGAATGTATGATTTGCATAATGGAGTATAAAAAATGCATGTAGCTGCCGCAGCTCGGCCCGGGTTTCATTTACACCCTGTTAGGAATTTAAATAACTTGGATAAGAAAAATATGTTAGAGGTGTAGATACATGCTGTGAGGGGAATATGTTTAGGTATGTAGTTACTCATAGAAGTGATCAGGGCCGCTGTGTATGAAGACATCCAGAGTAAAATACATATACAGTATTATAATGTAGTTGTACACAGGCAAAAATAGTTTTTTAGGACACATGTAAGTATAATGTGTTTTTGGTATTACAGTAAAATAAACTTTTCTTTATCATCTTCATAGACATTGGTAACAAATACTGAAAATGCCCTTGCTGTACATCTGCACTTAACTGCAGAAAAGCTGCATTAAATGTGTATGCAATACTTATATATACAAAATATGGAAGAAGTAAAGTGGTTGACCTTAATGGTAGACTTGGTTATGATTCCTTCTTTCTATCATTGGAAATAAGAAAGTAAAAGAAAATTCTAATGTCTACTGTACCTACTGGTGCAACCAGTGCATAAGAAAATGGTGGTTATCAATTATTAGTCATCTCCCCCAGGGTTCATATTAAATACATGTAAATGAATTATGAAGTGAGGAATACATATTACATCAACTGAATATTAATGATTAATTGTTTTTATCTCATTTATATGTTTTTATTTATTTTTCATTACATTTGGTGCCAAATTAAATTTGTAATTTATTTAGAATAAGGTGTTATGATTACTGTATTAAATTAGTGCATAAACACATCCAATTCAATGTTTACACCTTTTTATCCTTTGAGGGTCTCAGAGGGCTGGAGCCAATCCCAGCTGACTTCAGGCAACAGTTGTGATACAGTTCAGACAGATCACCAGTCTGTTGCAGGACTAACAAGCCAGTTTCTCTCATATTCACATCTACTGACAATTTAGAGTTACCTTACCTAATTTGTGTGTGCTTGAGAAAACCCATACAGGCACCAGTAGAACTTGCTGCTTCTTGGTGCTAGGTAACAGTGCTAAACACAGCACCACCATAACTGTGTGTCAGCTGTGGTAGTAGTGGAAATAGAACACGGTGTCCACTGCTGGTCAGGACTTCGATGTCTGGGTCCTCCAGTCTGCAAGTTGAATTATTCTTGGGCAAAAATGTTCTAAACTGTTTCATCAAACCAAATATGTCGGAACTCAATCGCCAACAGTTCAGTTGGTTGGTGTGTTACTCTAGTGGTAGCTAATCTGGCCTCGGGCAGAGATGAGGAACAGACTACAGAGGCCCAGTAATTCTTTCACTTCTTTCTGACTGCACACTCTCAGATATTTGTCGTTTTATAGTTTTCAGCTCCAGCGCTGACTCAAGTGACATCCCTTGAGGATGTTTATCACATTTTGGACTATTCCCTCTGGAATATAAATGGATGTTCAGCTTTTTCCATATATGCAGCAGAACTCCCCAGCACCTTTAAATGATGATGCTACTTCAATTTCCCAAATAAGACAATTTCTCACTGAGAAGCAGGGAATTGTCTTAAAATGAATAATCCATTAAATGAATATCCATCATAGCTCCATGTTACATTGTTGTTGCTCATTGGTGAAACAGCATCAACACACTTCATTGCTGCAAGAATGTAATGTAGATATTTGTGGCTAAAAAATCATCCCTATAGGTAGAACAGTTATCACTATGGGCACAAATACTATCCCTGCAGTTAGAAATGTCATCACCATAGGTATCAATGTCATCACTGTGGGTAGAAACATCATTTCGTCATCTCAGGTAATAACATACTCACTATGCCCCCTACTCCTGGTCACATATGGTAAATGGGCGATTATCATCCCTGCAGAACAACAAGGAACTCAGGAAAACACACACCCTGTGATGTGACAGCACTGTCCAGGAAATATCGGGTGGTTTTAAAAATAGACCAATATACTGTAGAAAAACATCTTTGAGTAGAGCGGAGATGATGAGGAGTAGCTTCTTAAGCTGGGATCAGACTGCAGGATTTAAAGAATCTCAACATATCTCATATTTACAGGCTGTCTGCTTTAGGTTTCTCTCATAAAACCTTGTCTTACATTCCAAGAGAAGCTTCAACCTCGCTGTGAGATAAGGACAGGAAATTGCAGATTACAAGATTCATTTGGATTTGTAAATAGGATTTGGAAAATTGGCCCAATCTCGAATATTGCAAACATGTGCATTCTTGGAAAGTCTGGTGACGAACCCAAAACAAGCATGGAGCTGCGCCAGCAGTAAAATCCTGCTATGGAGTGGAAAAGTGTGCGGATGACAGGAGGGACTGTGCAGGTGTGGGAAACAGAATATTTTGGATTTTGCAGCAACAGCTGGTAGCATTCATAGAATTTACTGAAGAGAGAGTCAACTTTTCTTCTAAAGCTGCTGTTCACTTTGTTCACTTGTTGCAGGGACATTTCTTCTTTAATCAAAAAATGAAAATGGAAATGAATGAATATCTTCTCTCAAAAGCTGCTTGGCTCGCTCTGCTCCACCAGCACATCTGATAGAGTTTTGACAGAACCTATCAATCACAGGTGTCAGTCATGCTGAGAAACACCTCTGCATATCACCAAATAACTTAATAACTTACAATTAATTAACAAATAAATTAATTTCAAAGAGAAGTTAAGTAAAGAGGAGTGGACATAGAAGAGAACAAGTGAAGAGCAGGTAAAGGTCAAGTTGAAGGACAGGTGGCGAGTAGGTCGTTGGCAGGTGTAATACAGGTGGAAGACAAGAGAAATGCAGGTGGAGAACAGGTCAGGACCAGGTTGAGTCACAGTCTGGACTATGCGTATTCCTTGCTCTCCAAAAGTGGAACAAGCTCTCAAATGTTTGAATCGGGGGAGTCAACTTGTATCTTTAAAATCTCTTCATGCACTTGATTGTCCTACCTTTTTAAACAGATGTTTTACTACAAGGTTTCTTACAGCACTAAGCCTATTGGTGTGTCCCTCACTTGTTAGTCGCATTGGAAAACTGTGGCATCTGCCAAATGAGTAAATTAAAATATAAATTGCAGTTGGTAATTGTGGCTTTAATTATTACTGGAGCAAGACTGAAACATTAGATGGAATTAGAACCGCAAATCTGATATGAACAAAAATAACGGGAGTAAAGTCTTTTATTAGAGGAGAAAAGAAAAAAAATAGGAAAAGAAATCCCACCCATGCAATAAAAGTGAGTTCCCTAACCATTTAAAAATGTGGCACTAGACTAATAAACAACAACATGCAACAACTTATACAATTCCCATAGTGCACTAAAAAAAAAGGATTACCGTGACTGGTTTGGTGGAATTGTAGGAAGATAAAGACTTGTGAGTCACAAAGGTGAGTACCAGTATCACAACACTGTAAAGTTGCTTGGCATTTTTAAGGGTGGCAATCTAAACATGTTAGGAAGCTGTTGATTGGAAGATGAACACGATAGTCACGTCAGGTACACGTCAGGTAATTTAGGTCATAAGAAGTAAGATAACATCACAATACAGTCATGGGCAATAGGAACCAATTTGCCCTGGGCCAACACAATCTCCTGATGTCAGTCTCTTAGATTGCATACATTGGGATGAACTTGAATGAAGCTGCCCACCATCAATTCTGATGTCTGCATGATCTCGTTAAACACTCTAGGTGTAGGAGTCCCTGCCTAATGTGTAGCAGAGTGTGTCGAGGCCAAATATGTCCAAAAGTTTAACCATACAATGGTTTCCTTCTTTCTGATCTCACATTCTTATCTGGACGTTCCACACTGTAATGACCATGGAACAATCAAATGTCAGAGTCCTTTGTAAATAAAGTTTTTTTCTGCTTAAAGCCTCCTCACCTTTTCACCCACCCTGCAAAGTGTTCAACAAAAATGGGATCCAATCAATACAGACTTCAGAGAGTACACTTCTACAGATGCCATCACCTTGTTCATTATCTGGGTAGTATATTCTGATCCACATGTTATTATCAGATGTAAATGAGGTCTTTATATACTTGCCAAGAAAGCAGTTCCATTACAACACTCTACAACGCAAGTGCTTTGTTTGACGGCATGGCAGTTGGTTAAAGAGAGGCAAAGACTCTTCCACTTTTGCTCACATGAATGCCTGTGCAATCCTTAAACCTCCTGGTTTGATCATTTATCACTGCACTTTCTGCTGCATTGTTATTGATGATTGATAGTCATTTGCCTCCAGTCGGTGTAGAGGTGCTATAATCAGAATCTGCTCTACACAGAGGCAATGTCTTCGTCAGGTCTCAATGTCCTTGTTAATGGCAAAGCCACAAAAGCGTTGTCTTGCATTTATTCTGATGGAGCTGCCACTCAGCATTACAAGGATAGGAGCTTTGCTGATTTCACCGTAAGAAACCTGCACATATTTCTCTTCCCTTTTTCCTTCAAGTTGAAAAAAAAAAAGCTTTTCAATTTCAGGGGTTCACTTTGATCATGCCAGTTTGGCCAGCTTTTCTCTGCCATGTCCCTGAGTTGGTCTTGAAAGCTCTGCCTTGTGAGATGGAAGTAGAGTGGTTACACACAGGTAAATCAGCATGGATGCATGATGGATTATTCAGTAAAAGTATTCGTTGGGTGCACTCAGAAGTGTCTGCTGCAGTGGTTATCCTATTCTTCTGAATGTGATATCTCAAGAATGCTTTAGGCACAGATGTTTAGTTGGACTCAGTGACAAACTGATTAGATTTTGCTGGTCAAAGATCAACGTTCAAGGTAACTATGACCTCAGAACAGTTTTTTTTTCCTTGTGAACACCTTGAAGGAACCTTTTATAAATTCGGCACAAATGTTCCCTTTGACTGAAGCATGAACTGACTTTGATGTCCAAAGGCAACAGCACACAGCTGTTTTTGGCCAGCTCAAATTACCTGCAACTGGGCTGGTTCTTGGTGGTGTGGTTACAACCAGAGGAAGATAATTCTAGTTTCATTAGAGTTGTCTTAATTGCAAGCAAAACTGCATGAGGCCATAGTTACTGGGAAAAAAAGATAAGACATTAAAGAGTATGAATGTGTGACAACTCTTTTTTCCCCTCCCTCATCTGGAACAAGTTGCTTCATCCACTGAAGTAATGACATCCCCATGACAGGTGAACGATGCAAATATGGACATTCATTTCTGGGATACAGTCACCATGTGACTGGGTCGTTCCACATAGAGGTCAGAGAAACAATTAAGCAACTTTAATGGGAATCACTGGGGAGTGTGAAGTGTGAGGGCTGCTGTAATAATGGTGCACAGTGCTGGACTGAGCTTAGTGTCATAGAGCCTCTTAATAAATGATCCACCAGGTATTTAGTTTCGCTGCTAGGATCATAGTCTTTTTGCTATTTTCTCTCTTGAAGGTTTACATGTTTTTAGTGCAGAGGAAATATTTTGCTGTTGATTGGAGCTTTGATTAAAAAGGTAAAACACTGTATGATCCTTTCATGCTATTTACCACCTTTGCTCAAGAAAAGATAGAAAAGTTAGAATACAGATAGATTGCTCAAAAATGGATAGTAAAGATGAGCTAGTAGCTCTGTGCTGCTGTACTTTGATACATCTATCATTGACAATACCAAAATGCTTAACAGGCAAAATGTTTACTGTGCTTCAGATAGGGCAGCTAATGTACTTGCTTTTTATACCTCTGTGCCTGCAACAGCTATTACTGGAGGCGTTATATTTTTGGGTTGTCTGTCAATCCCATTTTTGTGAACATGATATTTCAAGAACACCTTGAGCAAATCCTTTAAAATATGGACAAAATGTTCACTTGGACTTGAGGATGAATTGATTACATTTTGGCTGTCAAATGTTTAAAGATCTTTTAAGCCCTATGAATGTAATACATCAAGACCCCTTGAGCAAATGTCCACATTTTGGTCGTCAAAAGTGAAAGTCATGACAATTTCACTACGATTCTTGTGAATGCTGTGGATGCCCAGAAGGAATTTTACACTATCAGAAACAAACATTCACCCAGGGCCAAACATGAACTAATTAGAATTTGGCAGCTAAAAGTCAAAAGTCACTGTGACCTTACAAAACATGATCTCAAGACTATCGTGACAGAATTACAACAAACATGGCAAAAATGTTCCCTTTGACTTGAAGATGAATTGATTAGATTTTGGTGGTCAAAGGTCAGTGTGACCACACACAACGTGTTTTTAGCCATAACTTAGAATTTAGAACTCATTACTTGCAGGTGGATTGGTTGACAGAACCATTCAACCACAAGGCAGCAATTCCAATCTCAAACTAGAACTCTCTGAACTAGTGACATGTCATGGTTTATACCAGTGATAGCAAAGGGATAAAACTGGCAAAAAAAAAAAAAAAAAACATCGCTGACTTCTAATTCTCTGGATGAAATGCTTCTCTGTGCTGTTTGCCAAACACTTTGTGCTTTAGTCCTGTGTCTCAATTCATCATTTGTCTGTGTGAAATGGTTTTGTCCAGGTCTGATACCACAGTTTTTTCTGGAGCATCCAGGCAAATCTACAGCACAAGAGAGTAGAAGACACATCAAAAGAAAAAAAAAAATAGCTGCACACTGTAATTTATATTGACAGGACAGTGTATTTTTTCCATGAACCAGTTGCCAAGTGAGGGTTTAAGAGGCTGTCATATGATGCTTGATGTGGGAATGTGCTAAGGGAAGGCAAATGGACTTGACAATAAAACAAGAAGGAGAGAAGGAAAGACAGAGAGGGACACATGAAGAGAAAGAGACAGGATGGTTCTGATGCCATTCCCGCAGAGTGTTGTTCCTGATGAGGCTGCACCAGCAGGATGGTCATCTAATCAGCCTTCACAGTGGGACAACTACATCAGTTAGCATCAATGATAAATCATATTGACAGCTATTGCCTGACAGAAGGGGGGTGGGGGGTAATGATAGAGAAGGGAATGTGGAACTGTTGAAAAATAGCCTGAAATTAAAGGGAAAGAAGAGTGATGGACACATTTAGGAGATGGAATATTTTTTTAAAGAAAAGAAGCACATTCAGGATAATTGCTTGAATATTATCTATTCACTTCCTGTGCTTGAATTCAACCCCGCACTTCCACCCTCCTCCTCCTCCTCCCTCCTCCCCTTCCCCTGTCACCCATTTCACCACTGCCACCTCACCTACTGTACATCTACCTCCACTTTTCTAGCTTCCCATCCACCCACACAGTGCCTGTTACCAGCGCTTAATGGGTGGAGGGAAAAAAGGATGTGAAGTATTTATAGATTCTATTGAGCCTGTGTTTTGCATGACCAAAAAAAAAAAAAAAAAAAAAAAGAAAGAAATGGAATTCAATAGCAGGCTATTATCCCCCTTCCTCCGAATCCTGCCACCTGCAATCTATGTTTCTGGAATTACAGTGTAAAGAGAAGAAATGACTTGACTTTGTGAACTTGGGAGACGGAAGGAGAGACCAGCAACATAATGAGACAGATCAGGGTGGTGGTGGGGGAGGGACTAAATCAGGGTGTTGTCTCTCTCTAGAGACAGATCCCACTCCATTATTGATGAAAGTGAATGGCAGAGGGTTTCAGGAAGGCCTGGTATTCGGGCCATGTCCGTTTGTCGTGCAACATTAATTGACACAGCCCTTGCGGTGGCGCAGGCACCCGTCTGTCCGAGGCTCCTGTTTCAGTTTGTCCCATGATTTATTTACAGGGACACTCAGCTGAACAATCATTGGGGTGACTCAGGCTTATCTTGTGGTCTTTGTGCTGTTGTATGGCCTGTAAAGGGCATTGAGGGTGTCACTGTAGAATACCAGGACAAGGACAGTAAAAGGTTGTGGCATATATAGAAATGTTAAGTACATGTTTGAATGCATTTTTGAAAACTCTGAAAACTTCCCTGACTACCCAACTACTCTGAATGACCAGTTACTAACTGAGGCAGTTAGGTTTTAGTGGTGATGTCTGCTTTGATTCAACTACTTCCTGGTGGAAAGTTATTCCTGACTAAATTACAAAATATTCATAATTCATCCATGTCATAGAACCATTTTAGGGTTTTCTGATCTGAAGCCCCTTTAGACAGGACAAAGGAAATCTGCAAATCACTGCTTTATAATGTGATATCTTACCTACTTCCCTAAACCTACCCAAGGCAATTTTTAAATTTACTTTACCATTCTTAAACCCTACCTTTGGCAAGGTTTAAGACACCATGACTATGGACATTATGGCTGCCACAATAAACACCTGGTTGGACTTACTGTCAGCTAGAAATAATGAAACTGTTATGTGTTGGTGATCTAATCTTTGAAGACTTTTTTGGTCTCTAATGTCACCTGACCAATGTCACTTGAATTCAAAGTTTCGTTGTTTTGGGGGAACTTGCGGAAAGAACTGATTTCGTCACTCTTATTGTGAGGACTGTCAGGGGAGACTTGAGTCTTGAAGTGATAACTCTGCATTGCTCTTAGAGGCTCAGTGTTTCTATGAGACGCCTATTTGGCAGGGCAATGAGAGGATTATAAGTGATGGCACCAACAATGCCACATGGGGAATTGTACCACAGGCAATTCTCGAAAGAACGATGGTTATTGTACAGATAAGATGCAGACTCGTTACAGATGAGACAGAGATGTGTTTTCACATAAAATTGAATATTTGTATTTAGATAATCAAAACTAACAAACTAGCTGGAGCTGGTGGAGTGAAATATAAAACCAATAATGTGGATGGGAAGAAAATTAAACTGTGGTTGCTTGTGACCTGCTATGTTCATTTTAGTACAATAAAGCTACCTTCCTATTATAAGCCTGTTTCATCCACTGCATGGGATGAAGGCTTCAGGGAGAACTAACTGGTAGCTTTGACAAACTGAGACATTTGCAATAGAAAAGCTTGAGGAAAAAGGGTCGTGTGCTGCTCTCTACCAAAGGTGAAATGTTATCCACAAATTTGTTTACAAAAACAGGTAAATCATATTTTTCAAACAATGTCTTCTGATTATATATAATACTCACCTTTTTATGGCTTATCCCAGTTGGTTTTTGAGTGTACCTTTTCTTGTGTCTGGGTGAAATGGGCTTAAGTCTACCTCTTGTTGCTGAAGTAAAGAAAACAGTTGTAATTGGTGTCCAACCCAATTTTGCATTAAAAAACAATAACCCCGTATTGAGATTGATCCATGTTTTATTGGAATTGTTTTAAACCTATTTGGGTTTTAAAAAGCCCTATTTAACATAGTTAACATAGTCCATTTTCCCATAGGTTTTCTATTGAAAGTTATTTTCCTCTTTATCCACTGTCTCCCTGATGGGATTAGTTCTTTTTTTCTTTTTCTTTTACTGAACTGGACATAGCAGGTAGAATCAGCAGCTGACATTACATGTCAAAGTTTCCATGTGTTAGCAGGTTTTGGAGCCGATGGGACATTTGGAAATCTCTAAATGTTTGATATGAAAACATCTGTTCAGCAAATCATGTTGTCAGTGAATACCATGCAGGGATGGTTCATTATGTGTCCAGTTCATGAAAGGTTGTAAACAAGCTATTCTGAACAGTGTTTACTGATCAGAGCCATCATGCAGAGGTAATGCATTCTCTGTTTGCAGAGCCAACAAATGTGGTCGTTTGGATGAATATGAGAGGGCACAGCAAAGGCAAGAAGCTGTAGTTAGTCCTGGGCTCTATTTTTGTAATGGTGCAGGAAATGGCAACTGATTTTTATTTTTTTTTTTGTCACCTCGTGGCCACAGTGACATTGTGTTGAGGATGTGATTAGAAGGAATGCATTAATCAGCCAGTGTAGGCTCTGACATGAGTCATGACAAATGAGCTCACTTTTTTTTAATTTCCTTTAAAAGCAGACTGCTCTGAGCGACCATGCTTTGACAGAGAGATCAGTTCAGAGCAGAAACCCGAAAAAGATTCTCTGACACACACACACACACACAAAAAAAGCCTCTCCTAATGGGACTCTGGAGTAAATATACAAATATACGGTACCTTAAATTAAACTTGTGGGAAACTGGTTTGGCTTCGAGGAGATATCACATTTCACAATGTCAGAAAATGTTCAGCGACAGATTCTAAGAAGAAGGATTTCACAAATCAGAAAATGTTCATGACACATATTGGCAGGTCTGCATCGGATGAAAAAGAGCAAGGATAAAGTTTAATAAAACTCCTCAGTGGTGCATTCACCATCAATGTGAGCTACCAAAATATAAAATGAGCACCTTTGAGATAATAAAGCTACAGTATGTGCATCAGGTAAAAATGCCTCCACACAAAAACTCCGCCAACATTGTCACAGAAATACAACCCTGAGTGCCCTTATAGATGAAGCTGCTGCTTGATTTATGTGCTGCACTCTTGCCACTTCCGATATACTGCAGTTGCAGAATCAAACTGAACAAATTCAGCGGCAGTAGAGCCAAAGATATTTGTGATGATCACAGTCAGCAATCACCGACTCCAACTGATGAAATTTGCCCATAAAAAATGGAAGTTTTAGCTCCAGATGCCTGCTGTGAAAGTTCTGATGTTAAATCTGTTAGCATTAATAACATTAGCAGCTGGCTTATGATTGTAAATCAACAAAATTCCTATATATGATTTTTATGCATTACAACAGGGAAGAATACATTGTTCATGGGTGTAGGTTTCAAAAGTCAGAGGGGACACAATGTTTACTTCTGCTAATGCTATATTACCTCCGTTATTGCCGTTATTCCCATCATAATCTGGATGTTGGCAGCTGAACAATAACGAAACAATCCTCAAAAAGATCCAATTGTAAAAGTGGATTTTTGGCTCAGGACACAAACCCCAACCTTGCTCATCTAACCAGAGATCTTCAGATGTCTTTGGGGTATGATCAGATGAAGCCTTGAAGGAGAGATTTTGTGGAAATATTGAACAATTGACTCTGTATTATCATTTTATTCTGACCTCACCATTTATTTGAATTCATTTAGTTTCATTCAAATTTCTTCCAAATCCCCTTCAAGCATATTTATTATTTTCCTTGTGTGCACCCAACCTCTCCTCAAGTGAATTCAACTTGTAAGTCTCAAAAAACTGTGGATGGCAAAATAAAGTAAAGTGTAATATAAGCTGCAGCCCCAAAGAAAGAATAAAACAAGTATCATAAAGAGCCACTTTCGATAGCCAGAGGCATTATGTTTTTAGAGTCTCTGTCAGTACGGCCGATTCTTGTAAATGTGATTCGCAAGAACACCTGGAACAATATTTTCAAATTTGGCACAAATGGTCACTTGTGTGACCAGTGAAAGATCTGAGTCAGTTTTGTGGCTAAATGTCAAAGGTTTGACCTCTAGAATGTGATATCTAAAGACTAAAGAAAATTCACTTTGACTCAGTGGTGAACTGATCAGATTTTGGTAGCTAAGAATGAATGTATGAGAGCACCTATGTCGTCTTTGCTTGTTTATAACAAGTTGCTTCAGTCAACCAGATGATGATGTCCCAATTACTGGTGAATGATGTAAATATGAGTAAATGAAAAATGTGTTTTAAATATTCTGCTTTACCTTCTCAAATGTGTCTCCATAGGTAAAAAAAAAAAAAAAAGTTCAAACAGCCAGTATGTCTACAGTATGTCTACAAACAGACATACAGTTTGTATGTCTTTTTGTTAAGTCTTGCAGGTTTCAAATGCAAACTGGAGTTCTAACCTTCTGGTAAAGCATCATCCTGTCACATTCAGTGATTTGTTACCTCTCCAGTGGTATGATTTGACAAATGGCTATGAGGCGTATGCCAGTAAGGAAAGTGTGATGTGAAAATTTCTCAAACAAAGCTCATATTTTGCCAACGCGCTGTTTTAATTGAGCTGAATGAAAAGAGTGCTGAGGCAGCAGCATTCGATCACACTGTCTGCAGCAGGACGTAAATTGGTCATGCAAAACCAGCTCCTCCTCAACAAACCAATTAATTATTTATGGGCTTCAGTGGAGCAGAGGAAGTTAATTTATTGTTATCATTAGAAGAGTGTTCTGTTTGGGTCCATACGAGGAAGAGTCAAACTGCAATTATATCCTTTGCAGATTAGAGTGAACATTGCGCGACTGCGGTGGACAGCCAATCTCGTTCACAAGTTCACAAGATGTCTCTGAACCTCAGTAATGAACTTGCAGAAGATGTGCTAATAAATGCATTTCAAACAAATGGCAACTAAAAAATATGTGTCTGCGTCAGTCGTCTCAACTAACATGTTGTATTTCAGTGGAATAAGAAAATAAAGTAAATATATTGATTTAGAAATACTTAAAGTCAGGAAACTCTATTATAATGCAATTTACCCCAGTCAGCCATAACATTATCATTATTTATAGATGAATTAAATAATATTGATTGTCTTATTACAAAAGTGATCCAAGAAAGGAAAACTGGTGAACCAGCAACAGGGTCACAAGTGGCTAAGCCACAATGGTGGCCAAGCCTCAGTGGCTGACCCATGTGGTCTGATCCAACAGGAGATGCTGTTACTTAAATTGGTTTAATGTTTAAGCTGGTTCTGATTGAAGAGGGAAAACTGGTGGAGGCAGTGTGACAATTTGGGTAATGTTCTGCAAGGAAACTTTAGGTCTGGACATTGACATGTACCTACCTAAAGATTGAGATTTAGATTTGCTTTATTGTCCCCCAAGGGGAAATTAGTTTTGCAGCAGGGGCAGACAAAGACAACATACACTGGGACCTGATAAGAAAAGACATTATTGCAGTCCAAGTACACCTCTTCATGAAAATGGTATTCTCTAATGACAGTGGCCTCTTTTAGCAGGATAATGCCCCTGCTGCACTACAACAATAGTTCAGGAATGGTTTGGTTCCAAACATTGGAATGTTGACTCGGTTCCAAATTCCAGATCTCAATCGAAGCGAGAATCTATGGGATGTATTAAACAAACATGTCCAGTCCATGAAGACCCCAACTCTCAATTTACAGTACTTGTAGGGTCTAAAGATAACGTCAAAGGGGTCTAGTGGACTCCATGTCTCGACAGCTGGCTGACTTGGTGGCAAAAGGAGTCGTACACAATATTATGCAGGTGGTTATATTATTACTGTTGACTGGTGTATACTACATCAGTCTAAACTAAATTTCAACTCTAATGAATCTGCTATTCATTCTTCCTTAAGTAACACAGTGGTACTTTAATCAGAGATTAAATGTTTACACTAAATTCTGTCAAATTCAGATTTCTTCATGTTTCAAACTTCTACTTTGACAACATGCAAAAAATAGAGCTTTTATTACACTTCTCTCAGAATGGTTTCTGTATCTGTTCATTACCTTTGGGCAGCCTAATCAACTAGATAACTTTGATTTGCAAATGTTTACTCCTCCATGAGAGCAAAGAGCCATAACACCTGGTATGAGGGGTGAGGATCCCATTGTTTCTGATTAGGATTTCATTATTTGCTGCCTCTCTGCCCACTGCACGGGCTGATTAGCAAGCCGAGGAAGGATAGGTAATGACGATAACACTAAACTCAATAGCTGTTTTATAGGCAGCGGTGCTTTATGATGCTTGTGCTAATTGCTGGTGTGATTAGTGAGGTGTCTGTGCCCTCTGTGGTTGCTCAGGCTGTCCTGTGAACCAAGCTCTTGCAGACCGGTGCACAGGGGAAGTGTGGGTGTGCGGCGGATCGTTACAGGAGGAAGACACAGGAGCATAATCGACTTCCCACTTTTTCTGCCCCTGTCAGCTCTTTCCTGTGTGCCGCAATAAAGACAAATTAACTTAGAGGCAATCAAAGGATTTTTCTCTGATCTCTTGGCAATAAAGTAATTTATTTCTAACTGTCAGAGCGAGAAAGATAGTCCAAATGAAAAAAAAGAAGACAAAGAATATTAGTTGATTTTATAACCTCAAATTTATTTGAAAGAAAAAACACCTTGAGCTCGTTTTTATAAAGGTGAATGTTCCTCAGACATAAGTTACTTCAGTCTGAATCTGTTCCTCCTGACGTCAGATTTGTGAAAATCCAATTGCTGAAAGCTTCACTTTGACCTCAGCCCTCAAGTTTGTGGCACAGGGTGATCATGTGGCCGAGCAGACGCTTAGTACTGAAACAGACGTGACATCACTCTGACTGAGGTTTTAGTTCAGATACATTTCCCTACAACTGAATTTGTTTATGTGAATTTGCATGGATTCCGGGTTGTGTTTTGCATATTTCTCTGTGTGACCTTTAGTTGCCTTCTCTTTGTTTTCTTTTTTCTCTCACAGTGTTTCTAAAGATCTTTTCAGTCTGACTTGTAATTACACCTACATGGTCTATATAAGATAATTCTCACATTATTGCTGTATCTCCTCTGTAATCTCTAATATTAAGTGCATTTAACCCCGTGTGATTTTAATTGTGTAGTTATGTGAAAATGTTAGCAAACAGTTGACTGTTAACACATCCAACGGCAGCA
Source organism: Polydactylus sextarius (assembly GCA_016801845.1). Classification (NCBI taxonomy): domain Eukaryota; kingdom Metazoa; phylum Chordata; class Actinopteri; family Polynemidae; genus Polydactylus; species Polydactylus sextarius. The sequence goes on along the minus strand of CM028911.1, from coordinate 3,858,352 downwards.
TCTGTTCCTTTCTGGCCACCTGCTGAACATAAATGCAATATTTAGAGTACATTCACACGATGCTGGTGAAAAAATCAAATATGAAATCTCACTACACCAGCTTGGTGTTTCAATGTATATTTAGACAAAATATAATCAAGCCATCAAGTTAGGATTTCTACTTTGCCTCTTTGATAGGGTTTGCCTTTAGCTTGGCACTAGCACCTCCTCGCTATTTTCTCAGCATGGCAGACAGACAGAGTTTGTTCAGCTGGTTCTATCTCAGTTGAAGGCTGCACCAACAGTTTCTAATGTCTAATGGAAACTGTCGGCTGTGGATAAGTGTCTGTAATAAAGCTGTTGGATGCCAGCAAAGGTCACTGCACCCTCTTGGTTATATGTTACATACTTTCAAAACTACTTAAATCTGGACCAACCAAACAGTGATAACACTTAGCTACGTGTAACTTTATGTCCAGTCATGGTAAAAACAAAGGCACATGATTTTAAAACATTTGTTTCTTATGCAGTTTTCGGTGTCAAATATACAATTACACCATAATATACATAGAAGTATAATAATGTATGTCTGTGTGTGTGTGCCGACTGTATGAAACTCTCTGTGGTATTAGGAGAATAAAAGATGAATTAGAAAACATCTGGTTCAGTTTTAAAAATTTACATGTACTAGATGTGTCCATCAAAATGTAACTCGAAAAAACAAATGCAGCTCTTAATATCTGCTTTGCCCAGAAACAATTGCTGCGCTTAAAATCCTGTTGCAGACACTGCTAAGATTTAACAATTGAAGTTTGAACTGTGTCCAAACTTAGAGTACTATAAATTTGATACAGCTCTGATTCAGTGGGTTCCTCTTTGTGACAACTGTAGAAGCACCCAGGCTTATTGGTATTGAAGTATTTACAGCCAATTCCTGCCAACCTTGCATTGATGCAATTTAAAAGGATTTAAATCTATATAAAGCATCATCAAAGTCAGCTTATGAAATTTCCCTTTTATATTATTTTATGAAGGTGAAGCAAAACAAACACATTAGGAGTTACTGTGTTTGTTTAGAGAGTCGAGGGTTATGGGTGACACGGTGGTGCAGTTGTTAGCACCGTTTCCTCGCAGCAAGAAGGTTCTGGGTTCAAACCTGAGCTGCTGGGACCTTGTGGGTGCTGAGTCCAAAGACATACAGATTAGATTAATTGGATAGTGAAAATGCCTGTAGGTTTGCACACAGGTGAGCTTGAATGTCTCTTTGCAGCTATATAACAGACCAATGACCTGTTCAGGGTGAACCCTGCCCTTGCCTACAGTCAACTAGGATTACCTCCAGCCCCGTATGACCCTCAAAGGATGGTTAATTATGTAATATATAGATAATTGATGGATGGGGTATAATTTAAGAACCTATCATAATAAATTGGTAGAGGAATAAAATATCTGAAGCTTATGCATCAATGTTGATTTGATCATATAAGTGGATCATCAGTGGATTTTACTAAATACCAGTGTGCAGTTTTCAACACATCAGTGATGGAATTGCTCATTTGGATTGATATTGAGCTTCCTGCATGTTTCTGTCCTTCAGATGCTTCCTGGCAGCTCGGCTGGTCGAAGTGAGCAGCTTTCCAGGTTGTCCCTGTGTCTCTTTCTCTCTCCCTCTCTCTCTTTGATGTGTCAGTTGAGTCGGGCTGGAGTCGGGCAGGCAGCCATGTCCATCAGCTCCATCCATCAGGCAGTGGGCCGGGTGGCAGGGAGAGACGATGACGGGCAGCAGAGAAGGGGCAGATGTTTCCCAGGAACCGATATGTGTTCACGTCCACGAGGGATGTCATTACGTGGCGGACAGAGAAACATGTAGCTGATTAGCGGCTTATTAAGTCAAGGACACTGGCTCGCAGTAACACACACACACGCACACACACACCTCTCTCATCCTGGCTTGTGGTGCTGATGGCTTGCCAGTCACTGAGATCCACTGTCTCAGGCAGATAACCTCTCTTTCTAATTAACCGCAGCTCTGTTCCTAAACTCTAAGCTCCTTTTGATAAATCAAAAAGCTGTGGAATAAAAGCTGCTTTTGCTGTTTCAGCTGTAGTTTCCCTATGAAATGCCTAAAGGGAGAGAACTCAGAGGTACATAAGGTTTGTGGATTTATCTCTCAGAGAGTCTGCGGTGTGTTGTGCTAAGTAAATAAAACAACATCTCCCTGAGGGCATGTAAGGATTGAGGAAAGTGGACAGTGCAGCGTAGAGAGGGCTTTATCCCTGATCCAGGACAATGGCTAAATTGGTAACATTGAGAATCTCATCTGTGCTCTGTGTTTCCCCCTTTAGTTGGATCTCCTGAGTTTCCTCAGAACAATAAGCCCTGCCATGTGTTGTTAGAAATGTGGATTTACTACAAATCACATCTGCCTTGTCCAGCCGCCCCCCTTTTTTTTTTTTTTCCTTCCCACATTTCTCCTGCACCTCTGCCTCCAGTTTTTTTTATCACTATATATTTTATATTTATGTTTAATAGAGTGTAGCTTACCGCACCATAAATTGCAGCGATGTGTGTCTGCATTTCATGTGTTTTGAGTGGTTAAAGCAATAAAAGGGCTCAGGGTTATGAGAACAGTGAAAAAATACAGGCAGTGGCGGACCACTTAATGGGCCTCGGGATGGTTTTGCTCAAATATAATACTGTTCTGCCAACAATACGCTGTTCTTTGCAAAAGAAAGATAATGTCTGGTGGAACATTAGTGATTAAATGGGTTTTTTGTGAGAAAATGAATAAAAACAGCAAACATTCATGTCATCTGAGAGTCTGTAGATTTTCAGATGTAAAATGAATCTTGAACAATAATTTTACTTTATTATAACTGGTCATTGTTTCTACAAAAGTTACTTCAGCATCAAATTAAATCATATTTTTAATTGTATCCTTTTGAACCTGTATTGGTCCCACTTTATTTTCTTTATAGTCAAAATCTCAAATGCCCAGTGTGATAAACATCCACTTTTCTAATAACCATCATAATGAAATTCATGCGTTCATTTTTTCCAAGAAGAATCAAACGTAATTATTGCAGTCAGTGTGTTTATATGCTCTTAAAAAACAAAAGCATGCATTCAAAAACAGGTTCAACAGATTTAAGATAACTTTCTGCTTAATAAATAATCAAACAAAGCAGATTATCAACTCAATGTTGTCAGAACCATGAATAAAGTAGTTGATGTGATATGAGAGGAAAATTCAGGATGAACTTATTTATAGTGGCATCTACAGGTGATATCCAACAAGGTAAAAGGTAAACAACATGATCACATGACTACATTTGAAGAGAGACAATTGAAAATGTTTCCAATTATTCAGTTAGGGAAAAATAATAAATAAGTATAGTATAAGTACCTTAAATATTATTATCAAGTATCTCACTGAGAGGAGAAGGTCATGTCTGATGAGGTTAATCTGATTGAATTTTTTTGTTTTTGTTTGTCTCATAGGTTTTCATTTTTTATCTCCAATTATAATCAGAGATTCTCTTCATCATCATATGGAACTGCAGTAATGGAATAAATATAAATGTAAAAACCTTAACAATTCCTGTCAGAATCAAAGAATCTTTGTGCTGTGAAAATGAAGATATAAATATTTATCAATACTTTAGTGTGATAAACTCTGGTGTCACGTGTCACTTTCAAATATATATATATATATATATATATATATATATAGGTATTATTATTATTATACTCAAGTATAAAATCATTTGTCCTATTGTCCATATTTGATGTTTAACATCAGTTACCATGTTGATTTACCACCGGTATGAAGTGAACCACCATCACACGGCCGAAAACCCAGAGTTTAACCTAATTTTACCTAGATACCTACAAATCCTGCTTTTAGTACAGACTTCAGGTCAAAGAGAAACTGGGTTGTGTGAAGACATGCTGACATGCACTGTAGTAACCTGAGGCCTGAGGTCTGTATTATGCAGCAGGATTTGTGGTTATCCAGGTAACTTCATCTGCAACCAGATAACGAAAGGATATCCTGGGTATACTGAACCTGCTTTGACCTTATTTTGGAAGTATACCTCTCTTATTTTAACTGCATTACTGATAGCAGATACTGTTTCCTGACTTTTTTGAATGTGTGTGTGTGTGTGTGTGTGAGAGAGAGAGAGAGAGAGAGTGAGTGTGTGTCAGAGCAGACTGACAGCATAGTAAGAGAAGGACAGGACACGTTTTTTACTCACAGCAAGCATCTGTCTGAATTATAATCAGATGTTCAGCAGTGGAAACCGACTTATTTTGACTTGACTTTTGCTTGTGTGTGCTACTTTGTGTCAGTTCTAGTTCCAGCTGGACTTCGGATGAAGTTCTGTTTAAATATAAAGACAAGTTTCTTCTCTCATCTAGTCACTGCTGAGCTGTTCATTTCCCCATCTGCAGCCTTTTATCATGTCTCCGTAAAAAAAAAAAAAAAAAAAAAAAAAAGGTTGGAAATGTACTTACTTGTCGTATGCATTTCTCCTATATCTACCTTGGAAAACTAGGTGAACGTCTAAACCTATAGCACTTTTTGGCTTTTTCTTGCCTTCAGTGCTTTAACTGTTGTCATATTTAAGCAATTACCTTGTTTAATGTTATCATAAATTAGAGAAATTATTGCCAACAGCCTGAATTAGACTTAAATTAGACAAGAGATGAAGAGAGCTTCTCGCAGCCTGCACCCAGACCTCCCCTCCGCATGGCTAACCTGTCATTTGCATTATAAAAAACAAGGCAGTACAGAGGCAGGCGTGCCTTGTAGTGTTTTTTTCCTGGCTGCCGTGTTAGTTGCTCTCAGTTCTCTCTGCCGTTGGCTGGCAGTTGGTTTTCTTGCCATCTCTTTGCAAAGTGTCAGGTCCAGTTTAGCACTTGAAAGCAGAATGTGTCAGAATCACACCACCTCTCTCTCTCTCTCTCTCTCTCTCTCTCTTTCTTTCTCTCTCTCTTTCTCTCTCTCTCTCCGGGTTGTCTCACTCTCAAGGTGAGTCGGGCCTCGTCACCACTATGATAGAGACATAACCGGTCACATGGCGCTGGTCGACGGCCAGCAGTTAATAGCCCTGTCGCTCTTTGTCAAGGAAAATACTCATCTGCTGAAGAGTGCGATCACTTAGAGCAAGGTTAGAGTGTTTATGGGACTGGAAGTGTGGTGGATGGTCAGATGTAAATCTGTACAGTCAGTTTATATTTGGGCCCTGGCACAAAGCGGGTGAATAAAATGCTACATTAATATTGACAGCTTGATGGAGAGACGTCAAAAGTCCAAATACAAACACTATTAAAGAGTGGATAAAGATACATTACGGTTTGGAATCATCAAAGTCCGATACAATTGCAACTTCAAAAGATATTGCCATGTGCTGCGATATATTGCAATTTATTACCTTTTTTTCAAATCCACATTATGTAAAGAAGAACAAAACACAATAATGGGTTTCATATTCTTCATTATTTATTATTCAATTATTTCATTATTCTAAAACAAGATTATTTCATTCATGAAGATGATTTTTGACTTTGACTGAATTTTTATTATCGTTTCTGACTAATGTTGCAGGGAGGGAGTCACATCCTGTGTGCTGGTGACACAGGACGTGTTTCTTTTAGATGTTTTTTAATATTTCACTTCAGAATGTTGATGCACTGGCTGTTTATCATATATAAGCCATGGAAGCTGAGTTAGCTAGTCTTTTTGAATTGTATGTAATTTAGCCTTTTTACAGCTCTGGCTCAATGATGTTGTCTCCAATGCTCGGGGTTGTTTTTTGGCATGTTACCGGGGACAGGGTGAGATGAATGGTTGAACAGTGACCTTCACTGACCATGTGAGGCTGGAACTGTCACAGCTGGGGTCGGGGATATGTGTCATGGGTAGCAAAGCCCTTTTTTTAAACGAAGAAAACTATCAATACTTGTTGTCACTTTGAGGTAACGTTAGTTTAACATGTGTTATGTTTGTTATTCCAGGTAAGAACAACTGCCTGCAGTCCCCTCTCTCTCTCTCTCTCACACACACACACACACACACACACACACACAGTGCAGAAGAATGTAAAGGTCACAGCTGATCAGAGATGAGGACCTGCTCCCTCTGCTCTGACTTGTTTTCCTCTCACCTTGATGATCTTCTGCACACAGATGTTAGCAAAACAGATTTTCAGCAAGGTTTTTGGTCTGCAAATAATCAATACTTGTCTGTATCCATATATTAATATAATATTCACAAAATATGCCAAAATCTGCCGTATTCATCTTTTTTTTCTCCCACCGCTAATGTAATATATATAAGGTTTGCCATTGCCACATGGCTAGCATGTGATTTTAACATCAACAGCCGTTTAATTCAATTCATTTTATTTGGATAACCCCTTAAGATGCACCATCTTGTTTTCGAGGGCGTTTACTTATAAATTGCGCATAAATGTTGCTACTTGAGCATCAAATGTCAGTCTTTACTTGCCAGTAGCTGTCTCCAGAGGTGGAAAGCAATTAGGTTAACTCTATTTCTATTATTGTTCGCTATTAAGTTAGCATGCTAAGCTGCTAGTGCAAGCCTGTTACATTACTGTAGTGTCCGGTCTGCCTTGAACAGGTAGTGCCATTCAGACATATTGTAACCTTTTGTCTTGTAAATGCAAAGGTGCCTGAAACTCTTTGCAAATGACCATCACCGTCTATTTACATTTGGCGGGTGAAGAAAACTTACATACAGCACCATTAAGGCTGTGAGTACAAGACATGACCATTTTCAGTAAAAGTGAGGTAACTTCCTGCACATTTCTGTACAAGTCCATGACTTTCTTTTTGTATGTCCTCTCTCTAGAAACAGTTCCTGGCAGCTACAACTGAAAAGGACATCTTTGCCCATCTGGGTCTCGAGTACATCGAGCCTTGGCAGAGAAATGCGTAGGCCTCGGCTCCTCTCTGGCTGGATGATACCCTCCGCGTGCATCAGTGTTTATCCCATCTGCTTGCCGTTCTGCAGATCTCCTGTGATTCACTTTCAAACAGCTTTTGATTTCCATACATTTTTTCGGTGTTGTTGTTTCCATTATTATCGTTGTTGCTGTTGTTGTCTGGTTTATATTCTGCTGCATGATTCATAATTCTAGTTATTCACTATTGTCTGTTAGCAAGTAAACACTCTGCTATTCACGGCATTGCCTGCCTGAAAGTGTTGTAATCATGGGCAGGACACAAAGATGAATCAGTCAGAGTACACATCACCTGGGGAGCTGGTGAGGTGCAGGAGGGAGAGAGTCTGAAAGAAACGCTGAGGGAAGGGGGGTGACCACAGGGAGAAAGGGAAGATAGGAAGCAGGCGAGGGCGGGGAGCCTTTCTTGAGCAAAATGTTGTAATCACCCTCCTTCTGGCAGGAAAGCGCTCGGCATGAAGCTGAGCCAGGTCTCCGGGGAATTGAGAGGCGGGTAATGAGCTTCAGACAGAGGAGCGTTCGGCCTCGCCATTTAGCCTCCATTTAAACCTACGTCCACTGGAGATCATTTAGCTGGCATTCTGCTATCCAAGGACCCATAGCCTCCACTCTTGTGCCACAATGAATCCCCCTCCCCCAGATGCTCGGCTGAAATTAGAGGCAATCAGCTGCACCGGGAAATCATGGAGAATTCAGACGGAAGGTAAATGAGTCTACTAACCACATGGATGGATCTTGGCATTCAAAGCGACTCCGGCTCCAGTGCATAAAGCATCCATTATCTTATTGCTCTGTCTTTGGCTTATGTTTTATGTATGACAGCTGTTTATCAAAATTTGTTTCCTTATTTTTCAAACGTACGGTGGCTTTGTAGGACAAGGATCCACTAATAAAGAAGCTTTATTGATCCCTGAGGGCAATTTGGTTAAGTCTGTCTTGTTTCTTCAATGATGACACAACCTGCCCTGCTGTCTGCACCTCAACCCACTTTCCCATGATGCTCAGCCTCTGGTTTTATCCCACGGTGCCTCAATGAGAGCAGAGACAGATGAAGGCATTCTAGTGAATCACCCTATTTAAAGATCTTTAAGTAGAACAGTCCAGGCACTTTGAGGACTTGACCCGGGTCTCCTCCTTCCACCCCTACTTCCTTCCTTTCTTTTCGGTCTCTGCCTTTTTTTCCTCCTGCTGTGCTGCTCTCTCAACCCTGCTGACACAAAACAAACTTTAAAGGTTCCAAGCTTCAGTATTAACCAGATGGGAGGAAAACTCCAGCACCTTGCTCTTATGGGTTATATACTGTTTCCACTCTAACAACCAAAAAGACAAAAAAAAAAAAAAAAAAAATCTCTAGAGTAAAATAAAATCAAGCTGACCTCAATAAATTTACATTTGTCCTGCTCTCTTTTTCCTAATTGTTTTTCAAGTGCAAATGGGATTTCTTCATACTTTCACATTAAAAATTCACCAGTGTAAAGGGATTTAAAAGCTGTAACACTCAGTGTAGGAATTCACACATTTTTGTTTTGGTCTCAGAGAGTATTTCAACTGTTTGTAAAGCTGAAAGGCAATGGATGAATAAAAATATATGGTATCACAGATTATTAAATCAAACCTTATTCTCCCAGTTACTTTATCTGTCTGTACTGTAGGAAATTGCTGTGAATGGATAACAATACAAGGGAATAACTGGACTACTTCAACACTTAACCCAATTGAACTCTGATAATTAATAACTATAATACATCAGTTAATTTGGAGCTGCAGCCTGTGCAAAGTTGGGAGGTTTGTGTGTTTTCTATAAAAACTGGGCTATTTTGATTGGGATTAAAAGAGCAAGACGTTGGGGGATGCCTGACCAGATTATGACTGTAAAGCTGTAATACACAGTGTTGACCAGCTGTAACACTGCAACAGCATTTAAAGCAGCAGTGGAAAATTACAATTAAAAGTCATTAAGTAAAAAATGATATTACTTAAGAACACCAATGGAAATACCATGAGAAAAAAACTTGCAGATCCGGATCATGGTTTAATTCCAGACAATTAATCTGGTTAGTTTTGGTTTCATGTTGCAGTTTTGTGCACAAACAAGTACTTCACATACCTCTACTGTGTCTATTTCTACTTGACATTGATTGGTTTATCAGTTGGCGATGATTCTGATACCGGCATCTCTCATCCTCACAGAAAAAAAAAAAAATCACGGGACTAAATTACATTTGAATATTTTTCTCTCATCCTGCTTATGTGGTTTCTCCTTTTTATTGTTTACTGGGTGACAATGACAAACTAACATCAACTTCCTGTAATTAGTCCAAACTATTGTAATAAGTATTTCCACACTGCAGACAAACAAAAAAGTCTCACATGCGTACGTAGATGTGAACATATGCATAATGTATTAAAAGTAAAATTACCTTATTGTCACCTACTTATTATATGTTTTATCGTACCATGTACAATGTTTAAAGCTTGTCATACTGTTTTTGTAGAGACACAGAGTATGAGTTGTTACTGCATGGTATTATAATTTGATTATAAGGTGAATTAGCCTCAGCAAGTTCAGTTGATATATTTGTTTGTTAATAGTAGTTGTCATATAGCCTCTCAGCAGTATTGTGAACATTAGCAACAGGTGATCAGTAATTTCTTGGGTGAGCTATGATTTAATATTGACTTCACTGGCCATAAGATTGCAAGATAATGAAACCAGTGGAAGTTTTGAAGGATGGCCAAAGTACACTGCAAGTTGTGGCATAATTTCATTAGTTGCAGGAAGGACAGACATACACTACAGTATCTCAGGTTTGTAGTAAAAAGCTTTTTGTGTTATTTATGAAGGTATGAAAAGGAAAAGAAGTGCACACATAGATAATTGTACCTATAGGGGGTGTGATGACAAAAATGTCTCTACCAAACTTCTTTTTCACCCTCTCCCAGTAAAACAACCCATTGACTTTTATTAGAATATGTTTAAAATGCAAATAAAGAAAGTTACACTGCGGTGCTTATCAGTCCTTGTTAGTTTACAAAGACTAAACATTTTGTGGATAAAATGATTTAACAAATTCAAGTTGGTACTGTCCAACTCTTTCAGCTCCCCCAGAGATATTGTTTTTGCTGAGGTTGAACTCTAAACCCTCACATCTAACTCATTTGTTTATTCATCACTACCAGCCAATCACATGTGACCATTTTCTATGCAAATCATTGCCTTTGGCTCCTTGCAGTCTGGCAAACACTCCCCATTTTTTTGCATGCTGGATGTCTGAGGTCTGACTGAGATGACAGATGTGTGAATATATGAAAAATTGCTCGCAGGAATTTGCATAAAAGTGCTCGATTTGCTGACAAAAATGTATTTTGCCATCCAATCAGTTTTCATTTCTACCTAAGCAATCATTTCCAATCCCCAGTTTTCTCTTAGTGACATTCCAACAGCAAAAGCCTTCAATCATCGTCGTCTGACACCCATTCTTTTAACTCACCCAGATCCATCATGACACAGGGGCTTTATATTGACACCTTGATGGTTCATACAGCCAGGTCTTACTCATTCTGTGTCTCTCAGCACTACAGCCTCCTCTTGACCTTTCAACAAGCATGTGCATTGGGATACATTAATAATAGATGCATTACTGAATAAGGCTGCTGAGCCCAGGCTCAGGAGCCCCCTTCACCTCCCCCAAAGTCTCTGGGCCTGTGTCTGACAGACACCCTTTTTAAAGTGACTTCACCATTTTTTTACAGGAAAGTCAACAAAATGACCATAAATGCTAAATTTGACTGAAACTTGAATTATAGCCTTGTGATTGTGTGTCTCCACCATCAAGTACACCACCAATCACGAAGTAACTCATTGATTGGCTGGCTGATATTTTTCATTCAGAAAAATGGGACAGATGTATGGACAATGCAAAAATACACACTGGCAACAGCTGCCAGTTTGGATGCATAAAGATGCAAATGACCGTCACGATGAGCAAAGTGTCCAGAAGGAGACAGTAAATGATGACAAATAGATACACAGAGAGATGCAAAATGACCACAAAAAGAATCTTACTCTACATTTTGTTGTCACTATGCATCTCTTTGGTCTGGATGTCTGGAAGACCCTTTTCCTAGTGACGCATTGCCTCTCAGCTCATCCATGGACACATCGCAGTGCGAAATGACGTAAGGTCATCCTACACCTCAGACAATTTGTCACTGCAGATATTATGGGGTTGACTGAGAGAGCTGACGATATGGGGACGCTTTTCATTGATAGGAAGTGCTCAAAGATTAATGGGTGACTCTTTGAGGAGGACACGTGCACCTCAGGGAACGTGCATCAGCTGTAAAGCCTCCCCGGAGATGGTCTGAAGATAGAATATGAAGTGTCACTTCCTTCTCAAAGTTATGTGACAAAAGGTCGTGATGAACGATGACTGAGCAAGTGCGTAATGTGAGTAATTGTGTGGACACATTCCTCAGAGGTGAGAGCAAGCATCTGTGAATGAAATGCTATAAAAGAAGCAGAGGAGACACGCAAAAACTAGATCACTCTGATTATTATTCGAACCATTAATGCAGTCCGGAACATCACAGTTTGAACCGCTATCCTTTCATGTCAGACATCCAGCCCATGAAAAGCAGAGGACGAAAATAGATTGGGACCAAACGCTGATAATGTCTGAGCCGAGCTCCTTGAACAAACTTTTGCTTGTATTGTATCGGAAGACAGTGATTTATTGGCTGTGCTGTAGGGGCTTGAATGCATGTGTTGGGGCCAGTCAAAGCCAATAGGGGGTGGGGGTAGAGGGGAGGGTGACAGAATAAGGACACTGTGTATCCTCGCCTCTCAAGGCCTGTCACAACGTCAACTCAGCTGGAGAGAAGTGAAGCCGATGGCCGGTTCTGAAATGCAGGAACAGAGAGAGAGAGAGAGAGAGGAGAAGGCTATGGACTCTTAAATGTCTGCATTATTGAGCGTTTTACACAATTTTTCCAAAAATTCTCCTCCTGACTGTGGCCAACTAAGAGATCTGCAAATTTCACATAAAGTATGCACTCATTTACTACATATAACCATGTAAATATACTGTATGGTTCAAACTGGAGTTTTGTTGAGTGTCTGCAAAACATGAGCCCTTTTAATTTGCCCAGAGATAAAACTGAGTAAATCAAGTTGAAGATTTGTGTGGAAGATCAGTCGAGATGTTTAATATGGATGTTGGAGATCATGCGCTCATGAAGACAAACTTCCATCGGTGTCACTGTGACTTTCAGACTTATCCCCAGTCTAACAAATAGAGAATGATGTGCAGAATCCGCATGAGCATGATGGAAAAAAAAGGAAAAATCAGGCACACTTTAACATGAGGTGACCCGCTCTGTTCATGATAAATGACCTGCATCCTTGATTTTTTTTTTTTTTTTTTTTGAGGAGGGCGGACGGTTCCAGAGAGTGAGTGTCCTCCTCCACAGGTGGCCGAGGAAGAGAGAGAGAGAGACAGAGAGGATGACGAGAAGGAGGAGGAGGAGACGAGCCATCTGCTGCAACATGCCGCCGCAATCCACTCCTCCCTTGGCTTTCTGCCTCCTGGAAAAAACAGGCAGAGAATATGATCTGTTTGTCTTTGTATGAATGTGTGGTCCTGCACACAAATGCACAAAGCGTGGCACAACTGACATGTAATTAGTTTTTTTTTTTTTTGATATTTGAATTTCAGACTTTGAGACTTTGAAACTTAGGGCATGGGGATGTTTATCAATCAGGAAGAGTCTAATTAAAAGATGACATTTGCTGCATTGTGGGAAATTGTGGGAGTCTGACCCGTAAGAAGTAGACGGCAAGTTATTGGCATCAACTCTTGAAGTGTTCTCAGACCAAACACAAAGCAAATTTTCAGCTTGCATGACTTGCTTGAGTATGGGTGCTGGACTTCTTTTTGGAATATTTCACAGTGTTCAAATCTTTGCCCCTAACATCCAATACTTCTTCCAGAAAGCTGTGCTGCCATAACCACCACTGACAGCTGGAATCAAGTCATAGGTCCATATTTTTAGACCTTAGCTGGTAGTCTTACTACTTTTCTGACTTTTCTCCAAGCTCTCTACTTTTTTTGTTCTGTACTTGAGTCTGTCTGTCACAGAAATTATATTGTACAACTGTGGTTGTCCACAGACAGCCATGGATTTCAGCAGAAGTTTGATGCTGATTGGCTTTTGCATTTCATCTTCAAATCTTTGTCTTTTATTTAATCAGACCATGTGAAAAACTCACATTGCTAATTATGTAAGAAGCTAATTAATGGTAATATTTTGGACCCAAAATCTATTTTATGATGTTTACTATAAAGCAGGGAAAGACTAGTGTTGAGTTTGAGCAGGAGAATTATGTCCAGGAATGGGATTTTTGTGGAACCAGAGTTTGGCAGGCGACTGAGAGGAATGAGTGGCTGATTGGACAGAGGGTCTGGAGGTGAAACAGAACTGGCTGGAGTTTGGGTTGACACTGGAGACAGGAGGTGTGGAGGGCAGCTGGACATGGTGAGTAGCAGCAGGAAAGCAGGCAGGTTGGATCTTAGACAGATGCAGAGAAGAGGTTACTTAAGGTTGTCTAACAAGATTTGGCCAGGGTGTCAATACCATTGAATATGGCTGAGGAATCTTCTGGCAAGGTGGAGGAGACTGAGTCTTTTACACTGCGGTGTTTTGATGAGTTGATGCAAAGGCAGACGTTCAGATGGGGAGGAAGCCATGTCCAGAGACAGAACGGGGGCAAACAAGAAACAACAGGAAGGGAGAACAGCAGGAAGCATGAGAAGGCAAAGTCTAAACCCTGACAGAGCAGTTACTGTATCATCCTATAGTCATACAAAATATAAATTAATTCACGTTATAATAAGGTAGAGATGCACATTGTCTCTACCTATATTTAGTATATATATATATATGGAGAAGCAATGCTGCTAAGATGCTCTGTTGTTTAGATAATCTACTCTAGAGTCTATATGTCTGACTTGACTTGACTGACACTGCAATTGTAACTTTCAAAGTCTTAAATTAAAGGACCTCCGTCAGTGTCAACAAATGATTCAGTGTATCTGTATCCCTTTGTTTGCGCCTTTGTTCCATGTGCAGAGTTTGGCAACATCTTTGACTATGACATTGAAAACAGTTTCAAGGAGCATCTGTGTGTTTGACTATACCACACTTGCTTCTCCAACCGTGCATCTGTTCATATGTATGTCCTGCGGTCAGTCTTCTTTCCCCCCTACACCCTCTCTCTTGCTCTCAGTGCTGAATCCCAGTCTCTCCAGTTGCTCTGTCTGCTATTCCAGATGGACCTGCTTCCATATCAGACCACTAATGAGGCAGCGCTGTTCATTCTGTGGTTCTTTGAATGGAAGGCCAACCATTTAACCCCGTACAGTGCTGCCCCCCCCCCTTGCCTTGACCCCCGTGTATTTTTAGGCTTCACCTCATTTCATGGTGAATAAACACCTACGTCTGGCCAGCCTGAAGGGCCACGGCCACCTGACATCCCGATGGACTGAGAACAAAATGAAAACACAAAGTGCAACAGTCGGCGTTGACAATGCTCTAGCAAATTACCACATTTAGCCTCTCAAAAGTGAGTGCTATTTGACTGTTTTCTTACATCTTTTTTAAGTTGTTAAAGATGGTCCTGTGGAGTTTCATCATTTTTTAAGCTAATTACTATAAACTAAGATTATTGTTGAAATGACTTGCAGCGTCTCTGCATTTAATTTTACAACAGGAGAAGCTGTGAAATCAGCTGGATCCCTTTAGAGCATCAAATGGCAAAAGCTTTGATTTTCCAATTAATGTAAAGCTCTCTTTCATTCCCACTGTTATCATTGCATCATTTAAACTTTACATCAACTTAAAATGGCTCGTTGATCATGAAGAAGTGCTGTGAACTGCTGTGTCCTCTTCATGATAAATAGAAAGATAGTAAGACTGTCTACACCAGAAACATGTCCTCCTCAACATAGGAAACATCTGTTTCCTTCCTGAAATCCATATTACCAGTCAGAAATTGTTCTTTTTTTATTATGACTGTGACCTTTCCCAAAACTTATCAGTGCTATATACATTTTCTCTGCGGTTGAATGTGTTTCTTGTTGGTAGTTGTTGTTGATGGTGGTGGTGGTTGCTTGCCAAGATGTTTAGCCACAATTGTGTTTTCAAAATAAAAAAATCTTCAGAGTTTCCTCTGAACAAAACTACTTGAAGTCAAGCTGGATGTTACATTGACTTGTTACTTGGGCTGCAGCTATCTGATAATCAGCTATCATGATAACTTCAGGAGAAGTAAAGTCACAGAAATGAAGTGTAGCTAAAGATAACACTGGAGTGAGACTGTTAAGTAAATGGCAGGTAATGCTATCATTGTAGCTGTGTAGTGTAAATAAAAACATAATTTAGCATCTTTAAATTACAAACAAGGATATAAGTTCCCTCCAAAACAAGTGATGAGACAATTTTCTGATCAGCTGTGCCCCTCATCTTTTTAAAAGTATATGTAAGTCTTTGTATTTGCCCTCTGAGATTATCAGTGGTGTAACAGACGGGTGTGACCAAGTGTAGCATGCAGCTGACTGACACCAGATGAATGACTGAAAGGTTAATTGAACGAGGCGCTATACATATGCTTGATGTGCAGTGTCAAGTCAGAAAAGCTAACTGCCTCAACTCCTTGTACACAACTGTGGAAATAAATAGGAACATTTCAGCATTTGATTGTATTTGCTGAGGCTTAAATGCTCACAGCCAGCAGGAGTTAGCTTTACAATAAGGCCTCATTCACACTGCAAAACACTTGAGCGGTGCGGGGCAGAAGCTGTCAGTGAGCAGTTGTGGGAGCGTGTGTGTAATTCACAATCGAGATGTTTGTGGGCATGGTGCGTGCATGACGCATCAGCTGCCAGCCCTGTCTTTAAATGCAGGCGGCCCAATGGCGCTGTTTCCCATTGTTATTGCTTTAATAAACACAGTATGTGTTTCTCTGTTTTTCTTTTCTTTTTTTTTTTTTAAATGATGATTAGAAAGTCTAACTGCATGTACAAATTGATCACTTTTATAAGGCCTAATGCCCTTTTTCACCCCTTCCGTAAAGTTGTGCTATAGCTTTTAATAGGATTTTAGCTGAAAAAGCTCTCATCCCACTTACCTCCTGTGCAGAAAATACATGTGGGACACACGTGTGGTGTGAATGGTCCAATCTGTTAACATGCATTCTAAACAAAACCGGACACAAACTGCATCTGCCTCGTGCATGCACAGGTTTTGATGTGAATGAGGCCTCACACTGCTCTAACACTTTCTAAAGGCAATGCCACTGCACTGACTGCAGAAAGTCACTTTTCCTGGTAAAAAAACAAAACAAAACAAAACAAAAAAAAAAAAAAAAAAAACATAGTCCCAGTTTCTGGTTTGTTTTTTTTTTTCTTTACAGGTTAATTATAAATCTTTGTTTTCATATTTCTTCTTCTTCTTAGCTTACTATGTAAGCAAGGTGAATGTTTGGTGTAACTAGATATTTAATAGCATTACACAGCTTTTCATCACCATTTCCCAAAACGTCAAACCATTTCTCCAAAGGAAATGGTCAAAACTAGATTATAACATTATTGAGGTTGTTAGACATGTCATGTGATTTCCTTTTTTCCATTAGCTCTCATTGTGTCAATCTGGATGATTGCTCCTGTTTAATGGATTTAAAAGAGGAGATGGATGTTATCAGGGGGTGAATCCCAAGGCATTTTTAATTGTCAGTCTGGCACAAAATGAGTCCCTGTCCTAATTTATTGACTTAATTTATCAACATGCAGCCATTTCATTCACATGAAAAACTGCATTAACAGGTGGGGCGTTGGTTTCTGTTACGTGCTACTTTTTCTGCTAACATTTCCTAAGGTTTGACAAGATGACTCTACCTGCTACATTTCCTACATCTAAATACAAATCACAGGGTAAAACCATCATATTGTCCACAGACTACAAAAAAGCAGGCATGTTGACAGGGCTGCAATCAAAGGAAGATATGGATCAGAAAGTCGGCTGCAATCAATCTGCTCACACTTTACTTGCCTTATTCCTTCCATCTCATTTTTTGAGTCTCGTCTCTTGTCATTGCTGCTGCTGATTGGCACGTCAGTCTGAACTGATGATATTTTGTTTGGTGCTGAGCCCTAATGTTATCTTTGAAAAACTGCAAACTCCTTGGCTTTACATGTTATAATGACAGTGTTTATAAAGCATCTTTGTCTTTCTCTGTGATGTTTCTGGATCACTGAATAAAGTGCAAAGTGATCCATGGAAACAGCAAGAGACCTGACGAGGGATGTTGGAGATGACTAAATGTTTCCTCTCATGTTGCAGTCTTTTCTTATCTGTATGGAATCTGACAGCTTAACACTCCGCAGGAGACATGAGATGCAGACATCTCAGTGTGATGGCAGGGATTTTAATTTACACTTTCTTGCACACCTCTTTATAGTCTTATTGTTAAACCTGTGCCCTGGAAGACAATGATTAGTCAAATCAGTGTGTCATCACACCTGTTATGTCCAAAGTGCAATGGAATATATTTTCAAATCAAATCAAACTTTATTTATATAGCAATTTTTGTACAATAAAAATGCAGCACAAAGTGCTTTACATATTAAAAACAGAGTAACTCCCACCCAAATGCCCACTGCCCTTACCCATACCCCTCCACCCCTAGTCCTTCTCAGTAATAACTTGTAGGTAAATTATAAGCATTTTAAAAGTTTTTTTTTTTGTGATTGACATTGTCCAGTGATGTCAAACCAAAATATAAATCCCAATATAGGGGGAAATGTGAAGAATTTTACAATTAGATATGATGCGATGTGATGTGATATGATATGATATAATGTAAATCCCCATATAGAGGAAATATTTCACTTTACAGTCAAATATATTACAAAATAAGAACTATTGTTGACCATTCTTAAAAATATTTTGAGCACTCTAAATAACTTACATAATGCAGGTTATGTCTATTCCATTAATATTATAATATATGAAAAAAAGTCACTTAGCCTGAACAAAAGAGTGGTCGCTAACAGCTAAACACACAGATGGGGGTAGTACTATAAATGTTAGAACAGGACACATTTCCATTTCCAGTCCTATTTTCTTTAATAAGTTTTGTTTTGTTGTTGGATTCACATACTTCTGCTCTCAAGTTGCTATGAATGAAACCCAACATTTCCTGCAAATGAAAGGCTCAACAGGAATGAAAAGGACAATGCCAATGGAGCCATTTGGGCTTTTTACGGCTTTTAATGTGAGAAATCTGTGCAGTAAATGTTTTGTTGACAGTAGCTCAACAGTAGTCAGAGACATTTGGTGTGTCATGAGATACTTCAGTTACTACACTCACATGATACATAAATACGCATGAATTTCCACATTGGTAGTATTGTGTCAAACACACTTAACAGAAATGATGATTGCAATATTTGATCGTGATTTTCTTCCACCAAATCCCCACTTCTTATTTTGTTGTGCATTTCATGCAATGTGAAAACTTTGTCATCAATGCTTATGATGTCACAGAGATGTTGTCAGTGTGAACGCACCTATGTAGGTGTGAGAATGGAAACCTATTGAGACACAGTGTTTATTTTTTTATTTAGAGCAGAGAGGTGAGAATGGCGTAACTATGTTGTGTATGAATTTACCACAAGTCTTATGGGACCGAAAGAGTCTTGCTATGGGTGTAAATGAATACAAACACATTGTTAATAAATGTGTTAGTTGTTGACACAATTTACCACAATTTAATATGACACTACTTTTTCTCAGAGTCAAAACTAAGGTAGATCTAAACACAAAGACATCAAACACATCCCCGTCTTTCCAGAGGTTTATTAGGTTTAAGTTCAATACTGTGATGACCAGGTTTTTCTCAATAACTTCTTAACTTGAAACTTGTTTTTTTTTTCTCTCATCAGTGAATAGTGAAGCCAGGGGCTGTGTGTAATTTGGCAGAGGACAGGTGAAAATAGGGATTGCCATAAAACTGCATGCAAATGGGTCTCCAATTTTTGTCAGTTGCTTTCTCATTTATCATCATAAACACATTGCATGCTTGTTTTTAAAGAGAACCATGTTGTGCTGTTAGTGATTCTAACCTCCTTTTGTATTTTCACTAGTAGATGATTTTACATGAAGGCTTTGAAGGTGTTATCATTTAAATAATTCACATACAAGCTTTAAATATTATATCATTTTGTTGGCAGCTAAACTTACAGGTAGGTGTTGCAATAACAGATTTTTGTGATGTGAAAAAAATGAGATCAAGATTAATAATTTCAGGTTTTTCCACCTTTAATGTGACCTTTAACTTGTACAATTCAGCTGAAAAATAAACTGAAGCCGTTCATTCATTCAGTCTTTTGAGGTAGGAGTCAATTTTTTTATGTAGATATGTTCAAATTGAGGTGTTGGGCTGAATGTTAAAATTCTTTGTCATCTTCAGTTTTTCAGAAGACACCTTCAGGTGCTGTGCTACAATTAACTGTGTTTGGACTGTTCATAATTCCCTTCATCTTGAAGCCCTAGTTCAAGCTGAATAAAAATATCCCCAATGCTTGATGCTGCCACCACCATGTTTCAGTGTAGGTATGGTGTCTCTTTGTGATGCACAGTGTTTTATAGCCAAACACGAACTCAACCTTGGTCTTCTCAAGTCATCACATATTTTCCAACTTTTTTGAAAACTTGTTTTTTTTTTTGCAAAATGTAGCCGAATTTATGAAGTAGGGGATGAAATACTGTTGTCACATGTACAACCCAAATCTTTTCACCAGTTTTGGAGACAACCATTTCTTCGTAATGCCACTGTTTTTCCATTGTTTTCTCACTGTGCCCCATTCTTTATCTAACACTTTGGAAATTCCCTGTAAAACAGCTGAACTTTATTTGTTGCTAATCATAGTCACTTCAAGTGATGGCAGGAGTCTACTGATCACTATTTCACCTGAGTTTGAATGTGATTGGTTAAGTCTGATCACAGCCACGTCCTCTGTTACAACACTGTGTGCACACCATATTATATTAGTGTTGCATTTTTACCCCTTCAAAATGTTTTACAGTTGAATTATACAGGTCACATTAAAGGGGAAAAAATGATGACTTATTTTTATCGCATTCTTGTATATCACAAAAACCTTGCATTTCAATTGAACTGTGTAATTTTCTTTTATGTTCATTGCGTTTACATTAGGAGTATACTATATCTGTGAATAGAAAATAATGTAAACACTTTCTAAAATGCAGCAGTTCTAGAAACTTTTAATTGTTTTACATTGATTGCTTTGTAGTGCCTGTACAGTGTAGCCTGTGTTGTTGAAGTTGCATTACATATATTGTGTAGAGTGGGTGGTTTTGACAATATGTCTTCAAAGTCAAGATGGTGCAATTCACACAGTAACAATAAAAGCTTTTATAATTGTGTATTTCTCTGTGGCGGAAACTTTTCACTGCCATAAACAGTGTTTCCTTTACAAAGGGCCAATATGCTTTTCTTGACTTCTATCTGTCATTATAAGCGTCAATGGTGCTTTGAACATTACAGGTCCTTGACTCTGGGTCTGCAGGCTACATGGTGACAGCTGGAGGTAATTCACTTTGCTTCATTTTGCTCACTGTTAACGGCTCATGGGATGATAACAGCAGCACAAAAAGCTTTAATCATATTCCTCTGCCTTCAAGAGAGATATTGCTTTTTCTCCCAGTTTATTGCGCAGCTATGGGAGGGGTGTGTGTGTCTGTGTTAAAAAAAAAAAAAGAAAGAAATAATGCATGGCAGTGGAGGGATATGTATGTGAGTGTGTGGTGTGGTTAGTAGGTGTCATGAATGGCCGCAGGACATGTATCATCGATTTGTTACTTGGGGCTTCCTGTACATGAGGTGACATTAAAATGATCCATGGCCTCTTTCCCGGGTTAATACCAGTGATATTGAGATATCACAATCGCTGTTTTCTGTTCCTGGCAGTGGGGGGCACACGCCCACACCACACACACACAAAAGACAGGAGGAGAGAGTTCTTCCACAGGGGCTGAGGTGATAATCTAATAGGGGACATTTGTTTTTGTTTCCCGCTCATGCCTCACTCCTCGCCTCCTCTCTCTCCTCCTCACGCTCCGAAACAAAAGCTCTCGTCTAGGGGACCCACTGCTGCTGCCTCTGTGGTGTATAAATAACAGTCGCACGACAGCAAAACAAGTGTAACACACACCATCTGGCCCTCCACTGGCATCTGCCTCGTTGCAAAGATAGGCAGGAGCTGCGTGTTTATAGAAGGAAGGGATTAGACGATCAGAATGGTATCTCCCCCTCACCTCGGGAGTGATGCTCATTGTGTACATGGTTTTATTTATTTTTTTTTTGTCATTTAAAAATAACAGTTTAATAATAAATAACATTTTTTTTTCATTTGTCTTTGAATAACAGCAAAAAATATGCCTCACTTAGCTGTACTGAATGCATTGTAGTGGGTTTATCTGAAGGTACAGCGTGCTTTCTCTGCCGTATGTATAATCACTTCTGGCTACAAATCAAATGAGTCAAGCAGGATGTGGGCTGGAAGCAAGCTGCCCACATACAGTAGATTTTTGCACATCAAGCTCCACGGGGGGTTCTAGTTGTGTAGATTTACTGCAGTTTTTTGGCAGATAATGTTAATACATCTTTTTTTGTTGTTGTTTATTTTTATCCATCCTCTTATCTTCCATCTCCAATCAGTCAGGTTAAGACGTCTGGAAAAAGGCAGAAGCTCATCGCCCATCTCTCTTTGCAGCTGTCCCTTAATTCATCTCTTTGATATCATCCAGATAGTTTTTCATCACTTCCATGAACCCTGATCGATTCTTTGAGCAATGCATGTTCCATTACCAAGAATTACTCATGCATCGATGAGCAGGGGGCGAGAGGGAATATGAATCAATGTAACCTTTGTAACTAACAACCTTGTTATTCTTACGCAGCCAAACAAAGTCAGGATTTGGCTTTGTTTGAGGCTCATTATTAAGAGTGGTGAATGGAGAGCAGACGTTATACGTTGCTATTGATCATGTGTGAAGACAGGCCTACAGAGTCAATACCCACAGCAGACGAAAAAAATGCTCTTTTTTTAATGGCTGCATCCTGTTTTTCTTTGTAGTCTGTCTGTCGTCTTTGTGAGAGCTACAGCTCCAGTTTATTCCTTTTTATCAGATGTACACAGATGTGGGAGCATTTGCCCAGAGGTGGAGAATAACAACACATCAATATAGCTTGATAGTTTTGCTGGTGCTATAGGTATAGGTTTTTGGGAAACCTTTTTTTCCCCTCTATTATTCTCAACTGATGCTTCTAAATGGACTGTATTAACAGTTCTTTCATCCAAACTGCCATACAATCTGCTTCCTTTTTTGCCCATTTACACAGACTGGTGGTGCCCAGCATGACACTGGCCTTGTCATTCTGCCCAAAGATGCTTCAAGATGTTGACAGAAGAAGCGGGGAGCCAAGCATTTGATCGGAGAATAACTTGCTCTACGTCCTGAGCCATGACTGCCCTATACTTCCCATCATGCACTGTCTACAGAGCAATAAGAAGCTTCATTGGTAAAGGGAGTTACATTACATCATCTGAATCTTCTGAAATGGTCAATCAAATAGACATAGATGGATTTGTTGCAGATGGAGTTGAAGCTTAGTCTTAGGATATAGCTTCATTAGCTACATAGCTAGACATTAGCAAGACTTGAGCAACTGGAAGTTGAATCCTCACTAATTCAGTGGCTTCAGATATGATATCCACTAAACTCACAATGGCTAAATCTCTGAAAAAGCTGGGTCAGCTCATCCTTGGGCCAGAAACATACAATGCACATAATCTGGATAGAGAATGAATACAATCACATCAAGTATTCACTTCTGTTTGGGTATGCAGCTGAACAATTAAACCCAAGTGTATTAAATGACATACAAGGTAATACTGGCACTTGCAAGAGAATGGCAGACTGCTGAGTTGCCAAAACACCACCTAGAGACCATACACCCACTTCATCTGAGATGACAAACTAAACAAAAGATAATGAGGCATTTGTACCAACAATGTACAGCCTGAGTGAAAACACAGTTTGAGTTTTGAGTATTAGATTAGAAATTGTATTTACAGCAACACTGTAGACACTGTTTGATTAAAAAATATTCATATTAAAATCCAAGAACAATGTGTAAATCTAAACATATTACTGTCTTATAATGTAAATGTGTTGCCTGGTGACATTTTCAGCAGACACAAAGCCACATTAGCCTTTTAGCTGCAGAATCGGGAAGTAATTCTGTGGCTTTTCACCATGAGAAGTGCATTTCACATTGCACATATTAAGTTAACATGTAGTTAATATGAAAATATTTATAAGTTTGAGTAATTATCTTATTTTATTTAATTATCGGTCCGGATGTTGATGAAGTTTTTTTTAGATATGGTGATGTGACCCTTTTAAAGGTCATCCTGCATGATGGTTGGCTTTTTAAATCTTATGAAATAAATGCTGTTTAATGACCTATGAGTTGGGTCAGAAGTTAATGTGCAACGGGGGCAAGTTCACAAAAAGCCATAAAATTAAATTGACAGAAGAAATGCCTCAGTAATTAGGTGTAACTTTTTTCTGCTTTTGACCCTCATGGCTGAAGTTTTAAAAAAAATTGAGATGTCAGAAAAAATTAATAAAAAAACAGATACCTATGTGTAGATATCACTGTTTTATATACCTTCACCCACCAGATGAGCTGCAGATCATTTGTGCTTGAATTGAAAGATTATGGTTTTGTGAGGTCCCACTGACCTTTGACCACCATGATCTCAGAATCAGAATCAGGTCATCTTTGAGTTTTAGTGAATGTTTCTGAAAAAAAAAAAACTGTAGCAATTCCTTCAGGAGTTGATTTTGACATTCGGGCAGGGACTTTATTGTGTTACATACAATTAATTAATTACAGAATAGATAATGCATTTAATCAGCGCGGAACATTTCTCATTGCATT
Organism: Polydactylus sextarius; assembly: GCA_016801845.1. Taxonomy (NCBI): domain Eukaryota; kingdom Metazoa; phylum Chordata; class Actinopteri; family Polynemidae; genus Polydactylus; species Polydactylus sextarius. The sequence continues at coordinate 3,834,292 of CM028911.1, read as the reverse complement.
AGTTCCCCGTGTACCCATAATACTGATGCACGGGACACAACACAAGAAACAAAAATGAATACCGATTAGAAGTTGTTGCTGGGTTTGGTGGGTGGAAAATTTAGTTTGAAAAAACTACCAGGTGGAAACCTGGATAAAAGCACAGTTGTATGCAAATTGTGCAAAAAAGAATTTGCCTATCACTGGAGCACTTCCAGCCTCCACTACCACCTCAATGCCAAACATGTTGCAGGTAGCTCAGAGAACACTCCTGGTTCAAGCAGGAAGTGTCGGCAATCCACACACGACAAGATAACAGAGTTCAGTACTGTACTGTACCAAGTACTGTTTTTTATTTTAATAAACAAAAACAAATTTGTTTAATCTCTTCTTCCCCGACATCCCCGGTACCAGGGGCAGAGTGAGTCACACCCAATTTCACGGCGTGTAACGCCAGCTGTGCTGCATAAACATTGGCATGTTTAGTATCCTCAGAAACATCAGTATCTCAGCGCTCATATATACCAATCCATTGAAATTGAAAAATGTTGCTTCTTGTGTCAAATATTGATATGCGATTAATTGAGATTAATTAATTACAAAGCCTCTAATTAATTAAATTGTTTTTTTTAATCAAGTCCCACCACTACTTGAGATTGACTATTTGATTGACTACAAACATGTTTTGTAAGATCACATTGGTCTTTGACCTCTGATGACCAACATGTAATAAGTAAATGTGTTTTTTTTTGTGCTAAATATAAAGATATCTCAATAGGAATCTTAAGATATCACACTGAAATAGCCAAAACTGTGCTTTGTGAGGTCACAATTAACCTTAAACTTTGGTCATTAAAATCTAACCAGTTCTCCTCTGAGTCAAATTAAAAGTTTGTGGAAAAATTTGAAAGGATTCACTCAAGCTATTCTTGATGCAACCTAAAAAACAAAATGCCTCTGGCTACAGCTGTTCCACACAAATATGGAAACACAGTTGAAATCAGAACAAAGGTACAAAATCACTTTTTATTTTAGCTTGGTGTCTATGATACATTTTCATCACATAATTAATTAGAATATAGAGTAATAATAGTGATAGTAATAATAACGTCAGTGATTTACAAGGAAGATAAGTGACAAAGTTGAAATGTGTCTATTACCTGGAGGATTAAAACATAGTAGGATTTATTTTCAACCATGTGAAAATGAAACTGCAACCGTTGAGCATCTGTAGTCTGATTCCATTGGGACTACATGTATCCAATTAATACTGCACTGTGCTAATGAATGACAAATTTCTGCTCCTAAAGTGTTAATCAAACCACTCCCACATCACTGTCTTATCCATTCCCCTGCAGACACACACTTTTGAGTCCTACAGAGTGAATATGACATTTCGGGGAAATGCAGAGGTGTGTGTTTACGCAGTCGTATTTATGGAATCGAGAGCCCACTGAGAGGCAGAGCGGTGGACGAGGAGGGTTGGGGGGGTAGGTAGATCAGGAAGGGTGGAGGGAGACAAGACCTCGCATATGGAGTATTTGGTATATCAAACTCATAATCTTCAACAAACAGCGCAAACACAGTAAGTCAAATATTTATCTCTGATGCCCTTATGCAGCTGCTTCTCCCTGTGTGCATGCTGCTGTGGATAAATAAGCTCTTATATTACCAGGGAGAACTGTCAATAAAGTTTAATAACACGAAGGTCAGTTCATAACTGGATCTAATAATAATCTACCTCCCATAAAACACCAGATGGAATAACATCGTGGACTTACCTTTAACCAATATCTAAGGATAATTATTATAATCCTGTAGTTGTACAGTTCAGAGTGTTTTATGTGCTGATTTTATCGTATTGGTGCTGTGTCCTGACCTGTCATTGTCTCATGCCTTTAGGTGAGTCTCTCTCAAGAGCTCGCAATGCTTGAGCACCACTCAAGCGATGCAAGCAGGAAAAAAAAAACTTTTACGTCTGAGTTAATCACCTGTATATAAATGTATAACACACCCTGATAATTTTGTATAAAATCAAAACTGTAACTGCCAGGATGTGAAAACACCGGAACCATCCAAAGGCTGTCTGACACTGTGGTACACAAGTGACACTGCTGTGTTGACTTTGCCACAGGATTTAGAGGTGAAAATTGCGACTAGACGGAGACCACCTTTGAGATTAATCTGGTCTGGATCTCTACACCATAACGTGATGCAGACAACACAAGACACAGACAGTGTGCAGGAGAAATAGGCTGTGGTTTTTGGCAATATACTATATATGATGGTTTACAACTATGTTAACTCAGGTAGTGTCTGGCTACATGATGGATGGATGGATGGATGGATTATTATCATATATATTACTTGAAGTATATTTAAAGTTCTTATGTCTTGCCAGTGGTATTTCCAGTGCTGTAGTATTGCTTCCTGTCCCAAAGAGGATACTCCCACAAGCTTTCTTTTCCTCTGTAGGATTTATTTTCTTTCTCATAAAATAATACATAGTGAGGATGATTTTTTTTTTAAGCCACCCCTTCCACTGCATGCTGTATCACAGTGCGAAACCCTGACAGATTTAGATTTATTTTTATTAGTCTCTTTGTTTCCTGTAAAACGAACAACACATGAACAACAGTGTGAACAACAGCGGTTGGTTTCAACACATTGAAACCACGCCAGTGGGTGAATGCATGTACTGATGCATGAATATCACATACAACAACTGTATATTATAAAACTGCCATATTATAAATATTCCTGCTTTGTGGTAGTTTAAGGCTTTTAAAGAAACATGATCACTGACTTAAATCTTATATTGCCTGAAAGAAGACAAATGAAATGTAACTGCATTGCAAGACCTCCCAGAAGAGACTCAGACAAACAACACTAACCTCTTCTATGCTGTCTCTCACTATACTTATCTGATCTAAATGCATGACAGGAGGACCTCTCCAGTCGTCATTGTCTATTATGGCTTTAATTCAACTGCAATATGCCATGTAAGTGGAATAATTACATCTTTGGCTCTTGGGCTGACAGGCATTAAGCTGTCCACAGCCATTTGTTAGGGCCTCTTCTAGGCCTGTTGACGACAGCTCAAATTAAGGTGAGGAGATGGTGAGTAATGGTGTTTTTTAATAACATGCGTATCTGTTTACTGAACATTTGCTGTATTGTGCAGAAAGCAGTGTGAGATTAAATAGCTTCAAATCTCTGAAAAGCCCCCCGCTTGCTTTGAATTAAACTTGATCAAATTGCTGTCTTGAGTCATTAAAATCTGTTTCTTTTGAGAATGTACTTCTGAATGTACTGTCCGTAAAATGGGTGAATGAAAAGCTCAAATTGAAAATATAATGGACCTTTAGAAATATTAAAGTCCCCTTTTTGCATGGCTTGTCACATGATTTGATCACATACAGACTTAACTCAGCTATTTAGACTCATTACGACCTTAGAGCCTGAGTTTGCATGACAATAGCTTTATTAGTTATCCAGGATATCAATGTCCAGTTATCCGCAGCGAGGAGTTGCTACTAGAATAGAGACTTTAGAGTTGAGACTTTCAGCTTTATCTCTTTGGGCTGAACCCTGCTGCCAATAGCAATTTGAACAGATGGTCCACTACCACACTGAAAGAAAGTACTTTCCCAAAGGAAATGACCCAATATTTGGCAACAATCTCCGAGATGTCAGTTTGAACTGGACTAACATTTCCTCAGGTTATTTTCACTAGATATCCTAAAGATGATAAAAGGGGACAGAAGTTTTACTGGTGTGGGCATGAACAGCCCATACAAAAATTACTGCCCGTGCAGATTCAGACAGAGCGGAAATCGCAGACACGGCTCTGGTAATGATTACATCACCCCACCTCTACCTGCCTAACTAATCCTGCCTGAATAGAGCTGTACCAACTCAGAGCTTCTGGGGAATTACAAGGTAGTTAGTTCTGGTATTAGATATACAACTACGGATTTAAAACCCTCTTGATTTCCATTAGCAATAACAGATGGCATGTAATGATGCAATTATTAAACATTAACTCAACAGTGAAGACAGTGAATCTCTGAATCTCATTAGTTTCTATTACATTCAATCAACAGTTAAGATTAGTTTAATCTGTCCATTTTCTAAGTCTGTTTGAAAAAGAAAAAAAGAAAAAAAGTCATTTCATTAATCAAACTGTAATTGTGGTTCCATTCGTATCAGCTCCCCTTCCGTGTTGAAGACAGAACAGCTGTGACCAGTGAGAGGATAAAACAGGGTATCAGATACACACAGTGGACTGCTAAATAATCCTGTCATCCGGGTTCGATAGTGAAGCCACATAATTATGTACCTACTTCTGGGTTAGATGTTAATAATAAGGTTTTTTGTGGGTTGCTGCTTACCCAAGACTTTCCTTTTGGCAAATAAATATTACAAGCATTGGCCCAATTTTCTGGAATTATTTTTGAGCCAGTTAAGTTTAAAAGATAAGTTTATGATTTAGAAAAATCCTCCCTTAGGCTTTAAACCAGGGTGGAATTCCTAGTATTAAATTTTAAGTGTTGCAAAAGCATCTCCTGTTTTCTTTTTGAGAAACTAAATAACTATAAGACCCAAGGAACTTTTTGTTATCCCTTCACACTGGCAACAGTTGTGGCTGGAGGCATTATATTTTCAGATTTTCTGTCCATCAACACCACTCTTAGGTGTACAACCACTGATTTAAGTTTGTGTATCTGTATGAATTTATAGTTTGACATTAAATAAAACCTTTTCAAAACCTCGCTGACACAACCATCAACCTGTTGTAGCTTAAGTCTAACCTTGAAATACCAGTTGTTCTGGTAATACTGGATTAACTTTTCACATACAGAAGTTATTTCAATTATTTTTCATGCATATTTGGCAGTTTACGCTGTAGCAAAAATATTTTTAGAGCAATTAAGTAATCTAAAGCCAAAAAAACAGGCAGTTAACAAGAAGCTTATAACAGCATTCTCTTAACAACTTCCTATAATTTGCAATAAAAATCATAATATATTACACTTCCATAACATTTTGGCCCATGAAAGAGAAAGGAAAAATAGAAATCAATGAAGCGGAGGCTGACTTGACATTTAGTCTCTAATACTGTAACAGCACCAAATGCATTGGGTTTGATATTTCCCATAATAACATATTTCACTGAATCATCTCCACCTGACATCCAGCTTTGTAAGGCAAGTGTTTGTAATTTGCAAGCCAGAGTCAAGGGGCCAGTCCCCGGGCCACAGAAAAAACTCAGAAAATACTGTTTTAGTCTGAGAGTATATTCTGTGATGCTACTGCAACAGTAAATGATAAAAAAAAAATCAAGCAGTTACTGAAGATATGTGGTTGAAATTGCATTTTCAAATAGTGTGTGCTTTGAGGGGGGAATATTGTTCTACTAAAACTAACAAGTATGAATACATAAAATAAAAAAAATGCCATTGTGCTCTCCCTGGTTACATTCCAAGATTCACAGCGTTTAAATACTGTGGCAGAGTGTTAGCAAAAAAGAGCATGCCTGCTCAGCAAACTCTCCCTAAAGGTAATAAGGAAGATTTCTCAAGGGTAATGGCTGAAATTAGCTCATCACCGTAGTAAAAGAGGAGGCTCATGTTATTAGGTCTATCTCCAGCTTCTGCCTAATGTAGTGTGGAAAAAGCTCATGCAAATGCAGTGTAAATCCAGTTATAGGTACAGTGGCTTCAGCCTTTGCTCTCATTCCACACTACAGCCGGTGTAGACAGAGCAAAAGCAGTTTTTAAGGCATATATCTCAAACACTTGGACATGGTTTACTTCTCTGCATGATTTATCCTTGTACCATCTTTACTAAGCTTGTCAGGGACAAACACAAGTTTAACCGGTAGGAGATTAGTCTCAGCAAGGAATTATTGATGCCGCTTTGATGTAAACACTCTTCTCTGAGGGTGTTAAAGATTGTTTCAAGGATTTACCGCAAGCTATTTCCTCAGTGCATCAACTGAAATTGAGTGTAATTATTGCCAAGGTTTTCTGCATCATACAGACTTTTGCACCTCTAACAGGAGGAGGAAAGATAAACAACATCAGAATTAAAGATGCATTTTGCTTGCAGCCTTCGCCTTGTGATCTTTGGACCACTCCTAAGCACAACACACACACACACACACACACACACCCACACACACACACACACACACATATATATATATATATACACACATACATCCTCAGACTGGTATCCTCAGCCTGACCATCTTGTTAGGTATTCTGCTGCAGTCCTGACTCAGGCAGGGTTTGGGATCTTGACTGACCTGGCATACTCCACTTCGGTGCACACATCATTAAATCTTCAAAATAAATGAATTATTCACAGCTACAGATATACCTTAAGAGTATATCATTATTATTATACTGTTTGGGTATCTGAATGTCCTGTGTGGGTGTGACTGTGTTTGGGAACACACATGTTCATAGTATATTGAGCACTTTATGTATTAACAATAATACACACTGTTTGAGAAGGCAGTAATAGAGGTTATGTAATAGAGGTTTGCTTATGTATGCTTGTGATGTTATTTCTACTCTCTCTCTTGTCAACTTTGATTGACAACAACCTGGAGACATAAGCAAGTATGTTCAGATTTTGATTCTAATGTTTCTTGAGTGGTGGGGGAAACTTTGTGATTCCAAAAGAGTCCTACCCATTTCAAAATGCAGTGAAGAGCTGAGAGACAGCACAAATACAGAAATCCTTCACGTGAAATAAACAAGACTGTTCTAACCCCACCACTGTCTCAGAAACAAAAAGTGGAAGAAGACAGAAGTTGTTATTGTTCCACATCTTGGGAAAAGAGATAGACTCTGGATGGCAGTGTACATTTTATATTGAAAGTATCAAAGCCAAACTGGAGTCAAACCAGAGCATATGCAACTGTGTTATCTGCATAAAAATGTAATTTTACTACTTATTAGTACTTATTTTGAAAAGTAAAGATGATAAATACTAATAGACCAAACACAGATCCTTGTGGTATCACATTTCTGATGGCAAAAGGTCCTGATTTAAAACAGCCGCAACAGAGTTCTCTCTGTAAAGCAAGTATAGGACCAATTGAGTGTGACCTAAAAATGGTGACAACTGTTTTGTTTTAACTTACCATTATGAAGTAAATGTTGATTGCACAGTGTAATAGCTAAGCAATAATGACACCATCTGTATTTACATTGTTGCTAAGACTCTATTGTTATGTGATTCTGGCTGCTACCAGGCATGAAATTTTGCAGTGAAAATAAGGTTTGATTTAAGGCACATGAAATGCATCTGCCACTGCAATCACAAACAGAAAGAGGATAGCATTTTTGTTTTCCCAGGTAGCTAGGGATTGCTTTTCCAAGGTAGTGGAAATGGTGGATGGTGAAACATCTGCTCTACCTGTGGAAACTATACAGCAAAAGAAAAAGAGCCCAGCTGTCAATAACAAAGACAGTCATAGAAACAAAAACAAGATTGAAGCTCAGATGGATATTCACCAGATCGAGAGCCATGGTTGGTTTGTAACAGAAATTCAGTTCTTGACAGATTACAGCTCATTGATGTGGTTCCACACTAGGATTTTTGTGAATATGGAGAGACGCATCTTGTTACTTTTTAGGACAAACCATACTACTTTCCAGTAAAGAGAGTCGTCAGTATTGCACTGTGATCACACCTCTCTATGCTTCATAGCCTGCATGACACATTCTCAAGCTTTGCTGCTGCAACATGTTGTCTCAAGTTTCAGTGTCTTGATATCCCCTGTTTTTCACATGTACATGTGAAAAGACATCATACTGAAAACATTATATGTAATGTTTTCAGTATGATGTCTGAATGATGAATAGTTTTTTTAGGGCACACACACACACACACAACTCCTCACCCTCTTGCGTTGAAAATGGGTAAAACAAGAACCATGTGACCACTATCAAAGGATAACTAATCAGCTGTAGATGATTATGATTCTTATTGACAATTATCAATAGAAAAAACATAGAACTGGCAAAAGCAGACATGCTGGCAATGTTTTCACATTTGCATGTGAATCAGTCGCAGCACAGACGTTGTCTATCACTCATGTGTCTGATGAGTCAGATGACGTCATTGTTATAAAATCAGTTTTTATCAAAACAGAGCAGCAGTTTGGAAATAACTTAGAAGCAAAAGCTGGTAAACATGTCTTAATTTACAATGTTTACTCTGTCTTTCCTGACTGTTTTTTTCCAGTAATGAAATGCACAGAGTAGTTGATAAATGACTAAAAAACAGGCAAAACTAGGCAGAATTCAAATACAATTTGATTACAATGTGAATATGCTAATATGCTAATCATATTGTTTCAACAGCAGTTATCCCAGATGAAACCAGTTTCACAAATTGACCGTATATTGACCCAAACAATTATTTGGTTTTGACATAATCTTGTGTTATCTTTCAAACTAATGTTGTCAGACCAACCAGATCAGAAGAAAAGAAACTCTGCTTGAAGAAAGTTTTGTTACTCTCACCCCTCCTACTCCCAGAGACCTTTAATATTGCAGTATATTTCAGCTCAGTGTTGATCTTCGGCTAGTGACACATCACAAAAGTTCCATGGCCAAGTTGAAACATTGCACAAATAAAGCTTGAGGTTTTATGAGTGGTTATTCTTTTGACTGTATTTGTCTTCGCCTCCTATAGCACAGATAAAACTCTGTTTGATTTCATTGTAAACTGTTTTATTTATCTCCCAGAACAAGGCAGAATAAATCAGTGTTCAATATTGTGACATTTCTCACTCTGATCTACTGGCTTGTCACTGATAGAACACAAATGAGCAATTGTTAAGAGATGTTAATTTGAGTGACGTTGAGCTAAATTGGCTGTGGGACATTTTTACCAGTGCGAGAGGCACGAAAACAAGCTGCTGAAGTCTCCTCTGTTACATCTCAGCCACAGTTGTCACTAAGCAACTACATTTTTTAAACGCCTAACCAGCAAAGGTTTGCTGAGCATCTACTCTCTTTTTTCAAATTTGCCTAAAATAGAAGGCAAGAGAGAGGGCGTAGATATTTAACTTGGACCCATTGAGGTCTCACACTGCCTGTCTCCATCTGGGAGACGATCCCAAACTCCCAAAGAGACAATGGAGGACCTTCAAAAAGAAGAAAAAAAAAACAGCTTTTCTGTTTTTGCCTCTTGTGTTTTCAAAGCTGGGCCATGGAAAAGGAGGAAGAAATGAATAAATTAGTGGCAAGATTTGATTTTTTTCAGGGAAGGGAAATAACAAAAGTGTTTATACTGAGCTAAGTGTGTTGAACTATTTTGTCCATTAGAGCAGGACAGTCAAGCACAAAGGCACATGATATTATAACAAAGGTTATTTCTGCTTTTTTACTGCACAGTGGTAGGAGAGGTACATATGGGCATCCAGTGTATCTCTAATGATAGCTTACTAAGCTATTTATTTATTAATTTCCTCTGTGTAATTCATATTTTTCAAGGTTGCAGGTTACTGGAGCATTTTATAGCATTTGGGCAGAAGTCAGGGAAGAAATATAGACATGCTTCTTTCTCTCTAGCACACATAAATAATCATATAAGCGCCTTTCAGACATGCACCATGTTCTTAATACAGTGATTTAATGCGTTGGTCTCATATTTGAATAAGTACTGGTAAGTTACAACAGAGATGATACAAGATCAGACTGGTTAACATTTCTGTAACACATTCAAGGCTGTGCGAATCTAATGAAATACATTTAGTTCTAGTTTTATTTATACCACTATAATAAATTCAGAGACAGATGAGAACACACATGAAGTTGGACATGTTTCCTCTGTCAGTAATATGTGGGACAACACTGGAACACAACTCCACAAAAGAGAACAATATGTTCACACATTTATTTTTGTTTTCAAGCACTGCTACTTCTAAGAAGAACAATATAAAGACCTCATCCAACACTGTTTCAGTCTATTAAGTTTAAACTATGCATACACTCCTCATTATCTGTACAACTCACTGTCTTGTCATCTGCATAAATTCTCAGATGACACTGCCGTGGTGGTGTTGTGTGGATAGTATAGGGACTTGTAGACTGCTTCAATAGCTGGTGTGAGGACAATCACTTGCAGCTCAACAGGAGTGAAACAAGGGAGATGGAGGTGACTTTTCAGACCAGGATGTTTTTCTATCAGTTTGTTGTTGCTGTGGTGTGCTTGGGTGCCAGGATCAAAGTTTTACAAACTCTCAAAAGTCAGCTTTGTGCCTAGGTCCAAGTTTGCCAATCTGGAGGAAGTGAGAAAACTACAGATAATCATAGTTGACACCTCACACTTCCGTTCATAAAACACTGGTCAAGCAGGCTGTGTCAGCAAGCGGCATGGGAAGTCATTCCTACCATGTGCCACCAGATTCAGTAACTCATCTACCTCTGTCTAAATTCATTCTCTACCTAAAACATATACATATATACTTTATGTTTTTGCTTTTTGTATTTTTGTGTTTTTTTTTTTTTTTAAAATCAAGTCTTACTTTTCTATACATGTATTTGCTATGACAAATTAACACCTACTCACCCTACAGGGATTAATAAACTCATCGATCTATCTATGGATATGATGCATAAAATCCGTGTTTATTCCAATTATTTGTTTCTGTGGCAATCTGTGAAGCAGACCAGCTGTCACATCTTATGACAAAGATCTTTGCATATCAAATACAAAACAAGTTGGCAGATGAAACGACAAAGCTTTCCTGCCCTTGACTCGCAAAAAAAGTGATTTATCCTCGGCTATTCTTACTTCTGTGGAAATCCAATACATGCATATATGCTTTTAGAGAGTATGCTGTCATTTAGAACTTCCTCCACATGAATAATTCAGGGCTTCGCTCTGATAACTCAAAAAATTATTTCCTGTCCTCAAGACTGGAAAAAAAACATTAGTCTGAAATGTTTACATCCCAAAAAAGCAGGACGGATAATATGACTCAGAGTCTTAGGTTCTCAAGCACATAGACATATTCATAAGCAGGTAAAAATATTATTAAATCCATAAATTCAGAAAAGAAATAAACTGACACTAAATTTCATAAGCAGTCCATGATGTTAATAATACAGCAAATGTAGAGTCTGCAGAGCGTGATGGTATGTAGTGCATATGTAATATAGTTGCTTCATGTATACTGAAGCCCTGATTTATGTTTAACATTCCCAGAGGTCATACATAGTGTTAGGTCTGGTAACGCGGGACGTCTTCTATCATTTTCTGTATGTTGTCAGACCAAGATGTCTGTTCAGTAAATAAAAGATGAGAAGCATCTCTTTTACATTATTTTGAATGCGTTCATAGATGATTGCAATGTTCACGGCAATTAAACCAGTGTTCCACCAGTGTTGGTGTGTGTGCCGAGGAGGGGGAAGAGCTGTAATAATCCAGTTTACATCAAATGACATAAGATTTGGTGGAACATAGTGGAAAATTTGGTTTCACAATAAAAATCAGTTCTGAAGTTCTGAAAGTAGTTGAGGAAAAACAACACCTGGTTGCCTTGCTTAAAAAAAACACCTTAAATGTTTGTCATAATTTTAAAAAGCATCATTAACAAGGAACAATGGAAAAACCATATGGAAGTACTAAAGTGAGGAAGCATAGACTGCTGAGCTCCAGTCTAGTTCTAGCCAGAAGTGTTTATTCGAAAATGATTTATGTTAATATTGGGCTAAATGGGGTGTGAATCCAACATTTTCCCCTAAGCTTTGGCTCATTGGAAGATCTATGCATGAGTCTGCTCGAGCCCGCAGATGGCCCAGGCTGATCAGGCTCCCAGACAGGTGGGTGAGCCACTCTTCTAATTGATATCCCCATTGTTCCTACTTGGTCAAGCATGCATCAGTAATCTCAGTGGAGAAAAATCTCCCACAATGAATGTGTTACAATTCACAAAGAGTAAGAGCTCTGGCACTTTACGTCTTTGTGATGTATACTCAGTGGAGATGAAATTGACTGTGATTATAGTCTACCATGGAGTTATATCTCACTAGGTACCTAAATCTTTTGATAACTGTTAATCTTATGCATCAGTAATTTCTCCCTTGATTTTTTTTTCTGCTCAGCTCCCTGCCATTATTGCTCTGTTATTCTCTCAAGGGGATATTGCAATAACTATATATAAATAATTCAAAAATCATTTATTGGCTAAGCATTTTGTATGTCCTGGAACTTGCCTCAGTGGCACCAATGCTGAGCACAAACTCCAGGAAATGCACATGGGAATTTGTGGACATAAAAAAGTAAGCCAATGCATGAATTGCACGCACTACTCTTAATATCAGTGCATCTTAAAGTTAACACTATAATTCAAGTTACACTTGCTCTCTAGCTGCAGTAGCATGGTTGGGATTGCTTTCACTGAGACTGTGTGTGTTACAAAAAGTCAACAAGCTTTATGGGTACTTAGCTGAGATTAAGGGTTTTAGTTTTTGTTTAGTCCTACTGAATTGAACCCTGAAACATTCCCCCCCTGGGTGCAGTTTCGTTTGGTTGGTGTGAACTCTGACATTTTCCAATAGAATCTGGACCTGTTAATGTCTGGTATTACCACCATTTGAACCAATTACACAAAGTTCATGTGCACAGTCTGCTAAAGTCTGCTGAGATGCCTGCTGATCAATATCGAGTTGAGAATACCTGACAGTGCTCCATATGAACAACTTCCTAGTACAAATTAGGAGGGATTTCTTGTCTTCTTGCCGACCGAAGGTAATTAATCAAGTTTCTGGCATTTTACCTTCCCCACCATGTTTGCTTTTGTTCTGGACCATTTGAGGTTTGCCTTTATGAACACAAACCAAACCAATTGGGAAACTTAAACACGGTATCATTGTGGCATTGGTTTGGTGAGCTTGAAGATGAGTGTGGTCTACTCATGAATACTATTCATTGATATAAAACTTGAGACAAAAGCCTCTAGTTACATTAATAATAGATCAAATGGCTGTAATGTTCCCTTAACCTCCAGCACCTGCACTCCACATGGATCTATCTTGTCTTGATCTTTCAGCTCTGCCTTCAACACCATCACCCTGGCTTTGCTGCAGGAGAAACCATCCCAGCTGAGAGCACTTGATTTTACTGCAGGTGGATCAATCTTTTCTTGTTTGACAGGAAAAATATACGTAAAAATCTGGGGATGTCTTGAACTCCTAGATCTATCAGCTCTGGATCCCCTCACATCTGTATACAGATGAGAGACTGACTGTCTGTTGACTTGGTCAGGGCAGAACAATTATTATCATTTGTTGTGATCCCATGAACACATCTGGAATTATCACTTGACTCTTGCAGTTCCCTTGAGCTCCATTGGACTAGATCTTTATTTTGATCATAGCTTTAAGGCTTTACTACACCTCAACTCTCCACAACTTCAACTTTTAGCTGTTATCATTGAAAAAAGCTTTCATAAATGCTTCTTATACAACCTGTCCAGCATCCAACATGTTCACTAAATCAGCTTATTATTGAACAATGTATTTCTCTCCCACATATTGCACTTTGCAACATTAAATGATCCAAAGGATATTGCTTACAAAGAGCCAGAGCTACAGATTATATATATATATATATATATATATATATATATATATATATAATCCATAGTACTCATCAAATGTCATCCTTTCAGCAGCAGCATGTGGAAATTACAGTAGGTCTGTTGGCAGTTATCCATGATGTCAGCAATATTCACAGGCACTACTATTTAAATCTGTAAACTGTAATCTGCCATCTTTCTCGTATATGTCAGTCAAACTAAATTGTTTTGGGGAAGGAAAGACATGGATTGGTACATGCATATTTGAGAAATCTATTACACCACACTCACTTTGTGACCTTGTTTTTCTCTCATGACGGAAAATGCAGCCCCAGATGTATGAAATGTGGATCGGCTGAGATTGCAGAGTGTGGAGTGCATCTCTGAAGGAGGCCAGTTAACCCGGTTCAGCTGGCAGCCCACAAATTATTCAGGGATGGATGCTGAGGTAAATTCACACGCTGAAGTCACACAGAGTTCATGACCTGAAGTTGCTCTCCTCAGGTGGAGTCTGAAACCCCCACAGATTGTCACCTGCTAATTTGTAGGTTGCTGTGTGGTGGTGTTAGCAAATGCACCACTCAGCCGTGTTTACTTCAATTTTTTTTACTATGTTGAACGGAAAGTGGTTAAGGTTATTCCTTACGATTTTCATGATATTTATATTTTCATATTTACGTTTTGCAATACAGGAGCATGTAGTTCATGACACAGGTAACTCACTGTTTACGGCATCAGAGTTGGATTAAATGACTTCTAATGCAAACTTTACATTTTCTATGGCTGCTTAAAGAATTCAAGTGGCGAAACACCTATACTGAGGGCTTTTATTTTGAAGCAGTCACCTAAAGCTTGTTGTATTCATTAACACTGACCTTGATCACTCCACAAAAATACATGTACAAAAAAAGATTATTGTAGTGTTGTTTTTGTCATTGTGGGTGATGGCCTCACTCACTTTCTTCAGTAAGGTAACCAACTTTACTGCGCCCTGCCATTGTGTGGAAAACTACCAGTGCTGTGTGGAGCATGAAATCAGATCACAGTTGCTCATGCCATGAAGGAGAAAGTTAATTATTGGCTAACTTCTTTATTACACCAATAACCCATTGCTCTTGTGTAATATTTTTCTATCAGTTTGCACTAATAACCACCTTAGACTGAAATCACAATGATTACAACATTAATCAATTTAAATGTGATTCATTATGCATATTAATCACCATTTTATGAAGCAGCTTCCCTGCTGTCCACCATGGCAGATAGAGGAGAAGAGGAGTTTTTTATGCTACTCAGAGCTGTTACCCCCAAGTATAATGTGGGTAAAACTCAGTGGACCCTGAGAACATGCGCTGTTGAACATTAAAGCAGTGTTAATACAGACCATACTCTCTCCCCTCTCATGAACTACTTCCTACAACATGGACCCGTGGACAAAGCATTGAAATTCAGCTCCATGCGCTGATCGAACTCCCCACCAGGGGTGGAGGCTACAACCAGGTTGTGCTTCAGGCAGAAGCCAAATGGATTTTTGATCTGGGCACCGAAACACCAGACAGACAGAATGAGGAACTTGATCTGTCTTTTTTTTTATTTTATCTCTCTTGCAGCCTTTTGGTCTCTTACTTGTTTTCACAACCATCTCGATTTCTTCATGTGAATCATTATTTTTAAATAATGCAAATAACAGATTATATTCAGTGCTGTATACTTTCGTTTGATCTGTTACAGTCATCTTAGGTCATTCCTTCTTTTTTTTCACACCATCCATTTTCATTGCCTGTGGTACCCGTGCTGGAGCACTGAGTTTAAAACATGTTCCCATCGTATCTGCATGTATTGCTACATCCTCTTTCATGTGCTGCTTTGTTCTCTGTGTGAGCTTTTATGGAGCTGCATTAGAATCTTGAAATTTATTTAAACATTTATTGTTTTTGCTGGTTTGTTGCACCTGGTTTTATTTTATGATATTTAGTTAAATCAACATGAAAAAGTAATTTCATTGCATGAATTCTCTTCTGCTGGACAAGTGACAGCCCACACAGTGTTTTAATCAAAGACTCCTAATAGCCATAAATGAATGAAAGCCTAAGCAGGCACTAATTATTGTCTCTAACTTTATTACTGCTCTTCTTTGTGAAGTTCCCCGTTAATTAAGAAGTTGATAAGCTCAGGGAAATTATATTGCACATAATTTTATTTCTTGCCCTGATCAAGTATTTCAAAGACTTTTATGGAACTCTGTGACTCTATGAGGGAGTATGTAGTAGATTTCTGCGTATATGGATTGAATTGAAAGAAAGAACACAGAACACAGAATCAGCAGGACTTGTTGATGTAGAACAGACCTCAGATTGTTTTGAATTATTTTGTAGTTGAGGGAACAATCAATCGCTAATCAAATGGATTATAATCTGTGGGGGGTCCCTTTCATGGGAAATGAGATCTACATGACAATCAGTTTCTCAGCAGGCATAAATCATCCCCACTAGTAACCCGTTCAACTTGATTTGCCCCGGCCAGTGTGCACATCTCTAGCCATGACAATCAAGTCAATTTTAATTATACAAAACTAAAACACAACAGAAGTTATCTAAGGACGGTTTTCATTTAGTGCAGGTCTACACTGTTCTCTTTACAGTATTATTTCAGTATTCAGTACAGTATTCACAGAGTGCCTCTGGGACCAAGTGCTTGGTAACAGTGGCCAGAAAATAAATAAATAAATAATAATAATAATAATAAAAAAACTGTTTTGAGAAGGAGAAACTTTTAGCAGAACAGGGCTCTGGGTAGGCAGATTTTTTTTTTTTAATTGAGAGAGAAAAATCAAGAGGAAAGAAAATATAGGGATGTACAGTAATCATCATCATCATCATCATGGTGACAGTAGATGGCTAATCACTGACCCAGACTCTGCAGAAAATGACAGGAGGAGAGATAAGAAATCGCAAAATCACAAATGATGCAAGATGCAACATTAACATGACAGAATGGACTTTGTAGGTGAGGAAAGGGATTTTAAATCTTATTCTGGATTTTACAAGAAGCCACTAAATCTATTCTCTCTCTAAATAAGGATGTGCCTGATTTTGGCAATGTTAAATCAATGAGAAAAAGGTTGTCCTTAATGTTTGTTAAAATTTTGCGTGGCTGATGTTTTGAAAAATTACAATTATGATTTTTATGGTGATGAATGGTCCAATAGTTTTTTACTTTGAAGGAATGCAAAACATGTGACTGTACTTGTGTTCTTACAGACAGTCAGTCAGGAACGTTGATAATCAGAACATTAGATAGTCACTGTAGCCTTAACAGGCCAATTGTTCCCCAGATGTCTAACTGTGCATGAATAACATATGTGAAGCTATATGGATCCTATATGGAGTACTATCCATATAGCTCCAGAAAACTTTCATCAAGTTCGTGCAGTGAATAGACTCGATGGTTCAGACCTAAGCTGTTCAAAGTTCAACGAAACGAATTCCACTGCTTTTTAACATGAAACTGAATATGCAGCAAACATTGCTTTATACAGTGATAGGTACTCAGAAAACTGCCTCAGTTTCATGAATGGATTATGAGAAAATTTACCCCTGAGCACAGAAATATAAAGTCCCCCACCCCTTCTTCACACGAGTTAGACATCTGGAGTTTCTTACAGCCTTGATGATTCAGTTTTTGTATCTTTTTTTTTGTCTTTATGTAGTTATTTTGTGTGTCTTTATAGCTGTGTGATTTACCCCTTTTTTTGTTTTTGTCTCCTTGCAGTTGTTATGTGTCTCTTTGTAGTAGTTTTGTGTCTCTGTATAGTCATTTTGTATCTATTTGTAGTCATTTAATGCTTCTTTCACAGACATTTTGCATGTGAACCATATTGTCAGTTCAATTTCTTCGTTTCGTTTTTGGATCAGCCTGGAAATGAAGACAGGCTGTCCAGAGCTTTCTGTCACAGTAAATGACATTGACATTCCTCTTTACAGATATTACACCATAGCATACTACACCAAATATTATATGAAACCTTCAAAGAAACCTTGACATGTAGTTTATAATTTCTTATGGCACAGGTCCTCCACTGTCCTATATTTTGATGAAATGTTACTATAGCCTTTAGCTTTTCAGCTGTAATATGAGAGAAAAAATAAACGCAACCACAATGTAATTTGATACTCAATATCAAATTACTTTGAGAATGTTCATGAGCAAAACAAATAGCAATTTTTAAAAGAGGCTTTGGTCCAGGGGCCTCTTTCATCATGGGTTTATAAAACATCTGTTTCAGTGAATTACATAGCACCTCTAGATGACAGAAGAATCATCCTGCCGATGCTCATATTCAGGGCCAATGACATTTACACTCACTCTTGTTTAAAACATAACTCACACCAAGTTCATTTAGACATTTTCTTAAAATCCATACACTGTGATGAAATGTCATTGAATTTGGAGAATAAGATGCTGATTAACCTGCTACAATACATACAACCCAAAGGCTCTCAAAGAACCTTTTTGATGCCATGACATTTTTTTTAAGATTCAGAAAATAAAAGAACAAACCACCTAGGCTGGAGGTTAGAAAGTCATGGTTCCCTGCCTTAAGTTCTATTAAGGTCAATTATGAAACAGAGTGTCCAGATCCTTCCTCATGCTTACCTATCATTAATCTGACTGACACAAGACACTTCTCACGAGTCCTCTGTTCAGGTGAAATGTCAACAAAACTATGAAGAAACTAATTATAGCTCCTGTTGTTTAATATTCTGCTTGAATTGTTTTTGTGTGGTGTGAAACTTTCAAAACAAAATGTGACAAGTGTGGAGCATTTTAAACCAAACCAGAGTTGGAGTTTATACTTATTATTTCCCAACCAGTACTAATCATTTGCCTGAACCATGGTAAATACCAACCTCTGTTTGGCTACCAACAACAAAATAATAGTGAGACACCATTAGAACAGCTCGTTATAAGTATCAGTAACATGACACCATAAAAAGAGTGGATGAACAGACACATTCAACAATAGGAAAACATCCGAGTGGGTATGTTTAACAAAATCAGGCTGAGATTCTTAAGTATCCCCAAGTATATGTAACTAAGAGCCCAAGAGGCTGTGGTTCACTTCAACCCCAGGATCAGTTTGGGGTTTTCGAGGTTGCTGTCTGAGAGAACACAATAAACTCCTTTACAACAAATTCTGCTTCACTACAAAGGTCAGTGGTATTTTTCTGACTTAAGTAAATACTGAGGAAGCAGTATTTCGGGCAGGACCCAGGTTTTTCTCTGGCCCTGTACTGGGATTTTGTGACCCAACAGCAAAATACAGCAGATTAACTAGAGTAGATTTAGGAAAATCCTCAACCCTTTAAAAACAATGTGATACCTGGTCCTGACTTTTCTTCTGTCACCATAGATCCACATTCCAGTTTCCTAAACATTTATCTAGCACCGCAAGTAAAACACTATAACAGAACAGATCTGTCTGCATCGATGGATTGGCACAAACTTTGGTACAGCCATTAATCATTCTTAGAAGATGAAGCCAAATTATTTGCCTGACTTTTCCTCTAGCACCAAAGGTTGACATTTCAGAAGCTTGTCAGGATGGCCGAGCACTCTAAGTGTCTATCTTCAGGTCACAGTCTCCCCTGGAGGCACTGGTTCAAAGCTCACTTCTGAGCTCAACACAGGAGCACTATGAGTAATAGACACAAACATTCATACATACATACAGTAAATTCCATTCAAGACACAGATATTGTCAGCACTGCTTCACAGAGCCACTAATTATTCAGCTCGTTTTAAATCTGAAGTTTATTTTCAAGTGGTTATACACATCAATTCTAACAAACCAGTATGGAGTTTTTGTTACTACTGCAGTACTCACTAGTAGTTACTGTCCATCAAAACATTGAGACCATATGGGGCAAACCAGGCCTATAATGGATGGGCTAACATGAATATTCATGGTCCACAGAGGAAGAATCCTTTGGTGATCTTCTGTCTTATCTTCTAGCTCGGCCATGGTTGACATTTTTAGTTTTTACTTAAATATTTATTAAGTGTTCCACCAAATGTAATGAAACTGAGAACAGCTATTCACTGTGCTCAGATGATTAATTCTAATGACTTTGGTGGTTTCCTAAACATTTATCTGAACATGTCCGTCTGCATAGATGGATTGGCACAAAATTTGGTACAGACATTAATTGCTCCCAGTTGATGAAGCCAAATTATTTTTGTGACTTTTCCTCCAGCACCAAAAGTTGACATTACATTTTGTCCAACACCTTTCTTTTGACCAAATGGTCTTCAACCTTATAGTTGTATTATGGTAAGGCTTCTTAGAAAGGCCAAGCAGTCTAAGGCACTGTGTTCAGAGTCTCTCCTGGAAACGTGGGTTTGAATTCCTTTTCTGTCAAGAGCCCTCTACATGCTATCTGAGACCATATCTCCAACTGTTCAATGGCTCTAAAACACTGGACTGCTGTCAGTGACAGACTCATTTATTCTCATGTGCAACACACTTTCTCTTATATATTTTTGCACATTCTAGGCACATACAATGTACTTATTACTGGTGACCACCCCCTGCTGTGTGACTGTTATTGTGTAGTGTTGCACAGCTAAAGCAAACCAAACTAGAACAATTGAAATCCCTTGTATGTTTGTACTGTGAGCATGTTAACATGATGATGTTGCCATTAAGGTCAAAGCACTGCTGTGTGCTAGCACAGCCTCACAAAGCCATTGGTTCTTCAGCTTGTTTTTCAATCTTAACTTATCTTTGTTAAACTTGAAGGTCATTTCTGGTCATTTCCTTTGAGTTATTGTACATGTCAAACCTGATAACCCAATATGGCGTTTTTGCTGCCCCTGCTCAGCATGACTGTTGTTGAGTTACTGGCCATCAAAAATGAGTCAAACACTGAGACTATGCAGGGCAAAGCAGGCCTGTAAACAAATAAATTTGTCAGTTGGACAGCCATGAAGATTCATGCCTTACAGCACTTCACTGTCTTTCTGTTCATTCTGTTATTTTGATCTTCACTGCTAGAATGTAGAGACCTTAACAAGTGCACTCCGTACTCAGACAAGCTGTAACTCCCCTAAGCTCAGCTGCCATCAGCATGTGTAAAATATGCTACACTGCATAAAAAAAGTCAAGAGAAGAAACAAAACAAAAACCAAATGTAACAGCAAATAAGAAGCTATCACACTCAGTATTTTTGCTTAGCCTGAGGAAACAAATAACTTCAAAGATCTGTCAGGGAAAAGGCAAAGGCATAGAAAAAAACTACAATTTCCCCCCTAAAAGTACTACCCTTTCTCCTCATTTTCTTCTTTTATTTCCAGGGATGAGGGCACAGCTGAATGTAGGATAAAACAATCGTGTTTGGTGATTCCTCTACGGTCACGATTATCGAAGTGCTCGAAGTTAGACTGGACAGCTTCCAGCACCGTGATGATAACTTTAATTTGACTGCAAAAGGCAAGAAAGAATATTCTCCCCACAGCTCTCAGCAACTGTGTTATCAATGCTAAGACACTTTGGATGTGTATTTCCCTAGCAATCCTGGTTTTCTGGCAGTCAGGTTAATTAGGATGTTGCATGTGTATTATAATGCAAATCCATCAAAAGCCTCTACTATGTATGTAGGCATCTACATTATATGCTGTGCATTGTGTTTTTTAAATTAGGGGCCGGAGAGTGAATTATAGGCCCATTGAAATGAGTGATAAATGTTCAAGGGGTCCATTTGCAAAAGCCCATACTGTCCCATAGTTACAACTTTATTGAATCCGCTGTGAGTCATCAACACAGGTGTTTGCTGAGCCTTAAAAGCAAATAAATATGCAAACACAGCATATCCAGAAAAAAATTCTTTACATGCCATTAAATATTTAGATGCTCTGCATAAAATAGTTATAGCTGATGTAAACAATGGACACCAGCACGCTGTGTATATACATGAACATGTATTCTTATTTCCTACTCTGTGCATTAAATTAATTCACTGAGTACTTTTTACTTTTATCAGGCTGAGATGCTTCTTCCTGCTTGAATACTTCATCTTCATCTGTGCTGTTTCTCCCCTGCAGACTCTGGCACTATCATCATCATTGTCATCATCATCATTATTAATGCAGCAAGGTTACCCAAACCTCTGAAAGACTTCAACTTCAAACTAGCTTTAAAACTACCAACTACACAACTGCCATCCTTATCAGGAATAGGATAAGCATGCTTTAATGAAGATCTTGCCTCTTAAAATCATATCTAAGTACTGGTTTCAGGTTTGATTTGGTATTATTATTACTGTTTATTTAACATAGGAATTCCCATGTACAGCATTTTTTTTTTGTTTCTTTTTTAAGTCTGGTGCAGGAATTGCTGTTTAAATGTCATCATGTAATGATCAGTGATAATGTACATTTGACTTGAATATGTATGTGTCCTGACCTCCTGAGTACTTGGCAACAACAATGGAAAAGTGAGATTCATTTCCTGACAGTGGTGAATGAATGTTCTGGAGGGCTCTCACATGAATTAATTGGCAATTAGCTTGTTGTAAACTGTGGTGGGCTGAAAGCACAGAAGATGTAAGTGTCGATGAGAAATGATTACTAAGATGAAAAATTACTAAGAAATGATTATTAAGATGGCTCTGAAATGCCCCACAACTTGGTTAATAAAATTGGCAATAAAATTGCTAAACTTAAATTTTAGCTCTGTACATGTTTTATTTCTGTCATTGTAAGTGATAATTAATTGCAAAAATAACACTTAGTGTCAAACTTGATGTTGATGTCCTGGATCAAACTCAATAAAAGGAACATCAGAACATTAAGTAGAACTTGTGTTGCTAGGGTTAGGGTTAGATCAAAGGAAATATAGTCCTAGATGTAGTGGACTATGTACACTGGACACTGCATTTTTAACTAAGTTAAACATACAGTGCATATGGTGAAAAATATGAAATATAAAATCTTTTCTAATCACTTGTCCTTGAATCAATGGAAAATGTCATGGTAGGCCAAATATTAAAGCCAAACAAAACGTATTTTAAAAAATGTGTTTTGTTTGTTGAGTATATAGACAAAATGTTGAAAATAAAGACAAAATTTCCATATTGTGTGTTAGGGATAAGAAAAAAAATAATTAGAGCTGGAAGAAGTTATATTTATTGATTTAAGCGTACAGTGTTAAGTTTGAGTATAAAGTTGATATAGTATAGTATAAAGGATAAAGTTGTGTACTGTTACTTCTAGCTCGTTCTGTAGATTTCCGTCCACACAACACAGCAACTAAACGCATCAATACAACTATTGATGGCAGTGCTGTTTGGCTTCAGCTTATACTATGAATTCGTGTGTCACAGCTCATTGGGACCTTTAGTGCAATAACATCTGTGTCTCAGACGTTGTGTCTGTCTGAGCTCCATGGTCTCTTAATCAATCAACATGAGCTACCATCTTACAGTATTTTGTGATACAACATATCCTCTCTGTGTTGCAGCAGGTGGATCCATCAATACCCTTACATCTGTCTTCCACCAGATATTTCAAGTTCTATGTCAGTAGCCACCTCTTAAAGTTCTGAACAGATTCAATCCTGATACTTGTTACCTCACTGACAGAAAGAATGTCCATGTCAGTAAAACTGATTCTGAAGAACTCAATTGATTTATGCAGAACATTTTGTAGAGACGACCACATGCACTAACCTCAGAAGTTAAATTTATTTAAATGTTTTTGACTTCTTAATCTTGAAATGTCAACTTAATTTTTGAAATTCAGAACAATAAAAATGTCATGCTCTGGGCTTAATGCTTCTTCATATCATGAGGTCAAGGAAAGATTTCACAGATACTTAGACGGATAAAAGATAAGTATGATGGTGACAGAATTCAGCTGCACTTAGCATTACCTACAAAAAGTATATCTTAGATATCTCGCCCTGTGTTTTCGTACTGTGTTGTTCACACAGACTGAGAAACACAGAGACATTTCAAGGGATGGAAATAAATCAATCAATCAAACTTGAAACCTCACTTTAACACTCATGTCAAAATTCTCAATAAGATCAATGTGTTTCAGTGTTTTGTTGGAGTCATATCACATATTTATATTTTTAATTCAGGGTTATTTCAACTGCGCTATCCCCAGTACAAAACAGTTTTTTACATGCCTCTTCCCCCTTCCCCTGATTGACCTACTTTTCAGGATGCTAATAAGTCAGCAAGGAGACGTTTGGCGAAGCCCTGTCAGATTTGCTCACCGTGTGTCTGCATCACACTCCTGTCAGCCCCTTTATTGTTGACGAAGTCTCTTTCAGAGTGGTGAGAGTGTACGAGGGGGGAGTTGAAGTTGGTGTCAAACAGAAATAGCCTGCAGGATGTTTTTTTTTTTTTTTTTTAAAGGGAAACAAAATGCTCCTCGACAATGCCACTTTTGTTGAGAGACTACGCAGGTGATAAGTTCAGGAACCAGTGCAGCATTGTTTCATTTAAGTCAAGGGCCTGATCAATTTCAATCAAGGCGGCAATTTCATGGTTAAAAGCAAAATGCAGTGAGATTTGACTGGGGGCACCGTGCTTCACAGTCACTTCCAAATAGCAAGTCTAAAAATATCCCTGGTTGTCACATATGTGGAGAAGCTTCATAGGTGAGACAGCTAGTTAAACTAAGAGATTGGGTGGTCACTCGGCTGCATTGCCAGCCATTGTGAGTGAAGTTCATATAAAAAATGAATGGTTTTTAAACCTGCACAAAGGTTTGCAGCAGGCCAAAAGCAGGATAATGACCTACTGCAGCTGGCCACATTTTTACCTTATAATGAAGTCATCTCTAACACAGTAAAACCTCCTATTCAAAAATCAAAGTCTATGCTTGAATTAACAGTATGGTTTATTGATATATTTAAATATTAAGTCATGCATAAATGTGCTGATTATCTGGACTTTAAATATGTTACTATCAGAGAAGAGTATGCTCTGAATCTCCAATGAGCCTATTTGCAAAACATCTCTGAATTATCATGGAAGAAGATGTAATGTGTAACAGAAATTCTGTGTGAAAACCACATGGCAAATGCAAGCAGCATATTATCGGTGCATGATTCACACAGTGGCAGGTGGTACATTGTCAGCTGTGAACGTGTGAACAAAAGCACAATTATAACTTTCCCACATCACCTGCTCCAAATTAGCTGGGCTGATCCTTGGATTCAGCCACAATGCTGGACACAGAGAGAAAATGACACCTCAGAAATACTTCTTGTTGCATGTAAAGAGAGTCATTTAAGGGCAGACTTCTTTTTTCCCCCACTGCCCAGCTGGTGATGAAATGATATGATTGAGATAAACCAACAAACGTCATGAATATGCAGCCGTTTCATATTATTATCACATCAATATTTAGACATGTTTCAGTCCATCCAAAGCTAACAACAATCTGTCTAGCAGCACATTAGTTTTTCGAAGGTTTAATTTAAAAAATGTATATGTTTTTATGAGGTTGGGGTTGTGTTGTTTATCTAGGCTATTAGCAGTCTCTATGCTAAGCTAACCACCTCCTTGTCACAGCTTGAGATATCCAACTTCCTTTCCACCTCTAGGCAAGCAAAATGTGTGTTTCCCCAAACACTTCAGAGCTAAGATCTAATTAATTTGAAGTTGAATTCATGGCTCTCTTCAGTCATGATGCTACTTCAGCTCTTCCAGTGAGACAGTGTCGCATAAGTCTCAAACACACCTTATAGGTCAACACCTGACACCCCTCCGTGATTAGGCTTTGTTCATGGGAATCAGCAGGAGTAGGTCAATGAGCTGTAGAGTGAAGAGGTCATAGCTGTTGATCTCATCTTCCAGGATAGGAAAAGTATTTCATTGGCATGCAAAGAAACTGATGGGGTGGCCTCTTGTCTGACTGAGGTGATTGAGTCGCCTCACAGTCATTGGTGATTTCTGCTTTAAGAGTTGTTCTCTTCATGTTGGCAAGTTGTGAGTGTACGCAATCACAACGAATGACCCAGAGTGTTGGCTTTTTCTGTTTGCAGGAAATCATAGTAATGACCAAGCCAGATAACAGAGTCTCTGTTAAAGTCACAATTGAGCTGCGAGTCATTTGAACAAATTCATGTCCCTATTCCGCCAGAAGGTGAATTACACTAAGGAACAACTTTTAATAATAACAATAAGTTGAATAACTATATATAAAAGAGGAGGGATTGCTCATGGTGACAAACCCATAGAGGATTATTACCCATCCAAAGTGCCCAATGCCATGACAGCATGTGACTTAATAAAAATTAGCAAATAGCTGGGGAACTGAACGGTGCATTTAGATCAAGAGTTGATGGAAATGATAACAGAGTGTGAATTCTGAAGTGACATTCAGGGGCTACAAACATGACTCCAAATGAATGAAACATTAGGAACCATTGGTACAACTTCCAATACAGAGAAGTGAAGTGTGTGCAAACCATTAGCAAGGGAACATGCAGCAAGAGCAAATTGAAAGATAAAACATTGAATAATCTGCTCAAATAAGTTGGAGTCAATTGTAGAAATATTTTTGAAATAATTACAGTTCTGTTTTCATGGAAATTACGTGCAATGGAAAATATCAGCTTGGCCTGGTATTAACCCAGTGCCTGCTCTGATTTGCAAGCATTTAAATAAACATGAAGTATATGCCACGGTTGAGACACAACGTTCCAGAAGCAATAGAAACATTTCATGTTTTTTTCTCCAACATTAAAATATCCGGACACATATGACACGATGTAAGTAAAACTACTGAAAAGGAAATATCATCATCAAATCTGTCCTTTACTTGAGCCAAATAGGGAATTTAAGTGAGGCAGTATTAAATGTTAACTATTCTCAACCAATAGAGAGGCAGAAGTGACACTCCAATCCCTGCAGTTACAGATGGATCCCACCATTAGCCACTTTTAGACAAATCATTGTTATTAGAAATATTCCAACACCTGAACCGCTTGTTGGAAGTTGGTCATTGTCTTGTCATTTCAACCAGAAAGCATTATTTTACTGACAAGAAGTTTCACCTTTTCTTGAAACAACATGTCACTCAAGGCGACGAGAGATGAGTGGGAAGGATCACCTTGGAAGAGATGAGGTTCCTTTCGCTATCAAGACATCAAATTCGCTCTCATATCGGATCTTGATAGTATGATATCTGTACAAGCTGATGCAACTCACTGGGGAATTATGAAACTATGCTCAGCTTCATCTGCTCAATGAAAATTTCATCAGCAGTTTTTCTTTTTGTGAGACTGAACAACATCAGTGAAGCACTGATGGAAACAGATTACACAACATGGATAAATGACAAACACAGCTCATATCATATAAAAAGACAGTTACACAGGAAATACCAGTGAGAGGTTTAGTGCGTGTAAAGGTCAGTGTCACATATAATCTTTCTTACAATAATCCCAAAGTGGGAAGGAAAAAAGATCCAAGCAGGGCAGTGAAATGAGTATGAACGTTATAAAATCCCTTTTCTTATAAATAATATCTCACTCTGCAGATTTAATATTTGAATCTCCTTTAAAAATTAACAATATTAAGGATGTGATTTTAAAATATCTATCAGATATCAATGACTCAGCAAGAAAAGTTCATTCTGAGACCGAGAACTCGTGACTGAGGGCATCAGTGCTGTAGGTGAATTTCATGGAGAACAGGCGCTTGGTAAATTATCAAATACATATGCGCCTGGCAAAGCGCAGCCTACAGCAACTATTCCCATCTCTCACACCCCAGTACTCCTCAAAGTATGGGTCAGAAACCCCTGAGATACTGGATTTCCCAACATTTTATAACTGGCACCATATTTTATTAAGGAGGAAGAAATTTTCGTTTCCACTCCCCTTGAACGGTTACCCCCAATCACTTGGAAAGTGCTATTTTGTGCTCAATTTAAGGTAAAACTGACTTTTTATTGGGTTTTTTTCCTCTCATATTTGGATTCCCATGTCAATTTCACTTGCTCAGTGTCACCATTTCTCAGCATTAACATCGACATGCAGCTGCCATTCTTTGTCCTACAAACACCATACATTTTCAAGCAATCGCATATAATCTCTGTCTTCCTCCCACTCTCTCTAAAGGTGGACCAAGCTGTTGAAATATAAATGCACCCTTCGTTTGCCCTCTCTCTGCCTCTCATTTTGGGCATCCAGCTACAGCAACTGGGAATCTGAGACAGTCTCCTGCAGAAAGTGGTCAGTGTATGGTCAACGGGGATGTTACACACACACACACACATACACATACTGTACACTTCCATTATGAATGGGGGATTTTGGATCCGTTGCTCGCAGGCACATCTGACCGCTTCTTTGTAAAGAGAGCTTTGTCTTTTTCAGACATTATGTCCCACCTGTCAGGTGATTGGTCTTTTTTAGATTTCAAAACTCAAGCACATGTTAAAAGAGGGTAAAGGAATGACTAGAGTTTGTAATGTACCTATGTTAATGAGTGGCAGACTGTTTTAAAACAAGGTAGAGTTTGATGTTTCCTCTATGTTGGGTGCCGTACCCACAACCTTATAATGCAATACAAATACATTCTTGAGACAAAATGACATAGAATAAATGAGAAGAGAAACATAATAAATGGTAATGAATACAAATGTTTCCAGCTGTGGGGAACTGTCCCAGTGCTCATCCCCTCAGAGTGCAGGGTCCCTGCTGATCGATACGAAGTTATTTTCAGTGCTCATCCTCATCTTGCGATGAAATGTTTCATATCTGTCCTCCAGCATAACCAGTTTCCTCCACTGTCCCCTTGGCCTTTGTGCACTTTTTCTAATGAGTTAGTCTGTATCCCAAAATGCAAAAAAAAATAAAATATTATTCACGCCCACTTCACACTGTGATTGGCTACAATTGCTGAGGCGAGAAAGTGAGTTGGGTGTGAACACTATGGATGCTATAAACGTCTTCCTAGAAACACTGTCTGAAAATGTGAGCTGTAATTCCCATATTTAGATGATATCCCATCTCCTCCTTTGCTTTGTCCATCTATTTATCATCTATACTGCTTATCCTTTTAGGGTTGTGAGGGGAAGCTGGAGCCAATACCAAATGACTGTGGGTGAAGGTGGAGTAAACTCTGGACACCAGTCCTGTAGGAGGACACCAAAGAACCCAGAGAAAACCCATACAGATACAGGGAAAATGCTTTGCTTGGCTCAAATGTGTAAACTCAAGCACAGATTGAGGCTACTCTGATGACATCATCAAGGTTGCAACTTGAAAAAAAATCTGTGGGATGGTGCACCTTTAATGTGTCATGATATCAGTGTGTCCTATATTTATAAGACACACAGTCTTTTTTAACAAAAGTTATAATGAGAGAACCTATTGCTTTGTTAAAGCCCAAACTGAGGCTACCCCGATGACATCATCAGGGTCAAAACTCAACTTGAAATATCTGTTGAATGGACTTTTCATTTCTAATGATACTGGTGTTTATTGTATTGCTATAGTGTTTCTAATAGAAGTTATAATGGAAGAACTCTTTGCTTTGCTCAAACGTTTGAATTCAAGCCGAGAATGAGGCTACCCTGATGACATCACCAGGGTCGAGGAAGAAACTCAAGTTGTAAAATTTGAGGGATGCGCCTTTAATTTCTCATAGTATCATTTGAGAGTCCTATATAAGCCTGTACTTAGACGTGTGAATGTAATGGACTAGTCTTCCATGTAGATTTTCTATTAAGCTAAAATAATAAATAGGCTAATTATCACCGTGCACGGGCACACAGGCGTAGTGACGGAGTAAGTAGCGGATGATTGGATGAGGATTATTGTGTTAAAGTGTTAAAGCGCAGCTCTGTCTGAGCTGCTGGGGATTGCAGAGTATCAGTGAGGAGAGCACCTTGCCCTGATCATCTGACAGTACGCAGCTCCTCCCCGCTCCCTCCAGTCTGCTGCGCGAGGCGAACGGCTCGGGCGCAACTATCTTACCCCTCGCGCTTCAACAGACACACGGAGGCTCGTGGGGCTACAGCGCGAGCCAGGAGCTGGAACCGGGGAGACGAGGAGTCGAGTAATCCACTTTGAATAATCAAAGGTCTCCATTGCTCCCTCCACCACCTCCACCTTCACCCCCCGCCCCCCACGGTGTCTGCTTTCAGATGAATCAGTGATGAGAGTGGACAAGAGGAGGAGAGAGCGACGTTTTTCTTCAGTGTGGATCGGCGGTGCGCAGAAGTGCGCTCCATGCTTCAGCTTCACCATCATCACCATCATCAACCTCATCCTCCTCCTCCTCCGCTCCTGAGATCGACCCGAACCCAGGAGGCGCGCTGAGATCCTCACCGAACCCCGAGGTAAAGCAGATTTCCTTCTACTTTTGTTTTTATATCAAACACTCTCTCTCACACACACACACACACTCAGGCACACACTGTTTCTGAACACATTCTTTTTTTTATGCAACACTTGAATCTGACAAAAGGATGTTTTATGCTTTTTGAATTCACGGCCAATTAATTTATCAATTATTAAGCAAGAATAAATCCAGTATCGTTCCGCAGCAGCTGAATACGTGACTTTTTTATGATGATTTATTTTGAAATATGATCATCCATTCATTCATTCATTCATGTGAAATGAGCGCTTTGTCTTCTTCCGCCAGCAGTTCACATCTAAATCCTCTGTAACAGAATATTGATCAAACTAATTAAAATGCTACAGCCAATAAATTAGCCACATAATCTCCCAACAGAGCAGTGCTTTGTGGGTCCTTTGGGTTTGTGTCACACAAAAAAAAAAAGAAAAAAAAAAGAAAATCAACTTCACGTTAAGAGGAAGTAAAAGTTTTTGTTTGAGTTGTTTGAAAATAGAGTCAAACGAAGAGAGAGAGAGAGAAAAAACAGACTTAGAAGTTCTGTTTTTTTCATCAGTGGACAGAAACGGAGAGACGCCATGGCAGAACTATTCAAATCACAGGGTAGATTCAATCAGACAAGTACAATTACTGATAATTGCCCCTGTCCCTGATTGTTCCTGGGTTTTTAAATGTAGCTGTTGCACCCTCTGCATCACATCTCCTACACAGTATCTGCTATTAGAAGCATGTGAGTGAAATTCCAGCAGCCATGTATTCACGTCACAGGATGCAAATTGCCACAGGCTGTGCAATTCACCTTTAATTATGAGCATGTGGGTGTTGGCCTGCGTGAGCCGCTGCTCCTAGCTGCAGGATTTCTCCAAGGCATTTAACTGGTGTTTGGCTGTAACAAGTTCTCTGATGAAATTCAAATGAAACACACTGTTTTTTTTCCCCACCAGCATCCTTATCCTGTGGGTTTTAATTGGTGAATATTGTTATTCTTAATTTAAAAAAAAAAAAAAAAAGGTTGATTCTTTTGCAGCCTTTATTCAAAGGCAACATTTAGTTCTTGGAAGTGAGATGGGAGAGTTAATGTTGTGTATGAGACATACTAATGTACAGGAGCTTTAGGCTGGATAAACAAGGTCAGAAAAATCATAAAAATTCAAATCTGTGTTGGATTAGACACGTGAGAGAGAAAAAAAAAAAGAAAAAAAAAAAGCAATGAACACAGAATCAGTCAGAAATGTGGGAAACACACTGACAACAGAGGTCACAAGGTCAATATGAAAGAGGGGGTCATCCTTGTTATTTTCATACTCGACTAATCCCCATTGAATGGAGGCTCTGTTTATGAACTAAATGTATAAGTGAAGCGAGGTTAGACACAGTCAGCAATTATTGTGTGCATAGTTGTAAAGACAACGATGGCAGTTACACTCTCCCAGAGAAAACTGAAAGTGTCTCAGTGATCTATGAGCGGCCAAACACGCTGTCGTCAGGAGATGTAAACATCGTAATATGTGGAGAGTTTCATGTGTAGAGGAAGGAGGAGGAGAAAGAAAAAAGGAGAGAAAGTGTTTGTTTTTGTACAATTTCCTGTTATTACGTCTTGTTTGATGGAGATCATCCAGTTGGCTCCACTTCAGCAAAGAGAGGGGTGGTGGTGGTGGTGGTGGTGTGGTGTGGTGTACGGAGGAAAAAACACAACAACAACAACAACGAAAAGCACATTTTTATTTTCCTCTACATTTCCTTATCAACAGAATTAGAAAAAAAATAATGAATAACAAAAGAATGGAATTAATATTTGATGAAGTTATGTTTGTTGAATTAAAAGATGAAAACTATTAGCTGTGGCATATGGGGAATATTTGTTAGAAATGCAAATGAAAGCCTGATTTTTTAAATATTTTTTTTCCCTCCGTCTTCTGTGGTGATGGGGGTGGTTTAGTATGTGTCGGCTGATTCTCGCTGATTAGAAGATAAAAGAGTTTTCGTGAAAGAACAGATGTTTTGTTTTTTTTTTTTTTAATATCAATTCAAATCCATTCTTGCTCGGAAATTATGTGCTTAGCATTGGTATTGGTCAAAACTGTAATTACCAAAAGAAGGAAACGGCATATTCTGCAGCGATTACACCCCCTATTTTCATGTGTAGTTTGTTAATTCCAATAGCCACATGCTGTTTGATGCTGTGATGTGAAACTGTACATCTCTCCCTTACATAACACATTATGTGTCACAATTTGAATTTCATATACAAAAGCTCATATGCTTAATGTTTCACATAGTAGTGGTTCACCACAGCTGACAGCGCCTCTCTATGTAATTGTGGCTGTCAGACGTCAATCAAACTCCGTATGGAAAAGCCCACCCAGAGGCTTGAAGTCTAGACACTGTCACATTTTTTTTATTACTTTATTTTATTTCAAATGCCAAATTAGCCATAGAAGCTGCACTTTAAATTCCCTGACACATACAAAAAAAAAAAAAAAAAAAAAAAAGGTTTCAGGTTTCTGTTCAAGCCTTTTGTAAATATTCTCTTATTGGAGTTGAACAGGGCTTGTGGTCACTATGGGACAGCGTGAAGGAGTGGTTTCCTCCTGTTTCCATAGCGACCTGGTTTGTTTCAGAGGACCAGCTTGTTTCAGAGGACCAACAGCCTACAACAGCAGGTTGTTTCCTGTGCTGTAGAAGTTGTGGTGAACCTGATGACTGACTTTGATCTGATTGAGCTAACGATCACTCTGCTCGTCTCGGAGCGGCTGAACATGTGTGTGATTTCAGAAAAGATGCTGTAGGCGTCTTGATTTTGAGAGGTTTGTTTGTGTGTGTGTTTGTGCCTTTAGAGTTGGCTGGATTTGCTGTCTGCCTACCCCATGGACTGATTACTGATCAGACTTGTATTCCATATCAGCCTTGTGGGGGGGAAATTAGAGGATTAGCAACAACTTCATGCTTATTCCCTACGTATCTTCCAGGCTTCCAAATCCTGTAGAAGCCATTGTTATTTTAAGTAGCTTGGCAACTGAGCGTGTAAGCAAACTCTAATTCTCCCAAGTCAATGCAGAGATGCAGAGCTGCAGGAAGCTAACATTTTAGCACTACTTCCTCTTGCCATTCAAACTCTTTCATGATGTAAAAGTGAGCAAGTGACAAGGACTGTGGAGCCGGCTGCCAGGACCTCCTCACTCCAATCCTTTCGTTCATACATAATAGATAAGTCACTGTAACTTACAGTACAGGGGCATAACTAGGCTAATGCCCAGATTTGCATATTTGTGCCGAATTCCATAATTCATGAGCGTGCAGCAAGCAGCATTTCCTTGGTGCAAAGAGCCACTTTGGTCCACATGCTGTTCACCATATAAGGGGTCGTACAACAACATCATTTTTTTTTTTCTTTAAAAAAAAAAAACAGCAATTTTTGCCATCATCAGACGCTCAAGAGCATCATCAAAAGCCTCTGAGTTTGAACATAGCCTTTGGGAAAGTCTTATGAAAAGGCATGCAAAGGAATCTGACTACAGAATCAAGACAACAGACTTTTTTTCTTTTTTTTTCTTGCTTAATTTGCCATTTCTGAAATAATAGGTCGAAGCGGGAGCAAGCGCGGGGAGGTGACACCTTCCTGCGAGTGCATTTCACGGGCCACTTTCTCATCAAGAGGTTCAAGAAAGCCTGACGCCGCCATCACTGCCAAGTGTTATGAAGTAGATTTATCATTCCACTTGATAAAGTTATTTATTCATTACCATTTTTCCTTTTTTTGCCATCCTCTGTGTGCCTCAGCTGAGTAGGCTCATGCCAGCCACATTGCTCATTACAGCTGATTATATGTGCCCTTTTTTTTAATATCATATCCACGTCCTGTTGTATTTGTCAGATAAATAGTATCTGCTTGCTTCGGAGAGATCATGACCCCGTCATGTGGAGTGAGATTTGTTTTGATTCAGGAGCCTCTGCTCCACCATATGCATCAGTGTGTTTTGTGTGGGTGTGTACAGTTTTGTGAGACTGAGGAGAAGTGAAAGTAACAGATATTGATAGGAGGATTCTGTCGGTGAAATATGTTCCTCATCTGTTCAGTGGCATGAATCTTTAAATAACGTTTTAATGAAATGATTTCTGAGCGCCGGGGCCTTCGCTATTGCTTTAGATATTTACAGATAGTCAAGAAGGGGGGTAGCTGAAGAGGGACATCATGTAACCGTGGCTCCGTGAACGCTTTGCATATTGAAAAGACACAGATAAATCATCAGATCCTCATTAAAATAAAAGATCAAGTGTTTATCGGCTGCTTTGGAAAAGAAGCACAGGTGAGGCAGTAAGTAGCCGAAGCCATTTGTCCTTGTTTGTCTGCTTTCTCTTTTCTTTACACATCACTGGTAGTAATTTTACTGGAACACATGAATACTCATGAGAACAAAATGTCAAGCATCGGTCGGTCCTCTCCTGGCCCATGTGCTTGCCACCACCAGAAGCAACGTTTGACATTTGTTCTAAAGGCGAAGATCTTGTGTTTGTCTAAATAACGAAACTTGATCTTTGGGAGACATTGATTTAGATTTCAGCGTGGGAAGGTCAAGACACCTAAACAAAGACAGGCCGGACGATCTGTGCTTTAGGTTTCTTAAAGTTAAACAAAGACGAATGTAAAAGCAACAACCTCACGGTGTCCTCCAGATCTGACCTTTTTGGTCCTGTCAGCAAATCTAAGCTACTGCCCCAGTAGAAAAGTGATTATCAAAAGACACAGCCATTTGCAAGGAAGTAAGAGGAGACTATCTGACTGCTGTTAATGATGTGTCAGTCATGGCCATGCTGGGAGCTGTCCATGGTTCTGAATAAGATTTGCACCTCAAACACAGTCACAGATTTTTGTTAAATGTCTGTCAAAGTCCGAATCTAAAAATTATCATCATTAAGCAGCACTCAAAGCCACCCATTTAATGCCAGATAACGACTGCGAACTTACAAAATGGATAATCAATTCATATTATTAGTAGCTGTGACATCATTAGTAGCCACATCTCGCTTTCTCCCTATCTAACTTTCTGCGGTTGCTTCCTGTTTCAAATAGGTTTATTGCTGCTTTTTTCCCCCACGTCCCCGGTGTCACCTTACCACAAGAGAATAAAGGTGGTGAATCTTTCCAACCTCTGCCATTTCCAGAAACCTCAGAAATGGAAATAACACTGGTTTCCTTGTCCTTCCTTATTTTATGCGCTACAAAGCACTTTTACTTTTCATAAAGTGATTCAGCACATTTCCACGAAGTTAACGAAAGAGCAAACAGAGGCACGACACAGTGTACTGCAGTTTAACCCCTCCACACCAAACATCCCATAAACAGACACAAGGTCAGAGAGATGCGCATGAAATCATTGTCATGGATCATTAGAATGCACTAAAGTATTTTCTTCCTTTTTTTATTTGATAACAATGATGAAAAATGGAATATTTTGGAGTTTTGGAGAAAAACAAAAAAGCGTCAATGCTTCATTAACTGATATTTTATTGGAATACATTCTATTGAAATATGACAGAGGCAAACAGAAATTTAGAAATACGTCTTGACAAGATCAGTTAGTTGACTGAAAAATAATCAGAGCTGCACCTTCAGGAAACTCACATTTGAAATCTTTATTACAGCAGCAGAACACAGTTAGAGTTCAAGGCGCCTGGGCTCTGAACCTCATCACTCCCTGCAGATGAATTTACATAGTACAATACTCTATCTATTTACATAGATAGTGGGAAGTGATGAGCAAATATCAGAGCCTGCAGGTGGATGCTGGCGCAGCTGAAACAATGGAGGGCAATGCTTAAATATAGCACCAAACGGTTAGATATGGTTGCATAGATGGTTCTGGAGACTCTGAACTTTGCTTCATTAGCGACTGTACGAAACACTCTCTAGTTCCAGCTTCTCAAAAGTGATGATTTACTGTTTTTCTTGATTTTTGTTTTAATGTAGCCATCCTACTGTTCCACCAACACAGTGCAGATGATGTAGATATTTTCGCTGGAGACTCTTTCAATTATCACCATATGCTGCAATGAGCTTAACAAGCCGGGGGAGTAAAGCTGCTGGTGCCATGCAGAGTGTTTTCCCTGGGCTTTGACTCTCAGGCTACATCCAGGCTGTCCTAACTTGTTGTTGGAGGTTGTTAGGGGAATACTTGCAAATACTACTCAGGGCTGAAACGGGACTCTCACCTCCTCTGATGTATGTTTTTCATCTTGTCTGTGCATTGATGCTCTAGCCACTGCCACATCACAGCTTGAAATAAATGTATAAATATATAAATATGTACATATATAAAAATACACAACAATTAAAGAGGGAAAACTACAGCAGCCAAACACTGCACTAACTAGCTGAACAGCTTTAAAGCTTAATCAGATATTAACTTTTTAATTGCACTTCACAGTCTTTTTTTTTTTCCAGATTTCTTATTTTTTCCATTTCATGTTTGTCCCATATTTGTAAACTGATTCTAATCTTGTAATTGCATCATTTGTTGTTTCGGCAAATCTACAGTATTTATGCAGCAGATGCTCTGCATGTTTATCATTAAGTGTTTATTGTCTGATCAGCTAATAAGTATGAGCAGCGATAATTTGGGGCATAAGAGGATAATGATGATTATTTTCATTTTTGCTCAGTTTTTATCATCAGGGCTAAAAAATACAGTCGTATTATCTAAGAAATGGGATTCAAATGATTTGATATTTAAAAGGGTTGTTTTTTTTCCTTTTGGATGATTTATATGCTGTGAGTCTTCAGTATTTATCTATTATTGTAACTTAACCCACATATTAAGCTTCTTTTTGGTGTCAGGTAAATATTTTATAGTGCGCAGGCAAAAGAAATGCTCACTTTGCGGTGTGTGCATATGCATATTCCATGCAACATGGAGCTTTGAGTCTCACAAACACATTTGTCCAATTTTGTCTTCTACAGTATTTATGTTACACAGCCATACCAAGTTTTTACACACTGTTTGAAAACGCATTAATACGGATATATCTCGGTTAGAAGCGTGAACGTGTGTGTCCCAGTTAACAGGATAACTCGGGGGCTACCTCAGGCCCCAATAAAAAATAAAAAAAATCGTCAGCCCTCACCTTTTGGAGCAAGTTTTTCATCACACGCTTTCCTTTTTACATCATATCCCCTTAATAAACTGCAATAGGATTACAAGTTGTGGGCCGTGATCTGCTCCAGAGGTCTGCAGCACAGTAGGGATTAGGTATGGCATTTGATGTCAGCTTCCAAAGGTTTCAAAGAATAATATTCCGTCCTCATTTCATCACTATATGTAGAAACGGAAAGATGGTGGTGGTTGTGGTGTTAGCCATTGTCCGTGAGAGTGAGCTCACATCCTCTGTTTTATGGCTCTGAAAAGAAGTTGTTGAGTTAGAGGGGAAAGGAAATGAAATATACCGAGAATATAAATAATTGGTCACTTGATCAATTAGCTGTCAGAGTATTAATAAGTAGTAATTTTAATAGCTAATTAGTCATGTAGTCGAGTTACTTTCATGCAAAAATGCCAAAAGGATTCCTGGTTCCAGCTGCTGATAGTGAGTCCAATGTCTTTTGGTTTTTTGGACAGAACAAAATAAATATGTCTGCCTCAGCTTTGACCCCTTTCCCTTTCTGAGAAAGTAGTGAAAACATAATAAATGACAAAAATCTTTCAGCCTAAAAGTTGATGATTTTGACCTAAAGTGAAGGAAATTTCACAGAAATTGACTGTTGATTTGACATATAACCACATGGAAACTATATGAAAAGATTCGGCTAGGAAATCATAGTTTCAGCAATGTTTGATGTTTTTCATGTCTTATGTAGAACATGATGTTGTGTGTCATGTATTTTTCTTTAATCCATGATTTGTCTATGATTTATGACTTTATGACTATGAGGCTGGGTTAAACCAATTCAGAACATACTGTGGAAGTATAGAATATAATATATAAATATAAAAAAGAAAGAGCTACTATTTTATAGTAATAACAGCTTCTGCCAAATTAAAATGTCCACAAAGTTGCAGTTCCAGTTCCATGCAGGATTAGAAATTTCAAATCAGCATCAGAAATCAGCAGTTGTCCCTTCTTTCCCTCACTTTAAGGTTTCTTTGTATGGTTGTTTTTTTCTGTTACTTGCTAGTGCATAAAGTATATAAAGGAGCTCTCAGTCACCGTGCTTTTCATGCGATGTGTGTTTATCTGTGCGTTGAGTTGAGCTCCAGAGCAACAGATGCAGTTGCATTGGCCTGTGATTTAATGCATGTAGCTTGCCATGTGGGAAAACTCATTGCCCAGCAAATTAAGTCATTACTTCGCCGGTTGGATTTAAATATGGAGAAATGACTCATTTACTGTCTGATTACTCACTAATACAGCCATCCAAACAATGTCCCTTCGTCTCCACAACTATATTCTGCTTCTTTGTGGAGAGATAAGGTTGGTGGTTGCTTGTCAGGGTCAGTGTAAAGTTTATATTAAAAGATGCAAAAAAAAAAAAAAAAAAAAAAAAAAAATCATCTGTTCGGATTCATTATGAGATGGCTCTGTAGTCTGAAGATTCGTCTTCATTATCCAGCCGAGCACCAGGCAGATAACACCGCCTCATTTGCTTTCAGCGCCTCAATTTTCCCTGAATGATAATGCAGCCTCTCTTTTGTGTCGCTGTGGTAAAGACAAGCAAGCCATTTTCAATATGCGTGCAGGATTACAAAGGTTAATCATCAATTTAAAGCTAATCTTTGTTAAATACCAATAGAAGCACGGTGTGTGCTCGAGACAGATATAATCAGGCAAACCCCAAAACAATCCTCTATCTAAATGAAGTGAAAGATGGTTAAGCTGGGTTTTACAGTGGGGGTTGATGAGCAAGGGAAAGGGGAAGATTGCGTCACGCTTCTCGACTAATGTTCCTTTGTTTCACTGTTTTTCTAAATTTAGTTGTCGCTTACTTCTTGCCGTGATCTTAAGCAGAATTAGGTTGAGAGACTGACATTAGGTAAAGCCCTTGTTGGTTTTAGTGTTGAGGAGTTTGCGAAAAAAAATTTGTGTATATACCATATACCCTCATTTAATTGTTGCTACGGAGTGGAAATAATTGTGGAAGTTTGAAGATTATGCAATCAAAGATGAGATCCCTCTTCCCCCCCAGTCTGTGAGAAAAAGTGTAATTAACTTTCTTCCCTTTTTTTCTCAGTTAATATGCAGACGACTGGGAACGCAGAATTCAGGAAATTAAAATTTCATATTTGTCAAAACTGTGGCACTTTGTGATATCAGAAGTAAATTTCACAAAAGTTTAATGCTTAGAAAAATATCAACACACGTATCTAGAGAAGTTGCTAGAATGGAAGGAAGCATGAAAACATAATGATTCAGAATTCAGATTACGGATACGAAAACTCTTCTGTGTGGTCATTCTGTCAATGCATCTTCTGGATAAACTCTTCCTGTTTGACTGAGGATTGACTGTCAAACCACAAACTAGAGCCGTTATCTAGGGTCTGATCGATCAATTGGCCACCCAAATTAATATCAGCTCAGACATATTGACTTATGCAGTCGATGAGTCATGATTATTTTTTATTAAAAACACTTCATTGTTGTGCTGCATGGATGTAATTTTGGACAGTAAGTTTTGCACAATAAGAAGTTCTACCACCAAAACATATTTTTGTCACAACTGTTTGGACCATTAGGGTAAAGAGTAAATAATAAATTTAAATGCAGTAAGAAGATCTTGTAGCACTTGTCCTTTCTGTGTTTCTTATAAAACTGCCAACGTGTAGAAGTTTTCCATCATTTTTGTCAAACTTTTTGACTGGATAAACCCAGTACAAAACATTGCGTTTCCCATTAACCTAAGCCATTTAAGTCTCTTGGGCAGGAATTAACAATAATGGGAAATAGAATCAGCTCACCTTAATGGCTGAGGCAGTAATTCTATTGACAAGGTAGACTCCTTTAATAAAGATAAGCCCACAAGAAAATCAATAACCCAAACTAATTTTAAAAAGGACTCAGACTTGTCTAGACAAACACTGGTTCACGCCTACGCAAACAAGCTTCACAAGCCCATTTTTTAAAGGGGCCCTTTTCACTGATATTGCTACAGGAACACAACGCTTGTTTTTTTTTCCTCATCTTTACCACAAGACACAAGCAACAAAAGGAGGCCAACGAGCAATCCTGCAGATTTCCTCCCTCTCCTGCTTTCTCCCTCTCTCTCTGATCCTCTTTATTCCCCCATTAGGCCTCTGATGCTGGGTCCACAAACTTCTCTAATTAAGAATTCGTCTTCAGCAAATTCCCCAATAAAATGGGCCCTTGCTGCAGAACGTGGGGTGATAAAAGGAGTTATTGGGCCTGCGACCTCCTTTGCCTCTTATCTCCCATAAACACTTCAGTAGGTTTTACAGTGCTATGGAGGCAGGCGGAACGAGCAATAAGCCAAAGGGGAATAGTAGGGGTGGGTGGATGGGTTGGAGTTGTGGGGGGGCTGATGACTTATTCATGAAGAACAGCGCAACAAGAGGGCACAGATGAAATTGACAGTGAGAAGTCCTCATACTATGAGTGGTTATGTAGTTCTGATAAGACTCGTCTTGTACTTGACGCTGATTAATCTTTGGCCTCAGCTACATTTCAATATGTGGCCTGGT
This sequence comes from Polydactylus sextarius, assembly GCA_016801845.1. Taxonomy (NCBI): domain Eukaryota; kingdom Metazoa; phylum Chordata; class Actinopteri; family Polynemidae; genus Polydactylus; species Polydactylus sextarius. Next base: position 3,793,622 of record CM028911.1, on the reverse strand, counting down.
GAGTTTTAAAAGGGTACTTTTTTAGTGGTGGTGGATAGAGGTAAGGAGGGTAAAAAAATGATATTACATATTCATTAGCTTTACTAGGGCTCTAACATTTGCTTGTGGGCTCACCATCACAACAGCAGAGACAAAGCTCAGCTCAGCTCTGCTATGAAAGTCACCCCGCTGAAATGACATGATGTTTTATTCCTTCTATCTTCTTAACCTGATTCTGTCACAAACCCAGAGCTGCACATGCACAGATATTGTCATTAAGCAGCAGACAGGTCTTTTCAGCTATTTATACGAGACTGGATTCTTCACATGTACCTCACTTAACCGCTCTGTTTTCCTTTTTCACGCACATTCAATTCGGTTAAAGTCTTGACTGATTTGTTTTCTTTTCTCAACCCACACCTCATCTCATTTTGTTCATGCTCTGGTGATTTAAACTGATGGCAAATCCGACGTCGCTATGCAGCTGGAACACAAAATGTGTATGGTGGGACTCGCATACAAGACGCCGCTATATTGTTACGTCGGCCAGAAAAGAACAAGAGGAGAAAGTATAAAGTAACATGGAGTGCCAATACTCGTGGTTAGCCTTCCTTGAAAATGTCTGTAAACAGAGCAATGCTGGAAACAGATGTAAAGCCCAGCTGGCACAAGTGTTTTCATCTCTTGTCAGGCAGAGCGGAAATTTTTGCAACTGAGGGCCAACCAGCAAATATCGCTGCTACGTAAGCATCTGGTGTGGAGCATTTGCAGAGGCAAAACACTGTAAACAATGTGATGACAGAGCGTACGACAGCCACGTGGAGAAAAGATAGTTCATACCCTCCCATCCACATATGTAACTAGTCAAACCTCTGAAGAACCCCACATCCACCCCCTCCCCCTCACTAGGGAGGAAGAGACTCGGCACAAGGGAAGTGGTGGCATTGGGATGGTGGTGGAAATGGAGCTGGAGATTGTTATTATAGATAAACACTTCCTGTACTATCTAGTTTGCCCTGTGAGTAGGAAATTACAAGATTGTTGCTCAAAGTTGAGAGCTGATTTTATTTGCCTCTGAGGTGCCAGCATGTTCAGTCGCCAACTGTGCCCAGCAAATGGTGCTGAGCAGTTTGTGCGCAATTTATGGTCATTTTGAGACTGCATGCATTTATATATTTGAAGAGCTGAAACATGAATAATTAACAGGAAATTAATTAATGGGAAATAACTGGATCATTTAAACAATAAATAAATAAATAAATAAAATAATGTGTTTGATTATTTCAAAGTGAATATGTTTGGGTTTTGTATGGTGACCCTGAAGGTCAAAACACTAAATCCTAGGCACCTGATGACAGAGATGTTTTAAGGGCTCAATATGTTAATGCATATCAAGAATTACCTCTTCTGTATCTTCGAACACAGTTTGAAATTAATACAAAAAAAAAAAACAAAAAAAAAAAAAACAACAACAACAGTAACTACACTGGAAGAACGGGTAATGACATGTAATTGTTACCAGTGACAGTGTTTTGTAAAATGTTTTCTGAATTATTGTTGTGTTTTGACCTTCACTGTAATTTTATGTCAGGATGTCAGATTGGTTTGTCAGACTTTGTGACTGCATATTTGAACATAAAATATTTGCTTCTTTATTAGATAAAAGGAATTGTTAGCTGCGGGCCTATGTGCGTGTTAAGTTACGATCCAGAAGGCGAGAATATTTTAAATCTTAAACAAAAAGTTTTCCTGTCACTGTCAGTCTGATATTCTCTCCATCTGTGATCTGCATACCTAATAGCCACGCCTGACTGACCTGTCATTCACATATACTGCACAAACCAATGAAGCTTATCCAAACTGTGCACTAATGTGACAGTCAAGTCATGTACACTGGGGGTCAGCTGATCTTAGGCTCCGTGGCTTTCTCTGGCTATCTGAGTTTTCTGATTGTCAGTGAGAAGCTATAGAAACTATAATATTGCAGGGCAGAGGTTCTACCTCTCCATTAACCGTGTCTGCTTTATGTTCAGGGAGACTACATAGTGCTCTTTTTTTTGTTTATTTACTGTATATAAATCGTTATAGGTAGCAGTGAGTACCATAACCACTACTGACACTTCTAACGGTATAATGGCTTCGACCTCTGATGCGAGCAAACATAGGACAGCCCTGTGGAAATGGTTTTAAGTTGAATGCATTATTATCAGCTCACGAACTGCAGCCTGGTTGTTGAATTACTTTGGCGCTTGGCAGCCAACAGCACATTGCAGAAGGTCCAAATACTAAACCTCAGGTTCCGCGGTGCTGAATACATATTTGTGATGGCGGGAAAAAACACTGGCAGATTTGTGGTGCATGCTTTCCAATAGGATGCCGTTGTGCCAAAGTGAGAAAGCTTTTCCAAGTTATGTGGAACTGCACACACCAGCTGTAGTTCAGGGAAATAAGCATGAGATATCTAAAGTTGACCTGCTCCAAGAAAATACCTTAGTTAATATGTATTACGTGCTTTGCCCCAGAGTAAAGCTCGCACAGTGCATAACTCAAGACTTTGCTAAGGTGGAGAATTACTCTCGGTGTGTTTCTTAATGTTGTTTATAAACTCTAAGATTGATGGAATTTAATAAACAACAGTACAAAATGGCAAAATTCTCTAAACATTTTGCATCTTTCCTCATTTTGCTCATCAGAGCTCTGATACCTTTGTCAGCACCCAACAGGCCTTTCATAGTGTTTTTTTTCTTGTTAAACTATTCATCAGATTGGCCTCATCAAAGATTAAGAGAATCCTCATAGTTCATTACAAGATGCCCTGCTTTTTATTTGATGAAGTAATTCATCCATAATGTATGTGTATATTGCAGTTTGCAGGATGCCTGTGAGAATGGAGAAACCAAAAGAAGAGAGAATAAAAGCCAGTGCATGTGTTTTGATTAAGTCGTTGTTTCAGAGAGTTCCCTCTGCGATGTACTGCGGAGCAATTACTTTACATTGAGAAGATCAAACTCATTGTGCGAACTAGGAAAGGGTTGATGGGAAAAGCAAGATAAGAATTACATTAACATTAAATCGGGTGAGCAGAATTAGCTTTATCTCTGTGCCAGCAATGAGGAGGCTGTTTCAGTGGGCGGATCTTGATGCTGCGGAAAGCATAGGTGCTTTATCAGAAGTGGCAGGCTGAATGAGGATCATCAGGCCACTATCTGATTGAATTCCTTCTCAGAGTCTGTTGTTGGTGTTTGACCGGCCGCAGCACGCTTCTCCAAGTGAGTCAGTGTCTCAGGGATTGGTTGCCTGTACTCATCCAAGGGTGATGAGTGATTCGGCCTATTCTATCTGAGAAAATGCCTCTTGGGAATCCAGACAGAGTCAGCTGACGCTTGAAATAAATCTCAGAACCATTGACGAATGTCAAAGTTAAACTGGCAGAGGCCTGGGTCAGGGGATTTAGCGAGGTAACAGTGGCTTCTAAGGTGCTGACGTTATGTCAGTTGAACCGTGGTGTGTTGAGATCGGGTAACTAGGGGGTTATAACCGTGGTGAAGTGACATAGTACACTACTGCTTCATCCTTGTAAGTTCTGCACAGATCAGGAGAATCTGTTCTCACAATGGTGTTGTTTGTTGATCTTTATTCAGAATTTGCCATCGCAACATAAACGCATACATGTTTATGAGCAACAGGCCCTCATCGGGTTGGGTGGCTCACGTTCAGCTTCGGCACAGATGGCAGTGGGTAGAAGGACTAGTAATTGGATGAGGCAACATCGTACACAGAACCACTGCACTAGGGGGGGAAAAATGAGCTGAAAAAGATCACCATACTGTGAAGGTTTAATTCAACCTATAGAGGATCAGAGTTAAAACACTGTAATTAGTGCCTGAGGCCACATGTGTCTGGGTGTACGAGCAAATGACAGATTACACCCTCTTCAAGCCTGTAATGAACGCCTGTGCTGACATGTGGGTGTGGATTAGGTCATTGTCTTACTCATACGCTCCCAAAATAGCCAAATATTGCTTACCATCAGAGCTGCAGTGTAATTTATTCTCAAAACAAGGAAATGTCTTTCCATCCTCAGTGACACTGTGCAAAATACTAATCGGGTGTTAGAACCGTCTGTATCAATATTAGATTAAAAAAAAAAACCTGCCCTAATAATGGTATAGATCTTTTCTCAGGCTTCTCAGACTCAAGGTTGAAAGTCTGTTCAAGGTTTCTATCATCCACCCAAATCAAAACTCAGCATGTGAGATGTGTCAGTATAATATATCATTCTAATTCTTGATTTGGCCAGAAAGAAACAAGTGTGGGTCGTGAACAACACCTTAACCCTAACATGGGAAACAGCATTAGAAGGTGTCAGGATCTTTGTTCCTTTACCTATGACTGAGAAAAATGCAAATGGAGACCAAAGGTTGTGGTTATAGTCAATCTACCGCATACTGATAAGATATATTAGAAATACGGTTGATGTCTGATGAACAACATGCTGATGAGCTGCTGACGTTGATGCTAGTTAGTTTGAGATGATTTTCCACCAGGTGGCCCCATAGGAGAGTATTACAGTGATATGAGTCATTGAATAGACATTTATTCAGTTTATCATTTACACCTGACTAAATCTAATGTAGTTTAATACAAGCATCCTGCAATAAATTCCACATTTATGCCAATCATAATGTTCAGTTTGTTTGGTCTTTTTCGAGGGGCTACCATTTTTGAGGATTTTTGAGTTTTATTGCATTGAACAAAAAATACCAGGTATTTTTTATTATTATTTTTAACCATCGCATTTATATTAAGGTAAAAAAAAAAAAAAACCTCTAAATAATGGAATTTATTGCAGGAATTGCATTTAGCACTTTGTATCAGTCCAGTACAAGTCAACTGGATTGTGTCAATTGGATTGTTGGAGTCATATATTATCCACTAGTTATCCAGCAGCAAAAAAGCAAAAGACAGACACACACACACACACACAAAAAACACACACACATGCGCACATGCACACACACACACACACACACACACACACACACACACACACACACACACACACACACATTCAAACAGTTGACTAGAAGACAACTACAAAAGCTACTGCTTGTAACCTTTTGTGTAATGTGAACCATTACAATTGCACTATAACTCTGAGTCTTTATCTGGCTCATGGAAAAGCTGGCTCATTGTCTTGGGAGCTTCTAACCATTTACCATTTACCTCAGAATGGCTCCACAGGGCAACTGTTGGTTGGGTAAAGGGCCTTGCCTCAGTCAAGGGCACCTCTGCTGGAGTTTCTAGAGAAGGGCAAGCATTACTCATTCCCCATTTCCTGGAGACCAGCCTGGTGAGAGAAAGTAAGAAACTCTGTTCACGGAGAGTAGTGAGCCTGTTCACAGCTTCACAAACTACACACCAGTAAATGGCTGTAACATACCAGCGATGTAAGTCGAAGTGGACTACTCTGCCTATATGTCTTAATGTCATGGTTAAGTTAGCTTTTTGAGTGGATTGAAATGCTCAGCAGTGTTCAAGGTGTCCCTTTAAAACCCCTTGCATACTGATGCAGTGTAGAGTGTATTTTTAGTATTTTGAAAACTTAGCACATGGTTGGGAATTAAGGTTTTTTTTTTCTGGTCTTGACTTGCCCCAGAAATTAACATGAACAGTTTTTTTTTCATGACTGTGTTGGCCTCTGAGAAACGGGAGGTTTTTTTGCAACTTCCTATTTCTTTGAAGTGCAGTGTGTTGGGCATAATAATTGTATCTAGGTTTGTTTTAACAAAAATTAATAAATTGAACCAGTAATACCACTGTAAGTCAAAAATGCATTCATAATTTAAAACACAACCAGCATGTGGGAGTGCAGTTTCAGAGTTACAGTTGGTTGTGTGTGGGTGGGAAATATAGTGTACTGGTTTTTGATGGCCTGTTGGATAGAACAGCTGAGGCAAAGAAGTAGGAGCATAGGGGAAAGTGCAGAAGAAAATAGAATGAAGGTGAACATTTTAACATTTCTATGTCCCGAGTGTTGTTTTGGGGAGGGGGTGCATCTGACAAGAAATCATCTAACAAACACAGTGAGCTGGTGAAACAAAGATACAAGAGTCTGAAATGGGAAGAAGGCAAAGAAACAAGGACGAGATAAGGAGGTTTTTCTCTGCACTTGATTCTGCTTCAGATTATGTTTTTTTTTCTTCGACTCAGCTGACAACAAATGATCTCTGACCTCTGTAGTAGCTGCGTCTGCATATTTGCAATGGAAAAAAAAAAACTCTAGTACTGATTGATTGTGCTTACCACTTTCTCACTTAAAATCAATCCAATTAATAGCACAAAAGCCACCCTTTGTAATCAAGCTTTACTGTGGTAATAATTATTTTGTACTAATGTCTCTAATGAGCACCCATTATAAAAACAAAGCTGCCCTGTACAATACCTGCTGCCTGCTACTGTTAATGGCAGGGGGCCACTGCTGAATATGAATGAGGTTTGTTCTGTAGATGTATAGAGGCGGCTGTTTGGGTTAATTAGTGGGAACCTGGTTTCCCGTGGCGCTGAGAACCCGTGGAGCCCTCCTCTTAGCCTGGTGGGATATAATGAATAGTGCAGATCTGTTGGTAGTGGCTGTGTGCTCAGACAGTAGGCGGCACTTGCTCTGGTGGCAGACAGGTTTTAAAGTCTAGATAATGGTGCAGAATTTACTGCTAGTGCTCAGCTACTTTTTTCAAAATTTTAAATCTGAATAGCTCAATGTGATTGGGATCATTTTTATTTGGGTTAACATGAGGCCAAGAATCACTGTGGTGAGTTGGTGCCTTTAATAATCTGGGTTATATCACTGCATGGAGAGAACAGAGGGATGCTCCATGATGATGATGATGATGAGTGTAAGGACATCAGCAGTTAATGAGTCTTCATCAGCCAGTTTTGGTCTGACCAGCTCATGCACCTCCAGAGAGCATGGAGGAGTTTGCAAAATAAATAAATAAAATTAGATAAAGGCCAAGATTTAAATCTTGGCACTGTTAGCACTGTGCCACCATTTACTGACAAGGTATACTTCTCCCAGGTCTCACCGTGGCCTCACTTCTTCCCTGCCAGTCTGCATTGTATAACCCTCCACTCGCCCAGCTCATTGGAAATAGTCTTGGTTAAAGTGGTCTGCCAGATAGCGTGGTTGCCATGTGCCAAATGAGAAAGCTGGAAAGATATGCATCAAGTGCTGAATAAAGCAATAAGACCCTGTGGAATGTGAAACAATGGCTCCTTCCAGGTGGTGGTGCACCGTGAGAGGAGCGGGGGGAATTGGATGAGACAGAAAGCTCGTCTGGCTGCCTGGCTGTTAGCATTGGACTTGGCAGCTCTCTGCCAGCGACATGCTGACAGGCAGTCCCGCCTGTCACGGCGTATAAGTGCCTCCTCGCACAACCCCCAGGCCCTGTAGGGCAGGTCATCTCTCCTGCGTTAAGGCTTGTAGATTCGGCCCCGTGCTCCAGCTCCAGATCGTAGTGTGAAGCGAGGGCATGTGTCATAGCCTTTATATGGTTGGAAGACTCTGTAAGGTGAGAGAAAGGCCACAACTGACATTGTAGAAATGTACTAGTCATAGTTCAGTAGTTGGTTTTTATATTCCTCATTAGGGAGAAAACCCCCAAGACACAATAATATTATTTAGGTGTAATTTTCTCTACTGGAATTTTACTTCACAGATTCACTGAGCATGAGTCAGAATATGAAAATTATTGAATAATTTACCTTTTTCAAACTTTAAACCCCAAAAGATGTGATGCAGAAGTAGGAATGATTTAACCCCCTGCATGTTAAAATCTCATCAAACTGAGTTGAAGTGACTTCTATAGAAGCAGACAAGTTCAGAAAAACTCATTCAAGTGATCTGGAACCTACAGCAAAGTAGAGTGCAATAGAATTGATAAGTAAAATGTACTGAACAGTGTCTTATCTCCATTATGCATCTGGACTATTAGTGTGTGCGACTGTGTGTGCTGTGTGTGTGTGTGTCTGGCAGGCTGTTCCCAGGCAGAGACTATCTCAGCTAGTTTAGATTGCCTTACCATGACCTTTGCTGTAGAAGCTGGATGTTTGCATAGCCCAACCCAAATGTTTTGACTAGCACAGTGTAAGCAGCAGCTCTCTCAACTTGTTGTCATCGTGAAAGTATCCAGAGACTTTTCTTTTTTCTTTTTTAAAAAAAATTAATTCCACTACACTTGTGGTATTTCAACTCAAGGCTGCCTGCTGCATAGCAAGGGAAACATTATTAACATGTTTTTTTTTCTCTTGGTTAAGTGAAGGTAAGTGTCGGAGGCAATCCAAAGTTTTTTTTTTTAAGTTTAAAAAGTTTAAAAGACGTTTTTATTTCCCATGGTTTAGATTAGCTTTTCAGCAATATTATAAATCTAATTTAATGCCGTAAATCCATCTCCTTGTATTTGCTGAATTTCCTATTGATCTTTCTAGGTATGTATAGGAAATCAAAGTCACCTAGTGGGAACCCATCTAATTTCCTGCAATAAATTTATCTTTAAACGTCCCCAAATGCCTTGATTTGGATGCTCAGCGGTGTATGTTAAGTGTATTGATTCTGCCGTGGATTTTGACCTGGTAAAGGAAGACAAAGCACCCTGGCCTTGTCTTCTGGCCTTCAGCCACACTTGCATATCTCAGATACATTTTCTAATGAGCTGTCTGGCTAAATGTTTTTCAGCTGGAGAAATTACAGTATCAATTGGAAGTGACTTTATAGAGTGAGAGGAGAAAGCAGATGTGAAGAGAGAAGATGAAAAGGGACTCAAAGAAAGATGAATTGAGATTATCCTTTTGAGATGATACACTTACATGACACTTACACTCACATGGATTGTATTTATGGCTGGATTGCTTTTTTAGGGGGGATGAGAAAAGTGCCTTTTCAGTATAATACAGACATTCATTCTGCTTTATATGCCTGAAATCTGAAAGGCTTTTATTCTTTTTTCTCTTTGTTCTTTTTTTGCAGATGTGCTGTGGACTGCGAATGATTTCTCCTCCTCCTCCAGTTCAAATTCAATGGCGGGCAAAGACTGCATTTCCAACTTCTCTTTTTACCCCTGAGCTCACACAGGCAGATCTGGTCTACACCTAAACTGCTGTCTACTTTTTCTTTTTCTGTCTCTGCCTTTCTCCATTCTTCAGTCCATTGTAATGGCTTGTTTTCTGGTGTCTGCCTTCCTTCTGGTTCTCCAGACATACGCCGCCCCACCTGAGTTTGTTGAGCCAGGATTTGGCATAACAATGGATTCCATGGACCTTGATTCTGGACTACCAGCCAATGTCTCATCTCCACCACCAGGAACTAGTAAAAGGGCCCCACATAGTATTATTATTGGGGTACGCAAAGGTGGCACAAGAGCATTGTTGGAGATGTTGGACATACACCCTGAGGTTGCTGCAGCTGCCACCGAGGTGCACTTCTTTGACTGGGATGAGAACTATGCTAAGGGCTTTGAGTGGTACCGTGATCTGATGCCCTACTCATATCCACACCAGATCACAGTGGAGAAAACTCCAGGTTATTTTACATCAGCCCTTGCACCAGAACGCATCTGTGCCATGAACTCCTCCATAAAACTGCTACTGATTTTGCGAGACCCGGCTGAGCGGGTCATTTCTGACTACACCCAGGTGTACTTCAACCGGTTGGAGAACCACAAGCCGGTACAAGCCATTGAGAACCTGTTAGTACGTAACGGAGCCCTAAATATCCGGTACAAGGCAATTCAGAGGAGCCTCTATGATGTCCACATGCGTAACTGGCTGCGTCACTTCCCCCTGGAACAAATACATATTGTGGACGGGGATGCTTTGATCCGTGACCCCCTGCCAGAGCTTCAGAAGGTGGAGCGCTTCCTCAACTTGCCCCCGAGGATAGTTTCCTCCAACTTCTACTTTAACCAGACCAAGGGGTTTTACTGTATCCGGAGTGATGGTCGAGAGCGATGTCTGCACGAGTCTAAGGGACGTCCTCACCCGGCGGTCAACAGCACCGTCCTCCAGCAGCTCCGCTCCTATCTGCAGGAGCACAACCGAACCTTCTTCCGGCTGGTGAAGCGTACCTTCGACTGGCAATAGGAAACCCAGATCACAAATTTGGACTCAAATGAGCCACTACCTTGTCTGTGATGAGGACAATAAAAGGGGGTAGACGCATAAAGCACTTTACAGAACTGACATTTAAAAACCCCTTTGAATAGCCTCTTTCTAATTATTGTTGTGATCTCTGTGGTTTCTGCAGAGCAGTTATATATTTACACAATAAGGTAAAAAAAAATTATGAAAAACTGTAACTAGAGGCATAAAATTAAATGAAAGAATCTCCAAGCTTAATAAGTCATTCTCTCTGTGCTGGAAGCGTTTAAGTGATCAAACTGCAGCGAAAACAAGTTTATGAAACTGATGAACTTTTTTTCCTCCCTCTCTCTTGTTTGATATTCTTGTTCTTGATAATAAATTGTTCTGCTTTCAAATGTAACAGGAACGTGGCATGTTTTTATCTCACTCTATTTCTTTCTGGCCGTCAAAAGCCCCCTAAGCGCTCCAACCCATATTATTTAGGGAATGTACTAAGGTAGGCACAGGCATTAGAATAAGCCTTTGATTTGCTGTGGTGGAAGTTAGACATTAATGCAAGGAAATGGGTACCCTGGAGCTGCACTTTAGTAGTACAGAAATCACTAATGGTTTTGGACATTGAAGGTAGCCTGTGCCTGCAGCTAAATCAGTCAAATTTCCATAGTCAGCAAGCACACATCTACATAGCGTCTGCTGCATTTTCCCACTGCCCTATTCAACAATTTGCTCAGGTGTTAAACACAGTCATTATATTATATGCCTAACAGTGCTATAAAGTATTTACACATAATGCTGTATCTGTGTAGCTGTTTCTTTTCTACAGAGGATCTTGTCTGCAATCGTACTGAGCGTGCAGTTTTCCCAGAAACATCTTGTCGTCATCTGCGCAACAGATAGACATGGGTCATGTTTCTCTCATTGATTAGGCTTTAAACAGCAGCCAAAGCTACAGCTCCACTGGGAACCGATATTCATGTGATCTCTCTGCTCTGTCTGCTGGAATAAGCACTATATCTCTCCTGAGGCAAGTAGTCATTGATGCTACATTGGATCTATATCCAGAACAGAACACAGGAGGTAGGACGAGAGGAGTAATGTAGCTGTGGGCCATACAGAAATATGCTGAATATTTATATGAATAGTGTAGTTTTAAATCATAATTAAGCTGGAGTGCATGTTCTGTTTGATGACAGCGTCAGCACTAAATGAATTCACCAACACCTCAACTTGCTCAGGGACTTTTTCCCATTTCCATTCACCAGGGGGCACTTAGACCCCAGAGTAACTCACGCGGGAGTGGTGTGAGGAAATGTGTCTAGACATGTTCTTTCTAGGATCCCGTCTGTCAGTGCACACACAGGTGAAGGGCCTGTGACAGTTAACTCGTGACCCCGGCCGAAACCTGTCTGCTCTGGTACGTATCACCCAACCACTCATCTGGAAGAGAACGAACTGTCCTGCACAAGCAGTCTCTCTGTACAACTACAACACACACACACACATGCACACACACATCACCAATGATTCCCAAGGTGTTACATTGACGCAGCACAGTGTTTCCATTAAGCAGGTGGGCAGGAAGGACAAAAGGGCATGTTTTGCTTACAGTATGAGTGTGCGCACTGAACAAATTCCCATTTATACCCTTTATTTATTTTTGAGGCAAAGTTGACTGACTATGCTCTCTGTTTGCAGAATCACTGGGAGCAGCACAGTGTATCTGTAGCTGTCTAATGTTGGACTCTGTGGAACTGCAGTCGTGCACTGGGTTGTTTAAGGATACAGATATTTTTATCAGTAAATCCTCAGAACTTCAGCATCATTGCAACAAATGCAACAATAGGATACAACAATAGGATCTTGTGTAACCTCCAGGCATGAGATTTCATACATTATGTCAAGATTAAGCAGTGCTGCTATTAGTTTGTTCATGAGATTTGTTGATAATAATAAACAGAAAAAAATATACTGGGTCAAATGTCCTGTAATGTAGATGTAAATGTAAAATGTAGATACTATTTCTGTATTATATATATATAGCATTATTATGATGAGAACTCACTGCTCTTAGAGACTATGGTGTTAGAACTATTTTCAGAACTTGCCTAGTAGCCTTACAGGATTCACTGACTTTTCTCCTCTTTTTTTCTGTTGTTTTACAGAGTTGGACAAGTCTGGGTGTCCACACACAGCTAAATCCATCCTCCATATCCTGATACTTAGAATTATATTCATTGATGAGTTATGTCTTCACATCTATTTGCATCTTTGCCAGAACTTTGAATGTAATCACGTCGCTTTGTGCTTAGCCTGAACCTGCCTTTAGAGAAATTTAAATTGGAACATTAATGCTGTTTCCTGTCAGGAGGATTACATTTCTGCAGCAAATGACATGGCAAGTTTCCAACAGTTGTTGGGAAAATTCAGTCAATACTCCAAATGTCAACCTTACGGTTGCTGCTGTAGACACAGTCTTGATGGAGTCATCTCCATCCTCTGCAAACTACAACAACATGTCTGTACAGAATCCATCATCAAGTTATCAGATAAAATAGTCCAGACCAGAAAATTCACTGCTGCTGTTGCTGCTGAAGGTTGCTATGCAACATTTCACTGTATTGTCTGTAGTAATAATCAATTGTGTTGTGAAAGAGAACCTCTAACTAACTGATATGGCCTTATAAACAAGCTGAGGTGTAAACTAATGAAGTGTTATCTTTGTACCTTGCCTAAGAGCACAGTGATAGAAGATTCAATCTAGCAATGACCTGGTTAGAAAAGTCTACCACTTAAAAGTGCAATGTGTTGTGCATGAAGTAGTTTGTTTGATGGGCTATTTTCTGAGCTACTTTTTTGCTTGTGCTAGAAATAAAAACCCCATGATGCTCTCGGGTCTGACATACTAATGCGAGGTAAGTCATTTAAAACCCTTGACACTAACAAGTTGCTTTAACTAATGGCTACTACTGAGTGACTCACTTATCACTACATGTCTTTGATAACTGCCAATGTCAGGTGTAATTAAAGGTTTGAGAGGTGGTCTGGAGCAATCTGCTCTAGATGTTTTGGCTGGTCTTGTCATCCTAGAAGCCTCTAATGATCTGTCTGGGATTGTGATTGATGAAGCACTTAGCATCGAATCAAAGCACAAGAAACGCTTGCTGCTTGCTAAGCTGTTTGCAAACTAACAGCCACTGTATTTGCACGATACAAGTCTATTACTGAGGTTGTCCTTGATGTGAATTAATGACCTCTGTGTCAACATCAGAAGTGCAGCCTAATGCGCGTCAAGAGTCAGCTGACAAGGCTCAGCAGGTACATGTAAGCTGTAAACAGCATGGGTCACTGAATCGTGGTACGTTCAATAAGACGCAGACAGCAGCTTCTGATTTTTTAATTTTGTTTTTAATTCATGAACATTGCAGCATCTGCAGTGTCCCTAATTACACACTGAATGGTTCACTGTTTTAATAGCAATACAGTCCTTTTATAGGAGGATCTCTGTGTTTATTTCTCTTTTAAACACACGATGATTCCAAATAGCTCTACACACAGGTGTGATTTTATCACTATATGAGGCTGTTTCCAAAATATCAAGTCAGTCACTTCCTCTCGCCAGCAGAGACATCAGCCAGCAGCTATGAGGTGTTTTTACTTCTATACTGGCAGCTCAAATGGGAGAAGCCTACAAGGAGTGATACATACTATATCGCCAACGATGCTGTACACAAAACCAACCCGCAGAAGCTTTTTACAACTTGCTTGATCAGAAAAAAGAACAATGTACATAAATCTAATGAGATCAGGGACCCTGAAACCGACATGTTTCTCAAAATACACATTAGATTATCACGAACACAAAAAGGCTCAGGAACATAAGAATCATGCGTATAAATGTGTTTTTCACACATATTTTAAAGACTCCTTCTGTCCCTCCCCCCTTTGTGATTACTTATTCATTTGTTTGTTGATTTATTTTTCATTGCCTCAGGTGCAGAGGGCATGTTTCTGATGTGCTCCCATGGCAGTCTTTACTAACGGGAGGAGGAAGGCTGCTGCTGCATTCAGGTCAAAGGGAGGAGAAAGAGACATGTCTGCTTATTTGTGGTTGCATTATAAAAGACTCTGATTAATCCTTTGAGGCAGGAAAAAAACTAAGGTGAGATCAGGGCTACAAATGCAGGGCTCATTGTAAAACCTGTACATGCTTGTGTGAACAGTGGCAAAATAAAGCACAACTTCTCCATGCTGATGCGCCTTCCAGCGTTCTGATAGTTGACCTCTTGTCGAGCTGCAAGAGACAGAACATCAATAGAAAGTCACCGGCGTAGAATTTCTGAGCTTCCTCCTAACAAATACCATTTACAAACACTTTACTCGCTTTAAAGGCTCATTCATGCTCAGTGTTGGATACAGAGACAAACTGAAATCTTACTGATATGAAATCAGGAAATCATGGGAGCAGATCAGTCTAGTTTCATTGTAATAAATGATTACAAGTTAAGGTTAAAAACACTTTACATGAGCTCACAGGGACCTTTGACCTTTGCCCTCCAAGATCTTATTAATTCAACTATAAGTATGAGTGAACGTGTGAGCTAAATGTGAAAAGATTCCCTCAAGGTGTTTTTGAGATATTGTGCTCATGAGGTTCACTGCGGTCACTGTGACTTTGACCTTTCTAGCTTTTATTTTTTTTAGTTAATATGAGTCTGAGTAAATATTTGTTTAGAATCTTAAAGACATTTCCTCCAGGGGTCCTCAGACAACAAATTTAAAGGGTCAAAAACATGTTGCATGAGATAACCTTTGACCTTTGGTCACTAAAATCTAGTTTAGTTCATCCTTGAACTCTTGAGATATAACAAGAATATTATGGACTGATAGGCAGACAACCTTAACATATAATACAAACACTCTGATCCATACAATTACATGATCCCAGAAATGAAAAATTTATATGTTCTTATTTATTGGTTGTGATTGGTTCTCGACCTGTCAGTCCAAGTGTGCAAGCCTGAATGTCACATTGGTGACTGGGTGACAAGAGACAGACAGACACGACTAGATACAACTTTGGAGAAAATTAATGAAATTTCGTTTCGTTTGTATTTACTAAAAAAATCATAGGGCATACACTTAGAGAAAAAACAGGATAAAGGAGCTTGGTCCTGACCAACCTGATTTAAACATCCAGCAGCAGGAAAGTGACTGAGGATGGAGTTACACCCGGTTTCACCTGTTCATGTCATGAAAATCGGAGTTGGCTGGATGTGATGTTAATGACTTTTAATGATTTCCCTGCACTGACATGTTATGGACAACAACAGGAGTAAGAGACCACTCCTGGGAGAAAAGGCGCTCCCCAAATAAATGTTATCACCAGCCGCCACTGCATGTTACAGCACCAGGCTATCTGTCTGACCTTCTAAACCAGCAATCGCCAACACAAAGATTAAGAATATTATGACATGGACCCACCAGCTATTACCCAGTCAAGGCTGTAGACTTTTGCTACTAAGGCCCCAGCTCTCAGGAATAACTCACAACAGAAGCTTCTCCTCCAATGTGATGTACTCTGTAACTGTCTTGAAAGGTGCTATACAAAGGAAGTTATCATCACTCTTATTATTATTATTATTATTATCATATACCTTAGAAGGATAATCTTAACAATCATAAGACAATAAACAACATACTTCACTGATTTTATCCTTAAGGCTTTAAATAAAAAAAACATTTTTATTGTTTCACAACTCATAAATGAGGAGACACTGCTTGGTTTTAAATATAAAATAAGTTTATATGAGTTTTTAACATTTGTATTACAAAGAATCATTGATCAATACAGAACATATTAAAAAAATAAATCTATTTACACACACATGCACTGCATACCCTACTTGCAATGCTTAATATAAAGAAAAGTTAAGAAAAATAACTTATAAAGTTATAAAGAAAAATATAATGAACGGTTAGGTCCCGATATCACTAAAGTATTAACACAATAAACCAATAAATAAACCAATTGTATAAATCAATTTTAAAAATGCGACTATTTGCGCTGACGTCACTAACGCGTGTCCTGTCAAAGCGGTGTTTTTTCAACGCGCCGACGACTTGCGCAATATTTTTGCAGGTGTCGCGCGGATGGTGGCTGGAGTGACGTGTGAGTAGAAATGACAGTCGGTTTATGGTGAAGTAGTTGGTGAAGTAGGTGAAGTAGTTATGTAGTGTGCACCCCTGGCGGCTTAGGATGACTTATATAATCAGAATGAGCGGTTAATTGCGATAGTTCGGGTTGTGTGTGAATGATGGCGTCTGTGTGAACTGTCCCGTGTGTATGTGTCGCCCCAACACCACGTGCCTACGCCGTCACCAGCTGTCTGTGTGCTCTGGTTTAGGGTGTACTTGAGAATGCTCTTATAGCGCTTGACTTTTTTGTTTGTTTTGTTAAGGCGTTGCATGTGCGGGCATCAAGCTAAGAAGCTAATGCTAATGACATTATGACATGGACCCACCGGCCAGTGCCCAGTCAAGGCACTAGCTAGTTTGTGCTAGCTTGTGACACTAACAAGTCACAAAACAAAAACACACACACACACACACACACACACACACAAATGTCTAAAATGTCTTTTGCAAAAAAATGTCTTTGTGTAAACTCTTAAACTTATTGCATGTCATCAATCTTAATATTACTTTATTGTTAACATTGTTTTATTTCATCTCCTTTTTTTTTTTTTAAAAAAAGTATATTTTCTTTTACTTCTTTTTTTATCTGACAAATCATAACCACTGTTTTGAAAGGTTCTATATAAATGAAGTTATCATTATCATCAGTGTTATTATTATATAGTGCTAGGTTTTAACCTGTAGATCAGGTTCAACCTGCTCTACACCATCTTAGCCGATGAATGACGTTAAAATACCATTTTACTTATGTGAGATATGGGATTTTAGCTGTTAAGGTGAGGGGGGACATACTGCTTTCTTATAAATGTAAAATTCCAATATAAAATAAATATATAAAATCCCAAATATAAAATCCCAATTCCAAAAATTATATTTCAACTAACAAGACTGAGTATATGAAAACACATAGAAAAAAGTTGCATGTCTAAGAATATCAGCCAATTTAAGAATCTGTTACATGCACCAATAATGGCAGGTAGAAGTCAAAGATTACAGTGACTTTACTTTTTAAACTTAAAAATATATCTGCAACAATAATCATCTCACTACCATTACCAGTGAGGGTCTTCCTCTCCATAGCAACAGTAGCTAGGCTGATGGGTGTTGTAGTATTTATAGAGCTGCCTGTCATTCAAACCAACCAAATGTATTGTTATATTAGTCATGTTTCTATGTTAAGTAACAGTGTGGATATCATTAAAATGAAAAAGCTTGTGGCCCCATAGAAGTTTGGGTCCTAAGCCAAAAAGGTTTGGAAGCACAGCTGTATATGACCAAATACGTAAAAGTGTAAGCAAACTCTCCTGACATTGTATTTGTGGTGGTTTCTAGCTAAGCCCTAACAAGACATGCATCATCTTTTTTTAGTGTCACTTCACACTCAGCACTCAGTTTTCTCCATATGTCTGTGTGCTGATACAGCATATAGACTTTGTGTCTGTTCTTGAGGCTCCAGTCACTTCTCCTCCTCAGCCTCTTTTATCCCTCAATCCTCCCCAGCAGCTCTTGTCTATTCAAATCAAGGGCTGGCGGAACAGTGCCAGAAGGCATTTCACTCTGGAATATGAAATCTACTCTCCTTTGGGTGTACAGTAGCGCCCTGAGTCCCCGCTCTGATTCCTCACACAGCCAAACAACAACAACAGTCTTGAGTGCACAGGCATGGCAGAAAGCATTGCATTTCATTGCTGGCTTATAGCAGCTGGGGCCCACAGGAGCCAAGTGTCACACAATTGCTTTTTCCATCCGTAACAGAAAGGGGCAAGAGGGACCAGACAAAAGCAAGAAGGTCTCTCTGAGCTCCCTTGATGTCTGTCAGTCTTTTTGTCTGTATTTCTCTTTCAGCCGGGACCCCGGTGTCAGATGCTTTCAGTTATTCATCTTTTTTTTTTTCAGTGTTTTTTTTTTTTTCCGCAGGCTTCTGACTGTGGCACATCGGTAGGGAAGTTGACATTTTGACTCTGCTAATTTTTCAACATTGTTCCCTCATCACTGCCTGTGTTTCATTGTTTTGAGTTCTCTGTGATCCCACTCGCTGGGTGGATGAGGTTCTTATTTTTAGAACATTAATTTGTGTTATACAAATTAAGTATGCTTCACGAGTGACTCAGGCACCTTCCTATTGCTAATTCATTTCAAAAGTACCCCCTGTGTGTTGCTCCATTTGCAGGCAAGCACAAAGATGTGAAGATAAAGCGTGTTCAAAGAGGTAGCACAGACTTCAGAGGAAATGATAACATCACCTTAGTCCCCCTGAAGTCCTGTGTGAAGTGAACAACCTGCCCCTTGGGCTGGTTGCTAATACACCAGCCTATAGTGGCAGTTCAAACAGGTAAATAAGCCAGCACAAAGAGGAAATAAACAACCTCACTAGCATCACTTCTTGAAAGCGATTCTCTAAATTACACCAGCGTTTGTTTCAGTCTTATTAAAAAATATGATTTTACAAATGAAAAGCTGTGAGTGTGTGTGCGCGTGTGTGAGTGGCCAGAAAGTTTCACCTCCTTTTAAATGTTTCCAGCAGTTTATCAGAATGCATTAAGTGAAAATATTCTCCAAGCAGTACCTAGAGCTGTGTATTAAAGGAGAAATGATCAATTCAACCAGTTACTAAAAAAAGACTTGCATGTTAAGTATTATAAAAACTCACAGTTATTTGAATTTACTGCAACAAACCTGCCACTTAATAAAACCTGCATGAGGCGAGATACTTACCCCCTGTCTTATCTGACAGCACCACAAAGCAGAGGACTTGCAACAGAGAGGAGACTCCCATCTGTGGTTGGTGTACGTTTATGGTATTTGGCTAAATTAAATTCTGATGTCAGACGTGGTGACTGGTGTGAAATCCTCTCTGCCTGCTGGAAAGCAAGCACTAAAACTTCACAGCGAAATGCAAACTGTCTCCAAAACAACAGCAGGCGAGTCATTCATCTGCAGAAAGACGCAGTCGGCAACTATTCAGCCTCTCGGTTTCTTTGGTATCAAGTGTCTCAGACCAGCCAGGTTGTACTGTGCAGATTACTGATGTTAAATGATGATTTTGGGAGAACTAAATTTGAAATAGTTTTCGCAATTTTATCCGTTGATTCAGGACTACTGACTTTTACTTTATAATATAGCAGACTGAGCTGCTCTTGTGTAAGTTTAACACAAGACGATGTAACATTTTAGTGAAACAAAATATAAAGAAAGCTAATTTATTCTATGAATAAAGATTTCGTAAACTGTTACTTTGTATAATACATTGAGCTTCACTTGACCAGTGGCTAACGTAAGCTAATGTAACTGACTGAGTCATATTCTTCAATCCACAGTTCTTTTCTGTTTGTGCTACTGTCATGCTGATGGTTAGCATTATCCCATAGTGGCCATATATACGACCAGAGTCAGTGCAATTCAGAAAAAGTTGGCTCCATATTTAAGCTGAAGAGTCCAGTCCACTATTACTACTACTACTTGAAACAAGTTGGACCAAGAGAAGTTAAAGACCATTCACCTGCTTTTTTTGTTGCTTTCAACGTCATACCTTGGCCTTCCTCTGAGGTGGAAGTGAGTCAGTGATGAGGATATGTAGTTGTCATTATCATTGTCACTGTGGGAGACTGGGCTAAACTGAGACTTTTTTTGTCAAATAATTGCTCCAAAGCCAATGCCTAATGGGTGCCTACTTTTAAAATAGCCTTAATGGAATCTAAAATTAATTTTCTGGCAGTTTTGTTCCTTTTTGGAAAAAAATAAAACCTTAATGATTTGATTGCAGGTAGCCAGAATTATCATTTTGCAGTTCGAACTGTCCAATTGGAGTTTATCAACATGTGAAGTCTCAGGTTGTGGCCAAAAATGTGAGGAAATAACCTCAAGGTGGTCATAGCATTTCAGGGGGCAAAAAACGTGTTCTCTGAGCTCACCATGACTTTGACCATTGACCACTAAATTCTAATCTATTAATCACTGACTTCAAATGAAGTTCTTGAGATATCAAGAACTTCAGCAAACAATCCTCACAAATTTTGAGTGGCCACATGACTTCAACTGTTAACCACCCCAATCAAATAATTGCATCCTTCATCCATCCAATATTTGTACAAAACTATAACTATATATACACTCAAGATGTTCCTGATATCACCAGAATCACACCAGTCCATATTTATATCAAAGTCAAAAGTGAAAGTGAAGTGAAATCATGCCATCTGAATTAATTCCATCCAGATAGTCTTGACATTAGGCTCATGAGGCCAAAAATGTGTTTTGTGAGGTTCCAGTCACCTGTGACCACCAAAATTTTATCAGTTCTTTTCTGGGTCTAAGTGATTATTTGTAATTTGAAAAAAATTGTCAATGCATCACTTTGCTTACACGAGAATGGGATGGATGTACAGACGTGTGGATGTACAGACAACTTGGAAACATTATGCCTCTGGCTACAGCTGTTACCAGCACCGTAGCAATAAAACAATAACTTGACGTGCAATATTATTCCATGCAGCCCTCAAGGTGGGTAATTTGCCAATATTTTCCCACCATGGTAATTCATCAGCTCAGTTTGCTGGCCATTTAGATTAATCACCATCAACTTAAATGTAATTATATGAGGTATACGTTCGCTGTTGAAGCACTGATTTGATCTACAATCTGTCGATGAAAACCTTTATATTTACTATTCTAACCACCCAGTGTTTGTTAGATTACTAATCTAAATTACTCTCATGGCGCTGGGACTCAGTAGGACTTTATGATGACTTGAAATAATTTGCTTCAAATCCAACCAAGATTGTGTTTTCATGTCATTTCAGAATACATTATGTTGTTTGACCAACCCTGTCAGAAAGCAAGGAGTCGGCATTATCATGCACATAAACATGTTGTTCATTTATGCTTCTCTGCACAGAGCTCATTGATTTAAAAATTGGGAGTGTTTTGCACACACATACAGTCATAGTTGAGTTTTAATGAGTTTCCCCACCTCAGCCCATGAAAGGTGTGTGTCTGTGTCTGTCTGTCTGTCTGTCTGTGTGAGAGAAGCGGTCAGGAGTGAAGGGGTGTAGCTGGTCAACTTGAACACAGCCTTGTTAAAAAAAGTCAATTAAAGAGAAACAAAGACGGAACGAGGGGGAGGGAAATAATTGTATCACCTCGCAGCTTCAGCTTGTGAGGCAGTGAGCAGCCACAGCAAATGACTGCGAGGATTATTTATAGGCGAAACCCATCTCTCTGAAGGGGAGGGAGAAGTCTTGAGTCCAAGATTATGACTTTCTTTTCTGGTGGAATTCAACATCAAAACCCAGTCGTCGCAATTTACAATTTCACACTTGCTCGCCAATCTTCTCCAGTTCTCATGACGAAAGAAAATCGCTAAACTGTGGCAGCTTTTTTTTTTTTTTTAAAGTGTGTGGCTGTGGAGATAGTCTAAGCAGACGTACTGTGCTCAATTCAATTAACTATTCAGTGGCAAACATACATCAGGGGCCTATAGCAAAAAGTCCGACAAACTCAGACAGAGCAAACAAATGAGCTATAAATATGTGAACGTTGTCCTCAATTTGTAGATAAAAGCCAATTCTGCAGGTCAAAGACATTTTTTCGTTCAATATGCAATCTGGCAAACATATTTCTAACAATGCAGCAATAATTCTCAATTATATACCAATAAGTTGGACTGGAGTAGACATTTCTTTCTCTCTCTCAAAAAAAAAAAAAAAAAAATCAATTTTTGAAACGGGCAGAAAATCCATGTCCCATGTGACCGAAACAAAAGTAAATTCATCCCAACTCAGCCATAGCTTCCTTCCTTTCTGCCTGCTGTTCTTTCATCCTCTGTCTTCTCAGACTTCAGCACTGGCATGTCGATAGAGCAGAGAGACATAAGCAGCTAACAGTCAGATTTAGCTGTAATTGCTGGCCTATAGCTGTACACAGGGAGCCCTCTCTTCTTTATAGGCATAGAGAGCACTGGCAAAACACTTTTGTTTATCACACCACTGTTCGGTGCGCTGTCCCAAAATGAGAGCCTCTAACTTCTTCTGCTTTTATGTTTGATTAGAAGGGAACAGACCAAAGCTTCACATCTAATGCTTACCCTATTTTAATTTGGTGAACTGCAAGCAACTGCTGGTTTTATTTCTTGCATTTTTTATTGCAGGGAAGAAGGTAATCTAAGGATGTCTGTGTATTCTTTGCAGATCCCACACAGACACACCTGGTAATGCGGTACAGCACAACCACAGTCGGATCCAACGCAGGTGTTGATCACAGACCAGCTAGAGTTAAATGGGGTTAAGAGATGGCTATTTTAGGTTCTCCACACAGATTTATCCCCAGAGAAAACTGCTGCATTTATCTTGCTGGAATTGAACTTTCCAATCTCCAGCCTACCTCATAGCTCTGCCATCCTTAGCTCTACCCAATAGTTCAGCAAGAGTTGATGAAAAGTCATTCTGTGTTGGCAACTTTAGCTTCATAAGGGGATGTAACTGTGTGGATTTGTAGCACCGAGGTTTATCATTTTGCAAATGAATCATATGCAACAATAAATCATTTCATGCAAGACACTTAATGTGTAACTTATGTTACCATTGCTACAACCTACCAATGGTGGGGTTGCATAGACTAAATGCAGTGATCGTGCGTTTTGTGTTTGGTCAGAACACAACACTAGAAAGATCAGTGGTTTGCTAGCATTAGCATGCTAATATTGTTATCTATGTTTTGCATGTTAACTTTCCTTATTAGCATGAAACACGTGGTCATAAATTGTGACCTGATATTGGCACTACATGAAAGGTTAGGTCTCAAGAATACAGTACATCCTGAGGAAAGAATAAGTATCTCTAAGAGATCATACATTTTAACTGTCGTTTCTTTGACACATCTGAAGATGCAGTAGTCATCATCCTGCAAGTGGATTTTCCACAGGCTGATGTTGTCCAGCTCATTGTCCAAAGAGCCAACATTTTCTAACGCAACAGTTGAGATCGATGGGGTTCAACCATACAGGCTGGCAATAGCTTCTCCGTTTTACAATTTAAAACAAATCTCCTCGGCGTAGCTCCAGGCATGGTTGTTGTGTACTGAGCCCTCTTAGTTGGAGGATGCAGCAGCAGTTTATCATGTCTTAACAGAGAACTGTATTGTCAGTTTGAGGAGCAGCAACATGTAAGCAAAGGTTGATTGTTGCCTTGATCGTCCATCAAAATCATCATGCCCATCAAAATCCTACAGCCACGTCTCTGTTAATGTGATTTAAACTGTAGTTCAGATGAATTTGACCTGATTTTCAGCTGCTGTTCAATTGTTTGTCTTTGCATCATCGTAGAGATACTGACAACACTGGTAATGACATGTAACAAAGGCCCTCCGGCTGAGTTTTGATTCACCATGGTTGTGTGATACGTGCCTTAACCATTAAAGCTCCTGGGATACCCTGTGCTTATATTTTTAGCATAGCCATCTGCCACCTGTCTCATAATGGTTCATACAGTTTTCTGGATATTTTTTTCCTGAGTAAAAAGAGCTGTAAAATATCCGTTATGGTTTTTATTTCATAACAGCAAGCAGATGACATTGTAATCGTGCTTTATGAGACAAGCCCCTGGTGGTCATATGTCGGAAAAGTCATCAGGTGAGTCATCAGGTGTTTGCAAGCGCTTGGTGCGCTATAAAAAAGAAAACTTTAATAAGGTTGTGGCTGCTGCTTTGTGTTTTTCCTTTTTTTTACTTAACAAAATGTCCAAATTGCTGCTCCACATGTGCACAATTTAACTGTCCTGTCGGAGCCACTGCAAAAAAGGCTGTTTTTAGAGGAAATTTTAAACATTTGCTCAAATGTGTCTCACTGAGCACCTTATCTGACAATATTGAAGACAATGCACATTTTCTGCCTTTTTTAAATCAGAAGGAGGCTGAGATGTGGATTTACTTCAAAACTTCAATATTAAAAAGGCTTTTTGGCATGACAAGGCAGTATTTAATCTATTAACGAGTAAGAGATAATTAATTCCCTACAATTACAAAACTCTGATTTTGGCTCTCTATTTGAATTAATTAAATAGATTAAGGATTAACCCCAGCCTTGGTGGGAAATGACATGAAAGAATGTTAATGAAGAGAGAGTGGGGGACAAAAAAAGACAGGAAATAGATTTATAGATTTGTATCAGTGCTGCGGATGAGAATACACGTGTTGTAATAGAAATACTGATAATGACACAGAGCTACTCCAGTGGGAAGACGATTACACTGCCTCTTGTAGCTCGAGCTGTTTACTCCCCGCTGGGACTCCTGGAGACGTATGTACCCATCCTCCTGTGAAGGGGTTTGAAATAAATGGCATACGAACCTCGGCTTTATCGGGCTCATTATTATGATCAAATCCTCTCCTGTGCTGTCGCCCCGCTGACAAATTCATCAACAGTGTCTCCCCAGTGAAGAGCCTCCCAGTGGGTCAGGGTTATGCACCATATTTCACATTCCTCCAGGATGAGCCTGTACTTCATACAAGCAACTTTTTATGACCCATAGTTATGTTTTATTATTATCTGACCTCTAGCTGCCATAGTAATTATGATGTAACCAGAAGAGGAAGGGGGTGTTGTATTGAGTGAGGAAGTTTGAGTCAACAAGATTTAAGACGCTGATACAGGATCTGATTGTTTCTCGAATGGAACCAATGTTCCATGTGTCCATATGCCCATTCCATTCTTGTAAATATGATATCTCATCAGCACATTGAGGAAATTATTTCAAATTTGTTACAGTGTTTGCTGGTGAATTGATTAGACTTTGCGGAAGTCATCAAAATTCAAGGTGACTGTGACCTCACAGAGCACATTTTTGTGTTTTTTCCAATGTGATTAAGTTGTGTTAAAGTTGTTTAGTATCTCATGAAGAAAAAATTGTTCACGTCTTGCAGAAACATTCACTTAGACTCAAATATAAACTAATGTGATTTTTCTGGTCAAAAGTCAAGGTGACTGACCTCACAGAGCATATTTTTTGAACGCTGTCGATGTCATATCTCAATATGTTGAGGTGAGTCTGTATCTTAGTAACAATTGAAGAAAATGTGTTCTGATTTGGCAGAAATGTTCACTTATTCTCAAATATAAACTAATATTATTTTGTTGGTCATATGTCAAAGTTATTGTGACCTCATAAAGCACATTGGCCTGTTGTGGGTGTTTCTTTAAATCATTCAGACACGAGTTTTACTCCCTTAACTGCATGTTTGTTATTGTAACTATGACTGTGAAGATCCAGTGCACCTCCAATTCTATACAAAAAAAATTAATTCACAAAGAGCTTCAGAACATAGGATTAATAAAGAAAAAAACAAAGGCAATAAAACAAAAAAGTCCACTGAAAAACAGACTACAAACAGACGAGGGGAGGACACTAGAATTTACAAACAAAAGAACAAACATTAGACATCTTAAAGTAAGGCAAAGGCCGGTTTGAACAGATGGGTGTTTAGTTGCTTTTTAAAAGCTTCTACAGAGACTGCCGACCACCGTCTTAATGGAAGAGACTTGTGTTGAAGCAGCATTTTCAAAGGCACAATCACCTTTTGATTTCAACATAGAATGTGGGACAACCGGAGGACCCTGGTCCAAAGACATGACAGACCTATCGCTTTATATAAAGTGTCGGATCATGAAAGGCTCCGTATGTAACCGACACCCTGACATGAACCCTGAATTTAACAGGGAGGCACTGTGATGAATATAAAACGAGTGAGATGTATCTGCTACATCTGGTTAACAGCCTGATGATGAAAGAATAGACGCTTTTTATGAGTCGTATCAGTGTGTGGTTGGAGGATTTGATATTATCCACACGACAAATTAAAACAAAAACAAACGGTGAGCTGGGTGAGAAATGGTGAAATGAGGCCGGCTAAGTTTGTGGTGTATGTGTGGGTGGGTTCCTGTCCATGGTACTGAAACTGAACGGAGAAGCTGTAAACATCATACATTACTACAGTTGATTGTCTAGTCGACTTGCTAGTTACTGTGATCGTTCTGATTAATAAATGTTGATGAATAATAGGTATCGATTTGCTTTTGATGACATTTTAGTTTTTTCTAGAGTTTAGTTTTTAGACTGTTAATTTAAAAAAAAAAAAAAATGGATGTGGGCTAAAGTGGAAGTGCCTCGTCAAATGGCCAGCAGAGGGCGAGACAGCTGGTTTACAAAATTACCTCACGTCGGATTTTATGCCTTCAACCACTAATTTCAAGTCTTTTTCTATAGAGCATGGTGTTCATTTTTGTAAATTATGATCCCATTCATTTCTAAATACACGATAGAAAAGGGTATATGCTATTGGGCGTGGCTGCTATGTGATTGACAGTTAGTGACCTGTCAGTCATAGACCAGTTTTAGCTCAAGTTCGCACTGAGGTATTGTCAAATGATCAGCTCAGCTCAGCGCCTCTGTAGTTGCTCACTTTGACTCGCACATAATAAAATCTTTTCTAAGGCAAATTGTATCACTGGCACAAAAGATAAAAAATTACTGAGACTAAAATATATTATTTTATTGTTTATTACTTTATCGACAACCATCTGGAAAATTATCCTGTGAGAACGATTCCATCTGATGATGAGCTTTCAATACAGAGAGAAAGTGTGAAAACCAAACAGGTTGTTAAAAATAAAATTAAAGTGTGTCTTAGACATCTGTTTCTCACTGTATTTAGCAAAGATATTGGAGAAGTCACTCTGCTGTGAATCTGATGTTCCCAGAAAAAAAAAAAAGATTTAAACACATTAGGAAACTTGTTCCTGAAACTTGTGTTGTTTCATTCTTATTAATCTCATGTCTTGTGTCTGATTGCGCCTGCTTTTCTCCATGTTAAGGTTTGACAGTTAAACTAATTGCAGCTGAAATAAA
Source organism: Polydactylus sextarius (assembly GCA_016801845.1). Taxonomy (NCBI): domain Eukaryota; kingdom Metazoa; phylum Chordata; class Actinopteri; family Polynemidae; genus Polydactylus; species Polydactylus sextarius. The sequence goes on along the minus strand of CM028911.1, from coordinate 3,766,416 downwards.
ATAATATTGTTTCATATTTACCGAAAGCGTTCTCATCAGACACAGGAGCGTTGGACTGCTGCCTGTACGGCTCGGGGGTCGAACCGCAGATACTGCATCATTTTACAATCAATAGTCGTGTCTCTGAATATTTGTCTTCACAGGTAACAATGGTGCGTGGCAACACTACACCAAGCCTTCATGTAAATACTTTTAGTAAATAATATAGCCAGGAGCTGTGTTTTATACTGCGCAGAGAAGTAAGAGGGACATTTAGAGGTCAGGTTAGAGCTTATTTATGGAGTAAGATGACAGGTTATTAACTGGAGCTATTAATCTGCGGTTGTCGTATTTTTGTACGATGGAGTATTAGGGCCAGGCATAAAGAATAAAGGAATGAGAGAGGGAGACTCATCCCTGTGTCCGTACCAGTAGTCAGAGACTTGGTCCATATACATAAAAACTGAGTGTAAATAAAAATAAATTAACATTAAGAGTCAATGAATAAATAACTATATACTGTATGTTTATGGGGTCAATTTTATTTTACAAAAATGCAATAAGAGTAGCTTCAGTTTTTTCTTCCTAAGTTTAATAAAGTTTCCCAGATGACACAAAGTTCCTGTGTTTATTAGAGAATTTTCTCTAATAAACACGTGTTGTACAAGCTCTTTAATCCTTTGGCCAAAAGCTGAAAGAACTTTATCCCTCTATAAAGCAGTAAAAGCTAAAAGTTTTATAGATTTTTTGTTTGTTTGTTTTTTCCCTGTGATGAAAGTGTATATATTGTTTAGTTACTTCAGATATTGTAGCAATAACAGAAGATTGTGGAAACTTCCCAAAACATCTGAGGAGAGTTGTAAATATAAACTGTCAAAAGCCGTTTACATTGTTACAGAACTAAAGACATGTATGATGAAGTGGCCGCCGTTTGTCTGAATTGTTTGTTTCCTTTTGAATTTTGCTACTAATGTTCACTTGGACAAGATGAATTGATTAACAAGTCAAGGGTCATTGTGACCTCATGAAACATGTATTTACCTGTGATATCTTAACCCCTTGAGCAAACTGTTTCAATTTTTCCTAAAACATTCACTTGGACTTGAGCATAAAATAATTAAAATTTGGTGGCTAAGGTCAGGGTCACTATGACTGCACATAACACGCCTTGCATAAAATTGCAAAAGGTAGGAATTGTAGTTTAGGTTTAGTTTTCAAATTATAAATTAGTATATTAAATATAGCTCATAAAGATACACTCATCTCTATAGAATATTAGCTCTAGAATATTCATTCTGTGTTTTATATACTTATACATATATATAACAGGTAAATAGGAATATAAATAGTAGTTTTTATTTTCGCAGTTTTCAGTCTGTTTGTTTTTGCACTTTGGACCTGCCTAAGGTGCGACATCGTGACGACTTACGAGGCTCGCGATTCGTGAGCCAACAAATCCTGTCTGTTGTTCAAACTTGCCATGTTTGTAATAATTTTTTTTTCATTGATCCAATCAAATTAAATCAAGTTTGCAACCTCCGTTTATAGTGCTTGACAGCTAAAATGCTTTTAATGTAATTAAATTTTCATTTCCATCCCCCTGGTTACTTTGAATTCTACATCTTTTTGACAGGAATATTAATTGCATTTTTTTTTTCTCCTCTCTCCTCCATGTAACCAGGGGCAGTAGTTACACCTCCCACTCCACACACCCTCCACACTTACACCTGTCCTCATCATCAGGATTTTTCACACAGACTGGACAGCTATTAGCCAAAAAGCAGCAGCTTCTGAAGTTTGAGTTCCACCTCTCCGGACCACAATCTAACACCTCCTTGTGATGGGCTGATAAATATATTACAGCTGTCCTTTTCTGAACCACCTTTACATTTGTGTGTGTGTGTGAGAGTGTGTGCATGAGTGTGTGTGAGAGTGTGTGAAAGAGAGAGAGGTATCGTGGTTTGGGGGTTTGTGTGACAGCCCAAGCAACACCTGGTCTCCCCAGCAGGAAGCGATGTATCTAATAATGAGAGAAAGTGTCAGGGACACACAAGGTGCATCCAGCAGAGAGTGTGTGTGTGTGTGTGTATTGGGTGGGTGGGGAGTGTATGCAGACAACCACAGACTCCCTCCTCAAGCCGCCAGCCAACCACACACACACACACACACACGCACACGTCTCATCTCACTTTCCCTCCTGTAAACCACATGAGGAGGGGGAGAGATAATCACATTTTCTGTCAAACTGAACAGGTGATGGCAGCTCAGGGAAGACGAAGAAGAAGAAGGGAGGGGTGAAAAAAAACTAGAGCGATGCAAATGTGCTTGTTTGTTTCTTTTTCTGCAAGCATCAGCTGTCATCGCAGCTCAGGTTTCTCTGGAGCAATAACTCTGTCATCCCTGGAAGCCACTCATGAATCAAACCCCGGTCATTTGATTGACAGCTCATTACCCTACCCTTAACACAGACAACAACCTTGGAAAATAGAGGTAAAGCTGGAGGAATCAAGTTTTAGGTTTTTGCATTGAAGTCGGGGCTGAGACGTGGAGCGTGAGGTGGGTGGGCAGGTGGGAAGTGGAAACTTATCTGAATGTTTTCATTCTCAGGTAATTGTGTTGACTTTTATGTGCTGTAATTTTAATTTTCACGAGATAAGAGATAAGATTAATGAGCAGCCGCCTGTGACAGATTCTGTATTTTTAAGTTAATAAAGACCATAAAAGGGATCAGTGCCAGGTTTTTAGCTTCTAACAGCTTCTCAGTTATTCAAGGGCAAATCTTTTTTATTTTAAATAAGATGATTTATCTCTTGCACCGACTTAAATAATTACTTTGGCTGTTCCTAAAACTTGAACTTAGGAAAATATGGAGTACAAGTTTCTTTCCCTTTTCCCATTCGTCAAGACATTTTCAGCCGCCTTAGAGGTGACGCCAAAGCTGAGGCTGTTTTTTTTTTTCCAAGCAGGGTCGAGCTGACCTGTGTTTCTATTAACTTTCATTAGCTGTTCAGTGTTGTTCTGCCTCTACAAGACTCTCAAGGATGCAGCAGGCAGTTCGAGGTTCAGAATATGTAGCATGTATACGGAGAGTTTGTATTTATTTGATGTTTTTTTTTTTTTTTTTTATTTTGGTATTTTGACAAGCTGTGACAATGTTGCCATGAGAAAAATGCCATATTCAGAGGTGCAAACTAAGACAAACACAAATACCAACTGTAACTTCAACCTTCATCCTTTTCTGTGCAACAGTATCAGGAGAGTCAAAGAACTCCCTGTTCCCCCAGAGAGGGCAAGCAGCCACTATATCGCCCACCTTATCTCACAGTTCCCACTGCCGGCAGAAAGGAAGGTCTTTTCAAACAGCTCTTATCACTTCACTGGAAGGGAGTGAAGGAGCGAGATGGGAGGAGGAGGATGAGGTCGAGGGGAGATAGGATGTGAGAGCCCCCACCGTGCAAGGCCACAGCCTCCTGTTTCCCATGCCTGCGTCTGATCATCAGTCCTGCAGGACACAGTGTGCAGAGAAAGAGAGAGAGAGAGAAACCGCACAGAAAGGAAGAGAGAGACAAAAACAGGAGAAATGTCAAAAACCAGAAACAACCTGACGACCCTCACACCTCCCCTTTGTGGCCCCCGGCACAGCACGAGCATGGCAGGGTGTTAGAAAAGGAAAGAAAGGCAGAGTCTGATCCAGAACCAGAGCTCCACACCTCCACTTCTATTTGTGTCAGGTTTGTCTCAGGCCATTACGCGCACACGCACAAACACACACACAAACCGCTTACAGAGTACACACAGCATTAATTTAGCACTGACACTCAAAAACTGTGAGTGTGAGATAGTGTCACAAAGAAGATAATTTTTAACTTGAGAGATTTAGTTATATTAAATGAAACTTAATGATTTTCTGTCATAAATAAAGGAATGACTTGAGGTGATGGCACAAAAAAGGTGCAAACACATCAAAGTTTCAGTCAAGCGCACGCAATTGTTAACTTAATGTATGTAAATGATGATACGTGTGTGTACACACACACACACACACACACATACAAATTAATTTCATGGATCACAGGTTATTTATTTTTAATGATGATAATGTAATCTGTCACACATACAAACACCTACACACTGTAGGTGTATGCAAAAATATTTTAATAGACCTGACCAGTATTTAAACACGCTTGGCTGTGTGGTCACTGGTGTTAAATACTACTCAGTCAAACTGACTAATACTACTCAGATGTCTACTAATCAGCAGGTCGGTGGTTCAGTCCCTGTCTCCTCTAGTCTCCATGTTAAAATGACCTTGGGTGAGATCCTGACCTTTAATGGCTTTTTCCATCAGTGTGCTATGTTGTTTATACATGTAGCCAAACACTGTATGAATGTGACTCACTAACGTGCTTTGGATGGAAAAAAAAATAGAAAATGACCACATAGCAATTGATTGAATACTATCTGGACAAAGTGATCTCAGACTGTTGTATGGGTGTTACATTGGTGATACAGCATGTGCCTCTGAAGCATTATTATATTGAAGTTATTTGGAGGAATTTTAGTCCTTTTGTGGTGGTGCATGGTGGACTGGAATCAAACCCCAGTCTCTTCAGTAAAGACTTCTGCCTTGAGTACGTTATGCACACAAGCAGACAAGCTATATGTGTCTGTACTAGGTTTACATGCCTCTGGGCAAACTGCAGTAAGGGATCTGCGTATGTAAGGTGGATCAATAAGGGCCGCATAGCTAATTTTTTTAGTCCTGTGTCTGCTAGCAGGTCAATGTCCAAGTAAATATAGTCTCTGAATTTATGCAGCATTGAAATAAATCTAATTTCACACAACAATATGTGTTAAGACAGACACGATTCAAATACTGATTTCAAAGTAAAAGTCTTGTAAATGTCTGTGCAGCATCTGAATTCAAGAGACAAGTGACCCAGTGAGGCATATCTGAATGATGAGTGAATGCTAAATATTTCATTAAACGGCATTTGAAATTTAATTGTCATATTATGGCACTATTAGCCCCAATCGAGCCAAACAGACCCCTTCAACAGCAGAACGCCACATTAAAGTGGCGGTGATGCATGGTGACGCCGGGAGTGTGAGCCAAGTAAGACGCTAACATGCCTTCATTTTTCCATCAGCTTCCTGCCAAGCTGTGTAATGTCTGCTTTACTCACTGCAAAGGCTTGTTACAATCCCTCCAATAATGTTGAAAAGGGAATTGTCATCATTCATTGAAGCAACAAAACAAAAAACCTACTGAAGCATAACCTAAAATCTCTGTTAACACAAATCGATTGTCTGGCAGCATTAAGGAAGCTGGTTCTTCAATTTATATCTCTGTACAGCAGCTAATACCTCAAGTCATTTATATTTTATATCATATTTTAGGGTCATAACTAATGTCTTCATCCATGGTGACTTAGAATGAGTGAGCAGGGTGGATTTTAGAGTCTTCCACCTCTTTCACATATCCAGCTGGAGAATATTATTGCCTCCAGGTTCATCTTTGAGACAGGCAATTCACACTGAGGCTCATACACACAACGTCTCACCGGAGTGCGATTTTAATGATTCAGGTTCGTGATGGAAGACAGTACCATGGCATCGACGGAGTAATATTGTGAAATTGACTTCTATTGCACTTTAAACTCTGATCTCTCATTCAAAGAAGAAGAAAAAAAAAACAAGAAAATTACATAACTGATCTTGTGTCAAATGTCTTGTGGCCAATAAATGGGCTTCATAAAACAAACACTTCATAGAATAAAAGGCTTTCAGTCAACAGCGTAAATTGAGCTATATATTATAAATAACATCTACCATTGTGAACTTTAGCCATTGTGGGTGTTGTTTGACAGAATGGCGGTTAATAGCTTTTGTCAGCTATAGAAGAGGTTTGACAGTCAGCAGTTTAGTGTTTGGAGTTTTCAAAGTAGCATGAGACACTGAGAAATCCAAAGAGACAAAATAATCAGTGTCCAAATGACAGGTCCATTAGTTAAAGAAATTGTGAAATAGTTTAACTGACTAAGACAAGATAAGACGTGTTAAAAATGATGACAGATGACACAAAATGTACTGACAAAGAGCCAAAGATCAATATCATACGCCCACAAACAGAGAGGCAGATATACAGTACATCCCAGCTGCAAAGATGCTTGTGAATAGCTTAACAAGCCTTATATGAATTTACTTTCTTTCCAAGGATGAAATGAGAGGATCAATACCACTCTCATATCTGTGGATTCATTACAAAGCTGAATATCGGAGGCAGTTAGCTTAACTTAGCACACAGACAGGAAATAGTTAGAATCAGCTAACCTGAATGCTAATACTAGGTCAGTTAACAGCTAACTTGCTAACCTGCACTAATGTAAAAGAATACTATAAAAGTAAATTGGATTAAGCTTATTGTTACTTCTATATTGGGCTGTGCTAGCTGCCTACCAGCTACATTTGGCATTAGAGTTGGGTCAATCAAGCTCCAACAAGAATGCAGTTATGTTGATCTATTCATTTAAAGCCTCTAAACACACTACAGTATGACAGTATGTTTTTTACTTTAGAAGGGAGATTTGATAGAACTAAAGTAGTACTAGTTGATTTAAGGAGGACTAATTTTGACAAAAGTAGGACTTCACTACAAGTACTTGAGGCCACGTTGAGGCTGTAGTAGGACTTGTTAAGACTGGGATTAATGTTGCCACTGTAGTTATAGTTACTATAATTAATCCCTAGAATCTTGAAATCATACCATGATCAAATCGCATAATGATACAAGACATCACTGAGTAGAAAGAAAGTTGGATAGGGTTTTTTCTTCCTCAACTTCCGTCAAAACTGCTGGCTTTATGCTCTTGTTCTAGTTTGTTTGATGTTGATAGTCAAAGTAAACTATGAGATATGATGATACAAATTTTGGATAACAATTTTATAGGTGTACATCAAAGTATCCAAAATGGGGGGATGTGGACGTTACCTTTGTTCTAATGTGTTAGAGTGGGTTCTTAGGTTGTTGTAAATATGTGTTTCCACTTAGATCTCTGTCTCAAATTTACCTTTTATTGTTTTGTTTGGGAACCCGTCACATAATTGCAGGGCGTCTAATGTGCGCATATGTTACATTTTTTATTACAGTAAATAAAGATTTTATTTTATTTTTTGAAAAACTGCTAGAATAGCTCCAATATTCTGAGGGTTAAAGTTAATTAAAAGGATAAATTATTTACACAAAAAAAAAACTCTTATTTGAGTAGAGTTTTTTTTGAGAGAGTTGATGTTCTGCTTTGAAGATACAAAAAATTTTTGCCCAAAAGTTAGTTTTTGCACAAAACTTCTAATAAGCTTCAGTAATGTGTTTTCTATCCCAGTAAAGACATTAAACTATTCCTCCAGAATAAAGAAGCATCCTCCTGAACAGAGATCGTTTGGTATGTAGGGACAAGTGTGCTCAAGGGGGCCCCGGCCCTCATCAGCATTGCTGAGTAGCAGGGTGAGAGAGGGAGCGAGAGCGGGAGTGAGCGCACCGGGCCGACCCCGCTGGGAGCGACCTGAGGACTCGCAGCCTTTTGAAGTGGTAATTTGCCTAGACCCAAGGGAGGGTTGCCAAATTGAAATGTCTTTTGACAACGACAGACAGCCACTGTTATCGTCTGATTGAGACACCTTCAGGGGGGGACAAAGAAAGGGTGAGAAAGAGAATGAGACAGAAAAAGCAGGAGTTTCAGGCATAGAAAAAACGTCTCATTTCACTGGATTTTTTTTAAATTCGATTTCACTGCAATCAAGGTAACAATGTGCCCAGGGGTGAAATCGACACTTATCAGTTCTCCTACATATTTAATGATTTTAATAGCATAATTTTATATAGGTACAATGTACTGCATGTGCTAGAATGGTACATTTGTAAATATTATCTGGCTTGTTACTGTTGCTCTGTTAGTAATGCTGTGCCAGATACTTTAAATGCCTGGAGTAAAGAAGAATAAGCGAGAGGAGAAAAAGAGATGATTGCAGGCAGTGTCGTCTGGCCTTGAATGATATCAGCACATGAATTAGAGTCATGCGAAAGCTTGAGGTCAAACGCGGCCTGGTTTTCATTACAGTTGACTATGAACTACAAATAGATTCCTGGTACTGCACGAGCGCAGGAGAAAGACAATTTACAAATACACAAGTGGGAAAATTAAGCCAGAGACGTTCATTTATATGTAAAATGAGGTTTATGCACCCAAAATGTTCATGCTGCGCTAAAGTGGTGAGGGAATATTGGCCTCGGTTGGTTCGTATGTGAGTCATTTTTGATGTAGCAGAATCAGAGCCTGACGATGCGGTTCACAGCTGCTCTTTGTCATGCTCCAACCATCCTCTTCCTCCCTCATCCTCATCCTCTCCTTTTCTCGCAGACTTACTAGCAGAAGTTAGGAATGGAGCCATAATCGCTCAGGGGTGAGGAGAACTTTCAGCCCCTGGATGCTTGAACTCTCGAGTCTCCTATTGGGAGCCAGGTGGCAGCAATAGTGGCCTGACTCCCCAGAGTTCCTGGTTGAGGTGCATGTGTCTCACCACCCTCATGGCCTTATTCTGTCAGCCTCTGTGCCTGATGCAGATTGGCCCTAACATGAGGGGGGCCCTCCCCCTGGGGGGCCGCTCCGTCTCCATCTGTTTAACCGCGTCTCCAGCATCCTGCACCAGAGCACAGCACAACAAGGGAAATGGAGGGAGGGGAAGTTAAAATTCACTAACTGCTGGGAGACAGAAAGGAAGAGAGAGACACAAGAATCAGACTCACAGGCTCCCGGCGGGCTGCAACAAAGCAACATTTTCAGACTGAAAAGAATATTGTAATAGCATAGACTCAGCTATTGAAGGCATTCTTTGTATCCAAATGACCTTGAACCACGGTGATTCATATGGGGCAGATAAAGACAGATATTTTTCATTGTTCAGTTGTTTACATTGTTGTGAATATATCACTTTGTTTTCTTAATATTAAAAGAAAAAAAAAATCAATATTTCATACTGTAACATTTTAAACCACAGCTCTGGGGCGGCTTTAAACAAAAATATGACTTCATGTCAATGGCCTTGCTAGTGTTAGAAATGTTTTTTAGTACATTTTCAGCAGCATTTATGTGCAGCCCTGTTTCCAGTCGCATATAAATAATAACAAATGCTTTGCGGCTCCTAGAACTTGTTGTGTTCCTCAACAAGTCTTTACATTACTATGATTGACAGGTGTAGTGAATGCTATCGATTATGATGTAACAATGGCGCCTGTCAGTGTGTGGGATATATTGGACTGTAAGACAACATGTTTTGACATATTGGGAAAATGGGCAGCATAAAGATATGGGTGATTTTATGAGTCAAATCATGATGACTGGGTCAGGGCATCTTCAACTGCAGTTCTTGTGGGATGTTTCTTGGTCTGCAGTAGTCAGTGCCTTCAAAATGGCATCTAAAGAAACATATACCAGTGATCTGGCAACATGGTCGTTGGCAACAAAGGCTCATTGATGCGTGTAGGATCCAACTGAAGAGTTACTACACATTAAATTTCTGTGTATCCACCGACAGACTGCCCAGTGTTCCCGTACTGACCATAGTCCGCAGCTAAGAGCATTTAAAATGAACATGTTAACATCAGAAATTGAACACAGAACGAAGGAAGAAAGTGGTCTGCTCTTTTCTTTTACATCACATAGATGGCTGAGTGCACAAGTGTAGTTTTCCATAGAAAGACTCAACACCAAGATGCATTATGGGAAGAAGACAAGCTGGTGGAGGCAATGTTTGATGCTTAGGGCAATATTCTGTTGAGAAACCTTTTGTCCTGCCATTTCAGTGGGCGTTAAGAAAAAAAAAAACAAGATCTCCTGCTAGCGTCTTGCTAACGGTGCCAGATACAACATACCTTCAGAGATCTTGTGTTGTCCGTGTCTCAATGGGTCAGGACTGTTTTGGCAGCAAAATGGGACCTGTACAAAACCAGACAGGTGGTCATAATGTGATGGCTGATCCATGTGCACCTCATAGTCCAGTCCTCGCTTCCTAACAGCAAATTTATATAATCACATTCATTATTAAAGACATTCTAAATCGGTCTGTTGTGTCTGAATTTTGCTGTCAGGTTGGTTTATTGCCAGTTAGACAGTTTCACTCTTTGTGTCAAACTAACTCTGAACTAAAACCCACATTTCCATGGCAACAATCAGTGACACCTACTGACCAGTGGCACCAAGTGACAAGAAGGAAAACATGACTCATAATATTGTGGAGTGACTGACTGAGGAGAAGAAGGGAGGGGGGATCTTTTTTTTCTCTTCAGACAGCTCAGTTAATCCCCTGGAAATATACAGCAGTCAGGACAACGTCTGTCATTTTCGTTTGTCCAAAGACGCTGAGCCTAAGCCTGACTGACAAGTTAGAAGTACTGAGACCTGCCACTTTATAAGAAGCCACAGCGGCTCAGTTCTGCTACAGGTCTGTCTGGCAGAGTTGGGTTTTTGTTGTATTGTTACTGAAATTTCCCTGTAAAAATGTTCATGTTCCTGCAGGATTTCTTTAAGATGGCAAACTTTTTTTTTTTTTTTTTTAGCAATTTCTGCAAGAGTCTGGCATAAATGGTTGGACACAACTGTCGATCCACCTTGTAGATTTGTGATATTTTCTCAGATAAATGTGAATTTTGACTTACATGATTTTGTGAAGCTAATTGAAAATGCTGCATGTCACTAGCGTCAGCAGGACCAGGCGACCAGGTATATTTGCATAATGTCTCACTCATAGCAACATCAGAGGAAACACAGACGTTTACTAGAGTTTAGAGTTCATCAAAATCCATCCATTAATAATTATAATTAAAGATATTTTACCATAATGATGGACCATCCCAAAGTGAGTAGCGCTAAGCTGCTAGTATGGCTAATAATAACGTCCTTGCGCATAATTGCAAACTGAATTTAGAAAGTAATTTGTGCTTCATTCTCTTCAAATACACAACTGCACAGTAGGTACTTTGGAGTTACACAGAAGCTCTGTTTGTTGCTAATGAGCACGACAGATCCTCCAAATTGCCAATTTCCAGTCCAAAGACAACAACAGGTGTTTGTTGTGTTGTGAAGTCAAGAGACATCATACACCACCTTCTCCTCTTCCGCCCCAATCCTGTCAAAGCGTCAACTTCATAAACTGTGTTTTTTTTTTTTTTTTTTTAGCCCCTGAAATTGTCGCGCCGGGCGAATTTGCTCCTGCTCTCTGGCAGATGCGTTTAGATGAACAAGCAGCTTTTGTTGCCATTTTTTTCTTCTCCTCCTTTACCCCCCTGCCCCTCCTTTTCCTGTGGAGTGAGACATTTCTGCTTAACTCTGCAAAATTTCTCTTGCTTAGATGAAACACTTTGCAAAAAAAAGGAAAAGGAAAAAAAAAAAACAAGAGTGGATTTTAAAAGCTGCATGTTAAAGTGTACCCAATTAAAAAAGCAGGCCCTCCTGAGACATGGAGGAAATGAGTCCGTCATTTTGATGTAGAGGGAACTAACTGCTGCAGCAACATACACTTGTTCAACATTGGTTTTTTTTTTTGTGTCCATTTGTTTTTCAGATGTATGCAAAGAGAAGAAGACAGGAGAGTAGTAGCTGCACCTTGGATTTACTCACAATAACATATTGATAACTGAGTAGAAGGCTGAACACGGTTTTGTATCTGCCACTAGAGCACAAACATGCCACAGCTCATCAGTGATGTGTTTGTTTTTACAACAGGGGCACAGCTCTGATCCTGTCAGTGTGAGTATTTCACTTCCATACCAGTCACATACACTGTCATACACAATATACAATGTGATTTTGAGCACATTAGAACAAATATATATTATAAAAAATAATAGAGTTTGACCTCAGTGAGGACTTGAAACTGCTGCCACCGAGTGGTGATGTGCAGAATTTATATGTCTGACTGTAAGAAACACAGAGAAACACAGCAACATGATGAATTAATCTGCTTTCTTCAAGTGCACCCATACAAGATTATTTGTTTAAGGAAAAAAAAAAAAAAAAATTATCATCTTCTTCCTGTAATCACCAGTAAAATATAAGAGAGGTGTGTTTTCTCTTGGTGTCATTTTCGCGTGGCGCAGACAAAATTAGCACAAACTAATGAAAGCCACATCCTGAATAATGTCTCAAACACACTTCAAAGAGCGAAACCAATTTTGATAATTTTCACACCTAACATAAAACACCACCAGCTCATGCAGTGTGTAATTGTTATACCAGTGACTGCCTCGCTCTCGTTTCCAGCCATTTGTGACAAAGTTGGCACAACATTAGTGCATGTATTACAGCTTCTAATCATCTATTCATCCGAATATTTCAGGGTTATGTTATTGTATGAAAAAATGAAATTGTCTTATATTAATATTTGTGAATCTAAAACCTCGACTGTGCAATTTAAGATCTTTGGCCCTCCTCAAATCAGGATTCAGTGTTTTATTAACATGCAAATATCCTCTCAAATGTGATTTTGACAATCTGTTCTCATAATATTTAAGTCATAACCTGAACAGAAGCTTCAACATTAATTATTTCTGTAGCTACAAAGCAGGTGCATTTGCGTTTTGACAGATGAAATGACAACAAATGTTTCATTTAGTGCCATTTTTATCCACTTTAAAGATTTCTTTCTACTGCTGCATCATGGGATATGACCTCAACAGCACCAATATGTTCATTTGAGGCAGATCTTCCTGTGATTTACTGTATGACTGCGACTCTAAACTGCATAAACCCAGACACAGAGCGAGAGAGAGAGAAAGAGAAAAAAAGAGTTTCATCTTCGGCTGGTTGCACTGGCCTTGACATACCATAACACTCCCTGTGCCACACACAACACAGCCTCAGTGTGTCTGTGTGTATTTGTGTGTGTGAGAGAGAAAGTGTGAGCGTCTCGATTCAGCACACCCTGAGAGTCCTTGTCTGGAGACCTTGAGTGTTAAAAAGCACAGGGGCCCCTCTTCTGGGAGAGAATGCTAAAAAAAAAAAAAAAAAAAGAGCAGATAAGAAACTTTAACATAGCCGGCAGCAGGAACCGAGCCATCTTCAACGTTTTGCCTCCTTCTCTCTGCTCTGCTTGACGTCGATAGCAATAAATGTGTCAGATAACTGATACAGATAATACCTGTAACAAGTTCAGTGTTATAGCTGGAGCCATTTGGGCACAACAGGAAATGAACTTTGCGCAGGATTTCAAGCACCGTCGAGTAGCAAGTGCGTTTTCTTTTTTTTTTTCTTTTTTTTTTTTTTTTCTTCTTGTCTTCCGTCTCCACAGGTGTGTAAGGAGGGAGGATGTGTGCATGTGCTGAGTGAGCACAGACAACAGCTACTCTGTCTTTCTCAAACATCTTCAAGGTCCCTGTGCAGGGATAAATGGCCAACAGGAGGTGCTTTCTCAGGAGAGACTCATCTGGTGCCTTACGAGGTAAGTCCTCTTCACGCTTCATGAATGTCATCATCTGATTCTTTTCATTTTTAGAAAAATAAATGTTAGAAACAAAAAGGAATATTATGTAAAAATGTCTTTTTTTCCCTGTTGTTTATTAAAGCTAAAATATGCAATTTTTTAAGTACTTTTCACCAGTTTTCTGTCTCTAGATGTCAAACAATCTCAACCTCAGAGAGCAAGCAGGAATGAGTTATTGCATGTGTTATATAATGGGCTCTTGTTTATCATCTCTGCCCTCCAGGCTCCGCAGGGCAGTGGCGAAGCAGCAGCACGGTTCTTTGCACTCGCTGTTCCTTTTTCCTATGCATATACTTCTTTGAGATGTAACTTTAAAGAGGCATAAGGCATGGGAAAATGGGGCTGCAGAGGTATACCACCATGGAGACGGGCCATTTCATCATCTTCTGCTTTGCATGACAGCTGACCTCAAAGTACACACACACACACACACACACACACACACACACACACACACACACACACACACACACACCCCAGGGCGCCAACCTGCCATAGACGAATAGTGGAAGACTGCAAAATCTCTGACACACTGACTGCAGGTGATTTTTTTGTGTCTGTGATTTATTTTTTTTTGTGACATCATAACTCAGATTTCATCATATTCATTCCCAGTGACATTGTGTGAGTTTGGACTAAGGTGATGTTGATGCATTGTTGTTTATGTTGAAACATCTGTTTGCCTCTGTGTATTGTATGTTTGCTGTTGTTACCGAATAAAGACATGTCGGCTGCTAAATACAATGTACTCTGACTTTTTAACATTTAGCTTTTTTTTCTTGTCTTTTTAAAGACTTAGGGTGGTGATACACTAGGCATTTTTTTGGGCGACTGATGGCCAACAGTGCCCAAGAAACTGCCTCAGTATTGCTGCTTTAATTCCATAAAAATGTTCAGTCCTTATCTCTATGTTTGCTGATGGGTTTTGTGTTTCTGTTGTATGCTGACAAAACTTCCCAGTGTGTCACTACCAAGTCACTCAGTTTCTTTCAATTTTGTCTCTCTGCACATATGCAAACACCTCTTCCACTCTTAGCTTGGTTCCAAAAAACACCAATAATTCTAAAATAGAGTGATTCTAAGCTTTAGAAACTAAATGGGCTTAAATTATTAGTTGTGCAACAACATTTATGACTTATTAGATACTTGAATAAACTAAAAATAACAATTAAAAAGTGACTGAATAAACACATTTTTTTCTGTTGTATTTGATCAAAATAGTGCTGGTGTTAAATGCATTGACATAGACACAGTTGACACAGTTGGTTTTTGGTTCCTAACATAAGGGCTGAGCCTCTGTAAAGGTCTCTGAGATATACATTTTAAGGGTTGTAAAATGATTAATGGGTCTGGACTTTGGATTGAATAATTCTATATCTTTGGCCCCTGGGAGTTTTTACGTAAAGTCTGGAGAAGAAATGTCTCCTTAGTTGGAAAATATAAAGGAGCAGGATGAGGCTATGAACGAACACTGAGGGGCACAAGCTGAAAAGGTCGGAAACAACTGATTTAATCTTTAGCCATAAGTACTTTACAGTACACTTATACTTGTTTTTAAATGTCAAATTCAGCATATAGTACAAGCAAATAATTCACTAAACTTCTTGAACTTGGGGCAAATAAATCCCGGGGGTATAAAACACATAAGACATTTTTTTATTTGAATCTGTGCTTTTACTGTGAATACTGTGAAATGTTGTTTAATTCAATACCAAACAGACATATGAAAATATGACAAAAGGCCACAAATGGACTCTGCTTTTCAGAGTCACAAGCCACAAAGGTTGAGAACCAGTTGATTATTTAGCTAACCACTGTATTTAACAAACTTATCACATTTAATGCAAAACTCTACATGAGGCACACATACATAGTAGCTAAAATGGTATGAATTCAGTGGATTAGAACTAAAAAGTAATACCCTAGTAAAGATCATGTATCTTACTTGAATATTTGAGCTGCTTGAGTAACCTCGGGGGGCAGATTAAATGATAAATCTGGGAGCTATAAAATGATCAAAGAGCACTGTGTTAAAATTCTGGATACTTTTATTGTGATATTCTGGATAATGAGACTTTTATTGTCTTTAAACAGCTATTTAATTTAAACAATTGGGAACATTTCAAGTGGAAATCACTTCTAACAATTCACACACTTTTGAAACATGACAAGAGGCTACAAATGGTGGCCATAAAGATGGATTGTAAAGGATTATGTATTATAAACTGCTCCTATGTAATGCGAAGAGTAATCAGTAACCATTGACAAAACTTTTGATACCATCACTTCAACCATCATCTGATGCTGTAGATCTCTTTAGTGTCTCTCTCTTCAGACCCTGTGAACAACCTTTGGCTTCTCCCTGTCATCCGTCCTCGGCTCCAGCCTGTCTGCTGCCATCCAGCTGCAGCTTCAGCAAGACTGTTAGCACCTCTTCACCTACCCACTCACCTGATTCAAAAGGATCAGTGAAAAAGCTCATTGCCATTCAACTCACCAACTCTCTCCCCTCTCACAATGGATCATTTATTGATGCTTGTGTTGCCATTAGTGCCGGGAACTGTCCCGGTCAGCGCTGCAGACTGGCAGGCCTTGCACTGTCTGATGGTTTGTACAGAAACATTGTATGACATTGTGATTATATGGCCCTGTAGGCTTTTTTTTAATGAATAATGCTCCTCTCATTACAGTAGCTACTGGTGCATGGAATTCTAAAGCATCTCCTTTGATAACTGTGCCTCCTGGTGGGAGGTGTCAGTATTTATTTCCCCTTTATAAATGTGCTTGTATGTGCAGGGACATAATCTGAAGCATGTATGTGACTGTCGGGGGAAAAAAGGAGCCAAACCTGAATGACAGAGAAAAAGTCAGCGTCTGATCGCCTGCAGTGAATACAATCACTCCAGCAGCAGGTACTTCCTTGTCTGAATCAGAATTGCAGATCATAGTGAACAAGGCTTTATGCCATTTTATGACACAGAGACTCAATCAGTCACCTATTTAGCTGCTGCCACCTAATGACTCCAACGTGAGGCAATATACACCTCGGGCAGACTTCAGGGCGCCGTCCCCGCGCGTCTTTTCGAGTAAGTGCGAATTGTTCATTCGGGAGACAATAGAGCTCAATGGATCTCAATGATCTGGCAGTTACTTCGGTCTTTGATGTCGCTTTTGAAGATGCACAAACGACAACGAGCAAAGAGGGTGATCACAGCTTGGAGCCACGCCACCGGACGCCAACAAATAAAAACATTTGCCTGAAGCAGGATCTTGATACTGCTCTGATCCTCTCTCTGCTTTTTTTTCTATAATAAAAAGAGAGAAATAAGTAATTATATTTGTGATTCTCCACCAACTCTGTGACGTTTGTTCAAAGATAAGAGGGAAACATGTTGCAAAAAATAGTGAAATGGGAACACCAGTCTGCACCATTTGTTCCTGAAAGTTAACATTAATGTTGCAGCAGATGGCGACACACTGATCCAATCTCCTCGGGCTGTGACTGCGTATCACATTTTTCACGGTGATTAATGTAGAAAGATGCAACATGTTTAAATTTGCACCAATATACCCCGTCATGGCTGTTATTCTAAAGATAAACGTGTAAATCATCGTTGAATAAAGTCGAAAAAGAGGTGTAAATGCGCTTTTAATCTTTTTTATTTCTGCCACAAATGGGAAACACGTTTACATACATTAATATTCACACAAGTTACTTCAATATATATATATATATATAGGTCGCTTTAGTGCTTCAGACATATTAAAAGCAGTTTTATTCACAACCCCTCTTTTAGAGAGAGTAAATATCTAGATTCTAGACGTGAGTTCATGTATTTTAGGGGGAGATTTAGTAGAAGCGTGGGGGCAGGATGACAGGGTGCAGCGTGGCCGGCAGGGGCGCACCGTGGAGCGGCTGAAGCTGCGGGTAGAAGCCGCTGCCAGAGCGGAGCTGTCCGCCCATGACGTGGTGCTGAAACAACACAGGCGGCAACAGATGAGCAGCAGGGACCGAGAAGAAGTCAGAGCGCAGGTCCTGGACCTCCCGTTTCAGTTTCATTCTTCTGTTCTGGAACCAGGTCTTCACCTTTTAAAAGAGACATGAAAGTGAGTTTAAAAACTCATAAACGCACAAATTTTTGAATTAATTTAAATGAGTCACCAAGGCCTTAGTGTCAGCACTGTTTCTAACTCACCTGAGTTTCAGAGAGGTTCAGTTTCTCCGCAAATTTCCTCCTCTGTGTAGCGCCCAGGTATTTGTGCTTGCTGAAGGTGTCCTCCAGTTTGCTGATCTGCTCTGAGGTGAACTTGGTCCTCATGCGTCTTTGCTGTGTGGCCTCCTCTTCGCTGTCATCTCCCACCTCGCTCTCAGACGCCGAAGTGTCACCACAACTATCTTCAAAAGAAGAAGAAAACATTTATTTTAATTAAATTATCCACACAAAGCACCCACAAAAACGCCCTGACAATCTGAACTCTTCAGTGAACTTACTGTTTGGCGACGTGGGAGAAAACTTGCTCCTTGATTCCTTCGTAAACTCTTTTCCATCCTCAGCTTGCAAAGCAGTCTCTTCGTAATAACTTTTGGAAAGCCACTCAACCGAGAAGTTAGCCATGTTGAAACCAAACAGTGATCTGAGGAAAGGGGTCAAAGCTCCTGTCCCTTTGGATGACTTCTTGGCAGCTATATAGGAGGGGCACACTTCTTTATTTGCATATGCAAAGGCTTCTCAGCGGAACGATAGAAACTTGATGGCGGCTGTAATTGAGGTTAATAGAGGTTGGGCTGTAGTTTTTCTCACGTTCATGGCTGGCCGAGATGCAGCGGCGCCAGTAAGTCTGAGTATCAGTTACCTGGCATTTCAGACAGATGAAAGATGTCTGCATTAAGTGATTCAGGGCTATATCCGCCAATGAATACAGGACGGTTAGCTAAAATACCATATATGTAAGTAGGTTATAGAACTGGGAGTGGAGTAGTTCTATTGGGTATTTATCCTAAAACCGTCTTAATAATATTGCGTTAAAAATGGCACAGTGGATTAGATAAATGCATAATTATTGCCTCGGCAACAATTTTTCTGTGTGGTTTTGACATCTTATTGTACCATGCTGGTTCTTGGTGTTGTAGAGACATAGAGATATTTCCAGTGAGTGATTGTCTCCTTGAGCTGCAGACAGAAGCGCCCAGCTGTCTGCGCATCACGCAGCCCCAGTGGTGAAGTCTTTGTTATGGTGGGACTGGGTGGGTGGGTGTGACCGCACAGGACAGAAAGTGAGAAAGTTCCGTTTGATCTTTGTTGGTGTGTTTGAATGAGACATTTGCTGTAGGGCGCCTTCAAAAAGCAGATAATCACAGTGATAACTGCAGTTTTTAACCAAATTTAATTAAAAACAAAACAAAACGTGAAATTTAAACCAATTCAAATAAATTTTGATCTGTAGATCATTTTATCCAATCTTCTTTACACTGATATATCTAAATTACTGGAGTTACTGGTTTACTAGTTACTGAAGATTAAAAGAAGAGTGTTAACACAGGCCTTCAACTCTCTTCTCATTATCTTAAATTTGCTGTTAATCAAGTTCTGTATCTACAAATCTCATCACATAATCAGGGATTTTAACCTTCGGGCTCCCCCAGGACTTCAAAAAGAATCACAGATCAGATTCGTTGGGCACACAAAACCCCAGACTCTCTGGAGCCTGGCCGCAGGACTCCTGCGGTAAAGGTGTAAACTCATCAATGAGCGGCTCAATTAGGACTAATTGTTGGCCGTGATCTCCCCCGTTAGTCTGCGTTTGAAGTGCAGAGACGGAGACAAACAGCGCATATGAAAGCATCAGGAGCATATGGTAAAGCTTTTGTTGACAGGTAAAGGAAGGAGGAGGGAGGGAGGGTGTAGATTTGAGACGCACCCAACACAGTGTCTGTATGAGACTTTTATTGTGGCTAATGTTGCAAGTCGGCGACATGACAGTAACTGGCACTGTCCTGATGTGATTTAATTTATGGTGATTTATTCATAGGGATCGGGCTGATTCGCTTTAACCTCATATCATTTTACACTTTATGAGAAAATCAAATCAGGAGATCCATACAATGAACCTTTAGCTTCCTTTATCAACTCCTGTCTTTCCCCCTTCCCTCTATCCACCCTCCCTTTTTTAAAGACCAAGGACAGGATGATCCATTCATGTTGAACTAATCCCACAATGAAGATAATAGCCCAATCAACTGTAAACTGGAGGCACCAACCTAATGGCTTCAGTGAGCAATGAATACAGAGTCAAATACTGCAGTTTCAAGCATAGAAGATAAATTTTATTTAATGATAAATAGACTTTTTCTGTGAATCATATACATTTTCATATCAAATACAACAAAACACACATCAAATAAACCATTTGGATTGCACTTCTTTTTCTTATTTTTTTTTTTTTTTAGATTTTAAGTGTTTCGGTGGGAAAAGTCTTTTGAGTTCATTAGCTTTTAGTTTCAGTAGAAATGTGGGTGTTGATGGTGGATCATGACATGACTGGGGTGGTGAGGGGGCTGCAGGACCCTCTGTGGGACTGGGAGCGGGTAGAAGGCCGGGTTTGATGCGGGGTAGTGGTGTCGTTGCCCGGTCATGGTGTGGTACTGGACCGGGGCCAGATGCTGGAACATGAGAGCTGGGACACGTGGAGCGAGGCAGTCCTGCACTTCGCGCTTCAGCTTCATCCTCCTGTTCTGAAACCAGGTTCTCACCTGAGAGAAAGAGCACAGAGGTCAAGTTAGTCTCCAAAAGCAAAGCGCAACTAAAATATTTTGTTGTTAACTTAATTGTTGTTAATTTGAACCTGATTTATTCGCATTGGAAGCGCGTCTTACCTGGGTTTCTGTGAGGTTCAGCTTCTGTGCTGTCTTCACTCTCTCCCCGGCATCCAGGTATTTGTGTTTGTTGAAGATCTTTTCCAGTTTGGTGATCTGCTCCGGGGTGAACTTTGTACGTACACGGCGCTGAGGTCCGTCTTTCTCCGCTTCGCTCCCTTCATCTACAGACAGACCTTCGGAGGAAGCCGCTTCGCTTTCATACCCGGATGAATATCCGCTTATTTCTGAAACTGGAGAAAATGAAAAGTTTGGTTATGAACTCTGCTTGAGCGTCCAAGGTTGGATTAGAAATATTAGTTCAAGTTTAAAGTTAAAATTGGGACGTAAATGCTACTTACTCGGTGAGGCGCAGCTTGTTGGATGCAGAGGTGAGCCCAGGCTGGAGTCCAGAGGCCCGCTGATCTCCACCGGCTCCATGTGGTCCACGGACTTTGAAGGTTTAGGTTTTGGCTGCAGGTAACCTTTGCCAAAAGTCGGCGCTCGCGGTTGCACAACGCAGGGAACGTGAGGTTTGCACGTCGGTTCGGAATCCGTGCCAGCTTCTTGCTCCTCGGCGGCTGTGGTGTTGTGATGGCTCTGGGCCAGCCAGTCCACAGAAAAGTATTTCACCATGTTGACAGTGCTGCTGCTGCTGCTGCTGCTCAGTGACCTGTAAATCCAGCTAATGTCAGAAGGCGAGGAGTGGTGGCGGATCCTGTCCGAGGGGTCAGCTTTTATAAGGGGCCGGGACGCTCACAGAGTCATTTGCATGTGTAGAGACCCCTGTTAACGCCTGATCGATCCCGATGATTAGGGGTTAATGGCTCGTTATTGAAGTCTTTACATATCCTGTGAGTGTGTGCAGACCTGGCGCCACCGAGTCTGTGAGAATCCGTCTGATTCTCATACATTTGTCCGCCACTGACTGAAACCGGGGTTCCTGCAGAAACAGCTGCAGATGTGTGGACCACTGCCTTTCATGTTGAAGCCACAGACTCCAGTCATTGTAAATAATCTCCTGAAACACGAAACCACTATGTAACACCATTGATACACGGGCTTGATGAACAGAAAAAGTGATTTTAAAAAGTAAAAGTACTTTGTGGTATTTAGACAAACAGACAGGCAGACAGACATTGATCCCACCAGGGATTTTTATTCATCACAGCAGCATAACACGAATATGACAAATGAGAATACAGGGGATACGCCAATGGGAGTGCAAAGAAGATGATATGTATATAAATATAAAGCTGGTTCCTGTATAAACATAAATGTTTTTTTATGATCTGGCGCTATATAAATAAAACTGAAATGAATTGAATTGAATTGTATGTAGAACACATATTTCTGTTTTTGTTTCTGTTTTCTGTCTTCTTGTGTCTGGGTCTGTTCACGAAACAATTCACGAAAACATGGTTTGAACTAAAATATGAACAACTTGGAAACATGACTGTGAGAGTTAGAGTTAGAAAATATTGCCACCCCAGAAATAATCTTGTTGGGTAGAACTCTGTTGGTGTGCTGCAAAAGTTTGCTTCAACTTCTTCTTCTTTTTCTTCTCTTCCTTTCTTTTTTTTTTTACAAGCGCACGACCCTAAATCATTTACCTTTACTTGTGAATTGAATAAAATCATAGCAATGGGTAATGGATTATCTTATAACTAGTGTCTCTCTTTCATTCTTTCAGGACAAGTATGATGATGCAGATGTTGCAGTGACCGACCAGACAGTTGTCTCTGACACTGACATCCATTTCACTGAGCAGCCGGTGAAGGTCTCTGTCTAGTCATTAAAAGTAACAATGTGGTCACTGTGGTCAGCCTCCTCAGATTTGATGAGGTCTTCCTCCTAATATTTATACTTTTCAGCTCTCCTGGAGGAATGAGCAACACTTTTGAATCCACTGGAAAGATTTGATTTGGTTTGGAAGATGGTAAACTTGAAACTATATAACAAAATCCAAATAATAACAGTTCTCTTCCTCAGTTTGCGGTCTATTTATTTCAATTATAACAGTGTTTGACCATATTGATTTTTTTTTTTTTTTACATTTTTTAATAGCACACATTTATTGTACTATAGTTACCATTAGCTCCACCAACTTAATCACTGAAATACTTCTTACATAAGCTTCTATGTGAATATATCATATATAATATGGCCTTATGATAGTGACTAATACAATTAGTGCAGGTTTGCTTAATAACCATTACATTTGATTTTATATTGTGTTTATTATGTATTCCTCTACTGCTGGTGATAATAATGTATCCACTGTGTTCCAGGTATTAAAAGTGACTTCTGTGGAAATATATTTTCTGGTTAATAAACTGGAACCAAAAACAGAATCAGTCTGCTGTTTCCTTCCCCAAAAAAAAAAAAAGTTTTTCTGCCAGTTTCCATTTCAAGCCACAGGCTACAATTCTCTGCTCCAGGTTTAATTAAGTGTCTGTAGTGACAGAAGTGTAAACAATAAGGTCTATTACAGAAATGTAACCGAGAAGGGGTTTGGAATGAAGAGCCTAGATTTTCAGCGTTGACAGCGGCGACAGTAACAGTCTCTCCTCACAAAATTAAACAAATTTCACTTGTTAACATTTAAGCTCACCTTGTTTTATTTTTTTACTCGTTTTTTTACTCGTTGTGTTGTGAAACAGAGGGATGAGAGAAAGACGGTGGAAAGGATCGAGGAGGGGTGTGATGGGGGCATAAGCGATTCTCCGGTGGTTTGGTATCGCCACGTCTTTGATACCCCGGTGAGCTGCGGCGCCAGCGACTCAAGAGCCAAGCATTTGGCACAGGCGCTTCAAACATTACAGATCAAAGGTATTACAGTAGCAACACAATTACAGCTGATTGTCGAGCCGTTCATATGTAAATATACCAAAACAAGCTGCGAGGAAGCTGGAAAACCCTGGGAGCGCAAACAAGCCCATAGAAGAGACTCAGGTAATCCTTCAATTGGCGCATTCACTTATTCAAAAGGCTGCAAATTTTAGATATCTGAGTGAGAACATTATACAACTCACAAGCGAAAAAAAAATAAAAATAAATAAATACTTCACATGATGAGTGACAGTTTCTGGTAATAAACACAGACAAGTTTCCAACAGGCAGCGCCCAACCTGTAGGATAACCTGAGCCTCCCTTTCTCCTCCTCCACCTCTCTGCATGCAG
This sequence comes from Polydactylus sextarius, assembly GCA_016801845.1. Taxonomy (NCBI): domain Eukaryota; kingdom Metazoa; phylum Chordata; class Actinopteri; family Polynemidae; genus Polydactylus; species Polydactylus sextarius. The sequence continues at coordinate 3,742,868 of CM028911.1, read as the reverse complement.
CAGCTCAGGGACAATACCACTAAACTGATCGTTTAGTTATATGACAATGCAGATAAGAGGCTGAGCCAAGTTGTCTCCTTTATCGGTGATCTGTCGCTGTGAAGGCAGGAGTCCCTTCAGCTTTTTTTTCTCTTGGGGTGGAGGGGGTGTCTTTCTCTCTGAAGCTTTGAAGATGCGCCCTGATCCCGTTAGATAACAATAAATAAAAAAGTGCCCGGGACGTCGCCTTCACACTGCGCCAATTTCCTCAAACCCTGGCTGCATGGTGGGCCCCTGTCTGTCTGTCTGTCCCAACTAGACCAGACGTCTTCACTGTATTCTAAAAACCACCCATCAGATACTGTGACACAATCAGCTTTTGCAACTCAACTCAATGTGTTTAAATACATTAAAAAAATCACACAGTGATGTGTTTTGACTGGGGCCTTTTCAGGCAGAAACTCTATTCAAACTTGAACAAAATGTTCAACTCAGTTGGGATTTTTATATTTTCTTCACATATTTAACTTTGTATGAGCATTTTTTCTCTCATATCAACGTTTGGAGTTGTTTAAATCCTCAAAAACTTCCACATCCTCCAACAAGAAACTCACTCAACTGTCCAATTGACTCCACTGTTAACTGACCTCTGCCACAGCAAACACATGAAAGACTTTTAAAACCTGTCACATATCAGTCATTTTTCACTTTATCTACACAAATGATACATATAGGTCTTCAGCAAGACTTCAGTCTCCTGATGCTCAATGTGAAAACATTTCAGCAATACCATAGTTTTTATGTTAAGGTGTTTTATTTGTTGGGTACGTCATTGGTCCATCTCTATTACTGTTGTTTCTGCCTAATAACAGCTATTTGGACATGTATTTATCAAAACTATTAAAAATCACAGTGATATTTCTTTGGAAATGGCATCTTCTAATTACTGTACTGCAGATCCTCAGCCAGAAGTCCAAGAATAACCCACATCCTTTATGCTTGTAAGGTTAGCAGCACGCTAATTTAAAAATACTCCTGTGAAAAGCCAGACATTCAAATCACTGGATGAATAAAATTAGAGGTGTTATTAGCACAGTGTTCATGAAACATCAAAAATGAATGTACTCATTCAGAACCGTTACATTATATATGATAGTCTATTATTGGATTATTATTATCCATGATGCATAAATGTGACGGCAGCATTTTAATGTTGCAGCAGGCTGAGGCTCTTAATCGTCACAGTAGATTGATGCAGTAGAGTAGAAGTATAATGGAAATACCTAAAAAAAAATCACAGCAAACATATTTAGTTACTACACATTCAATCACCACCCTCAGTCTATTTTTTAACGACTTAGAAAACATATGTAATGTTTTATCACATTGATATTATGCTATAGCTAAGAGTCAATGACGATTTCATAAATCTGAAATGAAACCGAAAATGAAATGACTATTTATGGTCTGGATTTACTTTATTGGGGTTCTTTAACAGCTTAATAGCTAATAGTCATGATGTGTAACCAGACATGTGAAAAATAAATAGTCCATTATAAAAGACCATTATATTGTTTTCATCACAGCCCCGATAATAGAAATAGAAACTCTAGAAACTCTAGATAAAGATACTCTTTATACTGAGCTGGTGCCATAATAATTCTTTATACTCATATTTGGTCATATCCATCAACTGTGAACCCTTGTTTTTAATAAGGCCAGAAGAAAAAATATAAAACCTGTGTTGATTTTGCAGTTGTTATTACTATTTTTTTTACAGATTCAGCACCAGTGGGAGCCCAAACAATGAAGGAGTTGACACCAATGTAAAAAAAATGTAGAGGCTAAATTTATGTGGACATTTCGTTACTCATGTGTCCAATATGATGTGGCTATTACACCACAAGGGAAAGGAAGAAAATACCAGAGAGTACAATATTTTCACTATGATGTCATCACTATAAAGTGTAAATCCCTATAGGAAGAGGAGGAAAGAAGTAAAAGATTCAGCTTTCCCATCACATTCCACATTCCCTGACAGACGTAACAGGGCTGTAACCTGCCATGCAGCCGTTCCATCACGGATATTGTCTGACAATAATACGCCTTGGCAAGAGGGAGCTTATAAAATCTCATTTATTTGGCTAAATTAAGCAAATCTTCATAGCACATCACATCCCATCTCCACGGTGCGTTTCAGGGCAGTAAACCGTGGAGGAGAGAAAGCGGGCAGGAAAATAGAAAAATAGACCAAGACCGAACATCATTCCTCAAATAACATTTTACACACTGACATCTCATTATGTTCTATCATTTTTTTTTCTGTAATGGTGAGATATTGTCATGACAGTAAGCTTGTCTAGCTTTTACCCTTCACGACACACTATTAAAATGCAATTATTCCACATTGTGTTGCTTAAATGGAAATAATATTAGATCGTAATTTTAACAATCTAGTTGTATAAATCTCTTTTGGGGAAACTGCTAATTGGTAAACAAACGGATCTAAACCTGTCGCTGGTTAAAGCAAAAAATAGATGATGAGTAAACTATAACATTGTACATGTTTTTTTTTTTTTTTTGTCTTGTCTTATACCAGATAAATACAATTAAGAAACATCACATAGATTTTAATTGAATGTCTGACAAGGCTGGATTAACTCTATACTCTCCGCTGTCTGTTACCGTCCACTGTGAATGCTGCTGGAAAGTGATGATATCATCTACTTTAGGAATATGCCCCAAGAAATGATGAAGATAAACATAAAATCACTGAGATATGATAATAAGACACTGGAATGCAATTTGGGGGGCTCAACAATTTCTGAAAATGACAATCCACCATTCGTGTCCACTTATTGTTGTAGTTATTGTCCAGGAATGTGGAGGGTGAATGGAGGGTGAATGCCCTCCCTCCCCTCCTCCAACTGCAGCTCTGTTTGCAGCGTAATTATCATGAAAATCCATCCACAGGCTGCTGAGATATTTTAGTTGGTCTAGACCAAAGTGGTAAACAAACAAATGAAGATTCTACCTCAAGAGCACCATCATGTCAGTTGATGTGCTTTAGAGATGCATATTCTTAAACAGAGCTTCACCCAGGCCACTAACCCTGTTGCAGTTGTCCACATTGATAATCCAGCCTTGTCGTTGGACATGTACTCTGCATTGTTCAGTCCACCTATGATTAAATGGAGGCCTTAACAGCTACATTACAGGGTCAGTTCACAAATAATGATAGAAAGTATACGAGAAGAGATATCGCAAATTACAAACATCACCCATTACATTTGTTTTTTTTTTTTTCTGATATCAAAACCAAACAGATGTGTGACAACCTGTGTTATCTGAAGTTATAAAGTTTTCTTTAGAAGTCTGAATGGACACAACTGACTGAAGTTAAGGGTGTGTGTCAGATATTGAACATTCAAGCAGATAAAGAGTTTTGTGGTCTGCGATGTTCTGTTGCCAAGATGACAGAGACGTCAGGAGCCTCAGTCAGGAGTCTGGGTTTGGACATGAAGGTGTGGATGTACTGGTGGTGGTGAGGCGCGACTCATTGGAACGTGGCCCTCACCCTCCTCAGTGTGTCATGGATTCGTCGCGTCTGCCGCTCGCTGGACTGCTGGAAGTTAGCTTCATTGTCGGCGGCCAGTAGGTGGATGTCGGAGGTGGCGAGCCGGTTGATGCGGCGCCGGAGATATGCCTGCAGCTCCCGGTCCGGAGTATAGGAGTAAATGGCCTCCTGGAAGGCGTGGACCTGACTCACAACCTTTGCTATTCTCCTGAGTGAGTAGAAATGTGAGAAAATATGAAAAATGAATACATATCTTGGTTTAAATTCTCCTTTTTTTTTCTTCTTAGTGTCACAATCGGCTTTGTGTGTGACCTGATTTCAAGAGATTGGGGAGAACCCACAGTCCGTACTAAACAGCTGTGTCTCTGCCGTTTCCCAGCTAGATCTCCTGACCCCAGCATCTGGTTACGCCCAGTCTCCTCTCAGCATCTGGCTCAAAACCTCTTTTCCAATCAAACCCCATCCCACGGGCGCCATCTGGTGCAACACTGGCACCCCTACCAACAACCCAAATTCAGCAGCTGTGCCATTACTATCTGACTGCCACTTGTTGTGACCTCAGCATCTGGTCGTCCATATAGGAGTGAAGGAGAAGGACACAGGAAAATGTGTCCTCGTGGCGAGTTGGCAGATTTTGTCATAGATGGATACTCGATATGCGGGGGAGAGAACTAATTTTCAGTTAATGACACTGACTGTTCATATTTTGTGTCGCTACAGGGATAGGTATCGGGAGGATTTTATTGGCTGTAAACTTTCACTAATATTCAACCTCTGAAATAACTTGTGAAAATTCCAGAATGCAGTAAAAATGACGGCAGCAGGGACAGAGGAGTCAGTCTATGTCAGATTTAGCAAAGATCCAACCAGTTTAATGTCACATCAGGAAGAAATAAAGACTTTTTTCCACAGACTTTTTTCTCACAGGATATAAATATATAAACATATCAGCTGCTATTAAAAGACATCACAGTGCTAATCAGACCATTTCAGCAGCACAGACCTAGGATCAGCCAGACATGCTGGCCTATATAATTCATCTAGAAAGGCTCCAGCTGTCATAATGTCAAGTCACAGGATTGTTTCACTTTATCTGGACCACCAAGTTCTAACAGAGTGTAAGCACTGTGAATGCTGCTTGTAAAAGTTTTTGAAGGTTAAGTTTAAGGTTAGAGTTGAGGTGTAACCACTGTTCTGTGTATATGAATCTCGATCACACTCAGAACATTGAATGGTCCACTGTGTTTGTGTAAGAACAGAATTAAACTAGAAGCAGTTATAGTTGAAAACATGTTTTTGGAGATCACAGTGACTGAGTGAAATTCAGTTCATACTAGTTCAGCAGGTTGAGTCAGATGTCATGAATTTCCATCTGGGCAATCATGATGTAATGTGTTCATATGACTATGAAGTCTAGGTGACCTTTGACGTTTGGTTAATGTAAATGTTGCTGTTTATGAGATTCCTGAGATATTGTGAAGTGAATATTTGCATCAAATTCCATCAACAAAATCCATACGTATTTACAGAAAACATGAAAACATAATGTCTCTGGCCATTTTTACACAAGTTATTGTTAACTATTAAATTCATTGTTACAGATTTCATATTAATCACAGTAAAACCCCCTTCATTCACTGTGAAGGATGTAAGATGTGTACAAAGGAGCAGGATTTTGAAATTAGGAGGCCAATCACGGTGTGATATGTGTGATCAATTTTCAGGACTTACACACTGAAAACCCGACTGACATCTTGCCTCTAGCAACCTTTTGTACTGGAAAAAAAAATGAGAGAGACGGGAGTTTATGTGATTTTTAAAAACACAACGCCTCTGGCCACAGCTGCTGCCGTTGGTGCGGAGGTATAAATAATGATACCGATTTCCCTCCTCACCTGAGCTTGTTCCACTTGTAGGCTCCCGTAGTGAGCGTAAAAGCTCCGATCTCCAGCTGCTGGACGTGCATGGCCAGGATGTGCGCCGACGGCAGGGTGGGCCTCCTCCTTGAGGACTCTCCTCCCATCAGGCACAAGTCGTCACTCTTCAGAAACACCTGAGCAGAGAGCACTTTATACAACAATTTCCCTAGTACGCCAAAGGTGATTGATGCAGTAATAAGCAGCGATTTAACCAAGAAAGCACGCAATTAGTTTTTATTACAGCTAGGTAAGAGAGCTGCGAGGAGAGCGGCGCATGATGTTTGATGCATCAGGTTATTTTCAGGATAACTTTCAGATGCGGAGCCAGCTGTAAACTCTCAGCACACAGGCGAGATGCTTGAAGCTGTTTTTCTATTGATTTGTTTGCCCTGCAGCCCAGTTTCTCAATATGTGACCAGCCTAGACTTTAGTTTTATACACACACACACACACACACACACCTGCACAGCTCGTAGCTCCTCCAGGATCTCAAACACCTTGGAAGACAGATGTTTCCAAGCCTGTTGGCAAGAGATGAGGAAGTTTTATTTAGTAGCTGGAAAATGAAGACAAATTATACAGTGGTTTCAATTCAACACCATAGTCAATGAATATCACCTGCTTTTGCAGTAAATTATGGAAATATCTTATATTGTCCCTACACTAGTCTTTTAATTTGAAGTTTTTAGTTTTTTTTTAATTACTCCTCTCTTTCTCCAGCCTAATTTCTCCTCCCTCACTTCCCATTCTACATCCCATTTGAATGCATTAATGCTAATTTCTTGATTGTGAAACTAATTAAAAAAAAAAAAAAAAAAAACCAAAAAAAAAAAAAAACAACCGAGTTCTATCACAGCTGAAGAAAAACATTTAGTTAGAGGGCATCCGACTTATTACACAAACTGAGAGTCTGTTTGGGGGTAATTTATGAGATGCAGACTTACTGGTAATTGCCTGACAATCACATTCTCCAGACCTCCAAGGACCTGCATGGCCGTGGCGAAGTTCTTCGACTCGTAGCAGTGTTTTCCAACCCACAGATACTTGGTCAGCAGAGCGACTTGTGTCTGCAAGAGGAGAGTTTTCTGTGAAAAAACAGAACTGAGAAAATGCTAAACAAGGCAAAAATGTAAAAAAAAAAAAAAAAAAAAAAAAAAAAAAAAAAAAGAAAAAAGTAGTAGCTCTCCTAGTAGGAACTCCACTGGAGATATACTATATTATATGTAGTCAGTGTTAATACTATTTAACCAGGAAAGACTAAGACAATCTTTTATTAAAGAAGTTTATGCAAATGTGTAAAGTTTAATCAAGTGTCTGAAATGAACTGAAATACAAATGAAGGTAACCAACACGATGGTTAAAGAGGCAGAGCGGTCCATGAATCAGAAGATCGGTGGTTCAATTCCCGTCTTCTCCAGTCTACATGTTGAGGTACTGATCCCCAAGTCATCTTCTGTTCCATCGGTGTGTGAATGCTTGTGAATGTAATTAGTAAAAAGCCCAGAATGTACAGGAATGAGTGTCAGCGGGTGAATGTCAACTGTAGCGTAAAATCAAGTGCTTTGTGAGGATGTGAGCTGCAATGACAGTTCTAAATGGAGGCACAGTCTCTAAATGAGCTGAACACTTTAAGAGATTTAATAGAACATGCATGAAAGTACAAGGAAGATGCTGCAGGACAAAAAAACATTGAAAGTAGTGATGATTGTCTATTATTTTTAGGTCAGTTTTTCAGCTTTTCTATTTGAAACAATCGCAAAAAACATGAATGTCTAAATGTTTAAAACGCACATATGACTGACATGAGAATCCATGTCTGATGAGATCACAGGTTAGAGTCTGTGACAGTAATGGCTGCTATTTTACTTTCTTTTTTTCCCTTGCAGCCCACATTTACACCTCTTCTCACCTTGGCAGAATCGCATATGACTATTTCCGCAGAGATCCAGTTAGTGACACTGTCTGCGTATGTGAGCAGCCGCTGGAGGTGGCTTTCTGATGGCGGCGCCCCCTCAGACACAAGCGGACTGCTGCCCTCTGCTGGTGAGATGTGCTGAGACACATTCCTAAAGCAGGGAAACAGATTAAGGGAAATCAATACTGGAGATTTGTAGGGAAACAATAATAATGTAAAAAAGTTGCCAGAAACTTGAATAATTAATTGTTTAGTCATTTATCAAAACAAGCAATATAAACACCCTATCACCTCGGGCTCCAGCAATGGGGATTTCTTACTACTGACTGAAAATACTTATTATAATGAAAATTATTATCGGCTGTTCACCCAGTAGACTGAGAGAATTATTGTAAATGGAACTAAACAGATTTCCCAAGAGATACAAAAAAAAAAAAAAAACACACTGTATAAATACTTCAGATACTTTTAGCCAAGGACCAAATTTTTCAACATAAGGAAGAAAAGACACCGCTGTTACTGTTATATTTACTTTTATTAATAGTTACTGTTACTTTAAAGTTATTCAAAATAGAAGTGCTTTAGGATTGTCGCCCCAGTTCTTAAGTCTTTAAAGTCAGCTATAGTTATTCAAAATAGGTTTAGTAAATGACATTTAGTATGGGTCTGAGATCTACTGACTCAGGTCAGCAAACCAGTTCTTAAGTTATTTACACTGGCAAACTCCAGCAGAACAGCTATAGAATAGATTTTAAATCCAAGTTACAAACATTCTGCTGGATGAGCTCTTTTAAAGATTACAAATCACCTGAATAGTTTACCTGCTATTTTAATGATTTTAAATGACATTCTTATGTTTTATTAATTATTGTTTTAATTTCTATATATTTTTAAATAAAATTTTCTTTTCTCTCTCTTTTTTTTTCTTAATTTCCAATGTTTTTCCTTGCCTCTGTAAAGCACTATGAACTGACTTGTGTACAAATTGTGCTATACAAATAAACTTGCCTTGCCTAGTAAAATTAGCTTAATTTACTGTAGAATGACATATGTTTTTGTTGTTACGTGTATGATATTTTTGATGATTTAACACTAACGTACAGCTGTTTTGTTTGTGAATCACACAGACCTGCTATGGCCAAACATATTAAATCTATGGGATTATATTAATCCCAGCTGTTTTTGTTGATTACATCATTTTCAGTTTATCTAATAAGACTTCATTTCCACACCAATGTTTGCCTCTCTACCCGTGGATAAAATGCACATCATGTAAAATGCTTGATGGAAATCATATGAAGATAAACTTAATCTTTTATCAGGTGCTACATGTGGCATGGTTTTGTTTGAGGGACAGATTTGTCCTACAGGCCACTGTTAGCCATCATCAGACAATATATTGACACGAAGCTGCTACTACAGCACATTATATCTGTATATTATATATGACATGTCATACAAAGATGCATGTATAAAAAGTAGACAACAACTACTACTACTGCTACATATAGATAACTGGCTGGGCTTTACAAATAAATAAATAAATACATACTCAGATAAATAGACAGACATGTGGGAACAAGGGAACAAATTACATGTCTATGTATCTGTGTTTCTGTCTGTCTGTCTGTCTCTGTGTATGTATTTATTTATTTTTAAAGCCCAGCCAGTTCTTTCAGGAAAATTGTTCCCTTCAGGGGAAGTAGGGGTCACTGAATGTGGAAAATGAAAATGTATTTTTAAACTTCTTAAGCTCTTCTATAGAACAAAGGAGCAGTTGTGGAGGCATGAAGAGTCTTACCACACTTGTTGCTTTTTTGCCATTTATATCTGCTGTGAAATGATTTTTGCTATTTTTGAACCAAGAACATAAAACTCACTTGTTTGAGATCGAGACTTTGTCCCTGACTCCTTGTACTCTGGAGTTAAGGAAATTAACTGGATGACATCCCTGGAACATTTCCTGCATCACAAAAAAAGTTAAATAACAAGTTAATAAATCAGAACCTTGTAGTGTAATCATAGAGACACGTCGCCCTCTAGTGGTAAAACGAGAAAACAACTGTACCAGTAAAAGTGTAGTAGAGATGTGTATACCTGCTGCAGGAGTGTTAGCTGCTGGGCTATATGCTGAGCGCTGAGGTCTTTCTGGCTGAATGGGAGTCGCTCCTCACTGTGAAGACAAACGTTGGAGACGTCGTCAACCAGGGAGCTGTAGCAGGGTACCGGCAACGCTGCGGCAATGGAGAAGGTCTTCTCTTTAGACAGGGACACAGAGGGCTCCATCACTCGGGAGATCCTCCACTGAAAAGATCAGAAGAGAACAAGACATTTTTAGCTGTCAGATTTGGTTTATAAGAGGAACAAAAAAGAAAAAAAAGCCCAAGCTTTTACAAATGGTATTGCGTTGACCTTTCTCCCCAGATCCTCAGTAGATGAGTGTAAACACACAGAGTCTTCATCCTCCTCAATGCTGATTAGACTTCCTCTTCTCTGGCTCCAAATCACAGTTGGAGGGCTGTGGAGAGCAGCAAGAAGGGCTTCCCCCCTACCATCTACAGGAATTACCTGTGAAGGAGTCAAATTAACAAAACCAATTAACCAAAATAACATTAATTTAAGAGTTCACAGATTTTTATTGATGGTTATTAATATGTGATATTATTATAATAGGTAGGAGGTTGGTGGTTGTCTACCTCAGTATTCAGGAAATTCTCTAATGTCTCTACGAGGCTGGACTTTGCTGTGAAGTCCACCTGTTTACAGTCTGTTATCCAGAGTTGGAGCAGATCCAGACTACGATGGAAGATCTTCTCACCGTCTCCTGACAAATCTGGACCTTCTCTGGAATGAAAAACAAATACAATCTTCATACAAACAGCTTTAGAGGTGAGGTTGTAGTGGAGATTCCAACAGGCTTTTTATCTAAATGTAGCCTGTTACAATTCAGCGAAGTGTTTCGCTATGTTCTCTATGTCCAAGATCTACTAGACACACCGTACCTTGCAGCACTGAGGAACTTATCCATAATGAACTGCAGGAACTGCTCGGGAGTGCAGAAGAAACGGTAGGTATAGAGGAACTGCTGGATATAGCCCTCCACCGCAGCATTTCTGAGATGAAAATAACAAATTACAAAGAAATAAGTCTGGAAATCAAATCTAACAGAGAATTCTGGACTATAAAAATATTACTTCTTTATTCGAGTTAACCTCATCATAACCCACTTATAGTATATAAACCATATGGAAGGTGAAGCACTTCATAACCATGATCTTATTCTATTTAGCTATGCAGAGAACATTTTAAAATAAAAACAGTTTCCAGAGGGCCTTATTACAAGGTGCTGTGAGAGTAAAATAAGTATGAATAATTTGTTATCATTTATTCTTTGTTTTATCATTTATTCATTTTGCTTAAGGTATTATAATGGATTTTGGACTGTGTTCTTTTCTGTCCTGAGAGTAAGTAATAGAGTAAAGTAGGATCTGTGTAAAACATGACTGGGTCTTTGTTTGATGACATTCTCCCTTTGACTTCATGGTTGTAAGGTTTGCAATATACTTGTTTGTGTGCTCATTTCTGTCCAGACTGCTGTTTCTTTAAAAGAGGACGACCGTGTGTGATGTTGACCCGAATCATTTTAAATGCCTCTTTTCAGTGAGAGAGAGCAGAGCAGCGTCACTTTTTCAAAATAATCACATTGTTAGTGGGTCTCATGTGAACCAGCAGACGAATTCATCGAAAACCCACAATCACACCATGACGTATGAGGTTTGTCTACAACAAAAAGTAAAGTTGTTCTTTTGTTACATTTCTTAATAAAGTCGTCAATCTATCTAATACATCACCAAGAAGGGAAGGTAGTGAATATATTGCTGTGAAAGTCCCAAATTTCTTGCTAAAGCTCTTTGCGTGCAGATTAATAACTAAATTAATTAATTAATTTCATTTTATCTATTTATTCATATCTTTATCATTACTTGCTTCCTTTTATAAAACTGTGTTTTTATCCATGTTTTTATGCATAATGTACAGTGTCCTGGAGTGACTTGAAAGGTGCTTTCCAAATAAAATGTTGTTATTATTATCATTATTATTATTAGTATTATTATTAGTATTATTATTTCATTTATTATCATTTAATTTCAATTGACAGACACCTAGTTCCATCTGGGTTTGGAGATATTACTGAATATATAAAAGTGAGACTGTAAAGGACAGAGGAATAAAAATGAGGTGGGACATGCTCCTGCCCCTCCAAACACACTAGAAATGATTTTAACGTTTTAACTGTAGCTGTTAGTTTGACAAAAATGTTAATATATTTACTGAAGACATATTTTGAGGATATTAACTGGCTCCATCAATGCCTCCACAAGCAAAGAAAAACAGCTTGAGCTGGAGGCAGTGGCAACTCAAAGTAGGACAAAAAAATTTATGGATTGTGACCTTGTTTTTCTAAACGCTGACGCCGTTTCTCATAGCAACAGAAACAAAGCTTTGCAATGTTGTATCTTCAAACACCAAAGCAGCAGTGATGGTGTCGTTTTTCACACAACAGACTAGAATTAGTGTTAGTGTCAAAACACGGCATGTATTTATGAATTTATTTGTGTATACTGAATATAATGTATTTGATATATGGACATGTTCCTGTTTCACCCTAAAAACGGATACTAATCTATCACACTGCAAATGTTTAGCACTAAAATGTCATTAGTTTTCCAGGCATGTGGTGATAAAACAGTACTGGACAAAGTCAAACGTGTGACCCACTGGTGTTAGATGAAAAGTCAAAGAGAAACCACACTCAGCAGGACTCATCCTCTGGAGACATGAGTTATGTACCAAAATTCCATGGCAATCCATCAAATAGTTACTGAGATTTTTTTTTTTTAGTTTGGGGAAAACTACCAGCTAAAAAAAAAAATCAAAATCAAAAGCAGCATCTTTGTTACTTTGATAAATGATCACGAGTCATACATTGCAAATCGAAATCCTCATCAGTGATACCTGGTGTAGAGGTAAGCCATGAGGCCCAGAGGAGTCCCTGCCTGCAGAGTGCTCCTCCCTTTGCTGGAGCTGAAGTTCAGAACAGAAGGATCCTCGAAGGATTGAAGCTCCAAAGAACCAGGTCCACAGGCAGCCAGAGATGGTAGTAATGAAACTTCCAAACCCCACTGGTCCAAACTGAGGATCTGGAAAAAGACACAAAATCATATCAAACACGAGAAGGGACAGAAATGCATGAGAAACATCAGAGCTGGGATTTTTTTGTCAGTACCTCAAGGTATTTCTTCACACAATCCAAGAAGACAACTTTAGATCTGAGTTCTTCAAGCTGGGACTTGAGTTTGGACAGCATCAGTTTGCTCTCACAACCTTTTAGGATACAGAACAGTCATAGTTCTCAGGCTCATACTGGAAGTTAAAGCAGTTTTGTTATGATATAATACAACCACCTTTATTTTTCCTCTCTTGTTGAATCAACTTCTGGTAGAAGTTTCTAGTTTTCCTTAGATTCCTTGTTTCAATTATCAGCTGCTGCTGCAGTTCCTGTTCAAAGGGAGAGAGAAAAAAAAAATCACACAAAATCAAACAAAGGTCCTAAAGTAACACCCACATGCCTTTCACTGAAGGCAGCCTTCGGGTCTTTCCAGTGTGTATAAGACAGAGTTTTTATTTATTTTCCTTTCCTTCTCTCTTCACCGTGGCAACACAACGCAGTTCAACAGCTCTTTTGAAATAAAACGAGTGAGAAGTCGCAGCAGCATAGCTCTTAAAGGTGTGTTATAAGCTGCTGCGCAAACCCCTTCTGAAGGAACAGTGGTGCCATCAAAGTGTGCACAAACACAAAAGACTATTCATTAATATTCTTTTGCAAATGATAATAACTTCCTCTGCCGAGGGCTAAGTTCAACATATTAATATTCAGATCTAGTTTGGAGAGAATAATATGCCAATTATCTTAAAATCCCCCCCGAATCCCCCCTACCCAACATGCACTCTTCCTATTTACCCCCAAAGCCTGAGCCTGCAACACTTCATTACAGCTAAGAAAATAATTCCTGCACTTGTTCATAAAATGAAACGGATGAACGAAACTGTGAAGCTCAAAGCACTTAGATTCTATTTTTCACAACCTAATACTGCAACAAGGAGCGCATGTAAGACTCTGAGTCCAGCGACTGATTTATTTATAAGTCTGATGTTTGTTCAAACACCAGGTTAAGGTCAGATGTGACTCACAAGCTCTGGCCTTCACAGGTTTACGTACCTGTGTTTTCACATCTAGACATGGCGATCCTGTGTGCTGCCCCAGACTCACAGCGTACTGTATCACCTCCGCACTAAAACAGTCTTCTCCAAAAAAGGCCAAGGACCAGGCCGGGCTGAAGCTGAGGCCCAGTCCATCTATTCTGGATCCAGGCGAGACGAGACGTTCCGACACCAGGGAGTCGCTGTCCTCCATGTCCTCCGAGCAGTCGGGGCTCATCTGCTCATCGAGTGCTCCCGACAGACCCTCCTCCTCTCTCCCCGACAGAAACTCAGCTTCAGAGGGGCTTTCATTGCTGCCCCCCGCTGAATGATCTCCTCCCTCCATGACCCCTGCGTCTGAACCGTCCATGCTCACGCCTAAACCAGAAAACAGGCACAGTAAAGTGAGAGAGAGACAGAGAAAGAGAAAAAGTGGGGAGGACTAAATCACATGGAGGCAAAAAAAACCAAAAGGGAATTGTCAAGAGAGAGATCCAAGGTTGGCGCTGGGGGTATTTGTTGCTAACCCTGTCGTGACTGCACAAAGAATCCACTGTTTAAGAATTAAGATAACAGGCAGTTCAATCTCAACTTCTTCTAACATTGTATTTTTATCTCAAGCATCTTGTAAGAGCCTGTTTGTAATCACGATCCAACACCCAGCTTGTTTCAAAGGCACGGCAAATGCAAATGCAAGGGTTTGATGTGTCTGTGTGTGTGTGTATGTGTTATTGTCAATGGCCAACAACGAGGTCCAGAGTAGAAAAAAAAAATTTCTTCCGCATTCGCTAGAACACTTTGGACTCCTCTGAATGTGCTCCAATCTTAAGAACAGCATCCAACAGCCACTCACAGCTCTCATGACTTTAAGTCAGCGGCCAAATAAAGAAAAAAATATATCAAAACATCACAGAGGGGTTTGGGCTGGTTCAAGAGTTTGTTTTTCAAATTTGCAAATACTCTAAATCCTCTCAAAGAATCTATTCATATAGTTCACATGAGTAAATATGTTCCTGTAGTTTTGCAGGGGATTTAAAATGAGGAAATTAAAAATTTGATAAGATTTTTTTTAAAATCATGGAGCTCGAATTAAACTTGACAATAAGAATGCAACATTTTTGTCTAAACAAGGATGGAAATGAACACAAAAGCCACCTTGTCTCCTACCTTGACTGATGCTGTGTTGACTCTTAATTTGAAAATCTTCAAACGCAGCCTGGTTCTCTGCGTGACAGCATCGGGCCTCTGCTTCTTCCCATGAAGAAGAAGAAGAAGAAGAGAATCCACGGCAGCGTGGCTGGAGGTGTGAGTGTGAATGTTTCCGTTCATATCAAGATGGCCATGCAGACAAACTTCTCTCTTCCCTCTCCAAACAGTTGCGATGATGGGTGGTGTGAGAACTGCCCTTTCAACAGCCTTTGATGGAGACTGCTCATTAGAGCCGCTGCATGGGGCGAATTAAAGAGAAAGAAAACACACCGAGTGTTCAAAGCAAGTGATAATTTGCACTTATTTAAATAATAATAAAAATCAGAATGCATTTATGTCAATTAAATAATAGTTGATTCAGACAAAAACACATATGCTGGTGACAAAATCTAATTCTTACAGTTCAAGATTTAGAATGGACCATGTATCAATAGCGCTTCCTTCTGTTTCCCTCTAACTGACACTGGAACAGTGGGGAAAAAAATAACCTGAATGAGCTGCAGCATCCTCAGGAAAAGAGCATCTATGTCCTTGCAAAAGCTGTGACGTCTCCGTACCACTGTTAATATTATGGTTCCCTCTAACATTTTGCGGTGAGTATAAGAGCATGGTTGACGTTGGCGCCTGCATAAAAAGATGAGGCTCGACCCTCTGCTCATCTCCAGCTTTCATATGAATAAAGAAAAAACAGCGGCAAGCGTGGAATTTGTCGCCTTCATTCATGCACCCCCCCCCCCTCCAATCACAAGGCTCCTTGTCAACACATCAGTAACAATACAGATGAGGCTTTTACGCATACGGTCAGTGTTGCTACTAAACAAGTCTCCTCAACACAACTGAAATGAACATACAGCCAAGCTGTTACCATAGGGACCGTCGCCCCAAGTTTAGTTTATGCATGAAGTGCATATTGTCTTAATGCTCATTTGAAAGCCATCTCTGGTTGTGCGCACACGCTGTAAGAGGAGGAAAGGTCGTGTTCATCAAGGTCTGGATCTGTTTTTCAGAACACGCATAAGAATAAATTTTGAAAAATCCAAATACAAACAGACACTGTTTAGACAGTCAGATGATATTTTTGACACATTGTTTAATCTCTGTAATTCAAAATATGGTTTAATTGAGATGTTTTGATTCATCAAGACATTAAAGCCTGAAAAAACATTCACTCACTTAAAGGATTAAAAGCTCCCGCATTATAATAGAAAATCGAAAAAAAAAAAGTCTTTCAGGATCTTAACTGTGCTGCGAGTGATTCAATCACTAATCATTCACAGCACTTTATTATTATTATTATTATTATTTAAATCTGCGATAAGTGGATTCCAGCTCATTTGGTGCCATATAATATGTAATTGTTGTTAACATTCATTAACTGATTTACTCCTAATCATCATTCCCTAATCACATAACCTCAAACAAACGCCATCATTTCTGAGATGAATTCATGATTCATGTTGCATTAATTCATGCAATAAATCACAGAGATATTCCTAAAATCACCAATTACTGCAACACGTGTGCCATTATTAGAAAATCATACTGATTTATGCATTGGCTGACGACACAGATAAGACATTTCACGCTGCTGTGCTGCAAATTCGTTCATGTAGAGAGTAAATCAGCGAGCCACAAGACTCAGCTTAGCTTCGACTCAGAGCAAGAAAAAGACAGGGGTGTTTTTTAAAGTCTTACGGTGTGGATGAGCTGTAGTTGACCAGGCAGTGTAAAACACCGAGCAGGTCATCTTCCCAGTACAGATCACTGAACCTCTCCTTCACAACGCTGGCAAATGTGTTATACTGCAGCTCCTTCAGAGAGAAGATGTACTCCCCTCGGAAAAAAGACAAAACAGTTGATTTTCAAATGAAGCTGTCAGAGTGACTCAAGATAACAAGATGATGAAGGGTGCTAAGGATGCTAACTGGTATTAAAATATTATTATTATGATTTTCAAGCTACACAAATCAACAAAACAGTTTTAGATAACTTTTAGCTAATATACTATCTGACTATTTACTAATTGTTTATCTTTTACTTTTAGCATTAGCATTATGCCTAACTTAACCTTTTTTATTTATTCGTTTATTAATATTTTTAAAAGGGACATGTACATTAATCAACACTCAGGATCAGATGTAAAAAAGGAAAATTTATACACACACGTATACATGTATACATTGTATCATTGCACACCCTGGATCTGGTTTTGGGATGAACTGGGAAGAGGATGTGAAAAGAGGTTTAGGTGTTTTAAACCTTTGATCTCTTGTGCACGAGCACCACTGGCTGAATTATGGATTTTTCAGGATTGTTGTGTGTAAATGAAGCCATAGCAATATGACAATATTCCCAGAATCTAAAGATACAATACATACCCATGGCAACGTCCTCGTTTCCATTATCCAAATAATCATCAAGTGAAAATTCTCCTTTGAGCAGGTCAATTACTTCCTTCAAGGCAGGGTGGACTTTAGGGGAGACGGACTCTGAGGGACACTTGTTTTCGTCTGGCGTTTCTGGATGTATTTGTCCATGGTAGGTGCTGGACACACTGTGTTCTGGAGCGCTGTCAGATATCGCGGAGCTACCGTTGACACATGATGGTGGGCCACATTTCTGGGATTCGGGTCTCACAGGCGTATTCAAATGTTTAATAAATGGACCTTCAGCCTTCTCAGGAACTGTGATTAGTCCTTGCAAAGGCTGTGGAACTATGGAGAGATTAATATCCAACCCGAAGAGAGACTCTGGAGCCCTGACCTGGACTGGCACTAAAGAAAGATGTCCTGTTGTGGGATCCTGACGGAAGAGGTAATTGTTGAAGACACCACAGCTATTGAGGTTAGTGGATAATGGAGGAGGAAGAGACACTTCAAGATGGGAAATATCAGGAGGAGCAGAAGAAGAGTTGACCAGAATCTTGTCGCAGGGAGTTGTATGTGGTGTTGTTACAATGGGCTGATTAACAGGCGACTCCTCGATATGTAGACTGGGTTCAGTCCGTGCAGGATACGGGCACTCAGAGTGTAAAGTAAAATCGTCGTCCCTTTCCTCGATGTCTTCACTGGTTTTTGTGAATCCATCCACAGTCCTGTAAAAGAAATGCTCGTAAAGCAGTGCAGCATTTTGTGATGGTACAGACAATATGTTTGAGAGGACTGATATCACTCTCATAACTATCCCTTAAATATGAAGTTACAGCCTGTAGTCCATTAGCTCAGCTTGGCATTAAACAGACAGAGAGAAGGAGAACTGCCATCAAGGATGTGTCCAAAAGAAACCAAATCCAACATATCCAACACATGTTACACCGTTACACCTACCATTACAACAAAAATGTACTTTATTCATCCCAAGCTGGGAAATTACAGAATATATGGGTTATTATTTTAATTTATATACAGTAAGATACTGTAATGCCACAACAACATACTGCTATGTTGCAGCAATTCTATGGGCATGGTTGCTGTAAATTTACAGTATATAGTTGTACATCTACTGTAATTTACTGTGACATTTTTCAAGTAAATTTCTACAGATAGTGTAACAATGAAGATAATACTTTGCGTTTGCGATTGTATTTTGTTTTTCAAAAAATCTGTTTGAGTGGAAGTTTAATAGAATGTTCTTTTTTTGTTGCTACTTCAAAGTTATAAAACATGTAAGTCCTGAAACCTAAAAAAATAAAATAAATAAATAAATAAATAAAAAGCCTTTTCCATAAAAGATACTTTAGAGTTTGATTTTATGCTTCACAACTAAAACACTTCACCCACTCCACAGCTTCATAAAATGAAGTGGGAGCAACCTTTAAATTTTTAATCTTCCTCTTTTATTAATGATTTTTTTAAAACATTTATTCTTCCTAAAAAACACACTGCTCCCACTTTATTTTAAGTATCTCCGAGGGAACATTGTTAACTGATAATAAGTGCCTAATAAAGGATTTAGTAGCTCTAGTAAGGTATCAATACTAACCTCATATATTCTTTTCTTACTGTCGTTAGACCCGATAATGTTGAAAAGTGATCTTCTAGCAGTCGACAAGATTCTAATAAGTGCTTATAAATATCTTACAAGCCAATAATGAATGTTTTATAATATTACTAACACTCGTTATTAAGGTTCAAAAGGAATATACATATAACTTGTTTTCTTATAAAAGCTAGTGTTTATTACTTATAAACAATAACAAATATGTTAATTGTGCTTTTATAAAGACTTATGTGGACTTGTTTATGTTTATAAGCATCTCATAAAGTCTTATAAATGATTTATTAATGGTTAATAACCATTTAATGAAAGGACCTTAAAATAAAATGTCAATTTGGCACATTCAGGACATTCAGCAAATTATATTATGTGATTTGTGTGTGTGTGTGTGTGTTCTAGGTATTCCTTACATTGTGGGGACTTAAATTTGTTCACACACTCATATTATGGGGGACAAAAAGCAGCATCCCCATAATATAAAAATAAAGAAAATAAGATGAAGACATGATTTAAGGTTTGGTTAACCTTAAATCATGGAAACCAGACTGTGTGTATGTGTGTGTGTGTGTGTGTGTGTGTGTGTGTGTGTGTGTGTGTGTGTGTGTGTGTGTGTGTGCCGTATGCGCATGTGTGTGTAGAGCCAACAGGAGGTCGGTTAGTTCAGAAAAAGTGACGTAAAATAAAATAATAAAACCAAAATTGTGATGGTTAGTGAGACTGGCAAGAAAACAAAGAGTATTTCCTAAAATGCTGAGCTAGACCTTTAAATTTTATTACATGATTTTATTTTTAACTGCTTTAAAGAAACAGTGTTATTTAAAAATGTATATAAAATGTAATTAAAAGTATTTTCTGGGACATCCTACCCTTCAATGGCAGCTCCAAGGCTTTGGCTCTCCTCCTCAGAGTCCCCATCATTGGTCAGGATGATGGGGGTGAAGTGTGTGGCTGTGGAAGTGAAGGCTTCTGGGAGTTGGAGTTCGTTGCTGACTGGATAGCTGTGGGGAACAGGGCCAGGCACAGGAGCCAGTCGGCTCTCAGTGGCCATGGGCACAAAGCCTACACACAGTTACAACAATGCCAGTTACAATATCAGTGATATTGTCTCATGCAATTCACGTTTGCAAATTACACAAAATGTGCTAAATATCAGTATCAGCTAATATGGGATGATGCCTTTTAGAATTTTAAATGAGTCATCTTCAGAAACAAATGTTAGATTTTTAAGGCAAAGACAAACTGCAGGTGCATCTTGCAAAATAACATTTGGCACATTTAGTGTTTAAGATATTGTATAATTCATGAGAAACTACAGTATATTGCATGAGGGTCATTCAAACTTAAGTGAAGCTGTCCTACCACTGTTGTTTTCTTCGGATACGTCACATGAGCTATGATGAGTTTCAGTTATACTCAAATCCTCTGCATCGATGGATGAGACTTGACTTGAGACTGGCTGAAAGGTAACGAATAACCGAAAAGAAACTATGTTACTGAAATAAAACTTTAAGATCTAAAATGAAGACACAGGTGTAAATGTATCTGTGGCAAAAAAAAAAAAAAACATAGATAGTTTACCGGGTGAACTCTGCTGATGAGGTCGTTCCACACAGCCTCAGCATTTGTCCCTTGACGTAATAAGTAGTCACGACAGCTCTGGAGCAGATCCACATAAATACAAGTGTGATAACAATGCAGAGCACTTCACATTCAGGACACCAATAACATCAGAATTAATGCTGCACTGACATCAGTGAAGCATTTCTTCAAAATAAAACACCCATCCTTTCTAAAACTAACAGATGGAGCCAGCATAACAATAACACTTTTCTCCTTTGTTGGGAAAAAACAATGACAAAGCACTTTTATAAACTCACTTCCTTTTATTTAAACTACAAGTGGGTTTTTTTTAAAAATAATTTATCAATATGGAAAGTTGCACGTTAAGAAACAAATTAATATGCAAAAAACAAATCGTGCTTAAAAACTTAAAAATCATAAATTTTCATATAGAGGCATGTGCAGAGGAATAAAGTGAGTCAGCCTTTCAGGATAAAATGGGCTGCAACGATGAAAATTAAATACAAAGAAAAGTAAAAAGAAATGATCTATAGATAAGTTACTTTAAGCTAAATACTGAAAACATCATGTTAATGTGCTCCTGTTAAGCTAACATCGGTTGTCATTTTTGCTGCCTTCAGTTAGCATAATAGAATATATTATGTTAGTACTAAAGCAGTTAAAATCGATTATAATGTTTTATGATGTTTAATTATAAAGTTTTTGTGGTATTTGGCCTTAAAAGAAAGCAGTGGACAAATATAAAAAATTCTAAAATGCTAATGCTGCTAAAAGTTTGGTCACCGTCAAATTTTTGCTAGTTGTTGAGGTGTCAGTACATTTGTTTTACTTGAAATCAAAAATTCTTAAAATCAAGCTTTTCTCCTAAAAAATTGGTTATGCAATTCATTCCCTAGTTCGCAATTTTAAATCAAACCCACTGCTCGGTGTATATGTAAGGACAAGCAGATGAAAACAGAAATATTGTTGGATGGGAGTGTTTAAATTCGGTGGGAAAACTGGAATGAGAAAATTGATTGGATAGCTGAAACACTGTAATCGTAGACACAGGATCAATTTCAAGCCAATGCAGTAGCAAATGGCAATTTGCAAGGTTTTGTGCCCGATAAAAGAAGAAAATGAAATGATGGGAGGACACATATGAAGCATGCTGTGTCTAAGTTGGAGAGATTTGCTGATAAATGTCTTAGAGGAATAAAAAAATGACAAAGCAAACTTAAAGCAAAATTAAAGATGTTAAGATAATAATACCTTTTTGGCCATAATGATGGTTGGTCTCTCAATGGGCGTCCTTTTTGCCATCTCCAGGAGCAATCTCTTCAGTTTGCGAGGCATCGCCAGTTTTTGATTAGGTGATAAACTGAACTTGGCTGTGGCCCAGAGAATGGCAGCAACCCCGTACACACAAACCTGAGCCAAGACAAAAAGAAAAAAGAAGAATAGACATGGGTAAATCTACAACCACAGCAGAAGATTTTTGAAAGATAACTGAGCGCAGCTCAGACCAACAGACCTTTTCAGTCACAATGCCATGCTCTTGATACTCAGGAGCAAGATAAAATTCATCTCGAGGTCCTGCAAAGGATTATTAAAGTCAGTTATTGATGTCATCAAACACCTCCAGACTCTGTGGCCTCAGTGAGTGTATTTTCAACCTTTAAAGAGTAGGAAAAGTGGCAGACTACAACCTACCTATGTTTTTAGGTTTCAAGAAAAGCACCTCTCCCTCACAGCCAACGTACACTGTGTCTAGGCATAAATAGGCTGATGAAAAAGGAACAGGGGTAAAAAAAAAAATTATAGTTGATGAAAAATGATACAATGTAATAAATATGTTGTGGTCTCAAATAGTCTCATGGGAGCAGGTAATATGGAGTACTTAAGTGTTGGGTTCATGCATGAAGCGGGTATAATTCACCTGGAAAGTCAATGTAGGTCTGCAGCGAGGACAGACAGGTGTAACACAGAGCCCACAGCTCATTAACCGTCAGCTTCCGTCCACAGCGAGTTAGCAGCTCTCTTAGAGAGATCCACTGGGTAGAAAGTAAGGAAAAAAAACCCATAATAAAAAAACACAAGTTAAAGACATTAAAGCTTCAGCAGATATCTCAGTGGGTCTAATTAACTCAAACTGAAGTAATATATAAAATATTTTTCAACGTTCCAAACTTCAGTAATAATTTGTCTTATGTAAGTGATTAGGAAGTGTCACTTTGGCCTGTTATTGTTAAATACCAATGAAATTTGTTTAACTCACATAAAATTAAATAAAATGAAATGAAATACAAAGACACCACTGAGTCTGTCCACAAGTATCATTAAGCTCACATCCTGTATGTACCAGTGTCCAATGGAGAACACTTTAATATTTTATACAGTCTGGTAGACATGGCAGAGAGCTTAGTTCTTAACCTTCGTAACCTCCTTAGTGTTTTTCTAAATTGACAGAAAAAATAACTGTTACGCCCACAGAATTTCAAGATCATTGTTCATTATTGTAAATTAAATAAGCTAGACAGACAACACATATCATGTCGGCTGGCAAACTTCTTATTTTTTTCTTATGAAACCATTAAGTATCCAAAGTTACTTAAAAAGCCACTTAGCTTGTAAGATACATAGCTAAATGACACTGAAAACTGCTCTTAGAATGAAACAGCAGAAAATAGTAGAAACATTTTAAATAAAAATATAGTATATGAAATATGTATTGCATCTCCGCTCATTTCAGCTTGGTCTGGAAAGTTGTTACCAGATTACAGATAATTTGACAGTCCAAGTATTCCCAGTTCTGCCTTGAACTACCCACCTATCATCAGAAACATTTCATGTTGTGATCTTGCGGTCTTCCATATAGTCTCATTCACAGGCACTCACTTCTCTACTGGATATCTTTAATAGCACCAAACATAACTGCGTAAAATTTGAGATTTAACCTCAAAACTGTACACACACTGTATATGAAAGCCTTACCTCATCCTGAGATTCTTCATTCAGGCACAACATGCTTTTGGTCATGTGGTTATTAGGAATGTAGAGGCCATGGTTCAATGAGCTCTGCTCCCCAGAGGAGCCATGCTCCATTTCCAGGTCTTGACAGGAAGCACGGGGAGATGCTAAATCCTGGATACAATCTTCAGAATCACTTTCGTGATACTCTTGACTCAGTATTTCTCTGCTGCATGACGTACCTGCAGCATCACTGTTTTCTTGTGATATTTGGTTGTCCATAGCTGATTTCATATAATCCTCAGTGCTACTATGTGGGTACGATTCACAGGACTTGCCCCGATTAAGTCTCTGAATTCTGTTACTCCACGCAGATTTGCAGCTCAAGTGTTCATCTGATCCTATCTCAGTGAGGTCAGATACTGGTATACTGATATCACCATGTGTTGGAGGAGAAAGACATGGCGGGTTATTGGAGTCCGGCACAGAACAGGAACGGTTCAGAGCTCCACGAACCCTGTTCAGCCTCTGTTGGGCTCTCCTCCTCACTGGAGAGCTGTTGTGAGACCTGCAGTCCATCTCATCTGCCAGGATAATGGCATCTCCTTCACTGTTGTCCATATCCTCAGCCCAGAGAGAAGAATCCCAGGCACCGCACACCTACAGATTAGGGTTTTAGCATTCTGTCATTTGATTGCAGCTTTTCTGAAAGCAGAACCAATCTTAAGAGTTTTAATTACTGCAAAACTGAAGCAGATTAGAAGTTTGGCTAAAAGTTGTCACTGTTGAAAACCAATGGAATGTGTCATCATGAGGAGTAGCTCTTGTGCTTTAACGCGCACAAATATAGCAAAAGTAATAGGTGAAAAATCTTTCATATCTAAAGAAGGAACCCTCTGTGTTATTGGAGTGTAAACATAGCTATTAGGATCAAGGGATTAGGTCAGGCTCTGGATTTTAATAAGATGGTTGCACAAAAACTGGTGAGGAAAAATTGCCTCGTGATATGACAACCCATAATGTTACTGCCTGGCTTTAGCTAGTTTAAGGAATAGAGCAAAACTTTGTGAGACTTTACTGTCAATGTTATCGTGATCAGTATGACCTGTCTTTATAGAGTTTCAGTGGGTAACATGCATTACATAAGGTGGTGAACTATGGTGGGTTGAGAAATATTTGTTTTCCACTTCCTGCATGAGTTAATGTTGTGTACTCTCTGTTAGTATCATCACTGCTCCCCCTGGAATTCCATGTGGAGTATTAGCTAGCCGAAGCAGGTATGCTAGCTAGTATGTTTTTCACCTCTACACAGTTATTCAGCTGTTTTGAATACTTTAACCATTCATGTGTAAGCTTTGTTGACATTTTTCTCTATGGCTTCATGGTCCAAAAGTGAAAAACCCATCTACAGCTGTCGGCTAATTAAACAAACACTAAACTCAAGGAGAGCAAGAGAGGCTAACTAGCTCATCAAACATAGCATCTGTAGGTCAGCGTTTGGTTCACATGCTGCCATGCTTCCATTATTTCTCCCTTCAGAGCAGCCGGTTCCTAAAAATGTTTCCACTTTGTCACATACCTGCTGCCTGGACAGACCGTTTGCCTTAACAGAACTGTCACTGCACAGGTCTTTTGTATTATCATCTGAGCTCAGTCTTCTGAGCAGACATCTGGGTTTCTGATGCTGCCATCTTGCCTCCCAGGAGCCTTCCTGTCCATCTGTGCAAATACAAAGACAGCAGTTAGTACAAGGCGAAAATGCAGCAGAGACTAAACATTGATACATCTAAATAGAAAAAAAAAAAAAAAAACGACCTTGAAAAGTTGAAACCGATTCAATAGAAAGGACCCGTCGCCCAATAGAAGACAGTTTCCGGCACACAGCTGCTGAGGAGGTATGAGACAGCCGTGGTTCAGCCAGAGACATGATGTCCTGTGGGAGTATTAAACTTGCAATTTTACAGTATTCAAGGAAAAGACATGTAATGTTCATTTTCTATATTTAATGATTAGAGAGGTTTCATGGTTCTGTGCTTGCGCCAACCAGTCAATTTGCAGTTTACATCTACATCTGTCTGGACTCAGATCCTGTGAGGTCACACTTATTTTGACCTTTGATTAGTCAAACCTACTAGTACTTCTAGTCCAGCTAGTACATCTTTGAGAGGAAATATTATTATATAAAAGAAAAAAAACATTATCTCTGCACTCCAAGCTATTCAAAAAAAATAGTTTATACCTTTATCGTTATTGTTGTGGTTTTAAATGGCTTTCTGGACACAGCATGTGCATTGCAGTGACACACCACTTGGTGCTGCTCTAGAGCACAGAGAAACTACAGTACATGTGCTGCCAATTAGTCCTCCTCACAGTCGTAGGAGAAAAATAGACTTTAATTAATGCTACAGCCATAATTACTGTAAACACAATTACTTCTAAGGACCAATCTGGTTCTACTTGTAGCTACAACAGAGTGTATTGCTGTGGTGGGGCATGTTTTCAAGAATGTTGTGTAATTTACTTCTTATTTATGTCTCGTATTGTTTTATTTTTATGCCTTACTTGCCATTATTGCAATTAAATGGTATTCTTTTTATCACAGGATGCAAAAATATCATGGAATACAGCTAAATCTGCACTTGCATAGAAGTTAATCTGATTTAACACTTAGCTAAAGTCATCGCAACTGGGTACAATAACACAGTTGAATTAGAGGAGAATTAAGTGAAATCTCTAATGTATTCTACACCTGCCTCAATGTAGTGAAGCTGCACAGCTTTCAATAAATCACTCTAGCAGTAAGAAACAGTCAGCAGGTTCTTGTACCTGCAGGAGTGGTCTGTCTTCTGGCTTCTCTTCCTGCATCTGCTCCAACAGCTTCTGGATTTCTTCTCCCAGCTCAGCCTCCAGCTCTGGCTCGATGACAAAGTTCAGTGCAGCAGAAATCGTGGAGCCCAGAGAGTAAACATGGCCCTGTGGAGCAGTGGATAAGAGAGAAAGAAAACGCTATCGTCATCAGAAGGAAGCTGCTGCAACTGTGAATTTCCACTAAGCGCAGAGATGTGAATCAGTGAACGGCTTCAGAAACAGACTGAGAAAACACAGGATCCTCTCACCAGTTCTGGGCTGTAATTGTCATGTATTGCATATATTTATGATGAAGCTTTTGTTTTGCTTGCTACACTGACAGTAGATATTATGGTCAGCTCCCCGCCAGCAGCGGATTTGAAACCAGGTGCTTTGAGTTCACGTCAAGACGTAACGATCACTCCGAACAGTTGAAGTGGACTGTGACCATACTTATTTGAACACATGCACGAGGCGGATCCCAGTGTGGGTCACCAAAATAGACGAGTAAATACTCAGCTAGCTTTAACTCTTGTTTTGGTTGTACCATTGCTTTGGCTGTGTGTATAAAAAAATCTCCCTTCAGAAAAACAAGCTTGGGAAAAACAGTGAAGAAGAATAGGTTTCACATGTTATGACAGACAACAAAATTAGAGAGCACAGTTTGTTCATGTGATGATGAGAACAATGTGAGAGCAGAACAGAGATGTGCTTAATGATACTGAAAGAGCCTAAATAATTTATTTGAACCTTTATTAAATTCACAATACTGGGAATAATGCATACTTATACTGCTACAGTGGGAGAACTGCACTGGGAAAGAACAATGCATTTACAGTACAAAATACAGAAGACTAGGTGTAGGTAGATTTTGTCTAATGATGTATGTACATGACTCAGACCTCAGCAAACAACTAGAAACTGACAGTAATTCACTTGTTTTTAAACTTGGATCTATAGATATATAGATATAGACATACTTGGTGTCTACTTATTAGGTAGACCTGTACAAATTAATGTCATCCATTATAACAGTTCTGGTCCTCCAATCTGCATGTGGAAATGTCTTCAGGCAAAACACAAACTCCAAATTAAGCCTGATGGCTGTTCCATTGGTGTGTAGATGAGCACAAATCCACACAGGTCATTTACCAGTTACTGGACTGTGTTACACAGTGTGTCTGCCAACCTCAAGTATGTTTATACAGATGTCTGTAGAGATTCTTAGTCACCCAGGTCATAGTATCTGACATAGTTGAATCTAAGGCAACTGAACTGTTACAATACAACAGACCCATTGCCTCAGATTCAACTACATTGGATCTGTTTATAGAGACAATAAATATATCAAAAACAACTCAATATAATATGGCTCAATACAACGGCTTAATTTAATCATGTCCTCACTAATACACATATAACTGAGCTTATATATTTAAAAAATGTTACCAACTTCACTGAATCTTCATAAAATTAAAATGTATGACTGAGCTGGACTATAGGTGTGTGACTAATACAGTGATCAATCTATATCTTTGTACTTTATAATGTAATTTGTAGTCTAAACTATTTTCAATCTATATACATATATAAGATACAGATGTGAGTGCCTCTGCATTAAAAATAATATGCTTTAAATAATATGGAATTACTGACTTGTGGATGTATGCATCCAATCAGTCCAGCTGCAGTTTTGTAAAGTCACGATGACTTTTGACATTTGGCCTCAGCCAAAGATGTTGATTCATTTATTAATAAATATGGTGGTTATGTGGAATGGAAATGATGGTCAGACTCAACAAAGTATCCTTTAAGTTACAAACTTGCCTTTTCCTGTCAGGCTACCACATTGTCAGACAGAGGTGACAGAAACAACACTGCAGCTGAGTGATTGTTCGCCTCTGTGGGGAATTTCAGGCTGAAGAGAAGAGAACAACCAAAACAGCAGCAAGGTGCCCGTGACAGTGACAGTGTGGCATATTCCCGGTACAACTAACCACGTGACCACATGGTCAGATTAAAATCTCGTAGGAATATTATGAATTCCTCACCTCAAACGTGCTGCCTGTGTTATCAAACTCTGGAGGCATGAAGGAGCCTTCAGGATCATCTGCAGGTCAAAAAAACACAGCAATTAACTCATCTGAAAGCATGCGCTGCATCATAATACCATCAAAAGGCAGCAACCAGCCAATATGTCGTTTGATGTATGACCGTGTCAGTTTTGTACTGTAACCCACTTGCTAAGCATCCGCTGTAATGAAATGCAAATCAGAGGAGTGTATATATCTGCCTGCACCAAACCACAACAGTCCGGAGAGCAACTGCATGATTCATGTGTCAGAAATAATCCCTGACAAGCAAGACAGGAGCAATCTGCAGATCAGAAGCTGGAGCAGCCACAGAGGTGCGGAGCGGCTTCTTCCTCCTCTTCCTCATCCTCATCCTCCTCCACCACCTCTTCCTCCTGAAGTAGGCCAGTGTTCACACTGGCTATAAGCAAGACACACAAATTCATGTGAACATCAGTGTAAACACACTGCACACTCCCTCAGCTGGACTCCTGCAAGCAGAGGGAGACAGAGGGGTTGTACCTAGAATTAGAGGAGGGGAAGGAAACCAGTAAAGTGGGTCATGACAGATCTGGGTTTGTCTACTGGAGTCATGATATTTCTTCCCAAGAGGAGTCAGGCTAGTCTACAGCCCTCTACTTTTTCCTTTCTTTTCCTCTTTAACTTCCTCTCCTCTTAAGCCCGTTTCAGACAATTTTCTCTGCACTCACTCTTTTCACTTCACCGTATTGCCTTCCCAGTTTCCTTCCACCTCCTTTCATTTCCTTCCTCCTTTGTTCCTTCCTCCTTTGTTTCCAAGTGTTTCCACCCTACTTTGCTTTCCTCTATTGCCCTCATCTTTGTCTTTCATGATCATTGTCTTCCTCTTCTTTCATTCACCTCTTTTCCCATTTTCTTTCCTTCCTTTTCCTCTCCTCTCCTTCTTTGCTTCCCTTTCACTCCCTCCCTTTATTACTGTCTCCTCATATCTTCCCTTTTCTCCCTTCCTTTCATCTCCTCTCCTCCTACATTTTTTCCATCTTGTCTCTTCTTCTGTCCTTTTTCAGAGGTCGACAATTCAAACCAACAGGAGTGAAAAAGGACAGACAGGGGCACAAAAGCACGACAAGGCATTTAAACTGTTTGCGGTCAGGCAGAACTGTAATTCAGTGAAATAGGCAGCTAGTAAGAAAAAAAAGCCTATTTTGGCAGTGACGCAACCGCCTCCAGGGTGATGGTGAGAGCTTGGTGAGTCATGTATGCCTACAGCGTATTAGTATAGTACAACAGGTAGTATGAGCTGAGCACGATCGCCGCTCCAAAATGACCATATTTCCCACAGCTGCTCCCATTTTATCACAAATGGAACAGATTTGCGTCGCTAAACCTCCCGGGGAAAAAAAAATGAGCAGTTTGTCTTGGTCAACATTGTATGAAAACCATTAGAGGACATTTTGTTAGTGTGGCTGGCTGCTTTTGGTGCCGGCTCATCAGCCACAGTCACGCACAACTGCCTCCCCGTTATTACTGCAGTAATTAATTAGCTGAAATTGATGAGTCGTTGTGGCAACAGCTCTTCTCACTGAGAGTCATCACTACTACAGCCCTCAAGGTCACTCTATTATACAACCTTACAGGGACAGGCTGTTTGTGTGGGAGCGTGGGATTGGACACTCAAGTGTGCGTCAGCTTTTGAAATTTCATCGCTATCGCACAAAGGGTTCAATTAAATGGAATCAATAGAAAACTGTGAGAGGGGGCGATAGTGTTATGATTAATGATACGGATGCGCCGTGTTCAGTGTTAGTAACTAACACAAGAGGAGCAATGTGGGCAGAGCGGCTCCTTCCTCTAACCATGGGATGAATCACAGCCAAAGGACTGAACACAATCCAATAAAAACTAACAACAAATGAGCCTGCAAAGGATTTTTAACAGACAGGGTAGAGTATGACAGAGCCATATCAGTAAATTATATTACATGATTTGTGTGTGTGTGTGTAGCACAGGTCGACTGCTGATAGGCTAATCAAGCTGTTACCACAACAACAATCCCCGTGGCAACTCTAACACTGCTGATCTGATCAATGCTATCAATTTCTAACATTTTATATTAGAGCAATTGCGCAAGACTGTGTGTGCAAGTGTGTTTGTGCACACAAATGTGTTTTAGTGATACATTGAAGGATGATACTTCACATCAGAGCAGACCTGCAGACCTGGGCAAAGCCTGACAGATCTAGTGTGACACTAGTAGGAATTGACAAACTGAAACTGATACACAATTAGGGCAACAAATCACTGATAACAAGAAAAAAAAAAGGGTGTCAGCTTCTCACTGAGTCAGAGAGAGCTTAAACTTCACTTAAAGGATGATCTCATATTTGAACTTCCTACAATGCAGCTCTGATCAAATCATCTATGTGTTCACATTATTTCAAAATAAAAGTCTATGTGCGTGTACGGTTGGTTGCATAATGGATGGAAGTCAGATCTTGAATCAGAATTTTATCAAGGAGTGTAAAATGTCTTGAAAGATGTTTAGTTGTCATAAAAATATACAAATAACAGTGTATCTGTGCTGTGGACTCACCACTGAGCTGCTCCATGAAGCAAACGTTCCCATGAGCATTGAAGGCCAAAGTGTCTGGTGTGATACACAACGTATGGAAGAGATGGGAGGATCTGATGCTCTGCAAGGCCAGAACGCACTCAGCACACACCGCCCAAACCTCCTCCTCAGACAAACAGCTGTCCCGCAAGGAAAGGATGTCTGCCAGGGACACATTCTCCTGTGGACACACACAGACACATGTATCTCCAATTCTAAACTGGTTAAAGTGTGTTGCTTCTTTCCCTTTATCTCACTTTTCCTTCCTATTGTCTCCTCAACTTTTTCCTGTGCTGTTTGATTGTCTACTTTATTCTTCCTTTCCTGCTTTGTTATCCTTTCTTTGCCATCCATTCCCTTTTCCCCTTCTTTCCTCCAGTTTCCTTTCTTTACTTATGTCCTCATTTGCTCAGACTCATCTCCACAGATTCCGGGCCATCAAAATGCACCATCAAAGTTTTCAACCTAGTCCCTTCCCTCAGCTTAATTCTAGTCAGCTCATTCATACGGAACAGGTTTATTAATATAACAGGGATGTTAAAATGTGAAGTTTTACCTCAACTCTGTAGAAACTGGACTCTACAGGTGGATTTTGGGCATGTGGTGGAGAAATGCAAAGGGTTACAGCAGCACATGTTTATTATAAGCCATTCACAGATAAACAGCCTCATTGTATGCTTCTAAATTAAAGCAATTCATCACATTGGTGCAAATACTGCCAAACGTTACTGCAGTGGTCTAATACATTGATGGCAAACCTGCAGATAATGGCAAAGTTAAGGTCTAACAGAGCTTTTGTGCAGCAATCAATCTGAACTATATACACTCTGCGGCTGTGAATCTCATCTTTCCCTCCTCTGCAGACCACTGATATTGTTCTTTATGTTTCATAATGCAGTTTGTTATTGTGTTCCCGCAGAACAACATATTTCTCCTTGTAGCTGAAAGAGGTAAATGTTGTATTTGTCCTCAAAAGTCCTCCGGAATTTAATCAATTATCTGCCTCCCCTGAAACTGTCTTCTATCTGAGTCAACAAATATTGTAGATTTGGAAAGATGCCTTTATGTTATTTTAAAGGGGACATGTGTGGCCTAAAACTGAAGCTAACAGCAAAGGGATACTGTAGAGATCTTAGCCTGGTAGAAAAGAAAGTTTTTGGTTACACAAAAAAAAAAAAAAACACAGTGAATACCCCTGAACGTTGCCCTAATTTTGACCCTAGGGGCAGAAAATCCTCATTTTTAACAGCAAGGACATTTGGTGCGTGACATCTTGCATATATATACAGTCACTTTTTATGCAACAGAGTGACTCATGAGCACACTACATCATCTGTGATCCACTATCACCAAATGGCCCCATTAATCCTGGCTGTGATCTCAGAGATTCCTTGTAGCATCCTGCATAATACTGCCGTCCGATTATTACAGGATCTTCTGTTCCCTTCACAAGTCAACACAAAAGCTGGCCTTAGCTCGGACAGTGGGGTGGAAGTGGGGGGGTCCTTCACAAAGCAACAACTGTCTGATGCTATATCCAGCACTTTAATTACCAAGAACTTAACATACTTTATTCCTTCCGTGACATTATTTATACCACACCAGAGCATCTCTTAGTGGAAGCGTATTTTTACTCCGACTGTAAAAGGGGCAGCGCTTTAACGCCTGTCATCTCTTCAACAGTCAGTAGCTGGATTATCTCTGATGGACATGGTCTGTTTGGCTTCATGACTCCTGTAGGTGCAAAGAAGCAGCAGCAGATTGTGAACAAAGCATACAGATGTGTTTTAGTAGGCTAGTGCACAATTACAGGGCAGAAAAGTGCCACTTCAAGCAGCAACAGCAACAGCAGCAGCACCAGCACCGGACCCATAAATAGACAGTTTCCCTTGAGAACAGTGCAGGGGAAAGCTAAAAGTCTCTCTCTCACCCCCCTCAAGTTAAATATGCTGTCCTACATAAGTTTGCCTCTAAGCTCCAGTGTTGGGATCACAGCAGTGGTGGTTTTCTTCCTGTGTCTACTCTCTCTGTGACTGAGGGGGGAAAGTGAAAGACCGTGCCAGCGACTCTATGTGTCTGAGTTTGGCTCAACACGTTCAAGGGAGCGATAAGAAGCTTACTGTCTGTCTTACAAGCATTGTCAGCTGGCAGCTGCACATTGTCAGAACAGGTTTTCCTCTTGTTGAAAACATCCCTCATGCTCATTGTGGCCTTTAAGAGATCCCCTTCAAAAACTGACATCAGAATAAACTTTATAATAACCTTGTTTAAACACAAAACATATATTGCAGTTCCCATTAGCTCTTTAGTTGTGAAACTCTTAATAGGTAATTGTACGATCACAAGGGGGAGACTAAGTTACAAAAACTTCATAATTAAACCAGTTACTTCATCATTATTATCATCATAAACTAGTTTATAGCAAACTTTTCAAATCAGGATTTTTCATAGAAAACAGTGTATTATTACTTTGTGACCCTTTAAAAAATCTTCTCATCTTTTCAGGGACCCCATCTGACTAATATGGAATTTTTGGGGCTGATACAAATAAAATGGACTTCAAATATTCAAATAGTCAGCTGATAATTCAATATTTATAGTAGAATATAGTAATAAAGTTCACCTCTGACAAAGATATGTATTGGAGAAGAACATTTACTTTTTTGGACAATACTTTTAACAATAAATGACTAATATGGTTCAAAATAACATCAGTGCAACAGTACAGTAAAAAAAACTGGATAAAGTTTTGATTAGAATTATCAACCAGTCTATATGCTAAAACCAACTAACAGTCTAATATTGGCCTATAAATTGATCCTGTTCTGGTCTTTTCTGTCGTTATGATCATGTCATCGCTCCCATTTGTCTTAAGGCCCCTAGAAATCAAATAACATGAGAAAACTCCATTACCGTACATAAACAGTTACTTGTATGCTGTTCTTGATGCATTTACTTGAATTTACTTAGCCTACTTTTTCCACATCCAGTTATAGCAAGAGGTTACTGTGACACAGCTGATGAGAAAAAATGAAAATATACAATAAGGAGGAGTTCATTAACACCTGGTGCAGACTTTTCTCATGCAGGGGGAATATAAATATTCTCATAATGTAAGGCTCTGGCAGCTTGCGTAGCTGACTTTAAATCTTCAGTAGGTTATATTGGAAGAATCTTCCTCATGGCCTGTTTAGGAGAATGATCATCAATATGACAACTTCAACAGATTATACAAGATTATTTGCGATGGGCTTTTTTTTTTTATCTTTAGGCTATGTTCTGGAGTTTTCATTTAATGTAAAGTTTACACCTCTTCTGATGTGTCCTAGTGATGATGGAAAGCCTCTTTGGATGCCATATATGAAGTAGAATCTTCATATTAAGGCATAATTGTATTAAATGATAAATAACAACTGTCTCACCTCATCCTCCAGCAGTGGAGGCAGATGTTCCAGCTCATAAAAGCCGTCTCTGTCTTCAGTTTTCCCCAAGTACGGAGTATGGAGAGCTGCATCACCGGCCGAAGTCTCCATTGCAGCAACTTTGATTCCCTCAAGTAGTGACGCGAATTTCGGCCCAGACAACAATGTTGGCCGCCGAGATAGCTGGCATGCCTGAGCTGTGTCCGTGCACCGAGCACGCACCGCGGGTGGGAGAGATGTGAGGAAGAGGAGGCGGAGGAGGAGAAGGGGGGTCGACTACTTGCTGCAGTCCAGCACCAAGTCAGACAGTCGATGGTCACTGCGGGACGCCAGAGTGCAAAAAACCAAACGCCTGGAGAAAGAGCTCAGCAATGCGCCTGGATCGAGCGTCTACAGTGGGGAGGCGGCGGCGGTGTTTCTGCTGGAGGTGGAGGGGGGTTGTGGCTAGTGTTTGAGGCTGTCATGACTACTACACCTCCACAGATACAAGCGACACAAGCGACACAAGCGAAGGCGATCGTGAGCTGCAGGTTTTTCCTGAGTCCTCCCTCCACTCCTCCTCCCCAGCGGAGGAGCCAGTGTTGGCTCTGAGTCTGCACGCCACAGTTGGCTCCACGCCTCCGTTCACAGAGCAGTTTGAGTGACTCATATTTATCACTTGGCTCCTTTTTTATCTCTTCTTATTCCTGTGAGATGACTCTCATGCCATTTATATGTGCAGTGAGTTTATTAGTCTTCGGCGCTGCCCACTATTTGCAAATAATTTGTGTTAAATGATCTGAAAATGGGCATTGCTGACATTGTACGGTAGAAGATCAAAATACAAAAATGGAGCATTTAACACGTGTTTCAGAAATATGTATTAAATGATATCTTTTTCTAACATATTTCTTTAACATATGTTGTGTATGTGGTACCTTTTCTTCAAGACCACATACACCACATCTAGACTTGACTTCATATACAGTCATATCCAAACAAAACCTCCATTAAACTTCAATACATCCAGAACTCTGCAATTCACAACCACCCACTACTGCAACTTCTTAAATTCTCATTGAGTTAGTAATCTGATTATTAATCCCAACTCCAGTCAACATCAGAATATGTAATGTACATGTACATGAACAAATGAAATCCTCTGATAAAAATCTGGAATATAGATGAAAACGGTCTGCATAGTTTTGGACTTATTTACCCATCTTTGTAACTCTACTAAGAAGCAACAAAGACAGTGTTCAGTATGAGATGTTTACCTGATATGCGACTAGTCTGACACTTTTCAAAAGTGTTCTGAGTACTACTCAGAGGTCCTGCCCTCACCATACTGTGCAGCACTTCCATCAAGGAATGTGAAGCACCATCCCATCCTTTCTGCTTTCATATTACAAAGGCAATCACGCACTTGCACACTTGTTCTAGATCAATTATCTTTGTGCTCATTTTGATCCATTTGAATAGCTTACTCCATTTGAATGTCATCTTGTGATGTGTCCTAGTGATGATGGAAAGCCTCTTTGGATGCCCAGCTCAGCCCTGGGTGGCAGAGAATGAGATTACTATTATGCTGGTGGTGTCCTATGGGTGCTGCGTAGTGATAGAGAGGTGTCTCTGGTCAGGCAGAAGGGTCCTGCTATTAGATTTGTTGACTGCTCTGCGTTCTGGCATGTTGAGATAATGGCAGGAAATACTTTTGCTTCAGCAGCCAGGCAATTAATGTGATCATACATATTCTGGCATATCCCTCAATGACTTATTACTTGAGAACAAGGCAGTCTATTTGATCCTTGTTGGCACTGTACAGTAACCAACTGAGAGATACACTCAGAAGGTATTTCATCTTCAAAAGGATTAGCTCCTAATGCGGAAATACTGCACAGCTCCTTCACACTGGGAAAGGCTGAATCATTTACAGCGAGGCGGCACTTGGCAGGGGTCTGACATTACAGTCTAAAGTCATCTGATAGTATTATGATGGCTTACCTTTGTCTTTTCTCATATTTTAGACACAAATCTTTCTTTTGTTTTTGCTTCTTTTCTTCTGTTCTCAAACAGGTGCATTAGTAAATGTCTGAGAGGATGATGCCGCCTGCCCTGACATCACTAAGCTACAATAGACATCAAATTTCAAAACAGCATATGAGCTCAGTCATAACAATAGTGTAAGATCATTAGATGGAATCAGCCACACTTACATAGTACTGCATGACAACATATACTACTACTACAAAGAGAAAATATATTTTTGCTAAACATTTTACATTTTTATTTGACTGTCCATCCCATTTTTTGTAAATGCAATATCTTAAGACTGCATTGAGTCATTACAACTTTGACAGAAATTGCTTATTAGACTTAGACTTATTCAATTTTTATAGTCAAAGATCAAAGAAAATTGGGACAACACAGGACATCAAAATGTTATCCCCTATTTACCTGCAACTGAACTGGTTGGCAGAAGCATACAACCACAAAGTGATAATGGTAGTTTTTTTTTTTTTTTTTGATGTAGCAGTTCCACTATCACAACTATGTATTATTTTTACGTCACATCACTATAGCATTGCATTATGGGTTTTAATTTTACTATAAGGAAAATTTGATTTGCAGACAAATAGAAACTGTGAATAAAGGGCTCAAAAAGTCTGCATGTCAGATCCCTCTATAGCATTTCCTGATTTCACAGTGGGACAGCCTCAAGCCCTCACAGACTTAGTGGGAACACACGCCAAAGTCTGTGAGTGTGTAAAGGAGGGGACAATGGAACTGGGCCTAAGAAGGTTGCATTCCCTCTGGAGCAGATTTGGTTCAAGCACCTCACTTGTATTTAGCTGCATTCAACCTTTTCTGAGTTCTAACAAGTCTTCCTCTCCCTGCCGCCGACAGGCACCCCCATAGCATCCGCCACGCTTCACTGTAGAGATGGTATTA
Organism: Polydactylus sextarius; assembly: GCA_016801845.1. Classification (NCBI taxonomy): domain Eukaryota; kingdom Metazoa; phylum Chordata; class Actinopteri; family Polynemidae; genus Polydactylus; species Polydactylus sextarius. Next base: position 3,705,620 of record CM028911.1, on the reverse strand, counting down.
GACAGGTGGAGCAGTGATTGGCGCTTGCCAGACAAAGAGTTTGGAGTTCTGTCCATTTCACAGTTATTGAGGCCACTGCTGCTCCTGGGAATATGCAAAGCAGCTGCCCTGATTTAAGCTTCAGCACAGTTTATCACAGAGGTCTCACAAGAGTTCACTGGACTTCATGGCCTCATCTTTGTCCTGAAAAGCCCTCTGAACTGTCAGATTATTTGCGTCAAATTCACAAATCACCTATGCACTCAAATACACACAGGTGGGATCTAGTCAGGTTCTGCATGGCAGAAAATATATCTCATAACATATTAACAATTCCAACAGACTAAGAGTTTGTCAGTCCCATTCTCAAAGTTGCAGTGGTTGCATTGCTAAAATACAGGTATAGGTTTTTACTTTCTCTTTTGAAAACAGTGGCTATTATTGACTATGTTTGACTTTAATCATCAGTGCAAAATGGAAATACAAATTGCTAAATCATCAACTACATGGGAAACACAAACACAGCCTGGTTAATCAGTCTAGGTCATGTAAGTGAGACATGTAATAACACCATAACCAAATTAGCCAAAATGGCTTGGACCAAGAGTGGCCAGATTGTTTGACTTGTGATGAAATATGTCCTAAACCTGGCCTGAGTACCTAGATTCAGTTCTTACAGCCAAATCTGGAGCAAAGCTGGCATGGACATTGCTAACAAGAGCTGCTTCTCAGCCCAAACTTGTCTGCACCTCCAAAATCTGGCCAAATCTTTCAAACTTGGATCAGAGCTGATTCAATTCAGTTGATACACACTTGTTATTGCTCACAGTGTGTTTATTAGATTAGTCAAAGCATTATTCACTGTTTAAATAGTCAGACACAAAAGAGAAAATGTGTTATGAGAATTAAATGTTCATAGGCATATAAAAAGCAAGAAAAAGAGGGCTGTGACTAATAATTGTGATTCTGTGTGTATCCAAGGCTGGCTGTACTGTGAAATCTGCCAGTATTGTTACAGAGCAGAACCATGACGGACCTGGAAGGTCAAGCATGTGGACAGTTGTCAGCTCTCTGGGAAATGGTGAATAATAGCAGATGTGCCCCAGAGAAAGTCTGAAAGTGTCAAAAATTCCTGGAGTTGACAGTTCTCTCCTGTTGCTTTAAAAGTTTATCTCAGGATTGTTTCTCAGTGGAGAAGCTCCAGGGAGTATATCTAACAAGAAAGACATTAGCATGTTGAGATTTTAGGGCAGTCTACTGGAGCACTGTGTTTAAATGTGCAAGAGTGATGTGTGGAACAAGGTAAAACCACATGTAGTGGAATGTAATATTGATTTTTATGGCAGGAAAATGCACATTTTGAATCCCTGTGTCTTTTACATCACATTCCAGATCTATGGTATTGGCAGCAAAAATCAAGAGACTGGACTTGCTGTAGTCCTAACCTCCTGAAAGCAAAACAACAGCTGGTGTAAAACCGTCTTTACATAGCAGTTCATTGAATTACACAATAAGCCTCATCAGAAGGGGTCCTTCTGTGATGTGTGGACCAATGAGAGGTGACCAATGACAGGTAAACAAACATACACCACTGATGAGTGACAAAAATAATATTGGGTATCTTATTGCCATGGCAACTTTCAGTGGGTGGAAGATATCAGGAAGTGAATTTTGTTTTTGTAGTTGATATATTGCAAGCATTGTATTGCTATTGCAACATGACTAGATCAGAGCATCTGCAAAACTGCAACTCCTATAAGATGTTCCCAGTCTGCAGTGGTCAGTACCAACCAAAAGTGATCCAAGAAAGGTAAAGGGAAACCAGATAACTGGCAACATGGTCATGGGTGGTCATGGGTGGTCATGGGTGGCCATGGCTCGTTGATCCTGGTGGCGTGTGAGGGTTGCCCAGTGTGGTCCAATCAAACAAAAGAGGTACTGCAGCTCAGATTGCTGAAAAGTTAAATGTTGGTTCAAATGTAAGGTGTTAAAACACACAGAACATCGCAGTCTGTCTGTTGCATCTTGTATGGGGCTGCGCAGCAACAGACTTTTAGTGTGTTCATACACTTACAATAGGCACATGAACATCATAATTAGACCATAGAACTGTTAAAGATGGTGGCTGGTCTGATGAATTATATTATCTTTTACATAAGGTGGATGGTCAAGTGCAAGTGCATCGCTTTATTGGGGAGGACAATGACACTGGCTTGCATTAACATTGGTGAAAGCCAAGCTGGTGGAAGCACGCTGATGCTTTGGGTAATGTTCTGCTCAGAAAACTTGGGTCCTGTCATTCACGTATATGTTACTTAGATATGTACCACCTACATAACATTGTTGCAGACCAAATACGGCCCTTCATGGACACTGTACTTCCTGATGGCACTGGCCTCTTTCAGCAGGATAATGCTCCTGCTGCACTGCAATAAAGGTTCAGGAGTGTTCAAGATTCAACTTGACTCCAAATTCCCCTGATCTTAGTCCAATTGATCATCTGTATGATGAGCCGGACAACAAGTCTGATCCGTGGAGGGTCCACTTCATAACTAAGAAGACTTATAGGATCTGTCACTAATGTCTTGGTGCAGGATACCATATCATAACTTGAGATGTCTAATGGAGTCTATGCATCAATGGGTCAGGGCTGTGGTGATGGCAAATGGGAGATCCACTCAATATAAGATAGGTGGTCACAATGTTATGGCTGATTGGTACTTACTTCCTCCATTCACCTCCCTGTATAGAACAACACATATTGTACATCAGCATTTGAAACATGTTGTACATCATAGTTGTCCTGACAGGAACTGTTGTAGAGAGCAGTGTCTTGAAGTTGTAGCATCCCCGTGAGTTCCTTTGACTCTCCCAAAGGTCCTGCTCTCACCCTTACTCTCATCTCACCTTGAAAATATGTGTTCAGGGTTAGAGACAAAGAGAGATGTACAGTATCTGACAAAAGCAACAGAGACATCAGTTTCTCAGGGCCTTGTTAAAAGTAAGAAAAAAAGAGACTCTTTTCAGAGTACGAAGCAAACATTCAGAAACAGCACACCCACAAGCATGCAGTAAAACACTCACCACAAAACTATGCTCGCCTTGTAACTCTTCCAGTTTCATTTAGCGTGACATGGTCTCTGTGTACAGCAATATCTAGGGAATCACATAATCAAACAGTGGGAAAGGATAATAAATGGAAACAGTTCTAATTGCTGCAGTTACCACATGAGGAGATGCTTTCATTTTCTGTGGTGTCACTTCTGGACAGCTGGTGGAGCTGAGCCCAGCACAATGTGTTGGCAGCTTAAAGTCAAATCTTAAAATACATGTTACTAACTGAATCAGAGTGCAAAGAGTTTAAGGTTCACCCTTAAATAGATGAATGTTTTTGCCAAATACACCTTGAATCTTTAGAGACCTGTTATCAACAAAACAATCAAAGCAGCTTTTTAAAAACAAAGCATTTAGAACCACAATAGCTTTGGGTAAACTCAATTGAAAGCCGACTAACACTTTATCTTTCAGTATTTACACCAAAATTTAACATGTTCTTAGAGGGAGCAATTTGAGAAATCATAACTTTCAAATCTGAACACACAGACATGAAACATACTTGTAGATTCATCGTCACTCACATTTAGGATCCCACTATCAGGTACAATTGTGGCTAGATCAAGGTTTCTTTGGTAACAAAGTAATGCAGAAACAGTTGTCTAGACATAGCTTTGCCAAATATGTTAACAAATATCAGCACAAAATGAGTGTAACTTCACAATAAACTCACTAACTTCATGGTAGTATACTTCCTGTTGAGATGGTTTAAATGCAAATTTATGCTTTATAATTTTCTGTATTTTGTCATTTTTATGATCTCTTGTTGATCTTTTTGTCAAGCTATTAGTTTGCAGCGATTAGGATATGAATCTTAATTAGAACATAGAACAAATTCAATATTAAAATGACATTGCAGTATTTTCATCATCACAAAAACTTATATAATCAACAAACAAACTTCATAATGACCAAATAAGACACAATGTTGCAACTGCAACATAAACAACAGCATTGAATGTAAGCATTGTATATGTGTGGATTTGAGTTGTCTGCAAATGTGTCTTTTGTTGTGTGAGGGCAAGGAAGCACTCAGGCAAAAATGTTGAGGAGAGAAGAAATGCATATTCATCAGGCCTTGCAGACAAAACAATGTACTGGCATCACTTCTGCAATGAGTGTGGGTTAAACATCTGCAGAAAGGCTTGATATATTACAGCAGGACAAACATTTATGAACTCCCCCCATGGACTTGCCACATGATGATGTGTCACAGAGAGAAACAAAAAAGGAGTCACAGTGCATCCCTGCATACATTTGCATTTGGTTTGGGCTCCAGTTCAGCAAGGCCCCCCATTTTTCACCTCCATTTGAACACTTAATTACTTCGACTGGCTAATCTTTTACTTAATAAAAATCCATTAAATAGGCCTGTCTGGGTATAAGTAGGATGTGATTTAAATCTGGATCAATGCCTCCGTGTTTCTGTTACACTTAGCTAAGATGGTATTTTGTGCTTCGCAAACCAGCCCTGCATGCTCTCAAACGTGGAGGTTTGAGACTGACTCATGTCTTGACATCAACCATTTGCATAATTTGTTTCTCTTTTGTGGGGTAATTGCAGCAGCAGAGATCATCCACCCATCTGGGTTATGATGAGTTTCTGTTTTCATTTTATGATCTCTGTGTTGATAATCCACGTCACATGTTAATCTGCATGGTGACCTCTGTGCACACTCGCCGCTGCAGATAAAGTGCGCAAAGTAAATGCTTTAAATAAGGACAATTCACTGACATGCTTGTGTCCTTCAACACCTATAGTTACCACTTATAACCACTAGATGGCATTGCTGTATAGATAGCAGAAAAGAGCAGAAATTTGAAAACCAAAGACAGGGTTGGCAGTCAGGTGTGTTGTTGTGTTTGCATTGCTGATTGTTGAAGCCACTATCATATGTTACATCATGTGTTAACATCCCTGTACTCAGCAGTATTAGTTTCAATGGCTCCTGCTGAATCACTGCTGTTTATTTCAAACAGAGATGATCTCTCAGAATGCCACTTCACACTAGAATCCACATTTTGGCCACATGCGTAAAGCTAATCTAAGATTTCCATCGCCCACCCAAACAACTAAATCAAATAAAAGTGATGACAGACCAACTATCTGGTGCATCCAGCTGTTGCTATGAATTCCTTGTGAGGCATAAAGTCTAAAATGAAAACCTGTTCTGCAAGTTGTACAAATATGGACAAAACAAATGTCCCACCACTCACAAAAAAAATTAAGCCTAAAAATCATTTATCATATTTTTGTGTTTTTTGGCTTTTACAGGAGGAGTTGAGGGACGTCATTGGGAGAAATAGAGCGATTGAGAATGGCACTTGACAAAGGTCATAGCTGTTTCTGGTTGGATGCTCCCATTATTTCTATTTTACTTCACAGTTCTTTGGTGAACTTTAAAATGCTATTTTTTATTTTTATTTGCAAAAATTAGGGTCTAATTTGTGTTTTTATATGGTGGAAACCGACAAAAGAGGTGATGCCACCTCAAAGGCTTCACATACTTGTTATACTCAGATGCTACTGCGATGTGCAGCATATAGAAGATTAACAGTTTCTACTTTGTCTCTCTGATGTAGTTTTATGATGACACTTAGCTGCAGTCAGGTAACATCACTATTCAACTGGCAGGTAACTCACATCATTAGGATAAGAAAACCCAAGCAGTTATATAAAAAATAAATAAATACATAAAATGAGCTGTTACAAGCTAAAGATAAGAGCTAAATAAATTCAGTTTTCACTTTTATTTTTTCCCCAGCAGTTTGAAAATTGAAAGAGCAGTACAATGCTCTATATCTATTTTCCTTCCTGCTTAATTTATTACTTATTAATTTAGCAGTAATTTTTGCCCCCTGGTACTTTGGGCCACCATATAACAAAGCTGAGATCACATTGTTACATACAGACAGTATCATTCTAAAGGTTAAATAATTAAATTTTTACTTACTAATTATGTCATTGGGCAACATAACATTTAGCATACTGGTCTAAAATACAGTAAATCATTAGAAATATCAAGTATCACTTTTTATCATTTAAATAAGCCCCAAGGACATGACCTTAGTGTCTTTAAGCTTTCAAAGTTAACTTTTACTTGTGTAAGTAAAACTGTTGCTGTTCCATGTACAAACTTTGTCAAATAAGGGCTCAGAGGGTAAATCCATTTCGTAGTTCGTAGTTCATTTCGTAGATATAGAGCAGGTGGACACTGGTCACTGGCAGCTGTGTAGGATTTAATACCCATAACAAACAGTTACTGCAGTGTAATCTCCTGCCTGCACCCCTCCCTCGCTCCATCCTTTCAGTTCTCCTCCCTGCTTCCTGGTCCTTTGCCCACCATGCCGTCCCCAGCTGTTCTGTTCTCTCTCCATTGAAGGAGGGGAGGAGGAGGAGGAGGAGGGGGAGGGAGCGAGGGAGCTGGCGGGCTTCAGCCCTGCCCGCCTGTCTGGCTGTCGTGTTGGAGCCTTGATGTTAGAGACTGCGGTAGCAGCCTCTTAGGCCCTCATAATCCACCGGATTGTTGCATTAAAACCATCATGAGTCTTTGCTCCCTTGCAGTTGTACCGTGTTGCATCACCATTAGAGGAAGCTATAAATAACAAGGATGGGCTGTGGGGGAGGGAGGGGAAATACGGGGGAGGACTGTCAAATACGTAGAACAACACAGATTGGCAGCTAGTGGCTCCCTCCGCAGCTAACACGCAGCTTTGACTTAGAGAACGCAGTAATAATCACACTTACCTGACTCAGTCTGTGGCATGCAACATAATACTCAAAGGATTTGATGCATAAAGAAATTCATTGGCGCAGTGGGGGCCAATGGCTGTGACGAGAAAAGCAGGGAATATCCTGACTTGTCACTCACCAAGACGTCAAAGTCTTTTTGAAAAGCCACCTTGGATTGTCACATCATAGACTGAGATTCAGGTGCGGCTGTGTTGACAGTAAGCTGCTGTGAAATAGCAGAATGGGGTTGAGCTTGGTAAAATAGGTTGGGGTTTTTTGTTCATTACTTTCATGTGCTTAGAGCACAAATGTAAGTCTTCAGAGGTCTTCTTGGGGAAAGCTGAGAGATAGTGATTGGCTGGAAGGCAACCTTTCTGCAAGGAGACATACACAGAGGCGAAACACCGCTACAACAACCGAATAAACCAACAGAGCTGTTTTTTTTGTTTTCCCAAGTCTGGAACCCCTGTGCACCACATTTGCATACATCCTGTGGTTTGCCCCCAAGGCAAGCAACTACATTAAAAGTCTATGAAAGGAAAAGCTGGCAGTTTCTACCGAGTGAATAATATGGGATGACAGCGCAACATGCTTCAGAATCGCATATACGTCACTATCAATTGCTATGTCATTGCAACTGCGTCTTTACTACCACTGTTTACATTCATACAGTAGCATATGGAAAGTCTTTATATCTTTACATGCAGCTGCACTAACCAATATTTCCTATATTACCCATAGATTCGATTGCAAAGGACACTCACAGTGATGAACTCACAGAAAGTTATCACCAGACTGCAGACTGCATTTCCTCTCAGCTCTGCAGATTTTAGTCCACAACTTCAAAACTCATTATCACCCACAACAGACACAGGCAAAGTCAAAGTCAAACACAATTTCCGGTGAACACCACTAGCGTTGCCCCATGTCAACCGATCCCATTTCTGATTTTTAAGAACAGGAAATCAAGGCTCAGCCAGGAGGAGACATATTTTGCTTTGGCAGCCTCAAATTTGCCTTTTGTGCTATTTGCAGATGATGTGGTTCTGTTTGTTTCATCAGTCAATGACCTACAACAAGTACTGGGGTTGTTCACAGCTAAGTCCGCACATCCAAGCCTGAAGCCATGGTTCTAAGCTGGAAATGAATTCATTTGGTTGGGAAGAAGTTATTGCCTCAAGGGAAGGAGTTTATGTATTTCAGGGTCTTGTTAATGAGTGAGAGTAGGATGTAACAAGACCAAACACAGTCTCCAGTGGCCTCTGCTAGTGTTGCCCCTTTTCAACTGATCCTGTGCTGAACCCTGGGATTTTCAAGAACAGGGAACAAGGATTCAGCCAGGGGGAGGGATCTGTTGGTGCGGGAGCCTCAGAGTGGCCCTCTCTGCTATTTGCAGATGATGTTGTTCTGTTTGTTTCATGACACAGTGATCCACAACACTGTACTGGTGTATTGGCAGCTGAATCAGCACATCCAAGCCAGAGGCAATGGTTCTATGCTGGAAAGGGATTGATTGCACTCTTTTGGTTGAGAACAAGTTGCTGCCCCAATGGAAGGAGTTTACATATCTCAGGGTTTTGCTCATGAGTGAGAGGAGGAAGGAACAGAACAGAAAGGCAGATGTTGTACCAGACCTGTGATACACCATTCAATCTTGGTTCTAACCCTCACCCATAGTCATGGGTTTTGGATAGACTGTGATCGATACAAGTGGCTGAAATGAATTTTCTCTGCATCTTTGTGTCCAAGGGAGTCAGTTGAGGTGGTTCAAGCACTTGATCAGGATGCCTCCTGGACATCTACCACTGGAAGTTTTCCAGGCAGGTCAAAATGGGAGGAGCCCTTATGCTAGATCCAGAACTCAGGAGGTGAAGAGGTTATCTCATCTAACCCAAGAATTTCAGCCCCTCTCATCCCTCAATCTTATGTGATAACTTCCAGGACATCGCTGGGGTGAGGGACACCTGGAGTACTGCAACCCAACCCTTGGTGAGTTAGAAAGCTATATATTGCTCTTATGAGATGGTGGAAACCAAAACAGAGCTAGGAGCAGGATAATTGCTGGTCTTGCAATCACCAGAAGAACAGAAACAATCCCAATATTTTAAATTTTCTTTTCTTTCACTATAACTGTCACAACAACTACTGTTTTACTAATAACATCAACAATGACTCTTCTGTTCAAGTGCCCCAGTTTGACAGCAACACAGCATCCACATCACAGCAACATGAAACTAAGGCAACCAAATGGAATTCAGCCCTCATTAACTTAATAATAATAATAATTTTTACACCTTTTCTATTCATACTGTGACAAGTCACAATGTCCTTTGTGAAAAAGGTCTGTGTGAAAATTCTCCATTTACAGGTGAATGTTCAATTAAAATGATACTAAAATGTATTTTAAAGTAAAAAAAAGTGCTTAAAAATCTTTTTTTGTATAGAAAAATAGAAATTTGCAAAGTTAAAAGTGAATACAGCTGTCAGATAAATATAATAGAGTAATAAATGTCTACAGTCACATAAAATGCAAACGAGTTCAGTACAACAACGTCATTGCTTTACTTCTACAGGGAGTACATTTTAAATAATGATAGCACAAGCCAAGACAGCTTGACATTTATGCCATGTTCATGGCCTATGGAAGGTTTGTAAAAATGCAAAAGAGTTCTATGTTCATCCATTGACAGTGTACTGTCATAAGATCCATTTTGGGTTTAATTAGACTGAAGAATGGACTTTATGAGAAACATCCCCAAGCTGTTTGGTTCTCAGCAACATTTGTTTTAGTAAGTGCCAAATTGGATATGTTGAAGTTTTCCAGTCCTAGATATGACTTGGATGTTGACATAAACACTGTTTACAAAGTTGAAAAATTGGGTTAAACTTCAAAAAGGGTGGGTGCCTGGATAGCCGAATGGTTAAGGCGCAGCACGTTGGTGTATATATGCCATCCAGTTGTTCGCCAGTTGTTCACCTTCCTGTGTGTCTCTCCCCCCTGTTTCCTGTCTCTCTACACTGTCTCTATGATTGAAGGCAAAAAATGCCCCAAAAAATATTTAGAAAAAAAATTCAAAAAGGCTGGATCCTATATTTCCCATAATGCAATGCAAATATTAACTTTTTTCATTAAACCTTCACTTCAGATCCCATGTTTTCAGTTTAACATGCAGGTTTGTGGCTAGAAATCTCAAGGCTTTCAAACCCATGGTGACATAACCCAGATGCCATCAATGTGACACCATCAGGGTATTTTCAAGCCCTTATAATAAATCTGTTTAATAAGCTGAAAAGTAAAGATATTGATCATGTGTAACATCATTTAGAGTATGTGGGTTATATTGTTTCAGCCCAGCCACTTAAACCTACTCTCATTCATGTCATCAGGCAACGTCAGATTGGCCATCTGGCATCACTGTGGGCCATTGCATCAGTGGGCCAGTGGACCATCAAAACATTCATTAAGCTTTTACTGGCCCTGTCTGTTTCTTTGCTGGCCTCTGTGCCGTTTGTGGTGCATGTAGTGCTCCACGCGAAAAACGATCACCTGCCAAAAACTGATTACCATCTGTGTTAGCATGTGCAGCCTGTTAAAGCTTTATCACTCACTCATGATGTGCAGATACATATAACTTTATGTGTGTATTAATAGCAGAGGTTGTACTTTATGAAATTTAAACATTTCTTACCAAATATTGTATTGCATTATCCTTATTACCCAGTCCTGTTTCACTAGTTTAAATATCTTTAAAGCAGCAGTCTGTTATTGCTGCCTCAAAATGATCTACTTTCATTGTCCATATGGCAGCAAGAATGAAAAATAAATGAAATGTTCTATTCATATTACCTTGCATTACTTTCCTCTCCTCTCATGGTAACAAAACACTTTTGATATTTGATACAAACATGCAGGAGAAAATTTTATTATCGTCATCACTTCCTATAGTATCTGTATTTAACTTTGATTAGCAATTTAGCGTTTGGAGCAGGGGGTTTTCTGCTCTTATTATATCTGATTCACAATTTGTCAATGATAATGATTTTGTAGGCTATGTGCTCATTCCTGTGGTGATCCTGGATTCGCATTAGAAGGCCCAATATAACCCTGTTACTTTTCACACACTCACACACGCACACACACACACACACACACACACACATTGTTAGAAATTCAGTTAGCTTCCAAGAAACCAAGCGATGATATCTAATAAGAAGTTCTGCCCTCCTCTTTCTGTCCTCTCTTCCTCTTTGATCTCCGCACCTCACCCTCTCTGTTTCTTTTTTCTCATAAGCCTCAAACTATCCATTCAAACCCTCCCACCCCTCTTCCTCTCTCTCTCGCTCCCTCTCACTCTGCGGCTCTGCTTTGCCCGCTCTCCTGGTCCAGCGAGTCTTCAGCATGTTATTTAAGTCAAGGACGACATTAGCATGACGATCACAGCCTTCTATCTCAAGTCTTGTCTGCCAAGGATGGAGCTGCTGGAGGAGCAGGGTTTTGTTATGATGGGTGAAGAGTGAGAATGAGAGAATGAGCCGGAGACACAGAGACATGATAATATATATATATATATATATATATATATATATATGATAAAGATGATTTGTGGTTATGTAATACAAAGCATACATGGGTCTGCATCGAGGATGTGACGAAGGCCTGCTGCTTCTAGTATGTGAAAGACAAAAGCCTTTTCCCACAAATGTCAAGAGACGAGCCAACAAAGAGACTCAAAAATCATGACCTGGATCACTGTATGACTGTACATGACTATATGAAACCCTCAGATCAGGCTGCATGTATGAAGCCCTGCTTGTAATTCCAGATATGATGTATTTATGCCAGCCCATAGATAAAAAAAACAACCCACAAACACATTTATTTAAAGTCACTCGCCTCTTCTACCCCTTCTCCCCTCTCTCTTTTCAAGCTCCTACTATGAACAAACCTATTTATTACAACAGGAAATTAAAACACAGTTAATTGTATCATAAACACACATCTGGGTTACTAAAACCAGATTAATTTTTAATGAAACAGATGCCGTCTTGGGCCAATTTTTCCCTTCAGCAACTGCAGAGTTCAACCTACCACAACCGTGTGTAGAAGGTAGAAGCAGCAGCGCTTTCGGGAAAAAGATGCCTTTGGTAATTAAAAGCACCATAGCTTTACTCACGCTCATTATCTAAATAATCACCACTGCAGCTCATTTGGCTCTGCAGTGACAGACAAAAAAAAAATATTTTTAAGTTTTTTTTTGGTTTTTTTTTGCCTCAGACATCCATGACTCACCTGTTTTCATGGACACCCCTGCAGGACTCATGTTCAGTCTGGGTCTTTGTTGAAAACAAAAAGCGGAGATGGGTTCTGACATTTCGCATGGCTTTCAGTCAGACGAATAATCTGACGGTCCGGAAGAGGGAAGGGGGGGTGGCCTTAGAAAATGAAAAAAAAAAAAAAAAAAATCCAGCTGCATATTAAATGTGCTCAGGTGTTTCATGGCCTGTCAAGCCATGGGTGTGACTTGTGAGGCACGGAAGACACACTGTCTCATTTCCTGGATGATGTGTGGAAGTCTGGGCATGCATGTGTACACACACACACACACTCACACACGATCAAACACACAGTGGCAGTCAAGCTTGCTATCATCTGAATTCCTCCCGTGGTGGCTCCGTAAGACATCTCAATCTCGATCATGCTGTCAGAAGAAATAAACACAGTAAAGCAAGAATTGAGAAGGAAAAGGAAGGAAGGGCTTTTTCCTTTTTTTTTCTTTTTTTACCCTTTCGCTCATATCCATCATTGTATAAGCATCATAAAACCCACTCACACATAAACACATGTGGCAAACCAAACACGAAACACAAGCCAAAGACGCTCCCATTCGTTGCATGGTGAAAAAATACATTTATTGGAATCTGTGTCAATGTAGAAAAAAGTGAAAACTGGCTTCAGGTTTTGTCACAGTACCACAGGTGAATATTCCAGCAGCCGTCTGGTTCTGGTGAGCCGAAACTAAGTCAGCAAGCTCGTTTTAAGGGCAGTACATCTGCTACTGATGACAACAGAAAAGGTTGGCCTGTGGCGGCCTGTGATACCAAACACATCGTCTCTCACAGACACTGAAAAAGCTCAGGCTGCTCCAAAGACACACCACCAGCAAATACACATGTTGTACAGCAATTAACCTAGACCGATGTTCTCTCGGTTTATTAACGCAGGGTTTCTTTTTTCTTTTTTTTTTCTTCTTTTTTTCCTTCTCTTTTATTTTTTTATTTTTTATTTTTTGGCTGATTTCAACTGTTTTCGTTGTGATACTGTTACAAATCCCTTTCAAGTAACCTATAAAGCCAGGGCCACTGCAGACTGCCAGCATCCGAGGTGGCTCAAAGGAGCCCCTATTGCATGATCAATTGTGGGCCTCTGCTTTATAACTCATAAGTTGGGCCCTGTAATATCCCATTTTGTCCCAGACCCTGGAAATAACTCCACTGGCCCTGTGCAAAGCTATGAGGTTCATGCATCATATTTGATGTCTACCGGCCTCCTTCTTCCCTTTCACTATTCAAAACCCGCCTGCCATCCAAAACCATGGGAGTATCACATTAAAATTTCTCCATTTTTAACTTTTTAGATTCAAATATTTCTGTCAGAACAAACATTCCCATAATAAACACACCGCAAGTGACAAATTCTATTCTGGCAGGGCCAAACATTATTATGTGTAGTGCATTTCTATTTCTGATATGACAGGATAAGTCTCACGACACACGGCAAGTCTGCATAATTTATGAATTCAACAGAAAACTAAACAAAACAAAAAAGGCATTTGAAAACAAAACAGACATTTTTCTAAACTCAGATACTGAGTATTAACATTGAGAGGTCAGTTTTTTTTCCCATACAACTTTCTTTACATATAGACTTATTTTATTTCTTAAATATCTTAAATCTCATATAAAATAATTCATCAGAAACCAAATTCTATATACACGGACAAGAGTGCACCAGATGGATAGAGAGACTGTAGTGTGCATGCTGAGGTGATTTAAGCTACAGGAGGGTTTGCTGTGAGTGAGATTATACTTGTTCACGCTGCCTGGTTGTACTTTTCTCTTTTTTTCTTCTTTTTTTTTTCATTGTTGAAAGTTTGGCTTTTCTGATGAAATGTGTGACAGGTTTTTGTCTGTAGCATCAAACTCAATATCATCATTTAGGAAAAAAAAATACAATACAGAGCCTCTATTGCCTTCTCTGTTATGAGTGGCACTTCTTCGAAGAGAATGTGACCTTCACGGTTATAGAAAAAATAAGTTAAAAAAAAAAAAAGAAAAAAAAAGATCCATATTTCGACCTTGGGTTCTCCTGACACAAGTTATCTGCCTCAGCAGAACTGGGAGTGTTACCATTTTTCTGGACTGGATAAACCTAAGCTTAAAGTCATGTTAAATGGAGATTACCAGTGGGAAATAGTAGATTATTTGTTGGGAACTAGGCTTAATCCAAGAGTGTGACAAAAGTGATGCATGGCAAGCTGCAGCAGTTTTATCGGGTCAAAGGCAAATAATATGTTCAGTTAAAACAGAGCTTTGTACAATAAGGCATGCATGCTTCAGGGTGTTAATGAGACAGGAATTAAAAAAAATAAAAAAATAAAGGGATCACATTTGCATTGATTTATGCCATGTGTCGTTTTGTGGCTTTAGCCAATGGTGGGTGAGTTTGGCTGAGATGGTTTTTTATTAAGAGGGAAAATAATAGGACATCTGTCACTGGCAGTTTCCCAACGTGACATTTAAGCAGCTTGTTGTTCCTTCTACAACCACATTCACGCTCTATTTCCAAAAAATAAATAAATAAAAAAAATGTCTGTTTGACTTTGCAAAAGAATCATCTGCTTGTGATGTCACATGAATCATGTGACATCAAGCAAAGGTGAGGAGGAGGTTTTAAAAAAAGAAAAATAAACCTGCACACATTCGTTTGGCAATGATCTCGCTCTAAATCGTGTTGAATCCAATGACTCAATGACACAAACACTCTATTAACAAGCACGCCCTCGCTGTCGTTATTTACTGCTCTCCAGGAAAATAATAATAATAGTAATAATAATTATAATAATAATAATAATAATAATAATAATAATAATAATAATAATAATAATAATAATAATAAGGAAACACAACAGTGAAGACATCATACAGACAGCACAATCAATACCAACCTGCAAGAGGATGCTTTTGACTTTACTTCTCTTTTTTTCTGTTGCTTTGAATTTTCACAACTTTTAAACTGGCATCCACGCAGCTCTGGCAAGCGACAGTATCTTTGTATTGTTATTTAGAAAATCTCTAGTAGATATTCACAGTTGCTTGACTGAATGGCAAAAAATACCCATGGAGTCTAAAATTGCTGGTTTAGTCGTCTAAAACATGGATGCCGAGAGTTCTTTGAAGTAGTGGAAGTTAGGGCTGTGCGATACGACCTGAACTCAACTGAAGTTCATAGAAAAATGGCAACATGGAAAAGCACGTAGAATTATATAAGGTAATTTCTCATATTTTTTTTATTTCTCTCTCCTGGTCTGTGTTGACTGTACTTGACTGTACTTCAGTGGCTCTCATCCACAGACTCTCTTGTGTAGGTGTTTGTGAGTCTGTCATGGCGAATTTTCATACCCAAAACAGAAGTGAGCTCCTCCATTTTTTTTTTTTTTTTTTTTTTTGTCGGCTGGTCTGAGTCCTTCTCCACGTCCCCCTCTCCTCTGTGTCATCCTCATGCAAAATCTTCCTCACCTGTGTCCCACGCTGCGTGGAAGAACGAAAAACGTTGTCTGAGTGACTAAAAATATTTCATTAAGTGACTAAATTAACCGTAGTTATCATGTGAAACTTTTTAATTTTTTTTCTACTGTTGACGTATCGCACAGCCCTACTGGAAGTTCACTGTCATCGCAGACTATTTGATGGATTCAGAACGTGTAAAAAAATCTTGCAGCGTGTTGAGCACTAACACACATATTCATACATACAACCATTCATTTTCTTGTATATATATAGAGATAGAGAGATCTGTAGTAATATGGAACAATGGAAATACCTTCAGTTACATCTGATGTTATGATGTTGACACACGTTTCACAAATTCATCTTGATGGAAGAAATTCTGTTCTCTGAAGAGATGCTCTACAGGGAGCGTTTTACATGATATCAGATTTCTGTACAGTAAAACAGCACACATAGAAACATGAGGACATTAAAATAAAAATATCCCACGCTGATTGTGATGTTTAAAATGTTATTCAATTCTTTTTTCTTTTTTTTCTTTTTTATTCTAGAAAGGGAGGCGAGGGTTTATTTTTGGCGGGACGAGGCAGTAGTTGCCGCCTCAAGCTTTTTCTTTCCCGCACTACACAGTAGTTTCATTCTTCCAGGGTCCAGTGCGTATATTCCCTGTGCTGTCCGACGTGTACAGGAGTCCTTCATGCAGCCCCCCTTTTAGAATCCCATTCTGATTGGGTGGGTTCTGGGGGTAGGATTGTCTGCGTGGGGCGTGCATCTCCAGATGGTGATGTGTCGCCACCGGGTCCTCCTCAGCCACTTTGCCGCAACCACACAGGAAGACGCCCGTGTCGCCCGCCTCTGCTGGGCACAGTGAAGGGAGAAGATCTGCCTTGGCACAGCAGATGTGCCTGTGGCAGGGGTTATGGCACGCCAGGGCTTCATGTGTAGTCGCCGCAGCAGCGTGGCATGTGTGATGCCCGTCGTGGTGGCCCTCGTGGGCCAGGTGTGGACAGATGTGGGCGTGACGCTCGTGTGTGCTGTGGGGGCTGTCAGTGTGTGAGCTGTGCACGCTGCCTCCGTCCACGCTGGAGGGGATGTGATAGGCGTATTCCCTCTCGCCGCTCGCCGCTGCCGCCCCGCAAGTGCCGCCACCAGACCGGCGGCTGAAATGACGGCTTTTAGTCCTCGTGCTGCTCTTTAGACAGGGGTGCAACTGGATCCCTGGTCTGTACCCCTCAGGGTCAGCATGTAGCAGCACGTGCGTCGCCGTAGGCTCCTCCTCCATCAGCTGCTGACTGTGCAGGGCAGCGCAGCAAGGTGTCACTGGCGCCAGGCACGTCACGTGATTTTGTGAAGACGGAAGGGCGGCATGTTTACAGTGACCTAAACTGCTGTGACTGCAGCTCATCAGTGCTTTACCCTGACATGGCGAGTCATGGTGGCAGTGGCTGTGACCGTGCCCGTGACCGTGCCCGGGGGTGTCTCCGTTCACGTTGACCTTGGGCCGTGCTTGAGCGGGCCCATGGGCGCCAGAGCAAGCATCGGCCCGTCGTCCAGGGCAACAGGAACACCAGCAGTGCCAGACGTCGTCGCGTTTGGCACAGTGATGGATGAGGATGAAGAGGCCGAGGGTGACGGAGAAGGCACCATAGAGGCAGCTAAAGATCATATCCAGGAAGTGGCCCTGTGACACAGCCAGGGCACCGAAAGTCCACGTGGCTAAGAACAAGAAAAGTGTGAACGCTGCCGTTCTTAACTGAGCCTTGAAGGAGTGCTCATTGGCGAGCAGTGCAGGGTTGATGGGAATTCCCGGGCAGCCAGCAGGACAGTGGCCTCCGCCAGGCGGGGCCGTCAGAGCTCCCGGCTCCGCTCCCTGGTGACAGTGAGCGGGCACGTCGACGGCGGCCAGCCTCTGCTGCTCCTCCGTCAGCTGCTTGAGCTCATATTTCTTCTCGGGATGTCGCCGCAGCTGGATGAAGGTGCACAGGAAGTAGATGCATGTAACCAGGACGATGAAGGCCACGGGACCGAAGAAGGCTCCCAGACTCGGCTCCCACGCCATCCAGCAGCTGCGACACACATACATCCCCATTTATCTCCACAATTTTTTTAAACTCAGCACATTACAAACCCTGTAATTTAACCTTGAGAGCAGAAACAAACGAGAACTTACTAGGGCGCTTGCTCCCCGCTGCCATAGTTGTCTATATTGACAGCCGCTGTGACCCCGCAGATGATGAGGGGCACTCCACCGCTGACTAAATAAAATCTGAGGTGACAGTGGGGACAGACAGAAGCAGAGAAGATAAGAATGTATAAGAACATTTGGCGTAAAAAAGGCATTTATAAATCCTGCATCTCACATCTGGATTACAACAGCACACTGACAAAATATATGTGGGAAACAGCATTAGACACACATATAATTTTCAAATTCTATTAAACTTAGACTTGTGTGACCAGAGAAGCACTTTTCCACAACTCAAAGAAAACAAAATGACGATGTAGAGGAACAGATAGAAAGACCCCCACCCACACACATACACACACGCTTTCTTAAAACAAGACAATCTGAACGACGACGTGTGAACTTTCGCAACTTTTCCATCGCTATTGTGATCACACTCTGTGGGTGTGATTGCACCAACAGTTTGTTGTCCCTTGCTGCAAATGAAAGTGTAAGTTTTACGATGAAAACAAATCTGTGTGCGGTGGACGTGAACGCCTGTCGCTGCTTGTCAGCAGCAGCACGGGAGTTAAGGAAAGTGACTTGGATTTGAACAGATGGATGGATGGCGAATCTCTGAGATTGTATACTCAAGTTAGTTGAGAGTTACTTTACTCTTTCCATGCAGGAGGAAAAGAACAAGTCAAGAAACAAACAATATATATATATATATATATATATATATATATATATATATATATATATATATATACACACACATATATATATATATATATATATATATATATATATATATATATATATATATATATATATATATATATATATATATATATATATATATATATATATATATATATATATATATTTAAGGAAGTATGAGCTGCCTGAATAGCAATGATCTGCTTCCAAACAAAACATACTGATGAGATGCATATTTAACTACACAAGGGGCTGTGTGTGTGTGTGTGTGTGTGTGTGTGCTGTCAGGTATCCATGAAGAAGAAAATAAAATATAATATGGCAAGGTGAGTTTGAATAATATTGTAGCGGCATGAGGCACCAAAACACTACACAACTGTTCTTAAGATTTTATTTTGTCGCTTTTTATGCATGAAAATAAAATTTGGTTTCTGTAGAAATACACTCAGCATAAAAAACCACAGCAGATTACTAAATATCAAATAACTAAACAAAAAGGAAGATAAAAAAGAAAAAACAAAAAAGCCTGATAAAAAAAGCATTGAGGTGAGTCGTCTGCATCTCACTGATGACATCATAGATAAATCCTCCAGCTCCATTCTGGTTGTTCTGGGTGTCGGTTAACCACATCTACACAGTGATCTCTCGCCCCACACCAAGTGGTTCTCCACAGGCTCGTGTTGTTGCCTGGCTTGCTTTCCAAAGATCCAACATTTGCTAGGCTGACAGTAAAGACAGCTGTTTTAGTGTAGTTAGTCATTAGCCTATGGATAACATCTCCATGTTTCTCTCAGATACTGGATCCTGTAGATTTAAACCAACTCCCCAGTGTAGCTCCAGACAGGGACATCTCACTGACCTAGTTCAGTTCTCTCTTTGTCAGACGTGGCAGCATCAGTTTTTAATGTTTAAAAACACTGATGAGCACTGTTAGTGCTATGTGATGATGCTCAGGTTTAAAATGAACGCACCGAAAACTAAACTGTCTAGCACACCATGTGTTTGCACATAAACACGAGTCTCGTTTGGTGTGATGACGCACAAACAAATCCAGATCAGTCATGAGCCTCACGTTCAGGCTAGCCAAATGAACATTAGCCGACATCAAATGAACAAGTCATCAGGTGTGAGCGTAGCAGAGAACGCTAACCTTGGTCTTGTGGGCAAGAGATGCAACAGGTCAAGATTGTGGAGTTGACAGTGAGGGGTGTTTGGGTTTTTGGCTATTAAGAGGCTCTCATGGTGGTATAGGAATATGTCTGCTGGTATAAGAATAATGCTGTCTTTTTTAAAAAGAAATAATTGATTTTCAAATTGTGTAATTGCTGAGGTAAACCTTGTCACTGTGAAAAACTTTGCCGTCTCCAGTCCCTTTTCATTGCTGCCCAGCCACCCAGGCAACAATTGGTCTCCAGCCATCATCTTGTAATATAAAGTATAATACCACAAGACAGGATTTTAACAACTACAGAAAGTTTTCAGAGTAGCAGTCATTTTATTTTTCTTTAATACAATCATCATAAAATACAAATATGAAATTCATGGCACAAAACAGTCAGCTTGTGCCTCCTTCAGCTCCTTGCCAGATGAAGCGGCAGCAAAATTTGAGTTACTTTTTTTTTTTTTGCCAAATGACACATTTTTTTTTTTTTTTTTTTTTGGCCAGAGCTCTTTACGACATTTTCCCTGCAGTGGTCTAGCTGTAATAACTAATAAGCTGCATTTTTTTTCATGCAGTGTTTTTGTCTGAACATGGCCTTCAGGCATCACTACACATGTGATTCAAACCACGATTCGTTGTTATGTTCATTTCAGAAATTAAGACATCCTCCACAAGCAATTAAGCCCATGTGGAGGTGACTGATGCGTCAGGATGCAAACTAATAAAGCATGACTGTATCCGCTACATACGTGGAGTGATATCGTAGTGTCTCTAGCGTCACAGCAAAGATATTATGAGCTTTAACAATCAAATTCTCAGCAGCCCTGTCTCTGTGCTGCCCTTGTCCTCTCTCTCTCCTTCTCTTTGCAATGTCATCCACTTTCCTATAAAGCACTTTGCTATTTCCTCTTCCTTCCTGTTCAATCTCAACCTCTGTCACAGCTCTAACCTTTCCACCACTCCATCTTCCTCCATCTTCATCCTCAGTTCCCTTCCTTCCTTCTCTCTCTCTCTGTCTCTCTCTCCCAATCTGTCCTCCGTCACACAGCAGCCGTCCCCAAAAATTCAATTACAATCAAGATGTTTGTCTGGGCTGGTTGGTGAGGGGTGGTGAGAGAGAGTGGTGGTGGTGGCTGCATTACTGGCCTGTCACTGTCTCTGAGTGGAACAGTTCCCTCAGGGGACCCTCCTCCAACAGAAAGCCATTTACACACCCGTCAGCCAGATAAGCATAAATGAGAAGAACTAGTGGATGTTAAAGCACCATGCGCTTTGTAACCCTCTTTCCCCTTTATCCATTCTAGGAAAGCCTCCTTGTGTTTCTTCTCAGGCCTGTGACGGAGAAAACATGTGCTTAAATTAAAAAAAAGATGTATAGCATATGTGATCAAATTACAGTCTCCATGCTGCCCCTGTTTGGATACAAAAAGTATTCTGCTCTTCCATATTAAAATTCTTGCCATAGCACTCTTACACAGCGCACACACAAATCTCACACACTTTGACACAGACCCTGTCTTTTTTGTTGGCCGCTCCATTAAAGAAGGCCTTCAAACTCTGACAAAATGGCTGTGTATGCAGAGCTGTGCTTTTGAGTGAGTTTAGGAACAGTAATCATATGATATAAATAGACCCTGAAGTGCCTCTTAGCCGGCAGCTACAGCAACTCCCCCACTGCCACTGTCGCCACCACCACCATTCTCGTTCTTCTGCTTAGCCGCTGTCCTCTCTTTGGGGACTGTGTTGCTGTCCTCTCACTCTGGACCTGCTCCAGGATATAGATAGCACAGCTAGGGACAAGTGATGGTCACAAAGCTCCAGCACAGGGCAAAGGCTGATGGGTAAAAGTAGAATATGCAACGGTGATGTATGTTTCCACCTTAGACTAAAATCTGAACAAGTGAATGACCTTTATGGAACAAATCAAGCTTTTTTCAGAATAGTGATACCACTGCTGTTATTGCTGCTATAACTGCTGTTATATACAATATCAAACCACCTAGCAGCTTCTCATCTCTTAGGTTAACTACTTCAACATACTTTCAGCTAGAGACTTCAGCTAAGATTTAAACCATGACTAAGCTTTCAGCAATTCAGCTGCTATTTAGATTTTTTTGGAAAAGGTTTTGAATTATTGCATTTCAATATAGTTCATAATCAGTGCGAATGTCACATGACCTGTGATGTCATCCATTCTAACTCTTCAGCTTTTTTTCCTTTCTACCTTTTTTTGGCTTTGGCTCTTACAGCTTTATACATGAAATGCAGGCCTTTACATGCAGTGCAATGACCTAATCAACAGGACTTGAATAGTTTTCTTTAAAAACTTCCACCAACAGTCACTTTTCTTTCTATACAAATGACACGTGTAAATTTTCAGCAGAGTCCTGATGCTCAATGTGAAAAAATGTCTGCAATATAAAGCTTTTTTTTTTTTTTTTTTTTTTTTGCGTCGCAGTGTTTTGTTTGTGGGTACCTCAAAGTGGTGTCACTTACACTAACAGAGATCATTCTGATTGGTGGTTTAACTTTAGGCAGTATTTGCCCACTGATACCAGATATTTCCTACTGAGAGATCACGCATCAAAATCCAAAGAAAGGTATATTTGTAGTAGAGAATTTTATTATAATTCCTTAACTGTGCTAACAGTTTAATTTGTTTACAGTTAATACTGAACACTTGAAAGAACTGCCTTTGGTGACATGTAACAGATGTTGAAGATTCTACACCAGAAGGGAAATGTTGTTTCAAAGTGAGGTGCTGCTTCAGAGTGGTGCTTGGCAACATTTACTATCTAAAGAGCAATGTTTTGGTGCATTTATGAAATTATCATATGAAGAAAACAGCTGGCAAACTACCTTTTCTAGGCTCTGCTTTCAGCAGTAGTTTCTAAAATTGCTCTTTTTCTTTCATCCCCAGTCGGATATTTCTCGGCAAATGAAGCAGGCTTGTTCTGGAAATGTCCTTCACATTACAGTTTTAGTTGTTTGCTAACTTCTTGCCGCAGATCAAACAATCTGGTAAGCCGGTGGCAGTGATGGTCATGAAAGCAAATGAACGTGTCCATACACTATTAAATTCAGCAAATCCTCAAACCTGAACAATTTGACAGGTTGTTTGTCTTTACGCTCTGCTACAACAAATATGAGCATCTCTTAAAATAGTGCCCAAATGGTGGCAGGTTTACTAGATCCTGGTTGTCATACATACAGGTTGGTACAATAATAACCAGGAAATTAAGCTTATAGAATGGTCATGGTTTGTTTAGTTTAGGAAAAGATCATGACATAGATTCATATAATTACTTAGAAGATCTTTGTTACTACTGCTGACTATTGGTTTCACATGGGAAACCAATAGTCTGAACTTAGTTTCACTTCATACTTTATCACCTTTGAGTCCTGCCAAAGCTATTACCCCTGCTACTATACTAAAACTCTTTTTTTGGATTCTGAATTCAAAAAGTTCAAAGTTCACTTGCCAAAGGGTTGAACTTAATTTGGTGTATGGAATATATATATATATTAGAATTGGATGACTTCAGGCCTACTATAATGACATTGACGTTCAATTTCATGCCACTGGAGAGGGACTGAAAAACCGCATTAGACTTAGACATTAGACGCATTGGAGATGCTTGTTATCAAGCTGTTGCACCCATTGCACTAGATGATTGTCACTTAATAGCACGAACAGAGGTGTTTAATTTGTATGGTCCAACACAGAGAAGCAGATTTCTGACAAAGGTCGGTGTGATGGTTGGCTGGACATGCCATCAAATACTGTCAGGAGTGGAAGGACAAGAGGGAGAAGAGGTAGACAAGAAGGAATAGGCTGGTAGGTTGTTGGGAGTGGGTGAGGAGGGCAGTGGGGGGTGGGGGTTCTCACAGGAGAAATTGATTTGTCTCCAGCTGCTAAGTCTCATTGCATGAGCCTGTCTGACGGGGAGCATTACAGTCAATCACTGTGGATCAACTTGACTGCTGCGCCACACAATCACTCCGCCTGCCCCCAGACAAATTATCTCATTCACAAGCAGTGCATGATGGGAAAGCCTCGAGAACGTTCCGTATTAAAGCCCCCAATCACGCAGGTGAATGAGGATTTGGTTTGCCGGGAGAGAGCTGCTTATAGGTGGAGGGGGATCCTTATCTGACGGGGAACCTTATTCTCAGTACCTTAGTACCTCTCCAGGGACACATTATTTAGACAATTCCTTTTTTAATAAGGTCAAGACACGTGATACTTATCATTTATACATTTTTATAGACATTAGTTTCATGTGGTATGTATGATAAATGTCCATATTAGTGCTACATGTGTCACAGTAATCATCTAAAACTCTTGGAGTCTAAAAGCAAGTAAGGAATGATTCATATCATTCATAAAGTTTAAGAAAATTCATGGAACTGACACAGCACTGGATATTTTCTATTTTCTCCAAAGTGGAATACAAGGTTAGACGACAAATAGGCATTTGTCACGGTGCAGCCTCTGTTTGCCTCCGTATCTCTGCTCTCAGACCTTTTCCCCCTAACAAGATTTCTGGTTGAAGCTTCTGGAGTGCAGCTCTGCAGCATACTGCCATGTGCAGAAGAGCTCACGCAGCACCTTCTCACCGCAGAGGAAGAGCACAGCATGTGTCCAAAAGCTGATCCTCTTAAACAAGCCAAAATGTCATGAGTAAGCAGAGAAGGAATGAAATGGAGAAATGATGAAAGAAATGAAAAAAGAACCATAAAAAACAGAAATTCTATCTAATGGGAATTAAAATGGGTCAAAAGGTTAAATGCATTTAGATTTGTGATAAAGCTCCTGGCTTGAGCAGCCTCCTGTGACATGAAGGTAATTAGTAAAAGCGTCAGGGTGATGCCATAGTAACAGGTTGTTTGAAGTTTTTCGCCCCTTCGTCCTTTCTCCTCCTCCTCCTCCTGACTACTTATTCCTCTTACTTTACAGGGTTGTAGCAAGTTTCAAACAGAATAACTGAATCAAAACATTTACTACAGACTGAGTGCAGCCATTCCACACAAGAACATGTAGTGGTATCATGGGAAAACTGCAAAAAATCTGAGGCTCCACAGTTTTTTCAAACTATAAAAAAACATTGTCAGACAAGAGCAATGGCTTCCAACCATTTCCTCCCTGGTTTACAGTATTAGATAAGCTGCTGCACCACCTTCAGGTTTCAAAGTCACTCAAAATGGATGGTAACAACACATTATTGTGGATATTACAAATGCCAGAGTTTAGCTTCCTGTTGCATTACAACCATATAACCATTTATCCAAACTAAAGCTAACAATTTGAACTTTTAATCCACTACTTGCTCATGATTTCAATCATGCTTTGTCCATTACTAATCATTGAAACTACATTCCTATTACTTTTGGCTACTAATTCAACTTTTTCCATCACTTTTAAGTTCTTGTTTAACTAGTTAACCTTGACAAGAAAGCTAGTAAGTGTCTAGAGCAATCTATTAAGTGTCTGGTGGCTAACAAGCTAACCTATTCTGACAATTATGTCAATTACTAATTGTTTCAACCATATATTTATTTGGCGTCTTTTGTCTTTTGGCTGTTTTTGGTTATTCAGTTACAGTTAAAGTTGCCCCTTAAAATATGGTCTTATATTTGACTTTTAAATTGTTATATATTTTTAATAAATATGGGACAGGGTTTGTCCTTTACTTTTGTGAATTACTTAATGCATCTGATGTTTTACCAATACCAATACCAAGAGTCGATAACTGGAAACATACACATCTATTCATCTATTCATCACTCATGCCCCTGCTGACGACGGGTGAGGAAGTCAACAGTGAAAAGTTATTTATTCCATTCAATTTATTTTTAATGTCCATTGCCAAATCTCTTCAAGCACTGAGCATGAGTCTTAATACTTCCATAATAATACCACCACTGGCGCATGTAGGCTGTGGCCCACTGCAGCATGGCCCCGTGTTGTAGTTAGCGTCCTTTACTTTTCTGCATGAAATGTGGCAACATTTACATTATATATTATAAAGATAGCACTTATTTGATTGACTACCTGATTGGCTGATAGCATAGCAATTGGCTGACTGTTAGCTAACTAGTTAACAAAACAGTTACTGTCAAAATAGGTTTTGCTTGCTAACTAGTTTCCATGCCATTTCTTTGGAAAAACATTAGCCTTTTAAGGTACAACAAGTGTCTCAGTTTGTGTGAGGTGTACACTAAATGAGTCACAGCTGTTAGCTTAATGGTTGATTATGACAGTAATTGTATCAAGGAGTGTCACACCAATTTGTAATCCCATGTGGGTGTTTATTTTCCTCTCCTCTTGAACACAATATGTGGACATTGTTTTGTCCTTATTCCTAATTCCCATCTTTTTAAATTAGTACAGAAGCTCAATCATAGCACATATTCGCCCCCAGCAAAGGCAGAATTACCCTCTGGGGCACAAGTACTCTTGGTTGGGGATCACTGAGCTGGAGCATAATGTGATGGCGATGAGATTAAAACAGCTGCTAGTCAGTCCTCTAAGGCTCTATCTGACCCACCCGTTGCTTTATTTAAAACTGCTTCTGTCAAACTGTTTTGAACTTCACAAGGGGCCAGAAATAGCTGGGTGATCACACAAGATCAGGACATAAAGACAGGAAAGCATCACTGAGCTGTACTGATGATGAGTTACTGGTCCTGACACCTGCACTGATGACAGAAGTGTCATCAGTACAATAGAGTACAATAGAGAACCTAGACAACTGCTCATCAGTTGCATACAACTCCCTGTGTTATTATTATTGTTGCTAAGCAGCAGTTTCAACCTTAAATGCCAGTCACCTCTAACAGCAAATTTTGCAAAAACGAAACAGGCCTCAGTTCAGAAATCTATCTGATTAAAAGGAATTCACTCCACTCCACTAATCTCTAGCATTTATCAGCCTAATTTTCACTTTAAGGGAATCATTACCATTCAAAACCCTAAATGTCTTCCCTGTTGGTGGACAGTGACTCAGATTAAAAATGCAATTTCTTACCATGGGCTAATGTGTGAGCTAAAACGGTATAAATGGGAGGACCTGACAGCTATGTCACTATAGTGTGAACAAAGCCGGAGGCTCGAAAGAATGCAAACTAGCTGTGGATGTCTCCGCAGATAAACGATGCAATAACTCATCTGTGTGTGAAGCTATTGTTGCCCTCTGAAGGAAACATGAGCCAGCAAACACCTAAAAAAAATACATAAGCTAGCATAAATCAGCAAAACTGTGTGTGTGTGGACTACATACACTTCTGCACACGTAGGCGAGATAAGGACAAAATGACCTAAAAAAAAAAACATGTGGGACTGAATGTTGTTAAACCACATTAATTTTAGAGATTTGTCATCAGCAAAAAGAGAGTGATTCATTTTATATGTAAATAAAATAATAACATAACTTCAAAATCCGTTGAGGACAGAAAATAAGCATATATATTTGAGTAAAGAACTTAAGTATTCCCATTTTTTTCGCCCTCATATGTTGTTATTACATTTAAGGGCAAAAAACTGTTAGTTAACTGTTTAAATAACATAACAAGTATATAAAATATGACAAAAGTGAAAGACAGTGAGTGCCTATTTAAATAACTATTCCATAAACTCAATTCTGCCAATATTTCATAATCTAGAATTGCCGTTTTACAGTTGCCTCTGGGAACCTGTGGATCATACTAGCCACCACCAAACAGTGTTAAAAACTTAGTCTTGACTACCTACAGCAAAAAAGGCCGCTTACATACTGATGATATATGTAAAAATATATCAAATAAGCAAAAATGTTTGCATGTATTGTGCATTTTTAATGCTTTTTTTTTTTACTTCAGGGATGTGAATACTTTCCACCAGTGCTGAAAACAACAAATACAAGCAGCAACAGGAATAGTCTGTGGTTGTATAACACTTCTACATACATCTCACAGTCTCAGTCAGGTCAATGATCTGACAAAAAATAAGATGAAATAAGAAGGTAAGTAACTGTGCAGTGAACCAGTCCTTGACCTCTTAAGACATACACACAGCGAGCAGCGATGACAGTGCATGAAAGTTAAAGATAAAAAAAATCATCAGATAACACTCACAGGTTCAAAATGCATACATGCATTTTTTTTTGCACTTTTCAGTTTAGGTGCAGTCAGGGTTGAAGAGGGTGGTGGGGACATTTGTGCTTACCTCAACAGGGGCTGTCTCTGGGGTGGAGGCGGGTCACCATCTTGGCTCTGCGGAGGCTTCTTGGTCACCTGCTTATAAATGTTCCTGGCCGTCACCCCGAGCCACAGCATGGTCGACAGAGACGAGTAGTGCAGCACGACCCCGACCTAAGACGGGACGACAAGAGGGTACATCAAGTTGTTTTTTTGACTTTCATGAACTTTTGCTAATGTATACAGCACAGTGTTTCTGATAACTGTCGCATTTGATCATGTTCCTGTATGTCAAAGACAATATCAGATCAGGAAAATCTCAGAGAAATTCTATCAATGTCACTCCAAGGTTGTCTCCGTAGACATTTTCCTTCAAGACCTGAGCAGTCTTATCCGTCACTAAAAGATAATCATACAAGAGTGGAAAGACAGGTTCAAAAAGTGCCACTGAATCGTCAAGGTTGTTTAGGATCATTATGGAGAGGTTATACTTGCTGCTCTTTATCAGTTGAATTAGAGGACACAATGTGTGCATTGTGAATGACAAATCTGAATATAAATGATAGTCACATGGACAACTTTCAGTGCGTGATTGCTTTCCAAAATGCACTGAATACATATCTCTGTTCATCTTTGTTTTAATATTCATGAATTATGTTTGAACAGGGAGAACTGATCTAACTTTGTCTAAAGGCTTTGCAAGCTCACAGAGAGACACAGTGAGATGAGAGGTGAGAGAAAAAAAAGGAAAAAAATGGTAGGGAGAAAAGTCTTTTCTCCACCTCGTCAATCTGTTCATGATGCACTGGAAACCTCAGGTACCCAATCAAACTGATCCTCTCCAGCCCGATGGGCCTAGGGACTGAGGCAAAGTGCACCACAGTCCAGAAGCAAATTGGAAGTGTCCTTGAGGTGGCTATAGAGAGCAGAGAACGGGTGGTAAGTCAATCACTGCTGCGGAGACTGCACGCTACAGAGTTTCATTAGTGCCGAGAACAGACAGAGAGGAAGTGCATTTGTAATATGGAAATAAGGGGAGGGGAAGGGCTCTCAAATTAAGAGTACTGTAAAGGCAAGGTGTGCACATTATCATAGCTGGCTGATTAATGTCCTACACTACAGTGAGCGTGTTGACTGTGAGGCAGTTTTTCAAAAATACAGATCATACGGCTACAGTCTGCACATCGGTCATCAAACATGTACAGCACTATTACATCAGTAATTCATTCATCATGTCTTCAGACTCAACCTATTCTTTACCATTATTTAAGGTAAAACAATCATATATCGTGTGTATGTGCACTTAAAAGTGTGTGTGCATCTCCTTTGTTTCACTCACACATACTTGAACTAAAAAAAAAATAACACAATAAGTGGGATTTCTAGTTGTGTTAAAGAATTTGGTTCCAACCACAATTCAGGGTTAATCCACCAATCAGAATGATCTGTGTTAATGTGGGTGGAGCCTGAAGATACTTAGTCATCATTAGGTAAAAACAGTGATAATACAGAGAGAGCACCACTGAAGTATCCAACAAAAAAGACACCTTAAAGAAAAAACCTACTGTTCATATTGTTGAAGTTTCTCCTATCTGCATGTGTAGTTTGTGTAGATAAAGTGAAAAATGACTGATATGTGTCGGTTTTAAAATTGCACACTGATGTATTCTCTCAAAGGTAGGAGAGATCAGTTTAAGTTGGAGTCTATGGGGTAGTTGAGGGTGTTTGTTGTTACTCAACAACTGACTACAAATCCTGTCGATAAAATTTACACGCGGTGTGAAATGGCATGGATTTCTCTGTAATTCCATAAATGAACCATTTGTGAGAAGTGAGAGATGTGGGAGCTACAAGAGCTAAAATTAAAAAAAGGGAGAGATAAAAAACATCTAAAGAGTTGAGAGTGGGTGACATCACAGGTCATGTGACAATCAAACCTGAAGTGTCTTGCTAAAGGTATGATGAAGTAGTTATTTCAGTTCACCATCTTTATTCACCTTCATTCATAACAATAGGGAAAATGTGTAATAGGGAATAGGGAAAATCTAAAGTATGGCACATGTAAGAAGGCTGAATACAAACTGAATACATCTGATAAATGTCCTTATTGAGCTGAACATTTTCAAACTTGAATTGAGATTCTATGTTGACACATGTAGAAGTGTTTATGAATTCCAGAAACAGGCAAAATAATGAACCTGAGACAAACATGGTGGGACTGATTATGCAGCAATCCACTGATAAAAACTGCTCATCCAGCACTTTACCAAAAAGGTATTTTAGATTCTGAATTTTCTGCTGTAAAGGCATTTTTGAAGTTGGTAACATTTTGATCACAACTGGGATCAAACATACAGTATTCCTGCCAAAAGACTATAATTCAAGTCGGCATATGTCTAAGAAAAGAAAATCGGGTTAAATGGGTTAAACTGTGTTTGGATAAAACCTTCCCTTTAAATACAGTCCTAGTTTGGTATTTTATTTTTCATATCTCCTGTGTGTTCACCTGATGTGCCTTTGTTGGTGGAAAATCTGTGTAAATACATGATTTCAGTGATGAGATCAGTGAGCAGCGACGACAACAACAACAAAACAAGAGCTGGAAACAGCCCCAGAAAACCTGATCAATGCGTCCCTGTTGAAAAGCCACAGCAGCCACTGTCACCACAAACTCTGTGTTTCATCACTTTGTTGTCAATGATGCATAAATAAATGAAACCGCACATGAAATTTTGACAGCCACACGGCAATGGTGTTCATTTTGCATATGTGCTGGGTCACTGAGGAACAAGCTAAAGTTAGCATTTACAGCCTATAATCCCACACACATACTCATGTCACAGCATAGACTCAGCCTGTCACTCAAAGTGAGCCAGCTACATAGCTTTGAAGGGCTTTTTTAGGTAAGTGGCCTTTTTTATGGTTATTTGAGTAAAAACGACAAGAGACGTGACAAGACAGAGATGAAGATGAGACAAAGATGTCGTGATTAATACAAGTCAAATCCAGATCTCATCAGCAGGGACAGACAGAGAATGTGAACTTAATGTGAAATGTGTGCTGTGGTTCTCTCTGCAACCAACTCAGACAGACAGGGACATGTGGCTACATTAGCTTTAACAAGTCACTGTTAGCTGTCAGACATGAGGAATATGTGGTATGTGATGTGATATTTAACCAACGTAGCAATGTTACACATGCTATGTAGCAAAATAACATGATGTAGCACAGCAACACACACACACACACACGCATGCACACACACAGAACCTGCTCTTATTCCATGTTTTACATTCCTCCTTAATCTATAGTAAAATCTTAATCTATAGTTTTATATCCAGTTAATGTCCTAAAAAGATGACCAAGTTGAGTATCACAAAAACATCAGGTCTCTGCATAAAACTTGATTTTAAATAGGTTTGGTGCATTAACTATAGAGATTTATAAACCAATTTTACTGGAACCCATTGTCATTATTTATGCTCTTTTGTTTTACATTAAGTTGTGGTCCAGTGTTTACATATCAGGTACCAGTTCATGGTGTTGTGTGTACCATCACACAACACCATGAACTATGAAATGCCCTGCAACAATTTAATCAGGAGAAAATGCAGGAAGAGTGAAAATATTGTAGGTTACAATAACCGGACCTTGTGCAGTATGACAATGTACAGTCAAGTACAAGTAAGTAGTAGCAAGTCAGCAAAGGGAAAATGTTTATGTTTATGTTTACTATTTGAGGATACTTGCATATTTCTTGCAAATAATAAAGGTTGTGGTTGGTTGATTAGCCATTTTGAGATGCGTCTTGTTCAGTTTGCTAATTAAAAATGATGCATGTTTACCTTGACTTACTTACTCTTAATCATTTTCTGCAGTTATTTTTTGCTTTTTCACTTCATTTAAGTTGATTTAAGATGGCACCTTTTAGTATGGGTGTAGTGCTGCATTTTCTACAAAAACAGTCAGATGAATTGTTTCAACAATCTTACCATACGCTAAAAGAGCTATATTCCAGAGTCGATCTAAGACTGTGTCTATGGGTGTATTCATTATATCAGCTCCCTACTGTTTTTGATGCATAAGTAACCAGTCTAAGAAGATTTTTACATGTCGGCAAATGAGCCCAGGAACACTCAAATTGGACCCAATGAAAGTATAAAGCAAACCACTGCAGATACTGTAATGTCTAGAGTCTTCTTCTTGCTTCTTTCCTTTCCTTTTTGCCAACATTTGCTGTCACAACTAATTTCACAATGGCACACTAATGAGGAAACCCTCTGTATAGTATCTTTAAGCTGACAGTTGGACATAACCTCAGATCTAGGTCATGTCCCCGGCCAGGTTTTTAACTAAATAAATAGTTTATTTAACACTGGTCACGCTCACTGAACTGAAATGTGTAATGCATATTTGGCTGGTCAGAGGTAAGACACGGTGAGGAGAGGGAATATGGGGATATGCTGTATGTTGTTTTTGCTGCTTAATACAGACAAACAGAAGATGTAGCATGGCAGCTGGGGTTGTTGTTCAACTCAATGACAAAGTGAGCCTTGTTGGGAGAAAATATAGAAATAGAGATTAGAGATGACTTTGACTTTGAGCCTGCAAAAGACATCAGATGCTGCATAGCGACAGTGCCGCGGTGGGCGGGGAGGCGGTGCACGACTGAAAAGTGGCATCGAGACAGAGAGCGGGAAGATGAGTGCACGATGCAGGTGGAGATGGTTGAGGGAGGAGGGTGAGGGATAGAGGACTGGGAGGGGAGCACATGCTTGAAGTGCTGCGAGAGCTGCCAAAGCTAGTTTCAGAGCTCCTTGAAGTTCCTTCTGTCGGAGGGAGAGCATGTACTTATGTGTTCCCCTGGGAGGGAAGCAGGGGTGGGGTGCATATGTGTGTGTATAGAGGGGAGCTAGGATGATTGGGGGGGGGGCACTGAGAACTCAGCAGGCACTGTTTGTGTGCGTGTGTGCGTGCATGCGTGCGTGTGTGTGTGTGTGTGTGTGTGTGTGTGTGTGTGTGTGTGTGTGTGTGTGTGTGTGTGTGTGTGTGTATCCATGTGTGCATTTGAAAGTGTATGTCTGCGTCTTGTGATCACACGTCTCCTCAAGCAGTCCTGTAATTATCCCAAATTGTGTCTGGTGGGGCCTGACTGGATCCCAGCGGAATGGCACACAATCTGGGCTGCTGCCCAAATCTATGGAGAGTTATCCTGTTAGCAGTGATTGGCTCAAGGAGGAGCAGTGAAAAATATGCAAAGGCCTCAGGATAAAATTAGATAAATGAGTGAATACTAAATAAGTTAAAGAGCAGGAGCTCGGCCAAATAAAGTCGCATGGCTTTGTCAGCAAACCTGCATTGACACCTTCGGACAGAGGGTGTGCTGCACCCGTAGACTACAGCAAGATTTATGGGTAATGTGTTTACAATAGGGTATACTTAATGAATGGTATATCACTTGTAATTAATGAGTTTTTCAATAGTTAATTAACAAACAAATTATCAACTGTTAAAGTTTTATAGATTAGTACACAAACTTTTAGGGTTGCCATGTTGCATATGCACTAGATGGATTATTGCTGTCGAAGAATTATTCAAGATGCACCTACTAAAACTTAGTCCGTCACTTACTGATTCAGAGTCTAGATTTGCAAGTTAAAACAGCTTTCTAATGTTCTAATAAGAATATGAGAAACAGATGAGGACAGATCATATATAAAGATGGCACAACCAAAAAGTTGTTCTTAATAATTTCATTGCCATGGTGTGTAAACTGAAGTTAACTTTTCTCTTGGACATGAGAAATGCATTAAATGTATAATAATAATAATAATAATAATAATAATAATAACAATAATAATAATAATAATAACAACAATAATAATAATATTAAGATTATTAAAAACATGGCCTGCCTTTTAGGGCATATACATAAGCCATAACACAGTGTTCAGCTACCTAATATTGCTCAGCTCCCCCTTGTCACCAACATTAGCAATATATCTTTTAAGTCCTATAAATTGTGAGGTGGAATCTCCATGGACTGGACTTGTTTGTTCAGCTCATCTCCCAAATCTCAAATCTGGGGAATTGGGGGAATTTTTAGCTAAGTCAACACCTTGAACTCACATTTCACTGCTATCAGGGAACACCAATTCCATGAAGCGGTGTTCTTAATCTGCAACACATGGTCACATGTCAGAGTAACATTCATATGAATAACAAGACCCAAGGTTTCCCAGCAGAACATTACCCAAAGCATCACACTGCCTTCCCCAACTTGTTGGCTGTTATCCACAAAGCCTTTCTGGTGCTGTCATCCCCTGGTAAGTGAAACACATGCACTCAGTCTTCCCCAAGATATAAAAAAATGTTGTTCTTCAAACGAGACCACCTTCTTTTATTGCTCTGTAGTCCAGTTCTAATTAGGGCTGCAACTAACGAATATGTCAAAAGTTGACTATTTTCCGACTGCTACTACAACTACTCGACTAGTCATTATGAACTGAACAAAAAAAAACAAAAAAAAAAAAACAAACAATGGCTTTGTATATTTTATATATTTTGCACTTATGCTTTTAGAATTTTCCTTCCATTAAAAAGACAAAACACAACAAAATTAGAAGGCATATCATTTATTGCCTCCAAGTGCATTTTGTGCACAGCAAATATGAACTAAAAGTTTGTTAAACAAACAACTAAACAAAAGAATTGCTATCAGCCATAAAATGAACATTGTTCCATAAACTTAAGTGGATTGGCAACATTTTTGTTTGTTGTTTGTATTTGTTTTTGCATTGTAGCATCTATAACTATGGGTCATATATGCCCAATATCACTGGCTTCTACTTTTAGTTTAAAATTACCTTATTCATTTGACAAAATATTAATTCAGGTCATCTTGAATTTAAAGGGACGGCAGAAAACGAGAGCACAAACTATCTGACACAGTCAGATAGTTTACTATCACCATAGCAATGCTATCGTTCAGTCTTACTGATGGATTGGAATCTGTTGGACAAGTTTAATTTTTTGAACACATTCGAATGTCCACCACCACAGATTTTTTTCCTGCACTTGTTCAAATTCTCCCACAGAAAATGAATCATTTACACTAGTATTGGAACCAAAACACCACAAGTAATGTAAAGGAGGTATCACAGGTGAGCTACCTAGGTGGGCAATGGTGAAACATTGTCAAGCGAGAAATGGCATGTCATAGGATACACGCGATGCCATCACTAACTACCAGCCTACCAAAATTCTACTAAATTTGATGTCGAGTTGTTGCAGCCCTAATTCTAATGCTCACATACCTATTTTTAGGCACTTTTGAGGGTGGATAAAAGTCAAGATATGCACACTGTGATGCACCAGTCATTCAGCCAACCAGTCAGACAGTAGCTACTAGGCCATGGGTAATGTGACTAAAGATGTTTGACTGTGCCACAGCTCATTGGACAGTCTTGCCAATCAAATGAGACAACAATACTTTTCATAGACACTTGGGTGAAGTTGGATGGACATTGTAGTGGGGTGGAGGTCTTCTCTGACACTGTTCTATTATAAACAGCATTAAGTTCTTCTACAGTATGAACTATAGCAGCTCCACAAACATTACTGAGCTCTGTTGCCCAAGACCTTAACCCCAGTTCACTGTTTCTTTCCTTGGATGACTTTTGGTAGGTATTGACCACTGCAAACTGGGATCATCCAACAGATGACATTGTAACAAAATAATCAATGTTATTCACTGTACCTACCAATGGTCATGATGTTATCACTGATCAGTATGTATACTTGTATCCAATGTGTGTGGCAGTTAACTAATAACTAACAATTAACTAAACAACACCATTGTTTAAAATCCAGATGTGATGATGTGTATGCTTCATGTTTTTTTGACCAAACAACTTCGATTTTTGTCATACATTTCAAAAAATTTCGGCTGAGGATTATTTTATTGATTTCCCCCTTGCCCTCCGCCTACTGGTTGATAACGTGGGCGAGAAACGTCTTGATGCCAACGGGTTTTTACATTTCCATTGCCAATATATCTGCAATAAAAAGTAATCTGTTAATAAAGGATGGTCAATTTATTAGCAGGGCTCTAGCTGCAACTTATTAAACCTTTACCAAGTATGATGCCTTGGTGATGACTTGAAGTATTAAAACTTTGTACTGAGTAGATTAAGTCACCCTCAAGAGAACTATTGTTTTATATATATATATATATATATATATATATATATTTATACATAACTATAATGTTAGACAGTAGGTCAGTGAGGCAAGCTGCATATCATGACAAACACCAGCCATTTTGTCAGTCACAGCTGCAGGCGGAGAACCTGACAGATGTGACACATGTGGCGACTTCCACCACACTTTCCTGTCAACGAGACTCTCCCGCTAGGCAGCTCAGGGAAAAGCCGGCCGGCGTGAAATATGACACGCTGTATCCCGCCATGTAGAGGTGGAGTCTTTACACCAAGGAATACTAGAACAACTAAAGTGCTGGTGACAGCGGGAGGAGGCAGCTGAGTCCCAAACACATGCCACAGCTTGCAATAAAGGGAGCGAACGAGGCCCACTGATGCGAACAGGGATTGAGTGAAGGCTGTTGAAACTGTGAGAGAATAGTGAAAAAAAAAAAAAAAAGAGAAGCAAGCATCAATCTCCTAGTGGTGATGTACAGTAAATGCCCCTCCCACACACCTAAACAGCTGAGGTGAGCTGACAGTTGAGGATGCTCTGCTCTAGCTTATGTTTCATGCTTGAAACCTGAACAGGTTCAGCTGTCAATCAACTGGAGACTAAATCCACCAGGACCATATGGCTTTCCAACCGTGTGAAAAAGTAATAGAAGAAACATATTACTTTTTTCTTTTCGCTCTCCGTCTTTAAAACTCCGACTGCTGTCTTGACACAGATTTGAACGACCTCAAACATATGTGCCATCTTGCATCAGAATGACTGAGCTCTTTCTGTCAGTGCTACCCCTCCAATTATACACGTTCACTTCCCTTACAATATTATCTTCATTCTGTATGCCCTCCTTTCTTCTTCACCTTCTTCTTATTTTTTATAAAACAACATTAAAATGGTAAGTTGCCAGCAGGCAATGAAGCGTTTATCTGACCTGTTTCCAAATCTGTCCTGACATCCCAAAACTCCATGTCCCTCCATGCGTCTCTCTCTCTCTCATTCATAACTGAATGGCTGCAGAGACTGAGGCACCACCCATGGGACCACAAACTGATTACGAGTGAGAAAATCCAACTGTAGTGACAAAAAGCACTCTGCTTGCAACACAACATGGGGCTAGCCTCCCCTATATCCATCATCACAGGCAGCTGTAGATGTTAATGCATGTCAGTAGCAATTATGGTGAAACAGAGACTTCAGGGAAGTCTTTTTTTATGTATCACACTTTACTTTGCAGGAAAAAATTACATCAATATCTCATTATATGTCAAAAAGATACTACAAGCTGTAGCAATGTGAGATGTTTGTGTCTTTATTTAACAGACAATGAGATGAACAGCCAAAGAAGTCAAAGAACATGTCTCCAGCCACATTAGGAACAATATCATGAACATGCAGACAATATAGTCTGCATCCATGCTAGCAGCCCTGTCAGGCTAACATCAGAATGCTGCCAGAATAACAGTGACGAGGTTTAGGTTTATTACCATGTTCAACACCTTGGTTTATCAATTCCATTAGCATGATTGTATGTTCTTATTGCTTAAACACAAAGAAAAGCTGAGGCTGATTGAAAGTCATTAGTGTTTAAACACAGACCAAAATACTGGACTAACTGCTCTGGTGATAGCAGCTGGATATAGTCAGGTGATCGCAAAAATGATGGCAGTTCATCTAAAGGGATGTGAAAGAATGAATTAAACTAAAAGTTTTAGTAGCATTTTACTGAAAGCAACAAAGGTCACTTTGGTGACACATCCTCTGGGAACCACATCACACAGCTTTTACATTGACTTATTTCACAGGATAAGTTGAAACTATGATATTCTGGTTGTGTTGAAGGGAAAACCAGATGATCACATATGACATCTCCACCATCGCCACAAATGACGCATTCTCCTTGATTTAACATAAATCGCTGCTCACAACTTCTTCAATAGGTTCAGCCACTCCATTCCATGGACTTCTGCTACAACTCTGAAATGTGTCACATCCAGAAGTTTGCAGATGATTTGGTCATCATAGGGTGTATCAGAGACGAGGAGGAGGAATATAGGAGTCTGGTGAGGAACTTTGTTGCCTGGTACCACACAAACAACTTCCAGCTCAACACCTTAAAGACGAAAGAACTAGTCATCAACTTCGGGGGGGACAGACCCAGTCCTAGACCAGTGCTGATAGGAACAGAAGAGGTGGAGTTCGTACAGACCCGCAAATATTTTGGGTTGTTGCTGGACAAACAAGCTGGACTGGACGAGCAACTAAAGGCAGCTCTACAGAAGGCTCAGAGCAGGTTGTTCTTCCTGAGGAGACATCACTCTTTTAACATCTGCAGGAAGCTCCTGTGGATGTTTTACCAGTCTGTGGTTGCCAGTGTTCTTTCCTATGCTGTGGTATGCTGGGGCAGGAGCACATCAAAGGCTGACCTCTCCAGGCTGGAGAAGCTGATCAGGCAGGCCAGCTCGGTGGTTGGCACAAAGCTGGAGCCTCTGGTGTCAGTGGCAGAGGAGAGAACACCGAACTAACTGCTGGGCATCCTGGACAACAGGCTGCTCCTCCCAAAGTGCAGGACTAATAGACTGAAAAACTCTTTTGTACCTCATGCCATCAAACTGTTCAACTCCTCACTGGGGGGAAGAGGGTGAACAAAAGAACAGAGAGACTAAAGGACAGAGAGGAGCAGTCTGTCTGAGTCTGTCTTATCAAAAGATCACCAGACTACAACCATGTGCAATAGACTATATAACCATGTGCAATAATCAGAACACCCTACATAACCATGTCACCTTGTGCAATAGACAGTATAATATGTTACACACAAATGTATATATACATGTTTCTCTATTCGTTTCATCTATGTTTCGTTAACCTTGTGCAATTTACAATAACCATGTGCAATAATTTAAATTAATGATTTACTCACTATTGACTACTTTACTATTGACCATGTGCAATAATTTATTTACTCTTCACAATTTACCCTCATAACCATGTGCGATAGTTTACACTTCATAACCATATGCAACTTCGACTTCAATGACCATGACAGATACTGCTGGTAACAGTTTACAGTTTACATATACTATGTGCAAGCACACACTTCTATATACATGAGGGGTCCTCAAACTATTCCACAAAGGGCCGTGTGGCTGCAGGTTTTTGTTCCAACCAAGCAGCAGCAGACCAGACTTGACTCATTTAATTAAGTGATTTCAGTCTTCAAACAATTGATTGGTCAAACTATGTGCTCTTGACTGGTTGGAACAAAAACCTGCTGCCACACGGCCCTTTGTGGAATACTTTGAATAGTTTGACATACACACACACACACACACACACACACACACACACACACACACACACACACACACACACACACACACACACACACACATATATATATATATATATATATATATATATATATATATATATATATATATTCATATAGTTTTATTTTATATTTATTTTTTATTTCTATGTTGGTGTTGGGTATTTGGGGTGTCTACTTGTCTGTCTGTCTGTCTGTCTATCTATCACACCTTGTCTATTACCTGTTGTGTATTGTCAGTGTGTGTTCCTTTATGTACTCAAAATGTGTGTGAGAATGGAAGTACACAAGCTGAGACACAGCATTGGACACTGTTTTCTGAGAAAAACTATGAGTACTAAAAATATCATTTGCAAGCATCAGCCTTGACAGTTTTTGCCAGAGGTACTAACACCAGCAAGACCAGGAAAAAAAGCTGTGCATGAATGTAACCATGGGAAACCTTTGACTAAAGTGTGATAGTGTTCCAAATAAAAATGTCATGATGCCTGTAACAAAGTAGCTGCAGGGAAAAAAATCATTATCAATCATCATATTTGCAGATGAGATAAATGCAAACACTGCTACTCACTGAAATATCCACAAAAAGTGATACAAAATTTGGGACATAATGCCCACCACTAACCCGAGGCTACAAAAGAGAACACAGTCAAACAACACAGAGACACAGGGCGAATGCATCCATGATGAGAAAGCCTGAATCATCAGGGCTCATTGTGCCAACACTTAAGTAGAAGAGTGACCAGACCATACATGCCACTGAGGCATGAAAGACACATAAAGCTGGCCTCTCCTCTACATCCACATACTGAACACAGTGCCCTGCTTGCCAACACCTGAATAGACATTTATAATCAATTTTCTGAAAAGCTTTGAGAGTGGGTCGAATGAAAAGGGAATGCACTTACTGCTTGACAGATGATGGGGTATTTGATTCGATTGATGCCGCCGGCAAACACAGCGAAGGTCAGAGCCGTGTGGAAACAGAAGTTGAGAAGCATATGCCATCCCTTCCGACTGATGCGGATCGCGCTGCCATGAAAAGACCAAGATAAAAAAAAAAAATAAAAAATTAGCAGATATACACCACACCCCACAGTGTTTTTTATCTTTAAGTAAAACCCATTAGTCACCTCATCTCTGATTTAAACCAGCCTTTTATGAGGTCTGCATAAATTGCCCTTTACTTTCTACCTTGCTACTGCCATGTAGATTAACAACCACAGAAGGGCCCGGGGAAGCTGAGTAGTGCAAACAAGCCATTACATACCCCCATACTGCAAATGCATGTGCTGAATAACAGAATATTTTAAAGTGCTATGACAAAAAAAAAAAAAAACTCAACTTAAGGTAATGGTTCACAAGAAATAGTTTCAAGTTGAGTAAACATAATTCAATTAATCTAACAAGAACTTTTACTTTTTGGAAACCCATTTATCAGAACACCGTTGAAGCACAAACTGTAATAGGTCATTTAATTTTACCTTTTTAATTATTGTTTTCAGCATTACCCTGCTCACCAAGAGTAATATACGTGGCACACAACTCAAACTGGAGAGTATCATCATCATTATCATCATCATCTTCCCCTACGTACATAAAATCACTTAGTCTAACCACATTCACTCTTAATGATTAACTGTCTTACAGTAATGGCATACTGGAACATAACATCAATAACAAAGCAGGAACTCACATAACATTGGACTTTGTTGTACACACTGGATGCTACAATATAAATTCATAGGAACTCAGACGTTCAGTTGGACTCTAATAAGAGTTGTAATATGTGTTCAGTATTTCCAATTGACCAAATTTAATTAAAAAGTCCAAAATTAAAAATCTTTAACTGCAAGAATAAATAAATTACTGAAGACATACTCTTACTTTTTCAGTATCTCTAAATTGATTTCTATAAAAGGTTCAGGGACTCTGTAATGAAAGCTCAAACATTAACATTACTTATATTTTTTGTGTTTAATATGCAACTTCTTGTTGGTAAAAAGTAGCAAAGACTGCATCTTTCATTTGATTTATAATGTTAAAAGGTTGCTGTGCGGAAAAATAAATGGTTTCCATGTAATACTTCCTGTATGAAAGCATTAGAGCAACAAGAACTTTTAAAGATTTGAGGAAAAGATTGTTGTATGATTATTAATTCAGGAACAGTTGTCATAAGAAAGTAAATGATTTTTAAAAATCCAGTTTTAAGATCTTAGTAAAAGGTCAAACGCTGCACTACACATGAAGGATCTTGCAGCATATGAGGGGAACACTGTAACACTTTCAGCAAACTGTATGATCTTTATTTCAGAGTGATGGACCCCAGGCTAAGGGTATTCACAGATTCTAGTAAGAGCTGAATGTGTTATTGAGTGTACGATCTTCCTACACAGCTCTTTCATCCACATTCACACATACGGTACATGCACTGGTATGTGCACACAAATAGGAATCACTCTGCTGGTTTGATGATGAAATAAAAGGAGATTGCTTCCACTTGGCTGGGCCGATTGAAGTTTTCACAATGTAAATCTGTGCGCTAGTATCCACTTTGTGAAATATGGTATCAGCCAGAGGGTTTACGCAGCTCGGGGCAGGGCACTTAACCCACATTACCACTTTCCTTCCAGCTGTTAGGGTGTAAAATAAATAGGTCAGACAATACCGAACATATATGTGGTACCATGTGAATTAACACGCTGTCAATTCTTTTAATTACTTTCTTCTGTCAGCTGCTTCCTTTTAATCCGCACAGTCACTGTCACCATTTGAAGTTATATAACCCTGAGCTGGAAATCTCCACTCCCCAAAATGGAGGCGCGGAGTCCCGGCTGCACGTGAGCCAACTGTAGATGAAGCAGTGGCTCAGCAGTGAGCTATGAGGCGTGTCTGGGGCTGGGCTTCACTGCTCTGCGTAAAGGGAGGGAGAGTTAAAGCTGCTGCTGCTGCTGCTGTTGTCGATGCCTGTGCCGCGGTCCAGGTACTGAACTCCATCCAGCAAAGAGGCCATAAATCAGGCCAGCTCCTGGCCTCCCAGGAAGGAGGGAAGGGGGTTTCATAGGCTCTGCTCTGGGCTTTCATTGGGTCAAGTACATTAACCTGGCAACCCTCCACATCCCCATTTCCCAGAGGGTAGAAGGAGTGGGATAAAACCATCCGGTCCCTGCATCTGCTCTATCACCCTGCACCCGGTGCTGAGCCAACTGTAAGGGACAATAAAGCTATGGACAGTATAATATGATACATTATACAATAGGTAGAGTCAGCCAAGTAATTTCATTCGAGAAAGACACACTTCCGAGCATACCGAAAGCTCCCATCAACCACAGGTGGCAGCACTGTTAAATAAACTGGTTAAACACTAATTGTGATGGAAAGCATGGGGCAATATTGCAGTAAGGTTGAGCCATAAGCTTGAAATCAATAACATGATGTAGAAATACTTTATATAATCATAAAGTCACATGATAAAAAGTCCACGTGGTACACAAGAGAAAAATCTTCAACCCGAGTCATGTTTTTGTCTGGTGGATGGGCAGAAAACAGCTT
Source organism: Polydactylus sextarius (assembly GCA_016801845.1). NCBI lineage: Eukaryota > Metazoa > Chordata > Actinopteri > Polynemidae > Polydactylus > Polydactylus sextarius. Next base: position 3,662,689 of record CM028911.1, on the reverse strand, counting down.
CAAGTATTTTTAGTTGTATTTTGTTTTCCACAAAGTACAACTAGTCTTGGACTAGTTTGGCTCTGCACCACACATCACCAAGCAGCAGCTGGAAACCCCGTGCCGACGAGAACCACGAGACTCAACCAAAGCTGACAGACGATATAACTGAATTTTCTCCCTGCTCCATGCTGCAGTATTTGTTGCCTTTTCTTGTCATGTTTTTATGTCTGCTGTTTTTTATGTAACATATCAGGCAGCAAACACATTGGTAGCCATTATTAACCACACATGCTTGAGGCCATTTGTGCTCCCTTTAATTACAGCCTTGGTTCCTTATTATATTCACTATACTGCCACTGCCACATAATAAAGTACAGTATATTGTTTTCTCCTGCTTGTTGGATCATTTCCAAAAAAAGCTTTTCCCACCAAGATTCTCATCATGCTTTGGCTGATGTATACATTAAGTGCCAGGCTGTTAGCAACAGCTAACTTTAAACTCTGACAAAAAATAAGTTCAAGCTCATATTTGTGAAGTAGGCTGAAGTTAAAAGAACTCTAAGGGTGCATTCACACCAAACTTGTTCAGTCCAATTGAAGCAAACCCCAGAGCATTTACCCCTTTGGTGCAGTTCTTGTCAATGCTGGACTTGAATTCCGCATCAAACAGCTGCTCCTTAAACCACCTCAAAGGGCTGGTGAATCACTTTCAAGTGAACTCTGGACCAGTTCATTTCTGGTGGGAATGCCATTCAAACCAGTTACAGGAAAGGCAAGCTTGTATGTCTCATTCTTTGATGAAAAATGGGTTTTATTTTTAAACAATGAATTGCAAATGAGATAGTTGACTGGTAACTGCAACCAAGTTGTGGTAAGATCTCATCAGAGCCAGCCATCTTGTGTGATAAGCTTGCACAGCTATCCCCCTAAATTCTTGCATTATTAGGTTATTTAATAGCAGACGTTCATGTGCACAGTCCACTAAAGCCTGCAGATCTGAGCTCCAGATGAATATCAAGATGATCAGACGGTGCTCCATGACAAACAATATCTTGGTCCAAATTAGGAGGGATCTCTTGTCCTCTTACTTGCCGACTATATTAACTGATAGCCTAAGCAGCATTTCCACCACATGACTTTTGTTTACAGTTTCTGGACCATTTGAGTTTTACCTTTGCAAACACGAATCAAACCATCTGGAAAATTGAAACATGTCATTCTGGCCTCGGTTAGGTTCAGTTTGGTTCGAGAACAAGACTTTTAGTTATGAATATGTCCTGATTGAATATTAAATGGATTCATCGATGTTTATCCATGTTGAATAATTTCCTCTTCTGGATTCAGATGAATGACATTCCTCTGCTTGTGTATGACATCAGTTGCTTCCCTTTTTTTTTTGTCTGACTTACAACACTGAGAAAACTTTTGACGTAAATTGCACCAACTGGGTTCAAAGGATTTTCAGGGTTCAAAGACCTGTTATCCACAGCTATGTTCTTTACTTGGCTCATACATCATGCATCACCACTGCACCAATAATCACAAAGTCTATCTGACAGACTGTGGCAGAACCAGCAGCACATACTGTATGCATATATTTATGCATGTTTGTATGCCTTAGGAAGCCGAAGTGAGAAAGTGACAAATTCAAACACACACCATTTACTGTGCCCATCCTTAAGCAGCCTCCCTCGCATTCTGCCCATTTAACACAGTCCCAGCACTTCACAGTTTGGATACTGTCAGTCATCTGGAGTGATACTACACAACTAAAGTGTTACTAAACAGAGATGTGTTTTAGAGGTGGGGAGTGCCTACAGGGAGGTGTGGAGGAGGTGGTTGTGCTGCAGTTTGTTAATGTGAGCGTGGTGGTTGGAAAAACTCTTTAACTTTTGTCTGTGAGTGGCAGAAATCACAAAAACTACTGCTTCATATCTTATGCATGGACTTGTTCTTCACGTCTCTTTATTCTGAAAAGCACTTGGTGATGAATGAGTGCAATTACATGCACATATGTATTCTGGTTACAATCAGGTTTCCTGACTTCAGAAATTAGGATAATGTTGTAAACACTTTATCCTCTGTGGTGTGATATTTAATCACGTATGCACACAATATTAGAGTAAATGATTGATTAGTAATTATGATAAGAAGATTGATATGAAGGGAACATCTGATTTCAGGGATGCAGATTACATATGATTTGTCGTTCTTGATTGATGGTACAGATGAATCCAGAAACAACAAATAACATAACAACAGTAAGTAAAGAAATTATCAACTGAGATGTTATGTTGAATAAAGATGAGGGCCTGACCGATTGGGATTTTGGGGACCTATGCTGATACTAATATTAAAGGTTCAATATTCTTTTTGCTATGACCCTTCAAATATGATTCAATCACTTGTGACAAAGATGAACTGCAAGCAGAACATTTTACTGTTTAACTATAACTTTTATTGGTCAAAAATGTCATCGGTCATCAGTACAGCACTGCGGTTCTAAAATAATTATAAATAAAGGACAAGGCAATATGAATGTGTAATACCAAGCCCTAAAGATCTGGATGTACCTGGATTTTCAATAAAATTTGATACACTGAATTATATTAAGCTATATTAATGAGTTTGGCAAAACCACAGGAGACTGGTTGAATGGTTGTATACCCATCTGTTATTACAGAACTTAAAATTTGTGAAACAAGTTTTTTCATGTATTGAGTAAAAAAGAAAACATATATAGTAATACAATAATATATTTAATTCATAAACTTAACGGTCATGCTAACATTAGCTTTTAATACCAAGGTTTGGGCTGATGGCTGAGCCCCAAATAACTTCTGGAAACAGACAGGGTTAACCACACGGGTTGTAATGTAAGTAAGGATATTAGGATTTATTAGGATTTTAGGATCTTATCTATAGCAATACATATCAAGTTCCTGCTCATCAGTTGTGAAATACATTGGACAGTCAAGTAAAATAAACCTTTTATAAAACAGCCCTTTTATAAATACAAATTGTCTAGTATGCGTTTTTTACAGCTACTATGGTGCCTATGACAATCTTTACCTCATTTCAGCTAATATATTTTGAAACTTCGAACCATGCTTGTATATTGTTTGATGCACTGAATTTCAGAGTCAGTTTTGAGTTCAGCTGAGCCACTAATTCCACACAAGCATCACTATCCACTGGTGTTTAGAAACTGTTGACATTTCAGTTGACTTGAGAGAACAAAAGGCTGTAAAGCTGTATCTCAGTTCTCAGTCTCTCCTGCAGCCTGCACAGTGATGCTGGGTGTCTTGGAGTGACATGTCTGTTTGCAGCTTCAACTGCTGTCATTGCTGTCTGACTGCAGAAGGATGCACCCCGTCTTTGTTCCCAGTGTTACAGATAGATGCAAATTGCAAAATATTGCTGCACCTTTTTTTTTATGTACTTTTTCATAAATTTTGTGCTTTAGTCGCAGTGAAGACAAGAGAGCATAAATAAAACCACAGATTTCTGTCTGAAAAATATCAGTTAACCCTGTTAGTCTTAGTATATCTTCAATATTTCAATAAAAATGTGGCATTTCCGATTTTCTCTATATTAAAATGGATGGAGAGCTATTACAATAATACCACATTAATGCCAGGGACATGATAAAGTGACTGATACTCTCTACCAGAACAACAGATGATGAATTGGCATGCTGAAATAATACGCCATTCAGGCGCCCTCCTGCTTTAATAACAGCATCCGCAGCAGATGAACCTGAGTGGAGCAGACAAATGCCACAGTGCAAAACCACAAGAGCCACGTGGTGCATTCATTGTCCTCATCTCCATATGGGATAATAGGAACAAAGGTGGTCTAAGTACCCCCATTGAAATCATATATTTCAGCTCTGACTGTCTAACACACATCAGTGTGATCCCCTCAGCCTGCAGAGCTTTACACTGCAGAATCAGCCTAAAGCATCTGACTTACATCGCAGTCAGCCCAGGATCTGTGGCAGAGGAGTTAAAAACACACTGTAAACCACCAAGGTGTTGGCAAGAAATTACGAGGTTATATAAGAATCCAGATTCAAATTAAAATCGAGCCACTGATCAGAATCAAGGCAGATTTCTTCTTACCTGTGGTGCACAATGTACGTGATGATGGAGGCGAAGAGGCAGAGCAACATGACCGCCGTGCAGGCATACACGACCGGGTGCAAAAACTCCCCAGGGTACGGGGGGAAAGACAGCACCTTCTTCAGATCCTGAGGCAAGAAGGGGAAAAAGAAAAAACAGAGACAGAGTGTGGGATCAGACAAAAAGCATCATGAATACAGTATCATAAAAATAATCAGTGAGCAAGAGCGAGGCCTGTGTGGTGACAGCGTTTCCCCACAAATCCACCCCAAAGACGGAAATGATGAGCCTTCCATATGCATAGGCACAGTGTGCTGCCGGGATGAGATATGCAAGTGAAATACAAATGAATGTCAAGGAAATGTCTTCAAGTTAGAACGCTGTCCAAATCAGCATAAAAGAGCCACAACCCTGTCGAGTGAATATTCTTTCCACTGCATTTATATTTTGCATTTCAGGCATCTAGCTGACACTCTTAGCCCGAGCGAGTGACTACAACAATAGCATAAGCTTCCTTACTCAGCCAACAAAAGCAAAACAAAACTGGATTGAAGCCAGGCAAGAAAAGACAACGAACAGAAAAGAAAGTTAAGTCGCTTTTTGTGGCTCTAAAAGAAACATTGTTCACAGCCGCTCATTAAGTCCTTATCAACATCGCAGTTGATTTGTGTTGTCATTTATTCTACATCAACTTCTTCAGCGCCGCCATCACACACTGTGACAGCTACAGCCTCAACTCAGCATTAAAACAGCACATTTGTCTGTGCACAATTTGCATTGAGTCTGTGAGTTTCACATCTGCTGTGTTCAAACTCCTACACTCACCTTCTCTGCACTCAGCTGCCCTCGCTCGGTGCCACAGGCAGGTGTAAAGGCCTGCGGTGACGTCACAATTTAGCCTCTGTCGTGCTGACGCTGCTAAATAAAGCAAACCTTATCTCCATAACCCCAGCAGCCCGGTCTGCGACAGCGATCCACACACACGCTGTCCGATTGCATCACTGTCTCGCCGTGTAGCCCAAGCGGGGATACTCTGTGTCAGAAGGTGCGAGCTTGTGAGGGGTCATGACCTTCAGCTGAGCATATTCTAAACATGGGGTGTAAAGGCAACAAGCTGAGCTGAAATGAAAGGTCTGCGGGGGGAGATGTAGAGCAGGAGAGTGTGAGGGACTGACTGCTGAGTCTAATATGTGTTTGAGGAGAAAAGAGGAAGTAAAAGAGCTATAAAGATTTGTTGGGTTTTTGCTAAATCTTTGGGGTCTTTTTTGGAAGCAGTCATTGGTTTGGAAATGGGCTTCGGGTTTCTGTTGCCCATATGTTTTATTTAGTGTAAACATGAAACCCATCCATCCATCCATCCAACCATCCATCCATCCATCCATCCATCCATTATCTATACCCAATTATCCTTCACAGGGTCCGCAGCCTTTCTGCAGCTCACAATAGAGTAAGAGTTAAGGTCAGTGGTTTCCATTAATTACCTAGACTGTGGCAGCCCACCACAGTCTTATAATTTGTCCCACCACAGTTTCTTAATGAACTGAAAATATTTTTACATTTCTCATAACAACATAACAGATCTCTAACAGTGTTTTGCGCTGTTGCTTCATCGTAGAGCTGCAGCATACTGATTCACTCAACCCCTCCTTGCGCTGCTCTCTCTCTCTTTGACCATCTTTCACAAATACAATGAAAGAGGATCTGTCTGTTGGACTGACCACCAGGAGCATTAAGAGAAATTCTGATGCAATAGTGGGCCAGTGGACTGCCAAAAAAAAGGAAAATGTCCTTAGCTGTATTCACACGGGGTTAGTATTACCTGGGGACGTCTGGTAATTTGTAATAATTGCAGAGGATGTCTGTGATCTTAATCCTGTGCGAATGCGCTGTGTCTGTAATTTGTAAAGTAAAAATTCCACCGCAAATCACCAACCATATTTTTCCAAACACAGACATCCTGTGATAATACTACTCCCGTGTGAATCTGCATCTCAGTGATTGGGAGGCATTTGTTGTTTTTATTGTGTGCCTTTTCTACCTCTTTTCCAGTTGACTCATGGAAGCTGCGTTTGAAATTATGAATTACAGTTTTGACAGCATTTTAGATGGAAATTTCTGAAGATATTGAGATGGATGATATGCGTCGCAGCATGCAGTAAAGAACATTTTTCTGTCTTTCAACAGGCTGTATAATACAAACACCCTGACGCTGTTCCGAAGTCACGTTGCTGCTTTGACATTTTATTTACTGTTGCCATGATGACTACATACCATGTGCACAGCTCTGACATCATATCTGGGCTGTAATGTCTATGGGGGTGGGGTGGGGGGTAATCTACAAATTACCAGACATCCCCAGGTAAAACTAATCATGTGCGAATAGGGCTCTTGTCAGTCTCTTAACTGCCCCCTTCTTTACGCTTCTCATTCCACCAAACCCTAACCCACCCACACACACACACACACACACACACACACACACACACACACACACACGTCACCCACACGTCACCATGAGTGTATGTGTGGGACTGGGCTCACTGGTCAATCATAACATGTAATCAACTTTCAAAGACTTCAACCACCTCAATGACCTGGTCCAAACCCCCACTGCCACCTCACCTCCATCATCTGCCTCCTAAGACAGAATCTAATCTGTGGGAAACACTGAGGATAAACCAAAACCATGTATATCCACAACTGTTTATATGTATGACACATTTTTGAGTTGCCAATGAAGCCTTCATAAAACTGCTCCCACAAATATATAAACCTGGCACAGATTCTACATAAAACCTGTGTGCACTGTTGTGCATACAGGTTGTAGTAATAGCAATACTCAGAATATGCATTTTGAAGCTGGTGGCTAAAACTAAAAAAGTGCAACAAAACAGTAGGGAAAGAATTACACAGTGTGTTCATCTGCTTTAAAATAAGCTGCTCAAGCTCACAGGATTTTGCAGAGTATTCATATTAAAACGTTAAAATTCAGCTTTGAAAAAGGGTTTAACCAACTTACAGAGTTAACGTTAGCTTAATTAGCTAGCTAGTTACAGCTGCTAAAAGCCTGCAGGCGACAGACGTCATTTCAGTTGGTAAAATCAACAGTCCGCAGTTAGAAATGAGGCCAGCTTTTACCTACTTATGTCTGAAATAAAGTCCTTGTTTCAAAATTGAGTTTAAAGTGGTAAATCTGCCACAATTATCACTGTAAACTCCACATGTCCCATGTGCAAATGGAAAGCTTGAAACAGAAACACAGGTGTTAGTAAAAAACAAACACAAAAACAAAAAACAAAAAAAAAAAAACTCCTCTTTGGGATGAAAACCGAGCCTCTGGATGAAATTAACGCAGATAAAATGTTGGCTTGGCACCAACAAGGTTTACTCACTTTAGTCTGTTGTTTGGTGCCACACAGACAGTCTATGGTGGATTTATTACACCTGCTTGTTTCCAGAAGTGGAAAGTGATGAAACTGAATGAAAACAGTGAAGGTAGGGGCTGTAAAACCAAAACATCAGGCTGAGAGACACTAAAACAGATGATAGAACCAATGGGATGAATGAATGAATACTTTATTAATCCCAGAGGGAAATTAAGGCATCCAGTAGCTTACACAAAAAAACATAGACACAGATTGTTCTTATTATTATTATACAGTAAGGAAAAGAATAAGAACACCAACAGAACGAGAAAGTGACTTAGTAATGGGAGCTGTTGAGTAGGGTGATAATGTGAGTTAGTCACTAGAAGAATCCTCCATCAAATCATTAGTCACTGTATGCCCTAGACAGATCACAGGGCTGAGACATTCACCAATTAATCTAACCTGCAAGTCGTGCCATTCATTCCTTCAAATATATTGCACTTGTAGGTCATTTTCCTTTCACCCTAAAGGTAACATTGAATCAAAAAGTGTTTTTACCTCGTCTTTGTTGAAGAACGGTAGCCCACCTACATTCAGGAACATGCGAAAGGTGCTAAAAATTTTGAACATTGTATTTTTATAGAAATTCCTCTTTTAGAAATGTCTGCTCGAAAATGGGTCAATTTCTAAAACGGTGGTTTGTGATGTAAAATGTATCTCACTGCCCTCACTCGGATTCCATTCTCTCCCCTTCAAAGGCGATTAGCTGTAAAAAAGACTGTCTGTCCGTGTTCCGAGGCAGGCAGCCAATCAGCGTCAAGTGCTTGCATTTCATAATGAGGCTGCCAGTTAAGCCCAAAAAGACGCCAAATAGGTGCAAAACCACGCATTTAAAATCCCCACACTAAAATAGCTTTCTGAGAGAGGTTTTTAGGAAGCTTCTGAGGCATTATGGATCCAACCAAAATTTTATTGTGTATACATCACATCACAGAACAAGGATGAAAACCCTGTTCAACCAGCCTCTGTCACCTTTAAGTCTCGAAACTGTGCTGATTTACTATTATTTAAGCCAAATCCAGCTCTTTTCCTCTAATGCTTTGCATCATCTTCCTGTAAAACAAACCTCTGGCCAACAAGTCAATCTTTATTTGATACTCTCCTTTTTCTGCAGTATACACAACTACTTCCTGTTGCACATTGTCTTGATAATGCATCAGTAACACAGGTTGCTCCAACACTGCCCTTATATAGATACTAGTGTTTGTATGTCATCAACATAGGTTTGAAAACCCTTGCATTCACTTTAAAGTCTTAATTTACTTCCATTGCTGCAGGAAAGCTGGAAGTCAACCAATTTCAATTTACCTTTGCACCATTTAAGGTTATTCACTGGAGTTGAACTGCTTAATAAGAACTTGAAAAATGTGTTATAAAACTTTGGACTGATGCTATCCCTATAGAACACAGAAAAACATGCAGCAGAACATGGAAATATCACACACTTAGACACAAGTAGGTTCTAATGCAGAACCTTTTTGCTATGGGGTAACACTGCCCACGACTGCAGCAACCATACCGGACACTGACTGCAGCTGCTTCAATTCTAACTACAATTTCACTGGGGAGCTATTCTTGTCCGACTGCAAAGGGGCAAAAGAAAGATCAGCATGATTGATCATTAAAAATACAGACGTTTATGACTTTGAAGCTTTTAGCTTGGCTGGGGAGTCCAAAGCGACAAGCAGGAGGTATGGGGAAGAGCTGCAGAGAAACCAGCCATTAGACTTGAGCAATAAAGTTTACCAGTAGCACATGGACAGATAGAGGAGAAAGGAAAAATGTATGTCATACAGGAGGAAATAACAGTGCGTGAGTGAGAAGACCTTTTGGGTGGAAGCAGTGTGACAACAAATTTCAATATTGTGATACATTTCAATATTCACATAATTTGGTAGCTATAGATTTACAAGACATTATTAAGTTTGTATTTGCCCTCGAAGTGATGTCATGGAAGGACAATGAAAGCTGGTGTTAATTACAGCTCAATGAATTGATGTTGCTGGGGAAAAAAAAATCACGGCCTGAAGCATCAGCACGAAATCCTGCTGAAATGAAGCTTTTAAGTCTGTAAGCTGATTTATATACTTAAAGAGCTAATAGCACTTCACAGGAGTTCAGATCATGAAAAATAACCCCCACACAAATATCAACTCAGCTAAAGGTCAAAGAGTAAAGGTTTCAGAGGGAATCAGTGACTGCACTGGTAAAAACTGAGGCGTGCTCAGGCATATTGGACAGTTTAATATGATATTCTGTGTCACACGGACGAGTGACAGCAGCTACAGTTTAATGGCTTTAGGTGTGAGGGAGGAAGTCAAATGTTCTCGTGGGACATATAATCATCATCAGTGGGCTTATGATGTTGGCTGTGAGTGTCAGCTTCCTGCTTCCTGAGTCTTCAACCATTTCTCAACCCCAACAAATAAAGCGCAGCAGCCCTACCGCTGTATGCTGAGCTGCTTTTCTCAAAATCCATAAGACGTCATGCATGTTGGATGCATTTACTCACAAAACCAATTGTATCCTCCTAAATGTCATATGTTGGCAGTTAATATACAAACATACAGCAACGATGGATGTTTCTGCCAGTTAAAAAACCTATTGGAAAAAGAATTTTTAACACAACAATTTTCTCTCCTTCAGACCCCTCCATGTTTGTCAAACACTGCAACATGAAACAGAAGTGTCCACTAAAACAAAAAAAGTCATTTCAGAAAGCATGTTGGCATTTTTGAATATACTTAATTTGTTAATGTTATCACTGTATAACAGCTGGACACTTGAAACACATTTAGAGTTAGTACAATGCAAATTGGACACTTACTGAAAGCCTAAAAGCTTTGATAACAACACAATGTACTGTTCCCAGCATGCAGCTAAACCAAGACAGGCTAACATCTCTATCCCGGCTGAGCTGTCGATAGCTGAGTTAAATATCAGGTGTGACTAAAGCTGCAGAAGCAAGAAAGGTCTTCATATCCAAACAGCGGGGCAAGACATTCACATACATGCCCTGCTGAGGTCTGGATTAGTAGGAGATACTAAAGCTCTCAGTGATGGGTGTAGTCCTGCTATTTTCAGTTAACTGAAAAGAATAGACAGCTCAATAGCTGGAAGGCAGAGCCTGTTTATAACCATTATTTGTTTTTGTTTCCATAATTGAGGGTAATTAATTGCTGTTCTTTCCAATCAGAAACAAAATTTGAAACGCTTATCATTGATAAGCCAATTGAATAAGTACTTAGTCTTGTATGACAGTAAACAATCTGTCTTTGGATTTTGGATTGAAAATATAGTTGATTGGACAAAACAAGCTGTCTGAATATCCATACCTCCATTAGCTAAATTGCATGGTGGCTGAGGCCAATCCCAACTGACACTGGGCAAAATATGGGGTAGACCCCGGACAGGTCAAGCAGTCAATCACAGGGCTGACAGAGACACAAAAAATCATTCACATTCACAACTAGGGACAATTTAGAGCTGTGGATTAACTTAACAACATGTGGACTGTGGAAGGAAGAAACCAAGAACCTTGGAGACGGAACAAAAAAAAGTGTGTGGCTTGGAGAAAGAAGACATGCAGTAGGACTACCAGGTAAGTTTTGAAAATATGGAATGTATTACTTGATTCCAGCTGTTTTTAATGCTTTTAAGAGTGAATATTAATGGAATTTACAGACTGCAAATACCCAGCCCAGTGGCCAAAATTGCACAGTTAACATAAGGCTAAAATGTACCCAGTTTGTTCTTAACACACTAAAGGCAGTAGTGCTAATTAACCCAGCTCTGACCCAATGCCTTGCAATAGAGAATGACTGAGAACTGGCTACTAACATCCAAGAAAGACAGCAGGTGCTCTGAGCTCAGTAAAGTAGTTAATAACATAACACAGCAATGTAGAACTCTTTCAAGGCACTGTCACTAGATTGAGTGTCGTTTGAATATATTGCACAATACTATAAAAATAAAAATGTACTGTATTTCTGACTTCATTTATATGTTGTTGAAATTTTCCAAAATCACTCAAGAATTGAATAAGACAAGACAAATCTTTGAAAGTTATCACATCCATAAAAAGGAAGAGAATAACTTTATAACCATTTACAAGATCTTCAGTGTCTGGCACTGTTGGCCTCTTTTAACACAAAATCATGAGGACTCGTTTGCAATGAATGAGATGTAACAATATTCCATGCATCTAAAAATATGCCATGGTTGTGGGATAGAAGAGAGATGTTTTGATACAGATGGCAGGGCAATTGTGGGGCACACAACTATAACTAAAGTCAATTCCTGTTGTTTTTAGAACATCTGAATTCCCCTGATGCAGTAGCCAGGCCTCACATCCCTCCTTCTATCCTCCTGTAACCCCTTGAACAAAAAAATCCTCATACTTTGTATCCATCACAAAAACCTTTAGCAGACAAATGTGGACCAGGCATTTTCCAGAGCAGCCAAAGAAGGACAACAGTAGCCTAAAGGTTTCAGAAGGAGCAGGCTGGCTGGGAGAACTAGTCTGGCTAAAAGTGAATGAGCAACAACCCTTTCATGTACTACTACATAGGTACCCTTGTGCAAGGTGCCGAACAGCTGCTCAGTGGCCAGCTGCAGAGGAACTGCCATTTTATGGGGCAGCATAATTCTGTATAGCAAGACTACATAAAAACGAAGAAGGGCAAAGCTGAGATGGAGCGTGCATGCTCAGCAGAACCCTCTCCTGGACCAAAAAAGGTTAAAAAAAAAAAAAGACCTTACAGATGACAGAGATGCAGAAGAGAATAAGAGGAGGATGAAGGGGGTCTGTCCTTTACAGCAGATGGACCGACACAAAGAAAAATGGCAAGGCTGAGTGCTGGGTACCCTGAGCAAATTGTTCATATGGTTCCTAGAAGAACCGTGTTTATGCTCCTGGGGTGATGTGGGGAAAACTTCTGCAGTACATTAAGAAGAGAAGTCAGTTCTGGGATGAATGCATGATATACTAAACACTGACTATATTCAATGCACTGCAACTATAATCAAGTCATTCATTTTTCTTTAAAGCATGTGCAGCTTTCCTTATATTCGTTCTCTCTCATAGTCTACTGCTTTTGAGTTTTACATTGACTCTGTATATTTAAGCTATGTATAGATCCCACTGTGCTGTGCAACAGACACAGACTGTGAAGTTGCAATTCCCTTGTTGACCTGGCTGTCATCATGACTGATAGGCCATTGGCGTAGCTCGCAGCATGCTCTGAACAACTCTTCCCTGTTGTACTTTTTCCTTGCAGAAGCCAATAGCAGGATATCAGCTGGGAACAGGAGAAGCCAGCTTCAAATGTGATTCCTCCACTCCAGTTATTATCATCACTGCCATCGTATTACATCACAGTGCCGTGACCACTTTATTACAGCGTCTGTGTGGCCGGGTAATGTGGCCGACCCTCTGACAAGTGCAATTCATTACGCCTAGGTAACAATATTACCATGCAGGATGGCTTAGCTTTAGCCTTGTCTGGATTAGAACTGGCATGTTACATGTAAACCAGCCTCCATTATTGTCCCCTGTGCTCCACAGCAAAACAGGACCCAATCCCCTGTTTGTGTTGTAGTTACAGCTTTAATCCAGGAATCCTCACTCCCCACACCAAAATCAGATTACTAGTCAATTAAAGTTGATCTATAATCTCAGAATACATGCATAGTAGTGGATGTGAGGTTAACAGTCTGTAAAAATAAAATGGCACAAATAAAGAGCTGATCTGAGTGTCTTAGTTATTACGAGGAACCTTCACAACCTGTGGAACATGCCCGTACATAATTCCCAGTCTCTTGCAAATTTAATGCATTTTGTTTTTAATTGATGCTGTTGAAAGTGCAGAATCTGTAAGCCAATCTGTGACATATGTCCTCACAAATGTGCTCCTCTCCCTGTTGTAATCACATTGGTGCACGCAAGACTGCACAAACATTGTGGGGAGAAAGGGAAGAGAAAGGGAGTGAGAGGAAAACAAAATTAAAATCCTCTAGTGAACAGCCTGCGGGCTCCCAGCTTCCATCCAGCACTGTATTTTATCATCCTTGAGTGGCTGTGCGAAGGCTGGAACAGAACCGGAGTGAGTGTGCAAATCAAACCCACTCTGGCTTTGCCTGTACACCGCTGGATAACAGAGAGAGACAGGATGTTGGTGGGACAGAATAACCTCCGGACTTGACAACAGTCAGAAAAACCGGTCATGCGCCATTAATGCGGGTCATCAATGTTTCAACAGTACCTTACGGCCGTCGCTCAGCTTGTAGCTTTGAGATACGGTTCACGCTTGTAATCAGCACCTCGTTCCTGACAAACGCTCAACGTCAAAAAAACGAGGCCCACCGTGCAACAAGTAATCAGATCACGTGGAATCAAGTATGCATCCATCAAATCAACAAGCATTATGAGTTGATGAGGAACCTTGCTCGGCATAAACGATGAAGGCTCTCTAGATGAGCACCGTCATTTGAGGCTCAACCATATCAGTCATGCTGTATTTATCTCCTCAAACATCAAGGGGGCATTGTTTCATTAGCATTCATTTCTCTAGAGCCTCAGATTAGTGTGTTGTATTTAGCTTCAGGCCATTCAGATTCCTATACATAAGTTATTGTAATCGCTGTTCTGTGGAGATATTTAAAGCGTGACTATCAAATAAATGAGCCTTGTGCACTTCTCAACCTTGCAAACAGACTACAAGCTCATAATTCATTTTAGGCAAACCCCACCCTCCCCTCAACAACTGGAACAAAGTGACATGAATACTGAAGTCTGCTATGAACAGAATGAATCAATACCAACAAATGTGAAAGCAGAGAGAAGATTGTTTTTTAATATGGGGCACAGACAGTAGAATTACTTTAGATTTGCTGAGCATGATGCTCCTTTCATTTCAGCTTTCATACAGTTTAATGAAGTTGCACTACCCAATCTGACCACACTGATATAGTAATAGTAGTTGCATGAAAGGGTGTGTCCATATCTGGTGCGTTCACACAAAAAGGTCCAGTTCTTGAACTGAAACGAATCAATACCAGAAAATGAACATTCGGTTTGGATTCATGAAGGCAAAACTCAAAACGGTGCCAAACAAAGGTGATGGAACCCTTTTATGTGACCAGTCAATGTAGTCAGCAGGACAAAGCAGAGTTATCATCATGGAGTATCGCCATGTTCTGTTTATTTTAACCTTGCTGTGGAGCACATTTCAGCAGATGCTAGCAATTAGATGCTTATATTTATTACTACTTTTTACCAAATATATTATTTAAGAACAAGCACTTTTTTTTCCACAATACTGCAAATCAGTGCAATATAATTTTGCTCAAATATGCATTGATGCACTGTATTATGTATTATCTGAACGATGATAAAGTTTGTTCAATTGGTATTCACACTGGAACTGAACTGGTCAAGGGTTTGTCTGGAAGCAGTCTGAGATCACCTCTTTTGGGCAGACCAGAGTCAAGTTGTTTGCTCTGGACTGGAGTTTGATTCCAGTGTTCATACCAGCCAAACCAAACTGCACGATGGAGGAAAATACACCCTAAAGGATTCTGATCCAAAGAGAACCGCAACAAAGCCAGAATCATACATAACAATCTTCTAAATGTTTCCGCTTGTAATCACACAGACAAAGCTGAAACAGTTCAGAAGTTGTAAGCAAAAGCCATGCGGTGGAAAGGCTGCCAGATTACTGGTCAATATAGTTGGCAGACAAGAAAATAAATGATCCCTCCAAATCTGTACCAGGATTTTGCTCATCATGGAGCACCATTGGGTTTTGTGGCACACATCAACATCTGCTATTAAATAACTTAATAATGTGGGTATTTAGGTGAAGATGCTCTGTCTCCGAAGAGTTCTCTGCCATGCGGAGTGGACCAGTGAGGTTGGTTGATTTAAATAGTCAAAGCTGGTCCATCACAACCTAGAGTCACCACAATGGAAGTGAAAGCATTTTTCAACCATTGAAAAGAGACATAAGAATCTGTTCCTATGATTGGTTCAAACTGGCATTTGTATCAGAAGTGAAAGACATTGTGTCCTCCAGGCAGCCAAGAAAATGGACTAGTTCAATGTTTGGACTAGAGTTTTAATCTGCCCTTCACACCAAAAAAACCAAATCACAACAAGGGGGTAAATGCTGGAGGGTTATAACTAAAGTCAGAGATTCAGATGAGATATTTTTTTAGCCTCAGAAGGAAATGAGATGAATGAATTAATGATATTATTAATGATAAAAACCTGCAGCTGCAACCTCCTAGGACTCTAAAAAAAAACCTGTCCCGAGGTTACGCTACATATTCATTTTAAGTGCTTCAAGTACATTCGACACTATCTATACATGCATATCAAAAATAATATATCAAAAGGGAGGTGATGCAAACAATTGCAAAACATTAAAAAAAAGAATTGCCTGGGTTGTGTGAGACAGGCATGGACAAATACAGGAACATGAGACGATAAATGAGTTGCACTATCACACCTTTCTGCCTTAGCAGACAAAGTGCCACACTCATACACCTGTGGAGGTGTCATGCAAAAAGAGGTAGCCCAGCCATCACGGCCAATTTGGACTCCAGTGTCTCACTCAAGGACATGTTGACATGTAGACGGGAGGAGACAGGGATCAGGGCGTCCACCCTGTGATTAATCGACAACCTGTCCTACTTCCTGGGCTGTGGTCGTCAGAATAAAGGATTTTGATCTTAAATCCACTGAACATGTTATGAGGCTGACATTTGTTTTATGTAATAATTAAAGAAATGAAAAGCACTAGTTTGTTGTATGGAATTGCCACATGTCAACAATCATACGATGCTTTTAAATCTACCTCAAAAACTAAAAACATCAAGTTGCACAGTAGCCAAGTTGTAATTTTAGGTAAGTTACATAAAGAATTAAAATGAATTAGCTAATGGTGATACAATCAAGATTTGTTAGCCTCGGAGCTTAGTGATTCCAGGTATTTTATCAATCCAAAAAGGCACCAGCTATCGGAGCTCAGTCCTCCTTTCATGTTGAGATTTTTCACTCCAAACATTGGATTCAAGCCACAACCCTGCTCTTCCAGACTTGTGAAAAAACCTTCCATCTTTCAGAGTCTGAGAACATGAATCAATAAAAACAAATCAGGGCAAACATTAATATAAAATGTAGAGCAAAGAGGCCAGAATGAGACCAGCCTCCTGAATGGGGCTCGTCGTCTTGTGTTTGAAAGTGAAAATGTAAATGTATGAGCAAGACTGAAACACCAACGCAAGTTTCCACGTGTATGTGTCTGTGTGAGGACGACAGAGAGATGGTTGGTAGGTGTTGTCTGAGAGGGGTGACTCATCTCTTCCAATCGTGATATACTATTGAATGCTCAATGGATACTGCTGTGTTCTCTCTCTCTCTTTCTCTCTCTCACACACACAAGCACAGACACACACAAAAACATGTTCACGGTCATAAATGTAGAAGCACACACACAAGAGCACATGCCAGAAACACCTCAGCCGTCTTACACACGCTGCTCACGGTCTGTTCACGGCTCACTGAGACGGCGTGCTGTTCGGCACACAGAGCGGGGGAGCATACATTACGTTGGTCCACACCTCGTTCTCTCGCAGGTCGATGCGTTGTGCCAAAACATGCCATTCTTTTCCCCGTTACGGCAAAGCGGAATAGGGCAGTGCTCCACAGGTTCTGCTCTGTTAACACAGGGTGGCGCGGCTGTAGAGCCGCCCTCTGCAAGCAAACACAATGCAAACAGCCTCTCTAACAGAATGCAATCGCTCTCCGGCAATGGAGGTCTCAGTGGGTAAATAAGCTTACGTTTGCCTGTGTGGTGCTTAACAGTGTTGAGCTGCTGCATTTACAGAGCACTCACACACACATCTGTTGCTGTCCACCATTTTCATGTGCTCTTCTTCTGTGTCTCCAGAACAAACATTACAACCCTTGTGGTGTTGACTGACTACATAAAAGGCAACCATCTCTTCGTTTTTTTCTTCGCTATAGAAACCACACTGCTATCAGAGTTTTTTGGAACAGCAAGTATGTTGGGAGGTAAGGAATCCTGCCACTGTCTCACTGAAAAACAAAAATAAATACCTTCAAAAACCAAATGGCCTTGTTGTGATGTTGTTTTCAGCACTGTCAGGAAGTGTAACCAGCGCTGGACTGTTGCTGCCATGTTCTCTGACTGTGGCGGCATTTAGCCCCATGAGATACAGGAGGTGGAGGAGGAGGAGGGAGGCTCTTAAATGAATGCACTCAACCATGCAAAGAATAAATGCATGAAGAATATGTTATGCGGTGCATCTAACATAAAACAGCTTGTAGCAGGCACAACAATGAAAAAGCGGTGATAGCGGAGATAAGTAGATGAAGAGTAATAGCATTATGTAGACGGATACTGTGGAGACGGATGGAGAGAGAGAGACACATAGGTAAATCATTAGTCCTTCATTCCTGGGTGCTGTGCTGTGTCTGACTCACATCCCTCCTTCCGTCTCTTTCTGACTCGCCCCCACCCCCAACCCCCCTAAACCGCAATGGACTTTTCCTCCATTTTTGATTACAGATTGCAACGCCGTGATCTCAGCCCAGTTCCATTTTACCATCTGACAGTTGTGCTATCAGCGCCATTTAGTCCTAAGTGGACGCTCCATCTCGGTTCGTCCGCCAATTTACATGTTTGCATCTCGTTACAGCCATTTGTAAAGCAAAAGGCGCTATGTCGGGACAGCGAAAGAGAGGGGTGGGAATTTCAATACCCAGATTAGTTTTCACCTTTGATACTGGAGCACATCACTCATGCAGGTGGCCTGGGATTGCGAAAAAGGAGATTTTTGAGCGAGCTTTGAAGTTTAAACAATGTGATTCAAAGGTGTGTGTACAGATGTGTAATTCACTCCGACATACATACTCTCAGAGATATCTTTACCCACTTTACTCACTTTCTCTTGAACACACATGAGATGAATACACAGAGAAAAAGGCTCACGCTTTAGATAAATCCAATGGGGAATGTTTGCCTTTTAAAAGAATCCCTATTGCCATCCATCAAGACAACATTTCTGTGATCTGCAGCACCAAGAAAAAGCTATGGTAGAGTATCTGGTTCTGTTCTCACTGCCTTGCTGCTAACCCAAATTAAAAGCCATTCCCACCCAGTTGGACCAAGAACAAAGAGCTGATATTGGATCTGTCATGGACTTATTTAATTGGACTAATTTTATTAGATTTACCTAATTGGGCTTTATATATCAGATTAGAGATTTTATGTTCATACTGTTCAATTATAATCCTATTCTAGCATATTGCAATTTTTCCCTATTAGTGTAACAATATTCTGCTCATTTTAACAGGCATTTATCCACATACAGCAGCTGTTACCCCCCCAGCTGTCCGAGGAGGGGAAATCTCTCTTTGAAAAGTCTCCTGAGGTTTCTTCCCTTTTTCTTTCTTTATATGTGCTGAGGTTGTTTGAGTTTTTTTTCTTTCAGTCGTCTTATAACTAAGAAAAAAAATGTGTGTGATATTGGGATTTGCAAAAGAATTTGACTTTAGTTGACTTTTAGCACCTTATCTGATACATTACTGCAGTTTTCTTCCTTTTAAACATCTTTGGCTGGTCCCATCCACCGACCATTGTCAATGGCAGCTGGAGTCCTGCTGATTTATAATGTCATCCCCTCATGAGAAAAGATCAGAGCAAAGACCAAAGTCAATAATGTGTCGTCTCTCAATACTTCCCAACTTTCCTGCCCTTTTCTGTGGCACTCTCACCAACACATTTTCGATTCTAGTCTAATGGAGATATAAATCTTAAAAAATGGTCAAAAATTTATAGTTTCCTTTTCTAAAAAAAGGCAAAGTGATTCCTTAAATCAGATGGACACTGCAGTTTTTACCAAAAGTGATTTTTTTTTGGAATATGAATAAATACTGAATTGTTGGGGACTGTTTTCAGGTGAAGATTAATGTACACCAAGAAAAATTTCCTGCATCACGGCCGTGTGTGTGTGTGTGTGTGTGTGTGTGTGTACGTGCATGTGTGTTTTTGTGTGTGTGTCTGTAAGGGATGACCTCAAATAAACTACAGGGCCCACATTCATGCTAATGAAAGAACGTGTCACCCTTTGCAATGATGTGACTAATTGATGTGTTTTTAATAGCTTTGGGACAATGGTGGCACAGAGGAACGAGCCACAGGTAAATCAGGCCTTGGCTCCACAGGCTGTATATGTCACTTGTGTCAGTTTATTCTTGGCCAAGATTTTTTCATGGCAATTGAAGACAAAAGAAAAAAATATCAACAACCTTATCATTTAAGACTGATGTGTTATACATTGTTACATTGTTTATGAATTATATGTTTGAACTACTCTATTATCAAGAGGTTGTGCAAGTGATGATTGAAAATGACAAAACAACAAATCTAACAAATCACCAACAGCCTCACTGTTAGTGATTTGTTAGATCACTAACAGTGATGCCCCAGTTCTGAACCACTGAGGCATGGACTCCAACAGACTTTAGCATCTTGCACCAAGAAATTCATTCATTCAGATCATGTGTAAAAGTCCTGTAATTTTCCTCCAAGTAAGGAAAACTCTGATCCAAAGATGTGGGGCCTCCTTGGATTAGACTTGTTTGTGCAGCTCATCCCACAGATGCTCGATTGGATTGAGATCTGGGTAATTTGGAGCCAAGTCAACACCTTGAACTCGTTGTTATGCTCCTCAAACCATTACCGAACCACTTTTGCAGCATGGCAGGAGCATTATCCTGCTGATAGAGGTTACTGTCATTAGGGAATGCCACTTAAATGAATGGCAACATCCAAGATTTCCCAGCAGAATATTGCCCAAAGCGTCACAAACCCTCAACCAACTGATCTTTTCCCTGTAGTGCATCTTGTTGCCATATATTCCCATATTTTTGGTGATGGACATTAGTCATCACAGTGATGCACATTGAGTTCTAGTGTTAACTTTTACAACAAATTGAGCTGCGGCAACTCTTTATTATAGCTCATCTTGCTGAAAAACTGGATGATACTTTGACATGTGGGATAAGACCATATGGGATGAGGATTGGACCATATGGGATACAATTCACCCCATCCCCCCAGCCCAACAAATAGCCTTGGTCATACAGGACCCTGTCATTGGTCCAGTGGTTTTCCACCTTTGGACCACTTCTGATAGGTAATGACCTCTACAGACCAGGAACATCCCACAAGAGTTAAAGTCTTGAAGATTCTCTGACCCACTCTTCTCACATCACAGCCTGTCCCTTGTCAATGTCACTCACATCCTCACTTTCCAGCCCATTTTTCCTGCTTCAAATACATCACCTTCAAGGACAAAATGTTCACTTGCTGCCTAATATCTCTCACTTACTGACAGGTGCTACTATAATGACATAATGAATGTTATTAACTTTACCTCTTAGTGGCCATAATTTTCTTGCTGATGTGTGTATATTACTGCATTAAAACAGTGACAAGTAAATATTAATATCAAATCACAAAGAGAAAAACTGAAAGACCCTTTCACTAAAAATCTGAAGGGCTCCTAATAAACCTTGCCAAAAAGATAGACCCTTTTGTCTGTCATCTTATCGTTCCCCCTTCAAATTACACAAGTCTAATTTTCTGTTGTCCTTATCTTGCTCCTATGAGAGCACAGCGGGCCACATTGCATCAATAGCTGCTCCCTAATTACAAGCCAAGCAACCAGCAGCATCAGCAGCAGCTCCACACCCTTACACTGGATTAAAAAAAGACGCCACTGCAGGGCATGGCTGTACTTTCCTCGTACGCTGAGGAGGATGAATGCACTTTTACAATGAGGTTAAACGTCAGAGGTTGCCGTAATGATGGCGGAGCTGTGGCGGGAAAGGCCACAATATTTCATTTTTAAGTCTATTATGAAAACAACTGTTGCCTTTAACCCTCTGCATTTTCTGTTTTTGTGGTGATATACTTTTGCTAATCAGAGCCTGGCAACAGCAGAGCCAGTGAAATGGAGGGGCATGGAGGCAGGCGGGCGTTTTGGGAGCTGCCATCTTGGCTGAAAACAGAGGCGGACATGCAGACGGCCGGCCAGCCAACATCAAGCCAGCCATGGGCCTGGATCTCTTTCTATACCACCCTATTAGAGGAAAAAAATAAGCTCTTGATGTGTTTGTCTAGACTGCCGTGCAGTGTGCAAATGAGGTGCTGTCCGGTTCAGTTAAATGCAGTGAACAAATACAGCAAGCCAATTGAAAGTAAGTGACAGAAACTCAAACAGAGGCGGAGGGGAGAGAGAGAGACAGAGAAGCTGTTTACACGCCATGCCCTCGTTTCTACCAAGCTGTCTCTGGGGTTCATAGAGGGTCGCACTCGACGAGGGAACAGCTGGTGAAACAGGGGGAGAGAGGAGGTATGGGGGAGTGAGGGACGCATTTGAACATCGACAGTTTCAGATCACATGCCATATTATGATGTGAACATTTTTCTATTTTTCCCTCGCTTATTTACTGTCTTGCTGAAGACTGCGTGTACCCACAGCACCGGGACATGAATCATGTCTGTCAGATGGCCTTGGTCACATGCAAAAGGACAAGCGGGACCTGTTTCGTTTTAATCATTCGTGACTAATCATAGACTGTGTAGCAGATGTATGCGAGGACACACACAAAAAAAAATAAAATTCATCCCATCCAAGTGTTCATATCTCACTAATTGTTTGAGGAAAAGTGTGCCAAATTCATCAACTTGGAAAAAAAAACAAAATACAAGTGTGTCATTATCTTTCATCAGGACGACATGGAGGCAAGGACAGTTTTACCTTTCAAGTGAGCAGTTTGCTTCTCTATAAAAACCCTGCCAATCAATCTGCGAGAGAGTATAAACAACATCAAGAATGCGAAACCACCAAACAGCCCATTACCTTTCTTTACTCACACACACATATGCACACACATTAAGTGCAACAATCCCTTCTGCTGCAAGCAGCACTATTATAATCTTTCACACACTTAGCTGAGGAGCATACATAATTTGAATAACAATAGGTTAAAGCAATGCAATTTGTATCCGGGCTAAAAGAGGGATACACACTGCATTAAAAATAGAGCGACCAATACAGAGTGTTAGGGAAAAGGTCCAATAGTAAGTGTAGGCTTACAGCCGCGGTGGCGGGGCAAAACTGTTGATGTCTGAGATAAATGGTGGTGTGTGAGCCCTGAACTCATTAGTCAGGGAGAAAACAATCTGCATCGCACGTCAGGTTACTGACCAGCGGCACTCTGTTCTGGGAGTGCAGAGGGGAGGGCAAGGGTGGGGGTGCAGGGGACTGCTGGATGAGCCTTCCCTCCCGTACACCAAAGCAAAGCCACAGTCAGCAAACTCTGAGAGGTTAATGCAGAAGAGTAACGACAGAAAAAGAGTCTGCAGAGGCAATGTGGTTTCACTGAGAGCGCACACACACACGCACACACAGGCACACACGCACACACACACACACACACACACACACACACACACACACACACACACACACACACACACACACACACACAGACGCCCTTACACACACGCACGCACACACACACCAACTCCCATGTGCTAAAGTAATCACGCCCGACTTCAAATTTTACTTAATGCTCACAAATGGAACATGAGTGCATTTATTAAATATTAACCCAAGCTAAACCTCAACCCATGTGCAGCGACTTCACACCGCGCTGCACAAAACTAAGCCCCGGCATAGCTGGTTTAACTCGGCGGCTGGCGAGGAGGCTGCGCTGCTGCCTGCTCGCATATGGAGGCGGATTAGTGATCGTCTGTCAGCTGCTGCGTTCACAACAAGTGCAAGTAAGGTAAAGGGTGAAAGGTACCTGATGCTAAGTGGGCTGAATTAGCTTAAGCCACGAAATTATGACACAGCTTAACACCAACACAAATACGCATTATACGTTTCAGTTACATTTGTGCATTTAATACATCCAGAGAGGATCTTATTTTTACGTGAAATTTTATATGATTTTACCAGAAAATGTAACCAAAATCGCAAAATCTTAATTCAAGCTAAAGGAAGCAGAATTTGCCAACTGTATTTGAAGCTAGGGTTAGCCTAGCTTAGCATCAGGCGAGCTCACTAATTAATACGTTATACATCATTTGGCACTAAAATGGAAGTTAAGAAGGACGTGTTGTGACTTTTTACGTGCCAGACCATTTCTTGGCTGGGAACAATCTGTCGTCGTAGCGAGGTTGCCAATTTACTGCTCTTGGCCGATACAACAGTCTGGCACGTAAACCCACCGTAAAGATCCCAACGTGTCGTTTTCACCCTTCTGTTTTATTGCACCCCAAACTAACAAGATATAATGTGCTAATTAGTGACTTGTACATGTGCTGGTAGACACGAATTTTGTCAATTTTGGAAATGACCATGCTAGCTGTTTCTCTGTTTTTGGTCTTTATACTATGCTAGGCTAAGCTCCAGAGATATATATTTCCCGGATAGACGTGAGAATGCTAGTGCTAGTTCTCCTCTAAGTCTTAATTCCCAAAATATTAACCATTACTTCAAGCAAAGCTCTCTGCAATTAGCCTCCATTTATTAAAGATATATTGTTTAACACACAGTGCTCTATTTAGTCTGATCCATAGCCACACTTCCTGCATGTTAGATATTCAGTCCTCCACAAGAAACAAGGCTAGGGGCTAAGAGGTGCATATTGTATGATGCCCCCACTCTTCTAACACAAACTCCTTTATTAATCCACTATCACTGAACACACAACTGGAAGGCATCCACTTCTCTATCTATCACAGCCGGCCATTACCCCTTTACTCCTCCCCTCCCACCACATTGCATATCAACAGAAAATGCCAACACAGCGCTGTGAGACACGGACGCATATCTAAACGGGTCATGGTTATTACCACTGTAAACACCTTCATCTCCCAGCACACACAAACACACACCAGAGAACTCATTTGGTATGACAACGTCTTAGAGATAGACAAATTCATGGCATGGGGATGATTTTAACCATGCTGAGGCTGGATCATCTTTGTGAAAAAGTCTTTGTTGTCTCATGACAGCCACTGGAGATGCAGATGATGACAAAGGACTAAAGAAGACACACCAATGTGAGTTTAGACACAAACAAAAAACACTTTTCTTGAGCTACAGATGATTAGAGAAGTTGTTTTAAATTAGCAATACGTGTCCTGCATCCCTCACAATACATGTCTGTTTTAGCCATAATTGCTAATCTAGAAAACACCCAATGTGGATTTAATTTGAAGAACTTTCTTAAGTGGATGTTTATCTTTTACAGTGTAATTACAATCAATTGGCGTCAATGAGGCTGAAGCACAGAAAGCTGTCTAATTCTCATCCACTCATCCTTCATTACCGCCTTGACAACAATAGTGATTCAGGAAGCAATAAAGATTTTGGGATGCCTAAAAAAAGTAAAGCTGATTTATTGTTTTGTCTTTTTACCTCTGTATTTACAGTCATAAGCTAAGTTCACAGAGTAGATAGATGGATTTTTACAGTTGTTCTACATTACTAGCTTTTCTGTACAGGAAACATGAAGCTTGTGGTCAGTGTTGGCAGTCAGAGGTAATCAACCCTGTAGAAATCTCCTATATTCAGCTTTCACTGGTTTGCAACAACAGAGGTGACTGCAGCAGATACTGAGACCATGAAACCTCATGATAAGTCAGATGAGGACAACTGGGACACTTTTCTTTGTGGTTTGCTCACTTAAGTTTGCAGAATCTGATTTAATAAACATTTAAACCTGATGGACATCATTTCTTCTTAAGAATGGCCAAAACATTGCCAGAATTGAAATGCTTTATAAGGGTATCGCCACCGCTCCATTTGTAGACAACAAGCCCAAACACTCTCTGTACAATGGAGGATGACCCTCAGAGAGACCATGGCGCAGCAGTTATCTGCCATGCCAGATAACAAATGGTAGAAGCTGTTGTGCATCACACTGATACGATGAGAAAAATATTTTTTTCATTCAATTTCAGGGACATATTTGAACTCCAAGCTTAACCAGATCAAGGGGCTAAAATCCTCAAGTCAAATGAAATCTTCCTGGACAAACAGCAAATCTGGACACTAATCGAAAGGTTGGTACTTAGATCCCCAGCTCCCTACTGTCAGCACGTCGAAGTGTCTTTGGGCAATATACTGAACCACAAACCACATCGTGTATAAAAGCATCTGACTAGTTGTAAATGTTGATGTAACTCACTTTGAGCAACATTGAACATGCTGAGTTTTGTGTGAGTTTACTGCCTTCAAAAGAGCATGTCGTATGTGATTGAAACATATAGTTTTGGGAAGTAACTCCCCCTTATACTGTGCTTTTTTACTCCACAACATGACCGTGATACTTAAAGCTACTTGATGTGTTAAAGAGTAGTTTTAGCAAAAACTTACAAAATAAAACATTGTTAGATCAAGATTAAACTAGCGTTTCTCACGTCTCTTGTCATGTTTGACATGTTTACCAAAAGATAAATTTTCCTCGCAAAGCTGTCAGATGGATTCATTTAAATAACAGTTGGAGGCCAGAATACATTAAAAGACCAAATATATTCAGCTAAATAAAACTGCTTTTATTCTATATTCTCTCCTATTCCAATGAGAATCACATGGGCCCTTGAGATTTATTTCATGATGCTCTGGACTTGTCTTGATGAAACTGAAAAGAAAAAGCAGCTACAACAACACACTGCTGCTTACACGTGCAATCAATGTGAACATTATCCTGTTGGTAATCTAACAGTGTAATATACATAACAATGTACCAGATCAGACCCTGGCAACACTTTTCTGCAGAACATAAGCTTCTACCTGTAATTGTTTGTACTTCTCTACTGACTATACGAATATGTTATGAGTGTACTACATTAAAATACATGTACTTTGATTAAAGTAAAGGATGTGATATTAAATACTTTTGTTACATTACAAGCCCTCATGTGCTGTTTGTAATTACATCCACTTTCTGGATGTAATGACGTTTCACTGCAAATGTGATGCAAAGCCTCACCAGAGCAGCCTGCTGTCTCCAGGCTTCAGCTTTGCCTCACATATCCATTATATTCCATACAGTGTATGGGAATACATCGCCAAACAGCTCCTCTCTTATTGGACTGTGGCCTTAGGGCCTTTGTTATGATTGGACATTTCCGAAAGCCAGCCACCCTCTCTGTGTGTCTCTCTCCCTCTAAAGGTCTGCTCCTGCATATTAAACAGACTGGAGCGTTGCAGCAATCAAACGCAGGAACTCCTTCATCTACATTATCACCTCGCTGAATTAATTAATAAATACATGAATAAAATTAGCTACCTCTGAGATGAAGGAGGGGGGTAGGTGGAAGCTTTTCATTGTGATGAAGACATATGATGAGGTTGCATTGCTGTAAACGAGTGAGTCAGCCCTTCCTTGAGACAGACAGACACACACACACACACACAGACACACACACACACACACAAAGACAGGCAGACAGACAGACAGACAGAGACACACACACACACACACACACACAAAGACAGACAGACACACACACACACACACACACACACACACACACACTGCTGGCAGAAGAATGAGGAGGAGGAGGGGGCAAATGCATGGGAACTGTCCCTGGTGCTGAAATCTGGAATGGCTGATTTTTTTTCCCCCACAGCTTTAAGTTCAGTTTAGTTCAGTACGAGGGGAAAAAAGAATCTAAAATAGAGGTGTGCAGAGTTTCACATGCTGACCCACATCTGCAACAATCTGCATCACTGGTTCCAGTGTAACAGGTCAGTTATTGACCTGCTTTCTGATGCCAGAGGTGAAAAAAAAAAAAAAAAGGAAAAAGTAAAATGATTGATGATCTATTTATTATATCTATCAATATTTAAACTCCACAGCTGGGGGAGTATAATATATGCTCAAACAAAAGCTTTAGAGACTGTCGAGTTTTCCCTCTTACACACACAGATTCTACCCTAAGTCAGATATTTGACATTCTGATCACAAAGCCAGAGGGAGAGGTGGGAGGACTGGACTCACTGGCATGTAATTCTTTGTCAGCCAAGTCAAAAAGAGTAATGTTTTCCATCCCAAACTTCAGTCCCTGTGGACAGCTGTGTTGGGCGTGCTATTTGTAGACTAATCATCCACACACACACACACACACACACACACACACACACACACGCACACATACAGACACACTAGCCCCTTAAAACTGCATGTAAAATAGTCAGGATCAACAGGAATTACAGACTGTATTGTACCTTTCAGGCATCATCCACCCCCTCATCTCCTGCACCCACATTCTTTGAAATGATTTTGTTGCATTATTCATCTCTCAAAACTGTCATGCTTCGTGGATAACCCTCAACATCACAGATGCACCATGGCATGGATCTGTACGCTCTGTATGTACATTGCAATAGCAGGCAGCTAACAAGGAAATCAGTTGTATCATTTAAAGGCGAGGGAGGTGATCACCTATGTTTCTGGAATATATAACTTTGGTCACAACTTGTTACCCTACAGCAGAAGAAGTGCTTTCACTTCCTGATTTTTTTTTTAATTACAGCTTGTCACCACACTTGTAAAATTACTGTGAATTTAGAAAATAAACTTGCGCGTGTGTCAAGCCAGTAAGAAGGCAATTCCTCTCAGTTTTGACGTGTAAAGATTATGCAACAGGTCCAGTACTTTCAGGAGCCACATTAGGCTATAAGGGGTCATTGTTATGCTATATACAGTGTTTTTTGACGAGACCAACGGGAGAGTGATGTCACAAGTCCGTAAATAAGGGTCCTTTTCTCGGGCACTGCAGAGACCAGGCGGGTGTGGTGACTGCATTAGTAAGACGCGCAAACCTCGGCGCAAACGCTCGCCAAACACCACCAACGTGGACGTTTCGGTAACGGCTTTTTTCCCTACCTCCTTCTCTCTCTCCACCATGGTTGTGACTGCCGTCTTACTTGTCGGACGTGTCTTGAAGTTCAAAATCATTAATCTGCTGCCGGGGGGAGAGGAGGTGGAGGTAGAGGGGAGGAGGAGGGGGGATTTGACAAATTTGCCGATCTCGCTTCATTCTGACAGTCACAAGGTGCCCAATGACGGCGCGCCTCTCTGTCAAAAAAAAGCCCCGCGTTTGATAGAAAAATACATGCACAATGACAATCTGACATCTGCTCTCCATCTGACAACAGCTTAGTATTCTCCACAGACACCCCACTCTCACCCCCAGTGCACCCCTCTCTCTTGTGCCACACTGCCCCCCCTCCCCTTCCTCCTCTCATTCCTATGCGGCTTTTTTCCGAGCCAGCTCAAATTCCACACACACGAACAACAACGGAATTGAACAGCGGCTTCATAAAATATGCAGGTAGAAAAACAAAGAAGAAAAACAAAGAAGAAAAATAAAAAAAGAAAGGAAAGAAACTCGGAAAACACCCAACATATTAAAACACAAAACACTTTTTTTTCATTATCTACTGAGAACTGACCTCCCAGTCTAACGAATCCCACTCTTCGGTAAACATCCGGAGGATTTCTTTTCATCCAAAAAAAGCGGACCAGGCGCAGCGGCTCTATGGAGCGACTGGGCGATGCGATGCCATTGCGCTTTTGATATTATCCTCATGAAATCAATTTGAACATGGGGACGTCGTCAGAGGAAGGCATCTCGGCGGCGTCGAGACCAAGTTGAGCGACACAGGAAGAGCGATGCTATGTTTTACAGTCCAACATTTTTCTCTTTTCTTTCTTTCTTTCTTTCGTTCGTGTTTTTTTCGCTGCTGCTGCTTCGGCGATGGTTGCAACCAATTAGCACACCACTTGCGCTCGGAGGTGAATAGCTCCTGACAAGGCGCTCCTTCTCTTGAGCATCGCTTCTATTTCAGCTGCTGCTGTGCTGCTTTTCGGAAGAAAAAAAGGTGGCAGACTATACAACACACGCAACTTCTCATTTCCAGGATACAGAGAGAGAGGAGAGGAGGAGAGGGGGTGACTTTTTTTTTTTAGCGTAGCGCATATACTCCAAAGCCAATAAATCCCCGTAGCGCATTTGACAAATCCGCTCCCTCTGCTGAAGGGGCAACAATAAAGGAAGCTTTTAAAGGTCCCTGCATGAAGTGCTTCTTAAAACACGTGACTCCTTCTATTCCATGGTTGGCAAAAAAAAATATGCATTTGATCCATAATAGGCCTTAAGCAGTAGTAGACACTTTATGTATGTGTGTATGGAGGGAGGTGATGTGAGGCGGGGATGTGCTAGAATGAATGACACCGGTACCACACAGTAGGCTTACTCACCATTAGCACAGCAAAGTTATTATGATGGGTGCAATGAATAGTGGTCGTGTTGCCCCCGGAGCCTGTTATGTGGCAGCCCTCTGCCCTCCAACCACCGTGTCCATCCAGCAGGTCAAAATCCCAATAGGCTACGGTGGGGTCTACACCCAGTGCGAAGTGCCTGAGAGCGATAGTAACGGAGTGCACGGCGCTCCCCAGGCTGCACCCATCTGCAAAGGCAGGAAGCAACACATTCAATTAAGGAAACCAAGTGGAAAGTCTGTAAGTGCTGTGGCAAAAGAGGGAAAAAAGGGGGAGAAAAATGGAAGCGTGGACACGAGCGCGCACATTCACATCCAAAACACATGCACGTATTATGTAGACATCACTCAAGTGTCAGCATGTTGTTTGCAGACTGTTGTGTGAAGTAGATTAACTTTAATCCCTCCCTTTTTTGAACAGAGTGCAGCTGCAAAGTGCAATGTGATGTGAAAACGAATGAAATGGATGCATTAACTCAAATCGACGCGCAAAGAGTTTGCATAGAAGCTTGTGTGTTAACATGTTGCGCAGAGCGCGCGGATATATCCAGCTGTGTGTGCGTGAGCGTGCGTGCGTGCGTGTGTGTGGAAGCATGTAGTCCGAGTCTGCAGCGTTGACATCACAGGCATGATGATAAAAATGGATTTCCTCTTACCTAATTTGGTGAAAGCAACTGGTGTTGAAACGCTCCTACGCTTCCCATCGTCTGCGAGATTTGACGAATTCCCCGTGCAAGGGAAGAGTTTCCCATTGCGAAACACAATAAACTGCAGCTTGCAAGTGGAGTTATCAACAGATTGCAACGCAGAGGAGGAGATAGGCGTACCAGCCAGCGGTAAATGGATTGAGGCGACTGCCACTGAGTTCTGCGGATGGAACAAAAAGAGAGGGAAATAAAAATTAAATAATGTCTCCGAGATGCGCAGAGGAAGAAGAAGGGGAAAAAATAAAAAAGCAAACTCCCATAGAAAAGACTGAGAAATTGCTTTCCTCTCTCCAGGAGTGGAGGCGACCATAGACCACAAGTGACCAAGGGAATGAGAATCACGTTTGAAGCGCTCTAGTGCGCCTATTTGGTCAGGCTCCCTGCCGCAGAGGTGGAAATGGTTCTTACCATTTCAGCTTGAGGGCACATCAACACTGCAGCTTGATTTAAAGAGACAACCGGTCTGACTTTATCTTCTTTTCACCGACTATAAACACCAGAAAAAATAACAACCCTGGCTTGATTTTTGGGGGAAGACAGAGAGAGAAAAGGAGGGGGAGTTCTGAGTAAGACAAGCGTTGTTTGGGAATGTCATGAGGTAGATACACGCCATCTTTCTCTAAACTGATCCTGTAAAGTTGTTTTTTATGTTGTTGTAACTGCCAGCAAGAAAAGCCCCCAGTAAACCTCCTGAGCAGCCAAAACTCCCACCAGAGTTGCATTTAAGAGTCACAATCCCTCTGATCTGTTATGACCTGGAGCTAATAATTTTACATACTGAGAAGGAAAAAGAAACACATTAGCAGTCACAAGTCACTGCCTGTTCTGTCCCAATACAATCTTGATCCAGACCTTTACAGCAACATGACACCAGCTGCTGGAGCTTTTTGGCACAAGCTCAAGGTTTTAGTGTAGCGACACCCCGGTGGGCAGACAGGGGCGGTTCCACAGTTAAGGTTGTGTGTGGACTGGCTGCACTTCACCCTGCCACCAAATCAAGTTTAATCATAAAAAAGGCTTCGGAAGTGACAACGTCAGCACATGAGAACTGCACATGCCACATGCTCGCATCCTCTCAGCTCATATGACGACACAAGCACTTATGTGTTCAATTTTTCATACAAACAAACCACAAATAAACACAAAAGACTTCTACACACGGTACTGCACTCATCTTCCAAACAGAGAAGTGGTCAGTGACCTTCATCTGAGTATGTTACAGTAAAGAGCACAAACACAATTTTCTACATGTTGATTTGTTAAGAATCTGATCTTTCCAATAAACATAACATCTGGTTATGTTTATTTGAGATGTTGAGGGTTTCTGCACATATTTTCTATGAAGAAACCAAAACTAGAGAAGATCTTCACATTCACTGAGCCAGTGACCCATAATGGAGAATAATGTTAACGGCCAGGCTGATGGTGATGATGTGCGTTCATAACAAAGATAATGATCGTGTTACAAGGGAGCCCCGCTTTCCAAATGAAGCTTGTTTTTGTTTGGCTTTCAATCACGTCACCCTCCAGTGTGAGAGGATCAGCACTTTGAGCCTAAACGGGAGGGAAACTTCCTGCCCAAGATGAATGTGGATGCCCATAAAATGCTCTTATACAGTTAATGGGGAGCTGCTTAGTCAGACGTTCAGTCCCAATCAATGTCCGGGAGAAAAATGGCCAAATTTCTTAATCAAGCTAAACAAGAGCTCATCTGTCCATTTGTATGTGTCCTATCCTGGTTAGAGCATTGTAACATTTGTTACATGCAGGTCTCGTGGTGATGGAGAACAATGTGGCCTCTGTGGAAAGGGAAGCTGCATTGTTTTGAATGTCTTGACCCTTTCTTTTATCCTGGAAAATAATACCATATAGGTGACAAAGTGCAATGGCGTGCTTAAGCACAATTCCATTACATTACAGCCACCGTGTGAGGAGCCAGAGGTGATTCTACAGCAGCATTGGGTTTGTTAGCTATTAGTTTCTGCATTGACTCACTCTTGAAAGGCTATTGATTTTCATCCTGCGGTGTGTGTGTGTGTGTGTGTGCGTCTCCGTGTGTATGTGTGTACCAATAGAGGGGAAGAAAAGACAGAGAAGCTTTGCCTTGAAATTTATGTTGCATCATTTCCTTTCTCTGAACGGCTTAAGCTCACCACTCTGTTTCCAAGACGTCATAGGATACAGACGTCAGGGATAGAGACAGAGAGAATTTCAGCCACAGCAGCAGTGGAGAGAGTTAAACATGGTTATGGTGCTGTGTCCCTGCTCGTACAGTGAACACGAATACCAGGTAACCTCCATCTCCCGGGGGGAATCTGTTTTCAAAGCATACAAGTCACAAAAAAATCTTATCTTGTATACTTGTCTCCTCATCTCTTTCTACATCTTTTATCCTCTTTAATGTGGCGTATCAAAGGGATTTACAGCCCAGAGGGTGTGCTGTAAGCCACGGTGTGTGCAAGGTTCCATTCTAAGCTACAATCTATGTTCCTCCTGAGCAACCTAAACAGCTACATTTCCTCAACCCAAACACCACCAGGGACATCGCACTTCAGAGTTGATTTAGCTGGATGTACCTCAGCCGTCTGACCTTCCTCTAAGCCCCTCCCTTCCTAACAATGCAGCATGCTGTAGCCTTAGTAACCATAATCACCCCCACCCCCCTTCACCTCTCATCTCTTACTCTAGCCTGGTGAACACCTCCCATCCCTCCTTTTGCTTATTCCTTTCCTTACAGAGGGCATCAAGGTGAATGTCAGCAGTCACCTCCTATTGCAGGCTGTTCCTTTTCTTCCACCTCCCTCCCTCCGTCCTCGTCCACCTGCTCCTTCATGCATAGTCCAACAAAACTGCAAAACAGCCCGAGGGGTAAAACACAACAGCAGCGTTTGACCCGGGGCAGTCACCAAATCACAGCATAAACATCACACTTACACACAGCTTCTTGATTTCACAGGAGGACCACTGTCGAATACATTTAGACAAAGAGGTGAAATCTAACTGAGGCAATAAGAGCTTTTTTTAAATTGTATAATCTAAAATTAGAGGAGGCTCCGGCACTATGCCTTTGTAGATATATCTGTGGGGTGAGATAAGTTTATTTATTTGCACAGGCGGGAACTTGAAAATTAACTATGAATGAAATGAATTTAGCTCAAAGGGCAGCTTGGTGAGCTCGGCCCCAGCTGAGAAGAACTGCTGACGAGCATGATGGGAGATTTGCATAATTTTTTTCTGTAATCAATGCCAGTCCTGTCAGCGCAGACGTGGTCAAAGACACGGTGACCATGACAAATGGGCAGACATCAGGAGACTTCAGGGGGTCGTTTCTACCCATGATGTTTTTAGGAGCCTGAGAATAAATCACACACACACACACACACACACATATACACACACAGGCCTCTGCCTGTGATTGCGAGGTTTATGCGCATTTGTGTTGCACAACATAAAAATACAAAAGAAAAACAAAGAACAAATGTGATTCTACAAAAGTGATTGCCATGGCTTCAGCTTGAAAAGCCCTTTCCCCCTCTTGAGCATTATTACATTGTAGTGTTGTTAGCATTACTTATCAAGAGAAATTAAACACAGTCCTACATGGTTGCCATGCCAACAAGAGTCTGTTTCCTCCAGACGGGTTGTGTTGGTTGGCGCGAGGGTGGGGGTGGCGGCAGCAGCGGTGGTGGCGGTGGGGGAACCATTTGAGCAGATTTGAAGCTGGCTCTTTGGAGAGGCAGAGCTGTGCTTCAGCTGTCAGCTACACTCTCCTCAGTCAGCTCTGACTCAAACTGTCACACCACAGGGTCACGTCTTTATAAAAAAAAAGTAAATTCAAGAGGATGCAGCAGATGGACAGCATTGTTTGATTAAAGGGGCATTGTGGATTAGAAATTAATGAATTCATTGTGGGTATAGGCATAACTAATATAATAGCTGCAGGGTGATTGATAATGAGCCAAAAGGAGCCAAGTCTTTGAGACAAAACTGATCCTAGAAGAGAAATTTCACTTTATTTTCAGCATTAATTCGTGACCAATCTCTGTAGAACCTCAGTGGATGTTTACAGCTTCCTCCACATCCAGGAATGTAACAGAGTGAGTCTGTCTCATCAGTCTCCCGATGCCACGTCAACACAGCCTATAAACCCATCGTTAGCAGAGGCAAAGACGATTGTGACTCACTGTCTCCATTTCAATGAAGCACAGTAATGATAAGAATCAAATTGGACACAAAAACAAACATTTTTTTCACATTTCTCTGAGTCATCTGGGTCATATTCTAAGACTGGGCTGATGCGTGTTTTTAGGTATCCACCTATAAAACTTGAAATCAAACAAAGTTTATAGGAAAGCGTCTTTATGTCCAGATGATTCTGGACACTGTTGCCTGTAATGATGCACAACATTAGTGTTTGTGATGAATCATTCTTCATGGATATACTTTCTGAGGGACACTAGTTTAAATCAAATCTTACAATGGTGTGAGAACCATAGATTAGGTTACACTGACCTCATCTGTATTAGCCTGGTTCTACCATTTCCATTTTTTTTCAATGATTCAGATAAGTCTATTTTTATGTTCATTGTTGGTTGATTCTCAGCTGGAAAATAACTTATTGAGCTTTATTGGTCTGATTAAAAACATAGATGCAGTCTTGTAGAAGTGAAGTGAAAACCATTACGTCATTGAGCACACAGCACACCATGGACACCACCAACGGACACACCATTACCCTCTGCATTTAACCCATCACACCTAAGTGAGCAGGGGGCAGCCTGAACGGCGCCCGGGGAGCATGTGTGGGTACCTTGCTCAACGGTACCTCAGTGGGACCTGGTGGATTCGAACCGCAGACCTTCCAGACCCAAGTCCGCTTCCTTATCCACCAGGCCACCATTGCCCTTATAATCTGCGCCAGGAGCAAGAAAAGGCAGCAGGTAGTGAAGTTGTTCCTCTCTTTACTTTTAGGGCTACAGGCTAGATGAGATATACAGTATAATCTGCCCAGTGTGTTCTGGGGCTACCCCATGGTCTCCAACCAGTTGGATGTACCCAAAAAATCTCCAATTGGAGGCCACTGTCAGATGCCCAAATCACCTCAACTGGACCCTTTTGACATGAAGAAGTGTCAGCTTTTCACCCTCATCTCCAGACACTGTATAGAGGAAATTCAATTTGGACAGTTTGATTTCATTCTTTGAGTAATTTTGAGGTCCCCAAAATGAAGACACTCCACCCACGTTCATGAACACAAACAGTGGTAACCCTACTGGAGGCCAAAATTGACCAAAAATGTATCCATGAACTCACCATGGGGATGAGTTCAGTACAGCTGTGTGGGCTCTTGTACGTCAACACTTAAAATCTTTAATGCTATTCTCATTTATATTTCTAGGTTTCATCTCATAGTTTACTGTGCATCCAAGGAGGCGATGGCATAGCTTGCAGCATAGCTTATGTAGCTACATGCTTAAGCTCCATAGCTACACTGTAATCCCTTAAAGCAGAACACTATAAATCTACTCATACGGTGACCAAGTGAAAATTGAGTTTGTTGAAATAAAAAAAATACATGTACAAAACATAAAATAACAATGTCAGACTCTTGGTAGACAGTCTAAAGAAGGAAAACCTGTCTGAAAACATGGTGGCCACATTTAAGCTGCAGATTTAAAAGGTTTGTATTTGACTGACAAGTCTGTGTTCTGGGTTTGTTGTTTCTGAGTTGAAAATGTCTAACATCTACAGAACTAAAGGTAAATAAAACATATATACTGGTCGGGACTTGAACCAGCAAACAACTACATGGTATATACGCCAACGTGGTGCACCTTAGCCACTCAGCCATCCAGTTGCCCCTGAAAGTGATATTTTTAAAAGTGTTTGTTTCAGTTCTCTCATTGCTAGTAAGTGGGCAGTAAGTAGTTGGATGTGTAAATAACCTTCATATCCTCCTCCAGTTGTAGAAATGTCTCCCCAGCAAGAACCTACAGGGAGAAACTGATGACACCCCCTCCCACTTCGCATCCCCAAGCCTTTTATCTATTCATGAATTCATCTCCTCTAAACCGTTCATTACCTGTTTATTCACTAACATGCTCTCTCTCAGTACTGCTGAACCAGTTATAATTGGCCTGTTTGTGAATAAGACAGAATTGGCATGACTGGAATCCCAAGAAAAGAAGCCAGCATCTGGTCCATAACAATATAGCATTTCTTATTCTGAGGCTGAATATGCATACACATACACATACACAAACAGTTGTGTGTTCTGTTTGGAGTCATTGCAGGTTCTGCTTTACTATCACCACATTTTTCTCTCCCACGCTCACGCTTCTCAAGTTTGATTCAGCTGCAGGGCAGGGAGACAGGATTAATGGGCGGTCATTTGGTGCAGCAATAACAGTTGGCTATCACACAAAGTGGGTGTGCTAGCACTGCCCGAGAGGTGAAACAGTCATAACTTTGTATTAGGCCGTAGGGTCCTGTCCCCTCTATTTGGACTGCTCGATGGATAAACGTATGAGAGTTCGACCCTTAATTCACTACATCTACCATACCCTTAATTCACTGTATCTACCATCTCATTTTTTTTTACCACTTATCCCTGGGTTAACTGTCACTTATAGTCAGTGGTGCAACCAGAAATGTTTCACAGGGGTGGCCAGATGGGGCCATTAAAAGTCTTGGGGTGGCACATCAAAATACTAAACCTAACTGTGTGTTTGCACACAACTGAACAATGCATTATTGAAGCTTTCCTTCACGTCTTTCTCGTCATTACAGGAGGACGCTGCTTAGCTCATAGACTTTGAATTTGCTTATTAAACAAGTACCTACCATAAAATATCTGATAGAAGCATATCATGCTTTTGCGATTGACGAGAGTGGGGGTATCTGGGGGGAGGCAGCAAATTTATCAGGGTGTCCTCACCTGGTGGCGCCACTGCTTATAGTTGGGTCTTCTGCCCCATACAAGAAAGGACAATGATGGATGATGGAGACGGAATCAAGGTTGTGTTGAGCCGTTAATGCCTTGGCAGATTTAGGTTTAGGCTTAGGTATTTCTGTTCCACCTGTTGAAGGTAATACTGAAGACACGTCGCACCTCAAGATATCAAACGTTGCAACTCTTCCATACGCTAGCAGAACCACAGCTTTAAGTGTGTATTCCACTTGAACAACATGATCAAAGTAGATCTCCATTTGAAGAGAGAAAACTGTGGGAGTGGGGGTGCGGGGGTGTAGAACAATCGCAGTCTCTTTGGGTCTTTTCAGATTGTAATTTGAGATTCTGCTCGGAGGTGAAATGAATGTGAACTGGTGTACGCGTGTATTGTGTGTGTGTGTGCTTCACAGATTGAATCATTCAATTACTTTTCAGATGCTATGTGATTTTCTGTGCGTGCGGCACTTATGACAATCTCTCTTTTTGGGGGAAAGCTGAGGCCAAGTATCAGTCTTGTAAACGTCACTGAGCACATGTCACTGAGCTGTTTGCAGTGCAGGTGGGAAAGAAAAACCAAACTCGACAAATTAACTGGAAGGAAATAATTATACTGCAATTGGCATTCATCCAATTAAACAAACATGCAGATATACAGAGGGTTTGAGATGTGTATCTCATCTTCCCCTTAATCTTGTAAGGTGTGTATTCAGTGAGAGTCATAGTCCTTCCTCCCATTTATGATTCAGTAGCAAGACAGTATAGTTAGTGCTGTCCAGGTGTCTCCATGGTAACCTGCTTATGAATCTGCGTGACTTAACAATTTTCCTCCACAGTGGCAGCATAGGGGGGTAGGCGGGTGCTTTATGTGTTAAATGCCTCTACATCAACATGGGTGTACATGAATATGCATGACTGTGGGGAACCTGGGGTCATTCATCAGCAAAACTGGAGTACAACATGCTACAATGTGATGGCTGACTGGAGACCAGGGCCACTTGGGAACCTGATTAACCACCTTCTCAACCGCCTCTTCAACAGAGATCAAGCTGTTAAGATTTCAGAGATTTGGAAAAAAAATAGTATGATTAATTTTTCATATTTGATCACATCAACCCACAGGAATGTGTAAATATTACATTTGCTCGTGAGCGTGATGATGCAAGATACATCAGTCTGAGAGCAGCTCATTTGGTGTTGAGCTTCAGACAGCATCATCCCCTGTTGTTCTATGTACCTATATATGCACCTGCTGTTGAGTAAATGAACAAGATGCACAACGGGGTCAAAGGGTCGTCATAGCCTGCGTGCCAAAGAGAACAAAGCTCTCGAGATGATTTACCTCCACTCACACGCGGCTAAACAACACAATGGGGCTTCTACGGTCTCATCATCATCTTTGATGATGCAGCAAGCTTACTGCTTATAGATGGGACCCTGTGATGGTGGTGGTGGTGGGGCAGGCATTGAACCAGTTGCACAAATGTACTTGTACATCCCACTGGCTAGGACAAACACAACTATATGAAATCCATCATGTTTTATGCTGTATGGAAGGGCAAAAACCGTGTGAAATCATCAACACAGCAATTTTAAGTATGAATACATGACAAATAAAAAAAACAAAAAGAAAAGTAGTATCACTCAGCTTTAAGCTACCATTAGCATTGTCTGGAGATGTGACTTGTTTTCCCATTTAAACTACCGGAAAATGCCCTTGGGCATCGCTAAGGCAAATCTAACAGATCTGGGAGGAGAGAGGAAAAAAGGGAAGGAGAGTGCTGTATATTTATGGCCTCCTTTTACCATATTAATCCCTTCCCACTAATCCTTCAACTGCACCAAATAAAACTGTAATGGCTTTGGTGGTCATCTTTATCTCCTCGGGCTGATGATGAAGTCACTGGCAAAAGTGACAAACTCATTTCCAGGCAAGCACGCTGTTTATTACTCCACTATATTGTTCATCTCTGTGCCTCTGATGTTATTGCATGGGTGTGTGATGATGCATTTATGATGCCTTGAGCTCAAAACATGCACTGTTCTTCATGAGGAGAGCAAGACAAGCATGTTTGGTAACAGATTAACAGGATGAATCCAGAAAAACAAGAATAAGCCTCTTCACCAAACCCTCCCAGCAAACAGCTTTCGCCCACTCCATTTTGTCACATAAGATCAGCTTTATTAAAATTATAGCCTCCACATTTGTAAAGTCAGTAAAGACTGTGTTTTTTCACACAATCACATGGCTCAAAACACCTAGAGAAACTTCTGGGTTGTTTCATATGCTCATAGGTTCAACATAATGTATCAAAACACAGCACTTCTGTTTTGTGCTATGGCTTCTTCAAAGCTTTTTTCAATGGTTGCTCACTGATTGATGATAAATCACACCAGAGTTCTTGACTTGAGTTATAGGACTTCATGAATCTGATGACTTAATATTTGATTTGTCAACTAGTTTTGACTGATGACTTGTGACTTGAAGTCTTTTGACCTGAAGCTTGGTTTTCTTTATAACCAATCTCAGCTAACATCAGTCGAGAAGTGGAGTACAACGCAGACAGGCTGCCAGTCTAACACAAAACTAGAATATAGATACGCATTCACATACAATTCAGAGTCACCAATCAACCCAACCCGCATGTCTATACTTATACTCGGAGTCAATCCAGCAGCAACCAATACAGGACAGGAGGGAAGCCTGTATGTAGCAGTACAGACCAACAGGCTAATAATGATGGGTTTAGACTTGACTTCAACTTGAAGTGGAAGATATTAGTCAAAACCTGAGACTTGGATTTCAAAGCCAGGACTTTGTGGGACTTGGCCTGTGTTGATAGTCTCTTTTAGTCTGGTTCTGTCTGGATCAAAAGCATTTTAAATAAAACCTTATGGATCACTTTATGAATTAAAGTACCCTGGATTTTGCTGAATCTGATTCAGACGAGATTCAAACTTTTATCCTCCTTGGTCCTCCCAGCTATATACATTACAGCGGAAGGAATAGGAATATTCACATTTGTGCTGAGAGTTAGGTACTAGAATTAAGTATTTTCAGTCAGACTAGCTATTTCTAGTCTTTATGCTAAGCTAGGATAACATTCTCTTGGCTCCAGCTTTAGGTCCTGAACACTGATACCTGAGTGGTACTGATCCCACATCTAACACCTATTTTCCAAAAAGACGAGCTGTTAGTATTCAATACTTATGAGATAAACTTTTTCAAAACATCAAAATTTCAAAGCCTCTTTTGTCATTTAAATGTGGATTTTATAGTTCATG
This sequence comes from Polydactylus sextarius, assembly GCA_016801845.1. Lineage (NCBI taxonomy): Eukaryota > Metazoa > Chordata > Actinopteri > Polynemidae > Polydactylus > Polydactylus sextarius. The sequence continues at coordinate 3,621,810 of CM028911.1, read as the reverse complement.
AATGATTTTTTACAAGAAAAATGGTGAACCATTACTTAAATTTCTCAATATTTTTTATTGCCCATTTTTTATATATTACATTGACATTTGAGTCTTTTTGATCTTCATCCATAGCTACTGATTGGCATTCTGTACAAGTCTTTTAGTCTTGGTCATGTTGAAGAATCCAAGACACTTCATGGTGAGTGAGGGTAGGATGGAGGATTTATTGAAGAGCTCTTGTTCCTCAAACGCACATCTCTTTAATTGATCTGTTAAAGCATTACCATAGTCAGCTCACTCTGGCTGTTCAGCCTTTCTCCCATCCCCCAATATATTTTGATCAATGAAAGTCCCATCCATAGTCAGGCCCCACCACCCCACGTACAGTGGGACCAAAGCCAATTGACTCATAGATGTAGTGAAAAGGAGGCTTGTATTTCACAATCAGGGCCATCACTCCAAAAAGAACAAGCAGGCAGGCAGCAATTTCTCCAGCGCCACAACGGTGATGGTCATGATGGGAATCGCAATTCTCTTAATAAGATGGGGGAAAAAAGAGATAGAAGATGATGATCTGAGCTTACTTTGAGCAAATGAAATCCCTGGGGATCTGCACTCAATTCGTCAGCCATTTAATCTGTTAAACAGGGGTAATAAGCTGGTGTCAATCCACTGCCTGTTTAGCACAATCACAGTAAACTGCTGCCCTAAGCCATGTGGTAATAGAGGTGATCTGAATGAGAGAAATATGCATGTGACTTAGAAATATATTAAAATACCAGAATAACCTCAAAAGACATTAACCCATGCTGTGTAGGCAAAAGCCATGAGGATTACTGAAAATACACTATTGGAGATATTGGAGAATTCACATACCATCATCTATTCTCTGTAGCCGTTTATTCCCTTTTTATTTATTTATTCATTTTGCATTCATTTTCAACTTTATCATTCTGTAGTCAGTGTAATCAAACTAAAGCTATTGGGATTAAATAGTCAACAGAGTGATCAGGATGCAGAACAAAGCAACCCATCTATTTGGAATGTATAAATAGCCTATCTGACATTGACACATAGGTGATTAATCTTTAATTAGTGCATTAGTCCTATGACATGACATGAATGACATATACTGTTTCAAGAAAACGACAACTTTCCTGGTGCTTGACCCATGCTAAAAGAAAGGAAGTTGCACATCACAGTAAGTGTAAGATTGTGATTAAATATCTTTGTTTTTTGTGTTCTTTGTTTTTTTTTTTTTTTTATTTGTCTCTGTTGCCTGATATTTTACATGAGGCACTGACTGGAGAAAGGACTGACACAAGAAAGCTTTAGCTCTTATCATTCTTCTGTCTTCTGGCCTGTGTGACTATTTTCAAGTGCTTGTAGTCTCTGTTTAGCCATGTACCTCTTTCTTTCTTCTTCAAACACCTCTCTCCCTCTCCGTGTTACACAGGAGGATGGCAGGCAGTGAACAGCCGACCACCACACTGACAGCAGTAGTCCGGATACAGTATCTGAGATGTGGTGATGCGTGCAGGGGATGTGATAAAAAAACAAGTGTGGGTGTTTTGACACTCATCATATGTTGTCAGCTACACGGCCTTGAGAAGAGAGCCAGAAAATTAATATGATTACACGTGGCTTTTAATTGCTTGCTGGTGTCACTGGGTCAAGTAAACTGATTTGAACAAGATAACATTTTTCAGTTCCATATTACAGCAATCACCACAATTTGCCACACAAACATGTGGTCAACAATGGATAGTTCCCTAAAAGTGAAGCCAAAACAGACCCCTCATGGCTGGCTTGTATACATCATAATGGCTGCCCCATTCATGCAAGCAAAAAGACCAAACTGTGCTAAAAAAACACTGTTTCTGTTATTTTCTGCAATATGATGTATGTTTAAGTCTTAATTGATTAACTGTTATTTAAAAACATGGTGAGATGTCATAATTGATGAAATGACTTGTATTTGGTCGGGTGGGTGTTGCAGCTCCAACTTGCGTCACCAGCTGTAGATGTAAATGTTCGCATCGAGGATATTTCAGCTTCATTTCTATACAGTGGGAGTCATTGCTCAATCTGAGTGAGGATCAATTCCCTCCATTGCAGAAAAAAACAAAAAAACATTTTAACAGAGTCAACATCAGTCTTAAGCATTTCATAAAACTGATATACTGGTGATCATCAGATCTAATGTTCTATCTGTTCGGGAGCATAAATACATTCTTTATCATTTTAATGAGCCATCTATAGTCCTGTAAGGACTGCACAGAGTTGCTATATGAGAAGCAGAGTAAAGTAATGCAACACAATTTGTCTATAGCTTACAACACTACCATAATAGCAGTACTTTTGCACTTTTCTATCAGCCCCGACTCGTGTAAGGAGGCAAGTCAAAAAAAATTTCAATAAGAAGCATTTGGTTTTCATTTGAGATCAGCAAAAAATTGTTCTATGTTAAATATTGTACTTGTTGCCAGACGTAATAACAAATGCAAAATACATTTAACATTCTTTTCTCTGACCTTGCTCCATTAAAGTTAGTATCTATGCTATATGGCTGCACATAATAATGTCAAATATGTTACACAGTCATCTGCATCGCATTACTGAAATAACCGGACAAATTATTTGGATGGAGCAGAGCTAACATGAGCCAATCTAACCACAGCACACGCTCATCCATCTACAGAGCCCCCACTTGGCCCAGATTAGCATCAGACAAGAGGGCACACTTTGAAGATTCTGTCTCAAAAAGTGATTAGCTGGGAGCCAGCCATGTTACCAACAGGGACTTATTAGCCATCCCACTTAGCGTACGCGGTCACCGCAAACAGACAGAGATTGAGGCAGTGAGAGCAAGAGAAGTCATTCATCAGAGATTTGTTTTCAGCTTGATTAGGAAACAAGCAAGGTGATGGTGTTAACAAGCAGATGACCTTTTGTTTCATCGCTTCCTCTTTTAACATACATTTTAGGATGCAACAATCATCCTTGATCCAAGCTTTAGAGACTCTAAAAAGGTAGGAGCAAGAGATCTGAGGCAATTGTTTCTGATTGATTTTTCTGCTTATTCCAAGTTGGACAATGCAATCAATGATTTACCTCTACAGCTTAGTTTAGGAACATACTGCTTGGGGTCTTTTTCATTGAGGGACAGCATCCAGTTCTGTAAAATCACCTCATTCAAATTCACAGCAAATTCAGCATTTTACTATCTTGATTGCAAAATTACAAGTTGCAAATGTTAATATATATATATATATATATATATATGTATACACACATACATATATATATATATATATATATATATAGCATACTGAGAGCTGCGATAATGGCGGAGGGGTGTGTGGTGGTTATGGAGGAAGGTGATTTATTCCAACACGGTCATTGCTGCTGTCCCCTATGTCCTAAAAGAGATACTATCAAGCTGTTTGTCTACGATCCTTTGACCCTAGGCTTCCACCGCTGATCAACTCCAACTCCATCAGACTAAAGACCCTGCCACATGCCCCCCAGTGACCAGCGCTGTGTCACAACATCTGAGGTACATGTTTCTCTGAGGGGTGGATGTTGGGAGCTAATTGGTCACTTTATGGCAGCAAGTGCGTCTCAGCCAATCTCTTCAGAAGAGGTTAGTGCTATCATTACAGTGTCATTACAGGCACAGAATTGACTAAAGCAGTAGCGTTGGGGCAGACACAAAGATTTGCTCGTGGATTTAATTTCATTTTCATTTAAAAGTCAATCTAACTGCTTAATGCTCGTCTGTTTAAGCACCACAACTTTAGTTACTCATTTTCACGTTCTTACAGAATTCATCCTCAAGAGCAGCGTTTAAAAAAATATTTTGCTGACGGGACTGAGCTAAGTGTTTGCTCTTGAGATTGGGAAGTGTTTTTCCAATAGTTAGGTTGTTAATTAAACAGTATACTCTGAGGTCCTTCCTCAAATTATCTGTTTTTAAAGTTTGACTTTCAAAAAGTTTATGTCTTTTTCTATTGGTGTCTGTCATTATTTACATCTGCTACTCGGTTACTACTACAGGAAACGGGAAATGTTGGTAAAGCTGAGATGATTAATCAGCTGAATAGTCAACCAAACATAAAACTGCAATCAGCATGATTTAAGTAAATTTTAAAGTGAAAACAAATGCCAAACAACAGGTTCTTATGGCCTCTATACACTGTAGGTTGTAGCAGTTGTCACACTGTGAGATAGTCATCCTGAAATTCTGACACCGCTAGAATTTTATCTTGAGTTATCTTTGGTCAAAAGACACTGACAACTGTCAGCCGTCCTTGAACCTGTCTCATAGTGTGATGTAAGACCACTGTTTTAGAGCCACGATCAAAGATATCTCCACATTTCTCCTACGATAGTCGTCACAGCCCAAAATTGCACAGTGTATACTGGCCATTAAATGTGATGATTTCCAGCCTTGCACATAGTTTCTTTAAGTTTTTGATTGTAGATTGCACAAGGAAAAGACACCACAAAATGTCACATAAGCCTTGAGGAAAGACCTGACATTTTATTTTGAGTCTGGCAAATTTTATGAACTATCAATCTATCAATTTTTAATGAGAGAATATAGCCTGATGGACCTTTGTTTGTCTATATCTGTTAAAACTAAATTAGTTGATGTTTCTAAGTACTTGGATCTTATCAGTATCATGTGTGTGAACTATGTGTTACATAACAGTTTAGACATTTAGACATCCTGCCAAAGTAGAGGAATATTTGTAAGAAAGAGTATCGGGAGCAGGCATGAAGAAAAATAACTGAGAGGAAGACTTTTTTTTTCTAAATCTTGCCTTTTGAGGATGAAGTAGAAATGTCAAGGATAAAGTTGGCATTTCAAGATTTAAGTTAAACTTTTTGAGAATAAATGAAACTACTGGCATGTACTGAGTAGAGTATGTGGTTGTCTTTGCGAAATGTAGATGAACTGGTGTTCTCCAGTACCAGTATTAACAAGTTATTCTTTCTTTTTTGGCCATAAACAGTGTGGTGATGAATCTTGAGACTTCTGCAAGTTAGAGAGGATATGCGGCATTATAATATACTATTATAAGACAGGTGATTGTGAACATGGATTCATACTATCAATGGTTTTATTGATGGTTTTAGTCAGTATGTTGTTGTTTGTAAGCTACAGAATAAACATCAACCTAAAATTAGCAGCAGACTGCTGAATTCTCCCTCTAATACTCTAGCTTTCATTTATTGTGTTGGTAGGTAGATTGACCAAATTATTTCTGGCAGATTATTTGCTAAATATGACCTGCTAGATTCTTGTTTTATCTCTCTCCTGGTGCAGCCGGAAATCAGGCTCATGTCAACCAAAACAATGACGTAAATTGGCTAAAAGGTTCTACTGAGCTGAACACATTTGCAGAATTCAATGATCTTTTTTGTGTGTTACTTCATTCATTTTTAATATAACAAATATTGATTGGTGCAGCATTACAGCAAAGCTACCAACTGCAGTCAGTTGTATTTATTGACATTTTTATATATAGGTTGAATATGAACAAACCTCAGCTTCACACTCAAGGTGCAGTGTAGAATAGAATCTGACTGAGACAGCAGAGAAGGTGATCTCACCAAACAGAGGAGCAAAATGTGCAGATGCTTCACTTGATGCTGGTTTTAGTTGCATCCACTTATACATCTACATAAACAAACCAAACAGCAGGCAGGCTCAGGGTGAGACAACGAGAAAAAAAAACATCTCGGTGAGACCACAGTGGTGACTGTGACACCTCTCCCTCAAACAAGCTGCTCAAAAACCCACAGCCTCTGGGGAGATTTGTATGAGAATGGATGCTTGACAGCAGCTAGCAGCAGCCAGACTTTAGTTCCACTCCAGGGATGGACCTGCCTCTCTATGTCAGTATAAATGTAATTTTCACTCAGCCAAAGCACCTCAGGTACCTCCTCACCTCAGATCCTGGATTAAGGTGTGAGACACAGACACACAACAACGCAATGACATGAGAAATTAAATCAGCGTGCGATCACCTCATGTGTGGGTGTGATTACATGCATGCATGTAGAGGCATGGGATCATGTGCAGTTTGTACCATTTTACCACAACACACAGATAATGTACTGCTACATACTGCATAAATGAATCGGCAATCATTTAAACACAGTGAATATAAAAACTGAAAACCTGCATCACAGTGCGACAGCTGATCCTCTGATCAGTGCAAAACTGGTTTTAATACAGTATGGGTTCTTACTTTACTACAGTGTAATAATACAAGTTATTTGTCATTATTGTTATTTGTTAACTGCATTTAATGATCTGATCAACAGTAGAATTCACCAACTAGTCCATCTACAGGTAATCAGGGCTTGAGTTCATGATTTATGGTACTTTTGACCTTTGGCTGTCCAAGTCCAAGTGAACATTTGACTATGACTATGAACTTTTTCTTTCCTATATATAACTGGAAGACTTTCTGGTACTGATACAGCTTGACAAGATATAGTGGACAGAAAACACTTAGCTAACCCTGATGGTGATGGAGATGCATACACTACACATACGTATCTTAAACAAAACTAGAGCTGCTGGTGAAAACAGGGCCAGCTAAATATCAGCACATTAGCATGCTCACTTTTAATACTTTGCATTATCAGCATTTAGCCAAGTCACTGCTATATTGCTAAAAATGTCACCCAAAGGCAGTAGACGGTAGTAGACCAAACGTGACAAAGGATGAATAGTGATGATGATTTCCCTTTTTCTTTATTTGACATCCATAAACCAACCACCTTAAGGGTGCACTGTGCTTTTTGACCAATGTCAGCTGGAATAAGGATTAGCCTCATGCAGGTCTATGAATAATGGAGGGACATGGAGGGTCATTCAACCATTAACTAAGGAGGTCATATTATTTAAAAAAAATAAAATAAATAATGTTAGTATCCTTTAAATTGTGTCAATACAAATACTGACACCTCTGCTTTACTTTAAATATATTGTCATTAACAATTCTATGACTATAAACTAAACAATTAAAAAATCCCTTAGAATTTTCATTCTTAGTTAGAACAGACAGAAAGTCTGTTTGAAATGAGAAAACATTTATCCCAGCTGTGTTTTTCTTTGGCTTTTTCAATTATGGTTGCATAAAATTTGAACGTCTTGTTTCTCACTGATTACTGAACACAATCACTGGATCAGTGTATGGATCTTGATCATGCTGCCTCATAAAACGAAGAATGCACAAAATGAATTTTCATGATTATTAGACTCTTAAATGGGAAAACTCTGAATTATAATTGGGGATAAATTACAGATATTACACAGATATTTAAAAAAATGAATAGAAAACCAAATGACTTGTTGAGACTGAAATAGTTTTACAGTACAACAAGGGAGCAATTGGTGTCCCCACCTTCCCTCCTCCTCAGCGAGCAGCAGATATTTAAAGGCTTTTCCATTGACGCGGTGGTAATTGCAGCAGTTCCCTATCTCCTCAGCAGAACAACATTCCACCTTATCTCCATGACCTTCCACAGACAGCCCTCAGTCCCCAGTCCCAGGGCAGAGGAGGGGGAGAGAGAGGGAGGGAGGGAAAGAAAGAGAGAGAAAGGGAGGAAACAGAGAGAGGTGCACTGGATAAAACACAAGTGACTCCTCATGCGATCCCAAACACCATCGACCTTTGTTGGCTCCCCTTGGGACCTCCAGTATAAGTCTATATCTACAAGACTTAACCTAACACATGCTTCCATCCATCTTTTTCCTCAAGGCCACCAAGGTTCACATCCACCTTCTCATTTACGACCAAAGCCCTTTTCCGAGGCTGCCAATCCAGACCAAAGCACACTCCAGGGGCCACAGGACCCAAATAAATACCCCAAACAGCCCAGTGTGTGTAAACAGACACTGTCAATCAATGCTGCCGAAGGGGACAAGATCCTTGTCAGTGCAAAACCTTGGTGAGATAGTTTTATCCATATACTGACTCTTTGCTGTGACTCACTCAGTGTCCAGAGGCTCACACTGTGACCTGATGAGCAGGTGACTATCTGTAGTTTAAAATCTAAGGTTTTTACTTTCTGTCAGTGGCAGAGTGTTAGCCATTTCCACTCTGCCTCCACCAGGCTATGTGCATAAGTAATATTGTGTATTACGTTGCTTTGAAAGCAGATTTCCAACTGTCACTGCTTCAGATTAAAAGCTTTTTACTGGCAAAGTGGGGCATGGATTTTATGGTAAAACACTCACAGGAAATACAGAGTAATTGTTAGCTCTAACCATGATTGAGTGGGAACTATTGACTCAGACAGTCTCACCAAAACCAAAACCAAAACTAATGACACACCTTCACATTCATATAAGCCAAGTCATACTCTTCTAGAATCAGGCAGTAAACAGAGGCTACATTCTTATTATACATTCTCATTTTTATTTACAAAAGTTAATTTACAATTTAATTGGATTCTGAAGAAAGACTGTGTCAAAAGCAGCTTCATGTTACAATCCACAGTTGCAACAATGGTCCCTAAATTCTAAAAATTACTCCATAACTCCATAACTACTAGTTTATAGAACTATTGAGAGATTAAGATTTAAACTTGTTGAACTTAACTTTACATATCTTGGAATTTCTACTAAATGTGGAACAGAAAACAAATACTATCCTGCTGAATGAAGTCAACAAGCTTCCTGTTGTTTGTTCGCTGTGGTCCTGAATCCCACTCTGTAACTCTAACTCTAACTATTTGAAGCAATTTCAGCTTTTCAGCCAGGCCTAAAATAGCCAGTCCACCTTGTGGCTGCCTGTTTAAACAATGATAAAGACATGAACGTGTGGGCAGAGTCTCGGGACGAAACAACATAGTTAGCTGGAGAGAGGCAGGCGTGAGGGCCACCTCAGGAGCAGAGTGGGCGGTGAGCAGCATGCTCCTTTGGGCCGATCATTACAACAAAGCCACATCTATCTCCCTCCCTCTTGCTTGACCTCTGTCTTGTTCTGATGTTTTCTTTTTTTGTTTTCATTGAGGCCACCAGCTCAATTTGTGCAGCCGTCACATCAGGGGAAAAGTCCTGGTTTTTCCAATGCCCACTCTGTCCTTCAGTGCATCCACAAAAAAACGACAAGTAATTTTGTTTTTTTAAAGGAGTAAGAAGCAGCCACCATGAGCTGAACTGGTAGATATGACTAAAACAATGAAATTACATTAGGTCATACCTGCACTAAGAGATTACCCAGCTGGTTAAACTCTCTTGGCCTGAGGTCATAACATCAGTTTCTAGTCTCACCTTCAGAAAGCATCAGCAATTAAGCTGTCAGATGTACGTTTGTTCTGTGTCATGACCAGGTAAGGACAGGCTGCAGCAAGCAAAGGTCATACTGCCATGTTGCTGTTCAAGATTTCAGCTAAACTTCATACAGTTCCCCATTGTTTTTCTGAAAAAGTGGCTAAATAGTCAAAGATGCTTTTCTGTCACAAGCAAACCAAATACATTATCTCAGTCAGGATTTAAAATTTATTTTACAACTCAGTTTAATTTCCCTCCATTGCAGATAATGTGATTCATAGAAGAAAAAAGATGCACTACTTCATACATGTAAATAGAAGCCTATAGATCCCTCATAGAGGAATTTTGACCCTGCTTTAAAATTTAGCCTGTTTAATGGGTTAATACCTTAATTGACCCAAATAAATGAGGGAAACTACAGCGACACTACACCGACGCATAGTGATGATAACCAAAGTATCTTCGAGTTTGCAGTGGGAGGAGAGCAGCCTTGAAAATCCCATTCAAATAAGTAGTGAATAAGGAAATCTCTGAGAATGCCGGGACTGAATAAGAATGAGGGCATTAGGATAAATATAGAACAAAGATAGTTTTTGGAGGACAGATTTTCAAAACAGGGTAAACTGAATGTCTGCAAAGAGGCTGAAAAACATTTTCATATTGTATCTGAGGTTTGGTTTTCACCTGTATAAAACCCAGGTCAATTAATACCACCCTGCATGGAGAGGATGTGGTGTTCATGGGGGCCTGTGTGAGTGTGTTACTATGTTAATTGTCAGTTTACCACTGTGGTGTGACAACATAATGTAGTGTTTTCCTCCGCTACATTATTCATGGGCTTGACGAGAGACTTGGCTCTGTGTTTGGTGCTGGGTTGTTTTGTTTAGCGCCCCCTCCGTTACACGGGCTCTACCCACCCCCACTACTTTCTCACATTATAAATTCTTAATCTTACACCCGCACTCACTCATGAACCTAAAATCTCACTGGCTCGTTCTGCCGCACCGCAGGCGTGAGGAGCTGGAAACAAGTTCAGGTGAATCTTGTCTTTGTCCTCACGCTCTGTTTACAAGAGCACACAACGTTGATTAATGGAGATAATCAGATAACAGCTTATAATGAATAAATTATGACCGGCTGGATCGGGAAGGCACTGAATTTTCTCCCAGAAGGGAAAAAAAAAGTCTTCATTTCACATTCAGAAGTTATGATAGGATTCTTTAAAACTCTGTGGTGAGTCAGCTGCAGTCTGAAAAAATATTCGTCCTTCAAGTTTATCCCCCAAATTTTGGCTCGAATGTGATTCATATTCATACTGTGTTACAGCTCACGCTGACATAAATCAAATCACTATGGAGAATCATTTTTCATCAAGGTCACTCAGATCCAGTGAAACAGTGAGAGCGTGAAGTCACTCACCAGGGGCTTGAATAAAATCGTTCACCATGATCATATTGATTGAGAGTCTGACCTGAGGGTGGGATTGGATATGCTCCTCACCAATATCAAAAGAAGTTGACTGTGAACTAAAGGTAGAGGGAGGAGGACCAAGATGAAGATCAATGCTTGGACAAGTTAAAGCCACATTATCTGGAGCCAATTGTCTTAATTGAATCTCAATTGTGGATGGCCACATCAAGAGTTTTATTGGAGTGCACTTTCACAGATATGTGGAACTGGAACAGGACCATTGGAGTGGAGGAGGAGAGCTGTTGGTTGGTGGGATGGATGGGTGGGCAGCAGGGCACTGGTGGGTAAAACTGATTTTTATTGAGCCATTAAATCCCTAGTGCCAAATGTAATTTCAGGTTTTTGTTGCCTCGCCACCATTAGCTGCTAACAACCCACGTCGCTCCGGGGCCTGTCCTGATAAAAATAGAGTGGAGAGACAAGGGCGAATCAGAACAACACCGCATTCAATCTATGCAATTACGGCGCCGTTAACATTAGCTCCATCTGATTCCTTTAATGTCAAGGCAAACACATGCATCACTCTGGGAGCCTCCAAATCTCATCAAAGTGGAGGCACAGGTGGAGAGCGAAAGCCAAACACTCGCAGCATAATATTGTGATGAAGCGACAAGTAAGAGACACAGTAATAGACACTGAGGGAGTGATGGGGACAGATAGAGTCTTGATGAGAGTGTGTGTTTGTTGGGGATTTGTGTGTGTGTGTGTTCGCGTGTACGCCGCCATGCATGTTGAAGGGCTCACAGGATAAGTGCTCACTGAGCGACAAGGGACGAGGCTGCACCACCATAAAATGTAATCTATTAAAGCTTATCCCAGACAAGATCACTACATCTAAATTCATCTCAGTGTGTCAGGCCCTGTTCTATTCCCAATGCTGCAGCACCATAATAGGATGTGACAGTACATGTCCTAAGGAATGAGGAAATAAGAGATCTCCATGTCACAGAGCCGTGTCATTTTCATACAGCCACTTGCCCTGTAAAGACATAGAGCAGCTGGGCAAAAACACTCAACAGTGTGCACAAAATTCAATCAAGTACATTATGGATATCGTGCACTAGAACACACAACCATGCATACAACATTAAAGGATAATTTAACCTTGTACCAACCAAGTTAATAGCTGCGAATGGGAATGCTGTCACACAGTTAAAAAGAAATACGAGCAGTCCGAAGTGTCCATAACAGTTTACAGTTTATAGTCGCCTGTATCTTTCCACAGCTGCACCTGCACATGCAGAAATCATGAGTAACTTCCAAAATGAACATTTCATCAAGCTTAGAAATTTCCAATTTTTAACAACGTCAAAGTCCCAGTATTCCTGCCTGGGTTTCTGGAGCTAATTGGTCTTTTGGAAACCTTTGCAAGCCTGTCCTTGCACCTTTAAGATTGATCTTTGCTTAGTATAATTTCCAGTACACTCAGGACAATCAGGCGTTTCACTGATAGTTTCCATCGCCCACCTGCTGAGTTTTAACTTTAAAACTGAAGCTCTAGGGATTCTGTATTATACCCTGTTTTAGTGGTCCTGTTTTAGCAGTGCTGTAAATATCATACATATTTATCCCTCACTTACTTTATGCAGATATAATAAGAAAATACAGGAAATTTGTACAAAGTATTTAAGAACACATAAAATATACTAATGATTCTGGATTCAGACTCTAGTCACCCCCAGATTTATTGCCCCAGCAGTGCTTCAGTGATCAACAACCACAAAGGGTAAGCTGTTGGCCGGTTTATTGTTCCACATTCAGATCATTGATAGACATGCCTAACCTGTCATAAGCTGTTGGCAGATCCAGATGTGACAGGGGTCTCAACATCAGCTGCTGATCTCACCTTGGCCAAATGGGAAAAGCCAATGGCCAAAGGATGATATCCAAAGAGTCCTGATGAGGCAAACTAGGGCATTTTTGGGTGGGCCCAACTCATAATGCCTTGCCAGTATGCTTGTCACAGCAGCATCTATTTTGGGTGAGCCATAGTGAAATCAGCAGCTGATCCCGAGACCCCTGTCACATCTGGATCTGCCAACAGTTTCTGGCAGTCTAGACATGTCTATCGGTGATCTGGGTGTGGAACAATGACATTATCAGCTTATTCCTTGTGATTGTTGGGTCATTGAAGCACTGCTGGGGCAACAAATCTGGGGGTGTGGGGAGGGGTCTAGAGTCTGAATCCAGAATCATTAGTACATATTTGTGTTCTTAAACATATGTTCTTAAGCATATGTTCTTAAACACTTCTCACAAATTTCCTGTATTTTCTTATTATACCTGCATAAAGAAAGTGAGAGATAAATATGTATGGTCTTTAAAGCACTGCTAAAACAAAACATGTGGGGGGTGCCTATAACTTTTTTCACAGTGCTGTACATACCGAAAACATAAAAACACGATTGTGAAAATAGTGTCGGTTACACTACTTGCAGATCTTGGTGATAGACAGAAGTGTCTTCACCATCAGTTATATCAGCTGAAGTGACAGCTATGAGATTTTAGTAGATGTAGCTAATGAGTCAATTCCATCTTCATACTAGCTTTCCATCTTAAAATAAAAGCACACATAGCATGCATAATATTGTGCTGAAACAGCACACGCTCACAAAAAGTCAGCATCCTCACCATATGACGATCCATGTAGATGGCATCGGAAAAAAAAGGATACACTGTTTTTTCTAAGGCAGTGTAAAGGCAAGCACTGGAATGATAAGGACAAATGTGCGATAAGACTAATAACTGTAGCTTACATTAGAGCAGGAAATGGTTTAATCCATTAATTTTTACTACAACCCCATAGATACCAGATCTAGGCCTTGACAAGCCTGCCATGCCTAGTTACCGTTGCTAAGCTGTGATTAGACCATTGATGTTCAAGGGAGGCATTTAGCTAACAGTCATCTATTTGGTGAGCACAGTATTGTCAAAACTGCAAATATGAGGATGAGGAATTGTCCTTTAAGTCTCCTCTGGTTTCGATTTCTGTGTGAGAAATCTAACGTATCATGGAATTGCACTTCTACTCACGTAATGACCCAGATCTTGCTAAATGTCCTCCAAAACTTAAAGTACAATTGCAAGGAAATCTGTTATCTAAAGGAGCAGCAGGCAGCAGCCACTTGCTCTTTCTTGCCATCCCCTACCCCACCTCCACCCCACTCTCCCTCCCTCACTGCTCACTCACTCTCCTTCCTATCGTCCTCTTTCAATGCATTCCACTCTGTCAATCTGCCATGCACGAGCGCCTCCAAACAATGCACTAATCGCTGCATGAGAAGCATGCCTCCTTCTAGGGGGGATCAGCTTTGCCGTTCCGCACTCCGTGGTTTCCAGACGACACCAGCCAGATCCTCAGACCACTGCGCTGGCTGCCAGGAGCAAAGAACTCTAATGATCGCCCACTGCCACTGAAGCAGAGCCAGGGACACACAAGCACAGAAGACCTGTAAAAACCAGAGTGCCTACACTAACAGAGTTGACAAGGAGGGGTGTCACAATTCCTGTATTTTTCAGAAGTGTGTTGAGAGCTATATGTGTGTCTGTCATCCACAGTAATCATCCTATTTAAATTCAATTGGAGGAGATCTTTAGAGGACAGCTGTGTCCTTCAGAATACCTCTTCTGGTGAAGAATGTATTTTGTGTTGAGATATTGCTGCTGCTGCTGGTTTATGCAGGCTATTGTGCAGGATGATTCAGTATTGGGCTGTTTTTGCTCCATATACTCTCATGTGGCAGAAACAGCATCTTGGGATATGTGTTAGGAATGGCAACCTGGGTTTTTTCATGGAAAAAATTCTCTCTCTCCTTCATTCATACTTTATTTATGCCCCCTCCCTTCTGCATTTCACCCTGTCTCCTCCTCAAAGCTCTCCAAATTTATAATTATCCTCACCTTTTCCCTGTTTTTGTGTGTCTTTGCACTCTACGCCTTAATTTCTCAGCCTGATGGGCTCCCTTTCCTCACTGCCATCTGGTTTCTTTTTCTCTCTACTCCTCCATCACCTGCTTCTTGTCTAAGTTAGGGAAGGCTTTTAGTTCCTTTATCAAACTCTCATGAATTATCTACGCCCACTGTCCAGTGGCCTGGACAGAGACATGTCTCACTGTCTGCCTGCCTCTGTTGAAGCAGCTCAGAAAAAGGAGAGGTACTGCAATCCAGTCAGAAACACCTTGTTCTGTAGACCTCTGGGATGAATTATTTAAGCTGTTGTGACCTCGCTGCCGCCCCTGAACTTGTGCGTGACGCGCACAGATCACCCAACCACCTGCCAAACCTCAGCTGACAAACCACACATTTACTGTCACAGGAGAAACCTTGTCAAAACTAAACAAAGCCTACAGACTGACTGCAAAGGTATAATCAATTTCAAAATTTATGACTTGACAAAGATTCAGATGGGATCTAAACCCTGTCTCTTTAAATAACTGTAGTTTTAGTGTGTCAGTGTTATTTTTTCTTTGTTTGATTATATTCCTTTCTTTCACAAGAGGAATCATGTTTCCACAGAGATACTCATGGGAGGCATTGAGTCTTTGACATATTTGCCACATTTGAATAATCTATGTAAACAACAGAGTGTATAACTTGGAGGAAAAAACAATTCATACTATAACACTGCAACCCAAATCCATGCTGGGGAATATAGTATATGATCCATTTAATGATTTTCATGTTGCACTATGATCAGCCAAACAAAGTGACAGGGCTCTCGGGATGAAATCTAATTTCATGGAAATCCATCAAATAATTTTTAACTCATTTCACTCTTGCCAAATATTGAACTTTCTAGTAGCTCCAGATGAAAAAAGTCAGGACCTTAGCCACTGGTTAGAACACTACTTAGTTCCAGTTTTGGCATAAAAATGAACAAAATTTAAGTTACTCTAATTTTCTAGATGATGTATCCAACTTCCCTGACTTGTCAGTCAGACTACAGATGTGTTAATTTATTTACTTATTTATTTATTTTGGTAAAGGACAATTTGGTTTAATAATTACATTTTATTTGTTTCAGATAAACAGGTAATGGTTTTGGTAATTTCTTGACCTTTTCAAGAAATTGGTTGAGAATTTTGGTTAATAAACATATAAATAGCTGCAACACATAGACATCACCAGCTTCTCTGTACTTTAAGTGCTAATTAGCCAAAGTTATCCTGCTAAGAATTACTTGCCAAACATCATATCGCAGCACATTAGAACAGCAACGTTTGCAAGTGAACTATGATTATTTAGCTAAAATGATTGCTAAGGCAGAGCCAACTGCATAATAGTAAAAGGATATGATCATTACTATTCATCATTTATTTGACTACATCACATCTATGAGTAGCTCTGTAATATAATGGTGACCTGCCCAAGGTGAACGTAGCTTTTTGTCCAATGTCAGTTAGGACATAGTAGAAGAACAGAGAGCAAGAAAGAATTGCTAAAGTACAGGACTAAATGCTAGTTAGGGATGTTAGGTTGTTAGATGAGTTAGGAGAAAGGATATTCACAAATGAGGTGAGTCTTTAAGAGATTATGGAAGATGAAAACAGACTCCCCTGCTCTGATAACATTTGGAGTCTCGATCCACTATTGGGGAACCACAGATGAGAACAGTCTGGACTGAGATTTTCTTGTGTGCAGAGACAGCATTTAGACTATATGGCTGAGTTCAAGTTGATGGGTGCAGAACCAAAAATCACTCTGTAGGCAGCATTTTTGACTTGAATTTGACTCAGGAAGCCATGGGTAGTCACCAATAGAGGTCAATAATAAGTAGAGTGACATGAGCCAATTTAGGCTGATCAAAGACCAGAAACGCTGCTGAATTCTGGACTAACTAAAACTAAAGTAAGCATCCCAAGCAGCATTTTCTGAAAGATGCTGGATCTTCATGTTAGGAATAAGATCATTTTTACACTGCCTATATTCTTCTTGTGTGTATTTCTACAGTCCTGGCTGTTACGCTTTTAATCTAGCCACAGAGTTCAAATTGCCTCATTTCAGCCCCAGTGTGCCTTCTGGAAAGTAGTAACAACAGTTACCAAGGCTGTTCCTGTTGTTTCAGAAAGCACAGACTGGAAGCAGGGAAGGAAGAAAACACTGCACAAATCTGAGAAAGCACATTTCTTAGACACAGTGTTTCTAAGAAATGTGATCTCCTTTTTTTGCAGTGTACAAATTACTACACATGCTCCCACCTTTACTCTTCACTGGACTTGCCAATACTTGTTTGTCAGCAGAAAAAAAAAAAAGAAAAAGTCTGAACCTTTGACAGGTGGTTTCTATTACCAGCTGACCACATACCAGCACTGCTCAGGCACATGATTGGCTTTTCACAATATTGGCATTACAGTGGCCAGTCAGCTACCTTATGTCATCAGACAGCAGCAGAACAATATGGCTCGAAGCAGCATGAATGCAAAGCAAGTCAGCTAACAAGATGAGCCGAACTGCTGGCAAAAACATACAGATGATCCCTTGTCTTAGGATTCGAGTTGAGCTCTGTGCATAGAAAGAATTGAGAACTCCAGTGTGGATTAGCTAGGCTGAGAGTTGCTTACGCTCTTCAAGAGAACACCGAGCAGCACCACACTGGATTACACAGCTGGGGAAAAAGGTTACACACTTCAATATGCGTGAGAGAGGCATGAACAGAAAGAACAAGCTCTTAGCAGCAAGGATAATTAGAGAAACCTACCTTTCCTATTTCTGACAGTACAGTCAGACAGGTATTTCTGGATGGGAATATGATTTGAATTCATGCTGTGTTTACTCGTATGAAGGAACAGTTCCCTTGCTTTTTCTTGCTGCACGTGCAGTGTCTCTCCACTCATGTCACAGAGACAAACTTCTGGGTATTTATTATAATTTGGTAATTACTGTACTTCAGATACGGATTTTAATTAGCAGTGAGAAAGACGTTAATCACAGTGGCCTCTTGTTTGACACTGAATACACTGACTACAAAGAGCAATTCAATTACACTCCAAAAGTGACATAATACATATATGGCCAAGAGCACATGAGTTGAATTTAACATATTTTCCACAGTTATAACTGGTTGTACATCTCTACCATACACTACAATTTTGTTCAAACACTGTTAAACCAATGAGCCACAACTCCTGCACTGCTACTTTGTTGGATTTCTTAAAGATTTCAGCTAGCTGGTGAAACCGCCTCTGCCATCGTATTCTCAAGAAAACACACAATATTTCTTTTTTACTTGTCACCAAATTTAGCTTTGAATTCAGCTGTGGTTATATGTAGTAGATACTGAAGAAATTAACATTCCAGGCCTACAGAGTGGGATCAGTCTCTCCTATTGTAATTATTGGGTCCACTTCTGCTCCACATCTATAGCAGGTAGCTATTAGACTGAACAGAGTCAACATCCTGGCCATTTCAATGCAGCTATCACCAGAATCAGAGGGAATGTGGATCAGAATACATAATAACCACAATGGCGCGGGAGAAACTGCTGCTATAGAGGCGTGGATAGTAAACAGCACATTTAAAGCTAGAAACTTTACAGGTTAATGCATGGGAATTGGAGTGATTGCCCCAATGTTCCATCATGTGGGTATGCAAAATATCAAAATGTTCTTCCTCTCAGGTGCTATGTTACTGTATTACTGACCACTGAATCCTGGGGACAACCCTTGAAACTGGACAACAAAAGTGCAACATTGCGTTATATTTATGTAATGAAGGAGAGTTAATATGCATACTGAGTTCAGCCAAAGTGGAAAAGGGGTGTTTGGGAAGGAGTATGTAGGAGAAGAAGACTGCAGAAGGAGTGGGTGGGCAGACGCAGCAATGAACTCAAGAGGTGAGTATAAATGAGCAGTGAGTATTCCATATTTCTGCCATCATAGCACAGAATAATACATGTATTGTGGGTACTGTGGACGCAGCATTACCCTTTATATAATGTATGGCGCTACAGGGCTGGAATGTGTCCTAAGAAGGAAAACAAGTAGGGAATTTATAATAGTACTGCACCGCAGCAGTCTGCAGCTTTTAGAAACTCTAATTTTATACTTTAAAATGCTTTTGATGTTACTGAGGCAGAGATTTCAGACAATGCACCCTGTGAAACTCTAGGAGAGTTTGTAATATTTCACAGATATCATATAGAAAAGTAGGTATTGTAATACTGCATTAATTCAAACAATCGATAACAACTGCAGCTTGTTTACTCTGCCCTGAAGCAAAGGACTTTTTGTGTTTGGTTCCTTTAGGATAACAATTAGAATCACGGTGCCGCATGTAAACAGAAGTTCACAGGCTCAGAAGTAGCTCATTAGCTGGATAGTTTGGGTGAGTCTGTCATTCAGCAGATAGAGAATCAAAAAAAAAGTCTGAATCAGCTTCTGTAACTTTAATCTAAGCATGATGGATTTTAGATTGCAGTGTGCCTTCAGCTCACTCTCTAATGCTACAGTTTCCAAAGAACAAGCAACTGCAGGTTGACAGATGTCAGCGACATCTTTCTTATTGAACTGTGAAACACTCAGAATTACAAATTGTTCACACTCTCATTCATAACAGAAGAATCTCTCAGCGATCTAACAAAGTGCAATAACAAAAAATATTGCTAACTAACCAAACTGGTGCATGGATGAAGTGGACACCTTTACTGGCAGTTGCGATCATTGCTATCCTGTGTTATCAGAGATATGTGGATTAGAGCTTCTGCTGAATGACAAGAAGTCAAGTGGCACTTTAGTAAGCCTTGTGTGTTGATTTATCTGGTCTGATGTCCCTATGATCTGACAAGGGAATAAAGGATTATAAGGATTATTAGTTTGAAAAGGTCGAAAACATGCATCTCAAGAATGCGTGTTGTGCGTCACACTTTCACATCCACTCACAGCTGATATCTTTGATCTTTCTTAAACTTTAACCAAATGTGTTACATATATTTACACATCCACATCAATACAGTGTTGCCTCTAGTAAACCATAACAAAACCATAAAAAATATATATATTATAATTGAATACTGAAATCAGTTCCAATTTGATGACAGCGTAAACAGATCTCTACATCTCAGAAACAAATGTAAGACAACTTTGATCCATCAACTCAGATTGGAGAGACAAGTACAAGATGGATGGAACATTATTAAGTGCCTTGAATGGGAACACTTTATTATTGTCTGCTAATCACTGCGATCACTTGCAAAAGTACAATGCCGACATGACCAGGCAAAACTCTTCCAGACAGGAATCAACTAATCACCTTGTTTGACATGCGGATCCATGCGAGCACTGTTAAGATTGTTTTGCAGAATTTACTAATAATATAACATTAAGTATTTCACCTGTAGAGATAAGGGGATGACTTTTTGATCTGCAGACAGGTTTAAAATGAGCTCAGCATTTAAATTTATGCAAAATAACACACCTATTGCAAAATCCATGGTGTTTTGTCTGCTTTCTTTTCACACTGAAAACTAATCCCCCATCACAGTTTGTCTAGACAACATTCAGAGCAGTATTTATACTGCATCAGGTTTCAATTCACAGCTTTAACACCAGCCTAAGCAAGTCCAAACAAATGGTGTACAGTTTGTTTTAGACTAAAACAAAACAAAACAGCCCTAAAAACACAGTAGGTTATTTTCTCACATAGAGGTGATAGTTGTTTGTTATAACAAAAATCATAACAAAAGAGAAACTATGACAAAAGAAAAAGTTTGGTGATGTAAAAAAAATAGTTCTTCTCTCCAAAAAGAATATCAGGTGATTAAAATTGTTGAAAAAAATTGAATAAATGCAATTGAAAATTGTCTCACAGGAGTTTGTGAGTCATCCTTCTTAAGCATATGTGCACTAAGCACCCTAAAGTGTTGCTTGCTGAACCCAGTCATGTTCCAACTGCACATCTGTGCCAGAGCAGTCCCTAGAGAGGAGCCTGAATGGTAACGAGCAATAAGGAGGAACCAACCAAACCAACAGCTACTGCTTGTGCTGGGCTGACATGGTGGATATTGAGTGTCCAGAAATGTATTTGCTCTTTCAGGAGCTTCTCAAAGAAGGGGGGAGCAGTAAGGACCATCTGCATTTTTTAAAAAAGCAGCACAGTCATGGTCTGTTAATGGAACAGCATTTATATCTTCAAGTGTTGAAATCCCAAAGGAGATGGAATAACAATGAGATAGCCATCCCTTTGGTATAAGATTTGTGCGGTGAACATCTTTACACTGGTGTTGTAAGTCATGGGGCTGCCTTGTTGAACCTTGTAAGACTAAGTGATGCACAGACAGAAGTGATGAACACAACATACAACCCCACCAAAGGTCTTTCTCTCCTCCTTTGTAAAACTGAGGGAGACTCCCTTAAGAAACTCCCTTGGGAAACATAATGGTGAAGCCTTTGACCTCTGTCTACCCAGGAAACATGTCTCATTTCCCTTTTGTGTGCTCTTGTGTCATGTACCATGCCCGAGGTGTCGTCAGCCAGAGTAACCCTGACAATAGATGCATCCTTGTCAGGGTGTTGGGTGACCTGAAATTCCAGGCTGGCTCAGGCATACATAAACACCTTTGGGCTCTGGGAAATATTCTGTGCACTAAAGCATCCTCTGCATTTTCTACAAGGTCATCATGCCTTGGTAAAAACAGAAAACTTCACTGTGTTAGTCATGTGCCCAGTTTATACCTAAAAGATCATGTGGAGCAGTAGCAGGCTAAGGATCCTTCAAGTAACACATGTAATGGGCATTTTGAACAGGAGTGCTGATAAGAATCTTCAATACAAAGCACAGACTTTCCATCCACAGGTGGTGGCCAGAAATATGGCCAGGCAGCCAAAAATCTATACACCTTACAGGAAATCAATCAGTCATGGTCAAACATGGCCCCCTTTTAACCTGTATTCCCCAAACCTCGGGAGAGTGAAGGTGCATATACAGCATTCTTCTACTGATACCACTGTGATCAGCTAAGGTTCAGGGTGGCAGCTTCTGGTAGGTAAGTAGTGGCTTACCACCTTGACCCAGGCTGTTTAGCACTCTGGTCATAGCTTGTGAAAAGTGGAACCTGAATGTTGCATCCTTACTCAGGTCATTGACACCATTCAGAGTGCCTCCTTTACTTGGTCTTTTTTGTGGTGGAAGTACCATATTTTTGAGGAAATGTGTGACCAGAGGTCGATTGTTGGCTGTGGTGTTGGAATTGGTTGATAAATATAACTTTAGTTAGATAAGATAATATACAACATATACGCCAACATGGTGCGCCTTAGCCACTTGGCCATCCAGGCGCCCTTTTCTACAGTAGGTAATAGCAATCTCAATGTGTTATGTGGGCAATACAGGTAAGATGGTGAGGTTTTGTTGCAAGGTCCATAGATTCTCTCTAGGATCTATGGTTCATCTATGGTCTATGGTTCATGGTCTGCCTGTTTCAAATCTAGCCTTTGTGCCAAAGCTGGTGGAATCCACCCCTAGTTGTGCCACTGTGAGGCTTTTGCCTTTTCACCCTCCTCCTTTCAACCTCAAGAGTTTGGGGCACTTTTCCACAAGAGGTACGTCCACTTCATTTTATTACAATATGTTTGCACTGCAGTGAGCTGAACTATACCTCCCACCCTTTCAAGATTTAACAGACCAGATGTCTCAAAGCCATCCTTGGCACAAACAGTGCTCGATGTGAACGATGATCTGTATCCACCTCCACAGACCGCAACACAACACACACACCCTTCAGCCACCCAATCGAGTCAGTGTGATAATCACTGCCTGGCTTGATGTTGTTTATGGCTTTGAGATACTTATGCGAGGCTGGAGGGGTCTGTATCACCTGTAGTCAAACACCAAATGGTGGTTGAAAAGTAACTTTGGGTTACTGTAGGGAATTCCCACTTCTTTGATAACACAGTGAAGTGCTTCACCATGACTCCTCTCAGTGGTGCCACTGAAGCTTCCCTAGTTTGGTCATGTTCAAGCAATGCACAAAGCAACACACCTTGCTGTGTTATCAAAGAGCTGGGGGATTATGTTAAGTACCCCAAAGTTTCTGTGTCTGTGTGTGAATTCATGTGTTTCACTCTCCCTGTATGAGAGACAAACATCCCATCAAAATAAGCAGCTTATATTGTTTCAGTAAATCCAAAATTATGGACACTCAGTGGGAGGACTCGTAACTGTTATGCCAAATTTACAGCTTTGCACAGTGCAGTAGCAGATACAGTAGGGGGGTGAAAAGTACTATTTCCACATGAGGAATAACAATAATTAGAGAGAAATATACAGAGGGAGACAGAGAGAGATACCCCACTGTTGAGAGAGGAGCCCAGTGTTACTGTAATTATAACTTGTGAAAGCCGGTGCTCCTGCAGCAGATTCCATCTGAGCAAACACTGGCGGTGCAGTAAAACTCCAATCTCATTGATCTAAGAATTCTAATTGAGGGAATGGCAGACGCTCCACAGATGGTGCAACATGCAAACACACTGCAGAGCAATTAGAAAAAATAATCTTTTTTTTTCCTTTTCCTTTTTCACAAAGTATTAGACGAGACTGTTTCCCAAAAAAACATGACGTGGTTGGAGATGATAAGAGGTGGGAAGTTAAAGGAAAGAGATTGAGGAAGAAAAATGAGTAATGGGAAATGACAGATGCATGTGAATCTGTTTTTTGGAACTTGATTCATCCTTTTCATACATACAGGTACAAACAGCTGTTACATGTCAAAACCAGGACAAGGACAAAAAATGACACTATAACATAAAAGGGTCACCGGGATGGAGTAGTGCAAATTAAAAAAAAAGTAGCAATATTTAATAAAGATGAAAAAAAATATATGGCAGGATTTTACAAATAAACAAGACGGTTAATAAAGTGCAGAGAAAAGACAAAAGAAAACCTCATGCTGACTTCCTGGATCTCACAAGCTTGCCAGACTCCCGAGGTTCAGCAAAAAAAACAAAATATAGGAGGAAGGTGAGTCTTCTGGGCCTCTAACTAACTGCACTTCCTACACCTACTCTACAAGAATGCAGGAAAGAAAAGAAGCAATTGTTTAACCATCCAGATATATTGTGCCAGTCTTTCAATGATAATAAAGAAAAAAAAATACAACAAACAAAAGGAACATGTGCCATGTGCATCCAAGAGGAGAGAGGACCATCTTGGAATGTGGGCGGAATAAATAGACTGAAAGGGGGGTCTCCAGCAAATCACAGTCACCTCCCACTCAGCACCAACAGAGCATCATCTGAGAGGGAGACTCAGACAAAAAGACAAAACCACGTTACACCTCCACCCTTATATACCCTTAAATATCAACAATCAGCAAGGCAAAAATATATGCAAATATAAATACATACACATACGTGTGTATATATATATATATATATATATATATATAGTAGTAGATATGAAAAATTCCCAGCAACAAGGGCTCAAAAACCAGCTAAAAACTGGAAAAAAATACATCAAAATTAGTAAGCATACAAACATTTTACCCCCAATTTATTTGCAATATTAACAAATACTGAGTGTACTTTTAACTCTATGCAGGAGAAAGTGCATCTGTCACAACGTTGTCATGACCACACCGAGCACATGACCGTTGTCATGTGCTGGATACAGATATTAAAACCCTGCAAGATGAGGCTGTTGTAATGCTAACACAAGTGCAAGAGCTTCTTTCTTGATAGTGGAATATGCACGTTGATGGACATTAAATTTGTGAGAAGAAAAACACAATGGATGTTCGAAACCATCTGGACCACACTGCATCAGTACTGCGCCAGCCCCCAAATCACTAGCATCTACAGGAAGGGCAAAAGAAAGAGAAAAATTAGGAGCAGTGAGCACTGGAGCAGTAGTGAGTAAGGCCTTTACAGATTCAAAAGCTAACCGACTTTTCAGTCCACTCAAAGATCATTTTGTACTAAGGAGATCAGTAAGAGGTGCAGCTACCACAGAAAATTCCCACAGAACGATCTGTAATAACCCACCATGCCAAGAAATCTTCTGAGCTCACAACGAGATGTTGGGACAGGATAGTTAAAAGATGGCTTCAAATTTAGAATGTACAGGACACACCATACCGCTGCCAATCACTTTACCTAAGTAGACTACGGTAGCTTGGCCAAACACGCACTTCGCCAGATTTATGGTCAGATTTGCTGCAGACAGTTGTTCAAATGGTTAACATGTTCACACCAGGTTGCGCTATAACAATTCACATTCAGAAAAGACCAAAAGCCATCACAGTGTACTGGAGGAAACTGTCAGGTGTTACAAAAGCAGAAATTTCCTTAGTGCAATCAGTCAAAGGAATTTGCCAATAGCCTTTCAGAAGGTCAATTTTTTTAACTCTGACCCTAGGCGATCCACACAATCGTCCACATGTGGTAGGGGAAGCTATCTGGCTTAGTGACTGAGTTAACCTTACGAAAGTCTGTGCAGAATCTGAAAGTGCTGTCTGGTTTCGGCAAGATAAAGCAAGGTGAGCTCCATGGGCTAAAGCTTGGCTCTGCAATACCGTTATCCAGCATAAACTCTACTTCCTTTTGAAGTTAAAGGCGTTGAAGTGGGTTGGCACGATATGCATGCTGCTTAATTGATCTACTATCTCCTGTGTCAATGTCAATTCAAATGAGAAGAAAACAAAACAATTAAATTGTCAAATTGTGAATTAGAAAGATGACAACAAAATATTTAAATCACTAAGAATCTCAGAATTCCTCAATCTTCCTATCACCACCTCAGCTGAAGGACAACGGACATTATCTTCCTTATGTGGACGAATAACAAGTCCATACAACTGTGGGGTCGAAACAGAGGTAACAGGTTGAACAGTCACGGTCAGAGGTGCAGTGGACTGCGCCAGGCCTTAATCAGTCACACCGTCAGCCACGGGTGGACACTTAATGTCAGCTGAAACTTGAACTTCAGCTGGGACATTTTGCTCATAATAGCGCTTAAGCATATTAATATGACACAAGACAGGTAGCAAAACCAATACTTGCTCAACAGGGTTAAACTCTCGGACAACAGCCTTCTCATCATAACGCTGTTTCATTCACTGCTAACAGATGCCAAGATTTTCCTTTGCCATTTCACACGCACAATGTAACCTGCTATGAATTTTGGAAACATAGTCAGAGAGACTGTGGTAAGAAGTACTCTTGGTCAGCCACGACTCATTGAGCAGTTTCAATGGGCCACAAACACTGTGTCCGAAGACAAGTTCAGATGGACTAAACCCCAAGGATTCATGAACAACTTCACGCACAGCAAACAGCGCAAATGGAACTCCTTCATCCCAATCATGCTCAAACTCCAAACAGTATGCTCGAAGCATTGATTTTCGTGTTTGGTGGAAACATTCAAACGCTTCTTGTGTCTATGGATGATAGCAACTAGAGGTGACATGCTTAATGCCTAATTGCTGCATAGACTCTTTGAACACTTTAGACATAAAATTAGTGCCCTGGTCATTTTGAACAATCCTAGGGAGACCAAAAAGAGAGAAAAACACCAACAGAACCTTAATGACGGCTTTAGCAGTCGTTTAACGGAGTAGTATGGCCTAGAAAAAACTAAGTCAATGTGCACATAATGGTAAGCAAATACTAGCTACTTGACTTAGTTTGTGGCAACTGACCAACACAATCCAAAATTGTGAGTTTAAAAGGTTCAGATGTAACCTGTATAGGCTGCAATGGAGCTGGAGGAATCACCTGGTTAGGATTGCCTGTAACCTGACAAATGTGACATGATTTACAGTGCTTAATTACATCGCGCTTGAGACCTGACCAAAAAAAAATGACGCAAGATGCGATCAGTTGTTTTATTAATGCCCAAATGACCAGGGAAATGATGATCATGATAAGGCAGAGGAACTACAACCTAAAGCAAAACACGCCAATCATCAATTGCAGAGGCAGTGAACGGTCTCCACTTGCGCATCAACACTCCCTCTCGAACAAAGTAGCAATATTAAAATATTGTGTCACGCAATATTTTAATTGGGAAACACACAGTAGAGTCGCCAGACAAAGTAACAAAACCATCCAAAATGAACGGAGCAAAAACCTGACTAATACTCTCGTCTTTCCAAGAAGTTACATTAGGCGGCAACACACAAGCCCAAACCAGATCCAGACTTATCAAAAGCAGTGGAAGAAGTAGCATTATTGGTCCTCGCTTTTTGCTATAGGTACAAACAGGAGCATCTTTAAGTTACTCTTCTTTCAGAACTTTCAGCTACAGCTGCTTTTGAATTTTTAAAACTCTTTTGAAAGTCACTGCTGCTGTCACTCTGAAGCTTTACAGGAAAGGGAATCGCAACTTTATGTGCAAGCACATATTCATCAGCCAGCACTGCGGCAGTAGATGGTTTTAGACCTGTATCCTCACTAATAAACGTAGCCACATGTTGAGGAAAACACCTCTTAAAATCTTCAAGAATCATTAACTCATGAAGGCCCTCAAAAGTTGTTATATTGTGAGTGTTCAGCCAGCGATCAAACAACAATTCTTTTTCCTCAATAAATTCAACATAAGTGAGTGAGTCGGGTTTCTGGTACTTGCGATATTTTTGTTGATAAGCTTCTGGGACTAAAGAGTAAATACGCAACACTGCCTGCTTCACTTTCTCATAGTCAGCAGCATCTTCCAGAGACAGAGAAGAATACGCCTGTTGGGCCTTACCCACAACTATGCTCTGTGAAGTCATGGTCCACACTTCACGTGGCCATTTCAACACTATAGCAACTCTCTCAAAATGAGAGAAAAATGTATCCACTTCTTTTTCATTAAAGGAGGGACAAGTCTGATATTTCGATGACATCAAAATGATCCGTTTGATACACAATGCCAGATTCACGAGCCTGAATATCAAGTTCTTTTTAAACGAACAGCCTGGGCAAACTCCTTTTTTTTTTTTTTTTTTAGGTTCATGCTCTCTACGTTGACGATTATGAATTACTTGTCTGTCTACTTCAAGACATGTTTTCTCTCACTTCCATTCAATCTCCTTCTCCCTTAACTCTAGACGGCGAAGTTCAAGAGCAGCTTTGGAAGTTGTAGGCGTGTCAGGTTGATCAGAAATAACAGGTGATTCAGGTGTTACTTTCGAATAAGCCTTTTCACACTCACCAAAAACCCCTTGCACAGCCAAAGTATCAATTAGCTTAACTAAAAGCATAGCTTTTGTTGGGCTGTTGGAACCTTAACCTTATAATGGCCCGTAATTATGACTAACTCATCACAAGTGAGTTTTATCAATGCCTCTCTGGTAGGAGAAGCAACAAACTCGTTTACAGAAAACATTGCCAGAAAACATCAGACAGGTATATAGAAAGGGTTTGACCAAAAGAAGAGAACGAGTGAAAAAAAAAAAGGGACAGCACTGGCACAGTTACCAAACTTTGTGACAAAAAAACATACCAATTAATTGATGTGTCAAAAGTGAAAAAGGTGCAGTTATAAATTGAAAAAAAATATCACTTTCGACACATCAATTAATTGGTATATTTTTTTTGTCACAAAGTTTGGTAACTGTGCCAGTGCTGTTCCTTTTTTGTTATATATATAAATGTGTGTGTGTGTGTCACAAAAATTCTAAATATCAAAATAATAAAACTAAGGAAACATATCCCGGACGAGCCCCCATTTTTATGTTACGTGCCAAAACCAAGGACAAAAAATGACACTATAACATAAAAAGGTCACTGAGACGGAGTAGTGCAAAAAAAAAGTAACAATATTTAATAAGGAGGAAAAAATATATGGCAGGATTTTACAAATAAACAGGACAGTTAATAAAGTGCAGTGAAAAGAGAAAAGAAAACCTCACGCTGACTTCCTGGATCTCACAAGCTTGCCAGACTCCCGAGGTTCAGCAGACAAACAAAAGATAGGAGAAAGGTGAGTCTTCTGGGCATCTAACTAACTGCACTCCCTACTCTACAAGAATGCAGGAAAGAAAAGAAGTAATTGTTTAATCGTCCAGATATATTGTGCCAGTCTTTCAATGATAATAAATGAAAAAAAAAAAATCTACAACAAACCTAAGGAACATGTGCCATGTGCATCCAAGAGGAGAGAGGGGCATCTTGGAATGTGGGCCATGAGTAGACTGAAAGGGTGGGTCTCCAGCAAATCACAGTCACCTCCCTCTCAGCACCAACAGAGCACCGGCTGAGAGGGAGACTCAGACAGACAAAACAGACAAAAAAACAAAACCACGTAACAGTCAAATCGACATTGTCTGCAAACAAACAGCAGCATATGTTTTTCCTAACAAGTGCAGATGTTAACATCTGTTCACGGTTCCACATTTTTCAGACACTTCACAGCAACTTACATACATAAAAGCTGGTTGTGGTTTTCAACATCAAACCATGCAACACAGTAAAGCACATATTCAGACCAAAAACGCAACCAAAAATGTTTCAACAACTTTCATTTTGCCTCCTTTACATGGGTTTTGTTTTATTCACAGCTGTTCCACATCAGTTTTATGGGATGCCATGGTTTCCCTTTCATGAAGTGGCATATCAGATCAAGTCAACGTAGCAGCTTATTTATTCTCCCATTTTCTGCCAGGCTTGACCTTGGGCAACCTGCTCTTACAGCATGTTATTGTTCTATTAATTTTGCTCTAATTACCCCACACAGTGCGGGACGTAGGGTGAGAGGATGAAAGCAGCTTGCAACAGACTGAGAGAAACACAAGGGAAAAGTGGTGGTGGGGATGTGTGCACAGCAGACACAGGAAACATTAGAGCTAGATTGCAAAGAACTCCCCGCTGCTGCACCCTACTTTTGGGAGGAGATGCCTACTGTAGGACATGAAGGAGGGCAGAGGGAGAGAAAGGAGGATAGAAAACGGGAGTCAATTGAGCTGTGATTTGTGGACCAGAGGCAAAGGTGGAAGATAAAGCAGGACAGGCCAGATTAACTAGCGCATAGGAGACAAACTCAGCCAGTTGGCTCGGCATTCGCTGCTTTTAGCCACATGAAAAGAGCCAGAGAAGAAGGATGAGAAGAGGAGGAGGAGGAGGGAGAGGGAGAGTAGAGAGTGAGAGGAATAGTTAAAATGTGTGTGTTTGGATGTGTGTGTTTTACTCTACTGGTAGCTCATAAAACAGCATTAAAGTCGGAATAGTCTATATAGGGAGCAAAGTAATATTACTATAATGTTCTAAACGGAGTCTAATACATTAGAGGTTTAAGGCTATTATTAGCTCTTCTTGTTCTTTAAAGCTTGAGTACGAGACTTTTACTTATAAATGAATGTCTGTTGCATTCAAGTCTTTGCCAATTGAGTTCACACAGTGCTGATTAAGACTATCAGCACCAGGTAAATCGCTTTGTGTTTCTCTGAGGCAACGTAACTATACTGTGTGCCAGTAGCGATGCATTTTATATCCGTTGCCAGAACTGAGAGAAACTTAAGTAATGGAAATTGAGTAGGCTATAGTAATAAATCTGGTGGAGCCAATTGTTGAAGAATCTACGAAGCATCCAAAAGAATTTCTGATTCTCCAGATAAATCAGAATTATCACCTTCAGTCTGATCAGCCCAGTTGCAGAAAATTAGTGTTTAAATCCATGAGTTATGGAGACTTTCACCTTTGACTTTTGACAACCAAAATTTAATCACGTCATCTGAGTCCATTTAGGCCAAATTTTACGTAATCTCCTCAAGGCATTCCTGAGTTATCACATTCACAAAAGTGCAACAGACAGTTGCACAATGCAGGATTAATGTAAAATTCAAATTTGAAAATATATTCAGCATTTAAATATGAATTTATGTGCGTGTGTTTGAAAGATGAAGAGAAACAGAAAAAGGGGAAGAGCTTTGTGAAAGTGAAATGCGAGAGGGTTATCGGTGTCTAGATTGGAAAATGCCAAAGCGAAAGTATGTTTCTTTATTACGGAAGCAGGTGGAGTAAAACAAGTGCCAACGAGAGGGTGCAGGATGATAAATGCCATCTAAATGTAGTGCAGGAGGAAGTCCAACTCATGCCTAGGCCATAATGACCTAATGTCATGTCAACTTGGATGCACAGTAAACTGGCTCCACTGATGAAATGTCAGCAGCTGTTGCAAAGTTGACAAAGTCATTTAAACTGTTCGAATGGGAAGATGTAATATTCAGACCTGTGGTATAATAGTTATCAAGATGAAGTTTGCTCAGCACACATGGGATTGTTCAGCAAATTCTTGCCTGGAATTTGTAGTGACACACATAAACAGCTGGCAGCTGCTTCTATATGACACAATCCCAACGCTGGCCGCTCTTCTAGTGGCTGGCTTCATTTGTTATTGACAGAGGAAAAGATGTTGCTTGTTGCTTTCAGAGTTACACAGGGACATGAATCATATTGCTACAACTGGCTGAAAACCAGTCAACAATGTCAACTTTCCAAGAGGAAAAAAAAAACTACTTGTTTTCACCACGACAAATACTAAAATTTCAGCCTGCATTATATATTTATATTTTGCTTAGTTTATGGGTGATGAGTTGTTCCGCTGACTGACAGGCTCATGCTCTTCTTCGCGGTTCAGCTTCAGCTCTAGTATTTGTTAGTAGTAACGTGGAGATGGTGTGCAAACGGGTGGGTGGTGCTTGTGGCTTCCAAGAGCCCAATAAAACTGTGTCAGGCTGTAATGCTCTTATACTCCAACATCCTGCATCTTAACTATCAACACTGAGACGGAAAGGTAAATAAAGGGTATGAATGACTGGGATTCACCACTGTTACCACCCAGAAAAATATGTAAAAGCTTAAATACTTAAAATCTTAGAGGCACAGTAGATCATATTCATTCATATTTTTAATTCTAGTGAACTTCAGGATATTTTGATGAAAAAAAAAATGAATATAAGCTCAACTTTCAGGGGATTTTCCAAGGCTTTCAGCCGCATATTGCATCCTTCAACACTGGATAGATGTGATTTAATTTTTATCATGTGAATTAGGGACTGGAATTTTGGCCCTGTATTAGAAGGGAGATCGCATCCCTTTTCTGTGGTATCAGATCGTTGTTGGTGTCCCCGCTTTGCCAGAGAGTCCTTGTGAACAGCGATAAATGTGCTTTTAATCACAATATTATGATGAGGTATGTTTTTTGGTAAAATCACTTGAGAAACTTTAATAATAAAGTAACATGACAAGTAAAAGCATCGTGTCAAAATCTAATATTGACATAAAACCACTCTGCCCAGTCGTTTACAACATTCAAACGACTATATCTTGTTACAACAACACCTGTCAGTGAAAGGGATACATCAGGCAGCAAGTGAACATTTTGTCCTTGAAGTTGGAGCAAAAAAACAGCAAGTGAAAGGACATGAGTGAGGCTGACAAGGGTAAAACTTTGAGCGTTTATGGGATGCACCCGGTCTGCAGTGGTCATGGTAAGCATAGGCTGCCTCCTGTGTTCCAATCAGAGACCAGTGCCAGAGACCACAGCACACCTTCAAAGGTCATGATAGCTGATCAGTGCATAATACACAGTATTTCAAACTACATCACCATGTCGACAAAATGTTGATATTATCTGATTTAACTATAATCATCTTAATATGAAAACAGATTAGTTAATGTCCTATCTACCTAAAACAAGTTAACCGTAGCATCGTTGAGCTGTTTGCTATAACAAAAGCACTGTGTATTTTCCCTCCAAACTTTTGTGAGGGCTTTTTAAATAAAACCCTCCTAAACGTGAATTTAACAAGCAAAAAACACAGTAAAAGAAACTTGAAACAGACAGTAAATGTTTGACTCTTACCAGAACCTTGCAAACATCCTGACTTTGAATAGAGTCGACTCTGTGGCTGCACCGAACCGTGTAAATACAAAATGAAAACTGAAATGACACCCGTAGTTCATTTCATTCTTTCTATCTGCCTTTATTTGTGAAATCAGAACCCAGGTATATTCCCTCTGTCATTTCAAAGCAGTTTAATAAAGGTATTCCAAAAGCTGTTTTTTTTTTTTTTTTTTCTCATTTATATTACACTCTTAAACTCAGGGCACCGTACTGTCTTTAACATGATTACAGTTGATACTATTAAGATACATATACTATTTATCATTGAAAATGACCTAGTTTTCACAGGATTATTTTTTTTCCTATAGCAGTGGGCAGACCAGAGCTGTCATTCCCACAGTAGCTGTCAAGATGCACCATAGCCGGCTGAGAATATGGTTCGACTCGCCTGATAAGAGTGTGGCACGCAACAGAGAAAATGGGATCCTGGCTAAATGTATTTAAAAAAAGAACAGTCAAAGATGAGCAAATGCCTCCATTCATCTCTTCAGTGTGGTGCAGAGTGAGAAAAAAAACATTGTTATGCAGCAGTAAAAGACTGCATTGGACAACACAGCCAACAGAAAGGCTTGGTAAGCACTGCACTAAACACTAGAGTATCCTGGATGATTCAACAACAGATCATATAAAATAAATTGGTGTTGTGAAGCAAACTGGGTGGGGAGGAAAGGAAAGCAAAAAGGTGTGGGTGCTGCGGAGGGGTCAGAAGTAATCCAAGTGCTCCAGAGGTGGGTTTTAAGAAAAGATGGGATGGGATGAATGATTCATTTGGGGACAGCTTGTCCAGCAGACTCTGTACAGGAAGCAGAGGATCAACTCCTCTGCTTGTCTACAAAGGGAAATAAATCGCTGTCTTTCATTCTGTGGAAATGGACAGGGCTCTCCAGGGTCTGCTGATCTCCAGCCACTGAGAGGACTATTTTTCTTTCTCATTCCCTGCTCTTCATCTCACTTCTCACTTTCTATTTCATGGATATGTCCATCTGTCCAGCTCCAGTCCTTCATTTGTCACTTTTGGCTGTATTCACATCCTTTCTCCGTTTTTTTTGCAATTTCAGTTCTCTTTTTGGCTCCCTTCCCCCTCCTCTTCCTTCTCATCTTTCTGCCTTCCCCTCTTATGATGTGTTTAGCATTCAAGGCCTCTCACTACTGCATCACAGGCCTGTTTGTTTCACCGAAGAGAGAGAGAAAGAGAGAGAGAAAAAAAAATGCGATTCCTCTGGGATGGAGTGAATTTTCTATATGCCTTCTGTGTGGAGCCATGCATCTGCATGGATTTTTTAGCCAAGTACATATGAGCTGTAAGACTCATGCTTTTGCATACACAGAAACAACAAACCAGATCTTGAATTCAAGCAGGTAAAAGCAATTTATTAGGTACACCTACTAAAAACAATACAGTTCAATCCTGTAGGACTGTAATAAATCTTACCTTTCTAATATTCAGTATTAGAGAGATTGATTCGGCTTAATGCTGCACTCTTGAGCTGTGTTCCATTATAGAGACAGGTGTTTCTATTATTTGGGCCACCTCATTTATATCAGAGACATCCTTCCAAAGTTATAATTAAGGCCAATAAGCACCAAGACTTCAATAAATCTGAATGTTATAACACAAATGGAGGCTGTTGTATCAGACTGCATTACTTTACACCAGGTGTCCCCAATAAACTGACACCTGTGAAGCCAAACAGAAATCTTAGATTATTATACCCTCCCATCCACATGTGGGCAACTCTCAACTCCACTCTTCATCAAGAAGCATAACAGGAACTAATAAAACCTTAATACCCATCCAGTGTTAATGCTCGTTGCCATTTGACTTCGACACTTAACTGAAGTTCAGTGCCCATACAATTAACCTCTGGTCGTTTGCATGTCAAATACGAAGGGAGGATTTCGTCAGTCTGTGGCCCCTCCACACAGAGACGCAGGTCAACAAGCTAATGAAGAGTCGACGCACTGTTCGCAGTGGAGTTAAGTACTTAAAGTCCTCCACTGCTTATTAGAGAACTGTACACAAAGCATCCCTAACATATTCCAATTAAAGTGAATTACCCGGACATTAAGCACCATGTTTACTGAATTGGAACAAACTGTGTCATATTTAGTCGTCTTACACATGTGCTGACATAGGGAATGTGCTGTGTGCCAGGACCTTGACACTATTTTACTAGAGTGTCCCCAGATAGAACCTTAACCTGGATGGCAGCTAAGTCACACACACAAACACACACACAACAAATCACACCGAAAAGCACAAACATGTCCTCCTACAGACCCATGTCAACCACCAAAAGCTCCTACAATGGATGGCCTGGTCTGATGAATTACATTTTCTTTATAATGCCGATGGCTAATCAGTGTGATTCTCTCCACTGGGAAACCTTGGATCCTTCTATTATTGTGAATATTATTTTGTTGTGTACCACAAAGCACCATGTTTATTAAATCGGGACAAACTGGGTCATATTTGGTTGTCTTAACACATGTGCTGACATAGGCAATGTGCTGCATGCCAGGACCCCGACTCTATTCTGCAGTGTCCCCAGATAGAGTCCTAACCTGGAGGGCAGCTAACACACATACACACATCAAATCACACCAAAAAGCACAAACACATCTTCATACCCCCTTCCAAAAAAGCAAACAAACACACACCCACGCAGCACACAGGGTGGTTGTAATTAAAACACAGTGGAGCTCCGTGGAGCAGAGAGAGGCTATCTGAGCAGAGAGGGAGGTGGGAATACTCAACTCATTCAGCCTAAAGGCTTCCACTAATTACCTGTCAATGACAAGGAAGAGGGAGATCTAAAGTGGTAAATATTGTCCCTAACTGTCATCCTCAGTGAACCATGCACTCCGCAATTCAGTTCAAGGATAATGCCCAATGACTTGGGAAATAGGATAAGATGCCATATGTTTGTGTAATTTAGGGATAATTAGTTCTGAATCTGCTCCAAACAAAGTGACACAGTGGTATTAAAGTGTGAGATACCATCTAAAGGTCAGTCAAAAGACACAATGATCTTAACAAGATGTTGCAAAGCTGTGTTGAAAACTTTGCTTTAAACTTCAGATTTAAAAATACTGAAGAGAAAAATAGGTCAGTGTTGACACATGACCAATGTGTGTTAATAGGCTTAAAGCCATTTGACAAAGAGTTTTACAACCTGGAAGCCAGAATGAAAACGTGTGTGTGCGCAACACAAAATGTTTGATTCACTTCTTTTGTCTTCCATATTTGTGGTGGGCAATTACTAGAGTACAACTTATTGAGTAGACCACTGCTTAAACAATGACAATGCCACTCATTAATCTGAGTATTTTTTATTTTGTTTTTCCATTTTAAACTTCATAAAACATGCCCCAGAATTTCTGTGATTAATCATCATCCATCACATAAAACTCACTTTATTTATTTCATAAGTGCAGTGGCCTTCACGTCTTTCTCCATGGCTGCCTGCAGCTACTGCCTATGTCCTCATGACAACAAGTCCTGTTTTGTTTTTAAAAATAGAACAAATTCAGAATAGGACTGAAAGTAAAGATGATATACGTTGGAAACTTATATGTCTTCATGAAGACACAACTGCATCAGTGATTCAAACAGCCAGGTGGATTTAAGAAACACACTTTAAAAAATTGTTATTAATATTATGAAGATCAGTGACAGATGGATAAAAGTGACAGATTGACTCTGGCAACCTGCATGTGTTTACAAGAGTCATCAACCACTTACACACAGATGACAAGAAGGTTACAGCCACTTGAATGTCGGTTGTTTTCACCAGCTAAGGTTGTTGTTAAGCTGTAACATCGTGCTCTTGTTTAAAATAAGTCAAATGACCGCAACAATCCATTATTTATGATATTTTTCAGTAATGCTCTTACATGCTTTACAATATCAATCAATTTGTGATTTGATCAAAAAATATTTTCACAAATGTAAATCGAAAGTAAAAAGAAACTATTGATCTACTATCTAAGACAGAGCTATTGATAATCTAATAAAATGGTTTCCTCATTTGACTTTAGAGCTGTCTTTATTATGGTGACAGCAGCAGCTTTTATCTTTGTTAGCTTATTAATTATTCATGGAAATTGGGCAGTGCTCCAAAATACACAATAGTCCAGTGCAGCATTTTTCAACATTACGGTGTCATCGAACCAAGTTGCCTCATCAGTTTTGCTTCTTAAATCTCAAGTCAGGTCAAGACTTTAGCTCATTTGGTATTATCTTTTATTACAATAAATTAACTTATTTTTTAGGGGGAGAAATGTGACAGGATTCAGTTATCGTGTTTATTTTCTGATTTTAGTTTATATGAAAGCTACTCTCTAATTTCCCCTGCAGTAACCAGTATCCCCAATACTGCTCAGTTTTACTGCATCTTAAAAGCTAATTTCAAAAGTCTTTCTTCCACCTGCCATCAGCTGACTGAGGTGTCCAAATATCAAAATATAGAAGCAATTTTCTGTGTTTTATTAGTAACACAAATAACTCTCACTTCCTTATCTCAGAATATTGTTGCTATCTGTATCTACATTTTACTAGAAACACATATTTAGAGACAAATAACCACCAGAAAAATGTATTATGTTGTCCAGTTATCCAGAAATTAATCCCCACCTGTCAGTGACCTTGATATTATGAATTGCT
Organism: Polydactylus sextarius; assembly: GCA_016801845.1. NCBI lineage: Eukaryota > Metazoa > Chordata > Actinopteri > Polynemidae > Polydactylus > Polydactylus sextarius. The sequence goes on along the minus strand of CM028911.1, from coordinate 3,584,575 downwards.
CTCTTTTTTATAGTCTCTCACCTGATTGTCCTTGTTATTTATTGCAGACCTAAATACATTTTTATACAGTTATAACATTTCAGGTCTCTAGAATTAATTAAAAAAAATCTTTAAAAAATAAATAAATAAAAAACTAGTGAAGAATGACATAAAGAACAAAAAAATGCTTTAAGAACAAAAAATAAAGATGTTGGGAAACACTATGTTTGCAACTGCAATCTGCAATTGCAAACTGTCAGTCACCTAAAAATACACATCCCCGCAGTGAAAACATCATCTCATCTGACATTATTTTTTCAGCTCTGGCTTCGTGACTGTGCCATTTTTCTTTATCTAATCCAATATTGGCAAGAATCTGTTCCTGTATATTTAAAACAAGTTTGTCAAAGCTGCCTTTTTGCAGTGTGTTTGGAGACAGAGGCAACGTATACTTTGTGCAATGATTTCTTTATTTTTTTTATTTTGAGAACAATCAATAAACAAAGTGTTTGCTTTTTCAGACTTGTCCCTGCCAATTAGGTTTTCAGCAGACGTTTCAAACTGGATGTGCTGGATGAGAATTTTGTCTGAGATCAAATACAACTGAGGAAGTCACTAACTATAAGAGGAATAAAAAACCTGTATGTGTTCATTTTCCTAAAATTTCCTCTGTGCTATGCTGTAACATTAATATGTGAGAGAAGTGCACACAGAGGAAACTCTATTGGGAATCTCAGAGGTAAAAAAAAAATAATTATGCTTCACACATTTGTTTGGTGAAAGGGGTTATAAAATATGTATAAAACTGTATCTGCTCAACCAATGGGAAACTGAGCTTCTTTTAATTAATGTCCAACATATAAATGTTTTTATCCATCTATAGCTGCTCGGTCCATCAATTTTCTCACTAGCTTCCACTGTCCTCACTGATCACTGATGTTGTTTTTTTTTTTTTTTTCTAGAAGCACCATAGGCAACGCTGATATTTGAGTGAAATGAATAACTGTTAGATGGATTGCTATTGAATTAGTTTAGTGATCCAAAGTCCCACTGTTAAATATTGAAAACGTTAGGTCATCTTTTAAATTTTTCACCTATCGCTATCATTAAGCCAACTTTTCAAACATTAGAATTACTGCATTGCAGTTGTATGTCTCTAACAACCAGTCTGGTTTTACTAATCAGTGCTTAAATTTGAGAGTTATGTGCTGGATGATTTGGGCTAAATTTGATTCCCAGTTCCCCTGTGGTTTTCATTAGATTCTGTGTTCACCAGAACATGAAAACATAATTGGTTTAGAGTGAAATATGGCCTGCAGTCAGTTAGCATAACATGCTGAACTAAGATGGTGAACATGGTAAACCCACTATACAGTACATCAGCATGTTAACATTTATTTCTGTGGAGACCCTCATTCTTCCAGATCACAGTATGCAGCATAGTGTCTAAGGAAACAGGACTGCTGTAGATTCTTAAAGAGGTTTAACCTCTAATCCATTGAGGCTTCTTCAATTCTGACAGAGAACTGTTAGAGAACTGATAGCATCATAACAGCCACCACCGAAACTGCGTGCTACACCTGTGAACACTAGATCTCTGATGTCCACCCATAGAAACTAAATTCTCTCTCCACCAGAGCTGAAGACGTCTCTTGTATGAGAGGTGAAATGTGTCAAGAATCTAGAACAGCCCAGTTTCCTTAGACTCAATAATGTCAGTTGACACTGATAGTGTATGTTAGCAGGTTTAACATGTAACACATAACATCAATGTGCCTTCATGGCTCACAACTTGTCAAAGTTGCTAGCGTGTCTGTAGAAGCTTTATTTGGTCTTACATGCCACCGCTTGTGTTTTAGTTGGATTCTCAGACTCCTTTGTGTTTGTGTCTTATTTCAAATAACAAATCATTGTGAACAGAGCCAGAGTTGGATCCCCAACATCCCCCCACACCACTCGCCAACCCCCGCACCCTCTCCTCCTTTTTTTCTTCTCACATAAATCTGACTTGAATTTGGCCGACGACAGAGTGAAGCTGTCACAACAGCAGCTGCTTCAGTAAATTTTAATGTGTTTTCAGGGTGGAACATCTAAGCTGCTTTAAAGGTCAACAAAGTAACGTGGAGGACCTAGGAGACTTTTGAAACATTGGCAAAATGATGATATACACTCCTGGCCAGACTCTTTCATTAGACTTGTGGGCCACTGGGAAGCTCATGATACCCGTGTGTTTTATGGATTCTGTCAAAGCCCCTCAGGTTTTTATTAAACTTTTTCACCTGCTGTACATATCTGTGAGGAAAACAGGAACACCACTACAGTAGCATGCAGTATTTAATGTGTCAAATACGTTTTTTTGTTTTTGGACTCCTTCTATTCGGAGAAAAAAGTGTGTAAATACAGAAAATCAATCAGGTCGTGTACATTGTTGCACTGAGTGTATTACGTAAGGTGCTGATTTTCTTCAGCTGCGATTTATTATGCCACTTTTTGGCAAGGTGTCGGCACAGCAGGGCCATATGCTATGCGCCTTAGTCCAGTTGGACTCAAAATGGCTCTAAACGGTGAGGAGCTTGTGCCAGTGAGACAGAGACTGAGAGTGGATCACTCAGCCAGTCAGTCAGCTACATGAGGACGGAAGAGGGAACAGCCTGGAAAAGAAGTTTATGGGTCGTCTGCGGGTTTTTAGGAGCTGGACTATTAATCACTTATAGAGCGCCTTCTTAAAATGTTTGTGTGCCACTGCTCTTGTTAATAGGAAACTGGGACCAGGCTGCTGTTGCCAGCTACTACAGGTCAATAAGGACATGTAATCCCTGCATCACTTTTGTAAAGAGACTTTATACAACATTTAAAGTGATGACAAAGTAATGGCAATTTGACAATGAGCTGATATGCCCACGTTTAAAGCTTGGATGCCTCAACCAACCAGTCCAATTGGAGTTAAATAGCATGTGGGGTCTTGAGTTATGGCCAAGAACAAAATTTTGATAAACTCTAATCTGTTAATCCTCGAGTGTGTGTTTCTACTGAATTTAAAGAAATTCCCTAAAGCTGTTCCTGAGTTATCGTATTCACAGGAACAGGGCACACAACCTGAGAAATGACACAAAATGCACATACACAAAATGTGTGAAATGTGCAGTATAGTTGAATAAAATCTCAAATCTAGCAAGTTATCAGCCTTCAAAAGCTGAGTGAGTTGTTCATTACAGTAAATAAATAACCCTGACCTTGGCTACCAACATCTAAATACTTCATGTTTGAATTGGAGTGAATGTTGGTGTGGAGGCGTATTGAAAAAATGAAATGAAATAATAAAAATGAAAACAAAACTACTGGTTTGCAGGAGAACGCTGTCTGTTTGTATCTTTGCAAAAAACTCTATTGCTCAATAATAAGCCGTGGTGCTGTGTGTCTTCATAGTGTGCAGTTTAACTGAGCAGTATCAGACAAGCTGACTGATGAGTCATACGAGTAAGTGTGTGTGTGTGTCTGCTCCTTATACACCAAATATATTTAAAGTTGACAGAATACAACAGATACAAAACTGTTTCTCAGAGTATTTTCTTTTCTTATATACATATATATATATATATATATATATATATATATATATATATATATATATATATATATATATATATATAGAGAGAGAGAGAGAGATTTGCTATTACGTCGTTATTTTCGCCATGATTTTGATTTGATGCAGCTTGTCAAAGGCATGGGTATTTTGCGTTTCTTTTCTATTGCAGTCTCCCGTCCTCCAACTTAACACTGACTTAAGCATCCCCACTGCGAGACCCCGAATTATGAGATTTGTCTCAGCTGAATGACGTGCGGTGTACTTATTGTCATGGCAACTCTTACACTTGATGTTTTGAGCATTCAAATATGAAGCCTCAAGCCTGAGAATCTAATTTGATATTGTATTTTATGTGTTCAGGATTTTGGAAATAGATATAATTCCACACATCTTTCAGTGTCTTGTTAGAACAATAAAGAGTTGAGACATGAGAAGCTGCAGCTTGAATGCTCACCTGACATACATCATATTGATTTTGAATTATAAAGACTTCCATATTTACTAAGACTGAAGAAGCCAAACATAAAGATTGTTTCAATCCACTTTCACAGAGTCAGGAAGGAGCATGTTCCTTACAAAAAAAACATAAAAACAACAACACACTGAACAACTGGAGGCGTTAGACAATCCAGAAAATCCTTCAACAATACTAAACACCAAACTGTTGTGGGCAACACAAACTAAACAGAGGGAACTGCAAGTGACTATATGGAGGCTAACTTTACATCAGGTAAAGATGCACATGTCCCCATGGCAACACAAAATTTTTAAATCACGTAATAGTCTTACTTTTTGCTCTTTGAAATAACATCAGTACAAATGTTTTCCAGTAAGTCCAAAATTTGTCACATGGCAAGGCAAAAATACCCACACAGTCACAGTGACCTCGTCCTTTGACCATAAAAACCTAATCTTCATCCTTCATAAACTTCATTCTTGAGTCTAAGTGACCATTCCTGACATATTTGTTGTGACTCCCTCAAGGCATTCTTGAGATGGAAACACACGATTGGTAATACAATGATATTAACTTTGATCTCCACTAGTCCATGGCCACACAAGCGAAGAAAAATACCATCAAATAGCATTCTAATGTTAGCATATATTTTACACACTCAAATATATACATTTCATGTCTAGAAAAGAGTTCAAATGGACTGGACATGGGATCTTAGGGTGCACATGCTCATCAGTATGCGAGTGTGTGTCTATGTGAGAGAGAGTTACCAGAGCATATGCTACTGTACTGGGCCGATGGGAATTTACCCTATTATCAGTAATTGGCAAAGGTTTTCCAACGTGCCCTGTGAAAGAGAGAGAAAGATTAGGGGGGGAATTCTCAAGGTATTGTTGCAGAGTATAGCTTCAATATATTAGAGACATTTCATAGACTGTTGCAGTCATTTTGCCCCCCGCCCCCCCAGCTATCACCATTACTTCCACCCCACCCTTCACCTCACAACTGGCTGATGTGCCTGATGTAGCAGCAGGGCAACTCATAGATGTGAGAGTGTGAATTGCTCAGGGACGATGTGCTGCGTTCATTCCAAATGCTAAATGAGTTGGAAGTAGTATCACGCTTCTTCTTGTATGCAAAAAGCTGACTCTTCACTAAACTTCAAGGGACTTTCTTTTTTTTTCTAAAAAAAATCATTTACATGATAAGTACCACCCAAAAAATGGTTTCATTGCGTAAATAAAAAAAACAAAAAAACAAAAATGCGGAATAATAGAATCACGTTCGCCAGAAATGACAGACTGTTGGTATCGAAATTCTTCCCAATGATTTGTTTTTACTGTGCAGAATCTATTTACGGTATGATCATCTTAGCGCACCATATTTACGCAGTGAGTACAATTTAGTGTAGTACTTTCAAGGAAAGCACTTTGAGTCTGAATGGTAGATTGCTGCAAAATTTGTCTCATTATATGTACCTTACAGGTTCATTATTCTACCGCAGCGACTTCTACATATTTCAAAACAGAAATGCCATTCAAATTTCAAAAGATTCAGTCAGACAATTAATTAATTATTAGATGTATTCAGTGTTTTATTATATTTCATACTTTCTGAAATATTCAGTTCTTTATGAACGTTTTTTTCTTGTTGAAATGAATGAAGGGATTGTTGAAATCCTCCATCTTGTATCTGAAGTGTAGCCACTTGAGCATACTTTTAGATAGAGACTTCAAGTTAAAGCTTTAAGCTCTAGAGGGATGGCATGTCTGTCAGCTGTTATTTAAATTCCTGATATCTTGTACAGTTGAGGAATTATTAAAATTAAAGTTTTATTCTTTCTTTTTTTTTTTTTTCATTTCTGAGTTTATAATGGGTGTGTATTGGAGCAGGTAAACCTGTGTCATTCGACCTGTGATGTCATCCACTCTAAGTCTCTGATTTTTTTTTTCACTTTAGCTCTTGTAGCCACTACATATTTCACTTGTTCTAAATAATTCATACATGAAATTGTAGAGAAATTTGTGATGTTTCACGCAGTGTGACGACTCAGGCATGTATGATTTTTGAACGGTGGGTCACTGAGACAAGAAACTCCCTCAACTGCCCCATAGACTCCAAAGTTAACTACCTACTCTTGGGCAAATACAGGAAAAAGTACATGTTTAAAACAGCCACTTTATCTATAGAAATGAACCATGTAGGCCTTCAGGCACACCTACCCAAACTCAATATGAAGAAATTTCACCAATACAATTTATAGTTTTTGCAAGTGTCTTGTTTGGTGGGTATCTCAGTGTTATTCTCTGTGTTATCACTTAATTCTAACAATGACTCAGCCATTTCAGGCTCCACCCACTTTAACATTGATCATTCTGATTGGTGGAATATAGAAGCAGTGCTTGGCCCGACTTTCAACGCAGCGAGGAATCCCACTGCTATTTCTGCAGAAATTGTATTTTATGGAATTTAATATTCGTAGTCTTCTCTCTACCTACACTCGCCCTCCCCCAGACTGAGACTGTTAATTGGGTCCTTCATTTGTGTGATTTCCTTTGTTAACATGCCTTGTTAAATCTAGATTAACTGAATGGAGGTATTGCATGGTTGCAGCTTGCAGCGGCCCTACTACTATTATTATGATTTCTCCATGCCAGCCAAATGGTGAGACATAGTCACATTCTTAAGTAAGCAATATATATATATATAATGGAACTGCTTTATACTGGTCACACAGGTTCTGTTTTACATTCAGAATTTAAGTTATTATATGGAGAGGAGACATATTTATTTTGTTACTACAAAGTCTTGTGCATTTATTTAGTTTCACCCAGAGAGAAAAAAAGCATTCAGAGGCAGTATCAGTGCATGTAAAATTAGACACAGAGGAAGTGCATTGAGTGTAGTGGAAACGTTAATTGAGACAGTTTGAGTTAGATGAGAAATTCATTTTCAGCTAAATGATGACTTAATGTGCTTTTTAAGTAGTCAATTCTAATAAAAACAGACAACAACATTTTATAGTTTTAGATTCAGACTATGAGCTTGACAAATCTCAAAATACAAAATTAAAATCTATATTAGGGACCAACTGTAACCATAATGGCGTTTACTTGTGCCATGAGATATCACTAAATATAGCAGTGCCTGATGTCCTGTATTAACAAACAGAGGATGAATATATTTAGAGGAAAGTCTGTTTCAAGAGCTTGTTGAGAAGCCAGAATAATTCAAGAGAAAAGAAAGAAAGAAAGAAAATATAACAAAATGCCACATTTGTGTAAAATGAAACATGACAAAACCACAAAGCAGCTCTGTAAACTGAAAAAAACAAAGACACTGAATACTAACCCCCTTTCTTTAAATGTTAACCTCAACTAAGACTCTTACTTGAGATTAGGGAGCGATGAGAAGCTTTGCAGTGCAACACACGTCAACACATCTTCTCACATTTACAGCTTGTGAAAAGCCAAATCCATTGCACTGGGAGCTTCGTGCTCAAATATGCTACTCAAATACAAAGAGAGCCAAGACTGGATGGAAGTTGGGGTTGTGCCCAATAACCCAGCATCAGAGAAATCAAGTGATTTTTATTTTCTCTTTTTTTTTTCTGTACTTATCTTGAAAGTGTAATGAAGCCTGTCAAAGCTAATAAGTGTAAGCTTTGAGATCTTCTTAGTGTTAACCAAGTAAACGTTGCTTAATTTGACAAAGTCCATATGTGGTATTATCCTCTCTATGACACAGCTAACTTACTTTGCTCATCTTCCAAAAATACATGCATACTGTTTACACAAGTGTGCATGCTACAGTACACACGGCCTGGAGCTAGAACTAAAGTGTGATAATTGCGGACAAAACCACAGAGATTTGACACTGTCTCACCAGAGAAGAAGAAGATGAGGGAAATAAAATTAGGCATGCAGACTGAAAGATAAACACACACCCACTGATACACAGCAGGACGCACAGGCAGCATGTTCACTCACATGCAAACTGATGAATTCATTGGCGGTCTGAATAGCTGGAGGGTGAAAACCCTTCATATGTTGCAGAGTCATGCCAATTCGCTGTGAGATGGGACGAGCGTTGAGCTGCACGGGGGCCCTCTCGTCTGTTGACGTGGTATTTGTCACTTGGTGCAGCCACAACCGGAGCTGTGGTGGTGCGGCAGGTGTAATATAAGGTGACAGGTATGCAAGGCCGTCTTATCAATCACATGGGAGCGGCCCACATTCAGTGACTTCCAAATTACCGTCCTATTTGCCAGACTCTACCCCAACTATAACCCCACCTATCACCATCTGATCTATGGCATGCCAACAAATCCAAACAAGGTGTCATCTTGCTGGGACAAATAGGCAACAACAGACTTAAGGGCAGGTGGTAATCCTTCTCATGTGCTTCAACTGTGTGGTGTTGGAGAATTGATTTTATTCTGCCCATGAGCTGCTGTACAGGTTGAACTTATATTTTATTTCCTTCTCAAACACTTTCTTTCTCCTGTGTTCTCCTGTGAACATCCTCTGTCCTTCTCCTTTCATGCCTACATTTGAACAGAGTGTTGGGAAATACGAAAATGCGTGGCCCTCCGTCAAGATCGAGAAAGTGAAACACTTAAAGAACACCGTTTCCTGACCTCAGGCTGAATCTGCAAGATTTTGCCAACAGAGGTGAGTGAAAGAGCAGGGAGTAGCATGTTTTACAAAGTTTCACACGATTTATTAACTCGCATCCCCTACCTTGCTGAGCTGACTGGCTGGTGAGCCGCTGCTGTTGACAGTGTGGCATTTGAAGTTGAGCAACGATTCCCCCACGGCATCACGCTCCCTGCTCATGCCCTTGTCAGTGTGGGAGTGGCTGTCAGAGACAGGGGAGCTGGCGGACGAGGGGGGCCGCTGGAGCACCGTGCAGGACAAGCCAAGAAAGTTAGACGGTCGAATCAGGAAGGCCTGCAGGGCGATGTTAGCAGATACCTGAGGGGAGGAGGGAGGACAAGAATTAGCAAGTGAGGGATGGAGATGGATGAGTTGGTGTGTGGCAGAAGAGACGGAGGTTTAGAGATTTTTATATTAGTCATTTAGCAGACGCTTTTGTCCCCACTGACAGCAGAGGGGGAAAAGATAGACAAAAGAGAGAAGAAACAAAGAAAGGAAGAAATTTATCTTTCTCTTCCTTATTCCAGCTATCAGCTTGAGCCAAATTAACTTCTCATTATTCTAAGCCTCAAGAAGAAAGTAAAGCTATGGGACATTTAATCAGATAATCAACCTGTGCCCTGAGTGCCTGTAGTGGTGCATGTGTGTGTTGTTGCTTGTTGCAAGTCTGGCCGTACCTTAGAAATGACCTGATTATCTCCAGTCAATGCCAGGTCAGCGATACGTTCCACGCACTGGACAATACGAGTGCACGCCCTGGCTTCGTTCTGCGCCATCCACAGAATGTGCTCCTCCACCAGCATCATGTTACTGGCTATGTCTGATATGTAGTCCCCCAGCTGCGGAAAAAAAAAAAAAACACCAGCACGAATGCATGTTCACAAATTACACCAACTGTACCGAGGCAGTAAAGAGGCAGACTCATCATGCACATCAATCATATGCGCAACAACAGGCACATTTATAATCTCCAGTCAGAACTGTGAGGGAGGTAATGGTGGCATCGTTCATTATAGGGAGATTTAATTTAGATTAACAGCTCCAATGGGGCATAATAGCTTCCTTGAGATGGCAGTTCGCTATTTACTTACTGTAGTTTTCATTGTTTCTTCATTTAATTGTTCTTTATTGGATGAATGAGGGTGGTCTCCTCAGCATTGTCTTAGGCTGGATAAACTCTAATATCTCCTCCCAGGTGACCTATGATGAGTAACTAGACAAGTGAGAGTTGATATTGATTCTTTTCACTGACTAAGCTCAACACCCTTTCCCTCACACAACCTGACCTTCAGCGTTACATGCAGCCTTGATTGCCTCAAGACGAAAAAGGGGAGAGAAGTTCATTTCAGGTAAAAAAATAAATAAATAAATAAAGGTGCTTGCCCAAAAACAGCATGCCTTCAGAAGATTAATTGTCATTCAGGTCCATCGCTCACCACAGGTGAGAGCAAAGAGAATATGGTGAAAAGTTAAGCTGTCTGGAATCGATTGAAGGCAGAGAGAACGACAGCGCTTTGCCATGTGTTTTCAGGCAGCTGTCACTGTCTCTCACTGAAGTGTCCTTTTCACTTCCCTCAATTAGGGCCCCTGAGATGCAGTTGTTACCTTTAGATGAGCTTTTCAACAGTTTCATGATAAACCTCATCCCTTAAGGCCATGGCAAATCATTGCTCTCAGCGATAACATTATGACCAGCTGCCTAATATTGTATAGGTCGCCTTTTGTTACTAAAACAGAAGGTGTGCTATGGCATATGGCACCAAGACACTTGCAGCAGATCTTTCCTATAAGTTGTGAGGTGGAGACTTCATGGATCAAACTTGTTAGTCCAGCTTGTCCCACAGTTTCTTAATTGGATCAGTTCAGGGGTATCTGGCACCAATTCAACACCTTCAATTTGTTCTTCAAATTATTCCCGAACCACTTTTTTGCAGTGTGTTAGAAGCATTATCCTGCTTATAGAGACCACTGCCCTACTGAAATACCATTTCAGTGAAGTAGTGTACTTGGTCTGTGACAATGTGCAGGTATGTGGTATATGTCAAAGTAATATCCACATAAATATCAAGACTCTCAGGTTTCTCAGTACAACATTGCTGCAAATATCACACAGTCTCTACTATCTTCCCTGTACCACTGCATCCATGTCTTACCAAAGTCAGTGACACACTCCCACTCAGCCATCCACATGTTGTAAAAGAAAATGTAAAAGAAAATTCTTCCATTTCTCCATGGTGCAGTTCACAAGCCATTGTATTGGTGGACAGGATTTTCATTGTTTTCACTGAAAGGTTTGGAGAGGTTTGGGATTCAGCTTGGGTACCCAGACCGGTTTGCAACAAACTGTGATGCACTGTTTTTTCTCACACCTTTCTATTGAAAACAGTACAAACTTTTCAGATCAGACCACCCAGACCAGCCTTTGGTCCCAAAAATGTATCAGTGATCCTTGCTTGTACATGATCCTGTCACCAAATCCTTTTCCTCCACTGAATCACTTTTGGTACAGCTACAGCCTGGGAACATCCCACAAAAGGTGCAGTTTTGGAATTGTCCAGCATTCATAATTTGGCCCTTGTCAAAGTCACTCACATTCTCACACTGCCCATTTTTCCAGCATCCAATAAATCAACCTCAAGGACAAAATGTTTGCTTGCTGCCTGATATATTCCACCTACTGGCGGGTGCAACTGTACTGAGATAACCAATGTTGTTCACTTCACCTGTCCATGGTCATAATGTTATAGCTGATCAGTGTATGTAAGCAATGTAAAGTAAGAATGGCAGTAGTTGTTCCTTTTACTTTTTTTCTGACTTGCTCTGCTTTATTTACTGATGACTGGAGTCTTGGAGGCCGGGTCTTACATCACATGTCACATTTTACACTCTCTTACATCTCTGCGTTTTTCCACCAGCCTTGTCAGTCTTTCCACTAGGTGTGTGACAAAGATGACATCCATAACGTCTGTGAAGTGTGCCGCCCTGCTGGTGAACGCCACTAACTGCTGGCCTAGAGGCTGAGCATTGGTGGTATTAATAGTTATCTGGAATAAGAAAAAAAAAAAAAATACAAAGATGACACAATCCATCATCACGAAATTACGCCGCTTTGAAAATATATGATGAATAATATATCACTGTGATGCTATTTCATGTCACGCATGAGTTTTGTGAACTCGGCTGCTTAAATGTGGTACAGTGATCCCATGAGTAATGTAGAAGAAGTCAATTTATCATCTGTCAGTCTGTATTACGTATATGAAGATGCAAAGATCTGTATAATACCCAAAGGCTACAGATGAATCAGATCAGATGTTACTATCCATTTTCTGGGTGTTATTAACTCTTCAGCAGTGACATTGTTTTTGTAAGTTTCCTAAATGAATCCATACTTTTGTCCATGTCCAGTGTTACCTGAGTGAGCTCGTGCAGCACGCGGGTGAGCTCACTGGCGTACGGGCACTGGGTGTAGTCCTCCTCAGCCCAGCGTCCAGCCCGGTCACAGCGCCGCCACGCCTTCTTCTCCCTCTGGCTGGAGGGGTTGGGAGCACTGCCAGAGGGGTGGGGTGCGGAGCCAAAAGTGGCAGGAGCACAGGGCAGAAAGGCCAAGATCCCAGCTAGAGTCTTTGGCCACCTGCCACACAAGATATTGGGAATGAAGTGAATTTAGGAATGTACACTCACTGCACCAGATGGCAATTTCACACTCCCTGTACTTAGGAAATTATTAATTTGCATATTTGATTTACAGCTAGCTCTAATTATTTTTGCAGAAGACTGCCAGATTCTGATACTTGATTGTGAAACAATGTGTTGTGTTATTGATGACTTCTGACTTAATTATCTTTATTTACTAACTTTATTCATCAATTTTATCGTCTTTCCACTTTGTGCACTGTGAATCTGAGCTTCTTCTTTCTTGTTTGTTTAATGACCTATCGTGCTTAAAGGGGCATTCCACTGATTTTATCAATTTAGATCAGTGAGACTGTTCTGTGTTTTTAGGCTGTCCATAAGTCCATCACCTTCTTGTCACAAGGGAATCATTTTCAAATTTGGCACAAATGGCCACTTGTAGTATAATATTACTTAGTAATACTAGTTCGGTTTTGGTAATGAAATGTCTAACATGTTTTCAGAGGCTGTCGCTGTGACCTCGGAAAACACATTTTTTGCCCTAATGAATGCAATATCATGGGCATCATGAGGGAGGTCGGTGGTCAGAGGTGTCTCACAAAACATGTTTTTCAATGTTCGCTTCAATTAGATATCTCAAGACTATCTTAGGGGAATCACTAGTAATTTGGCAGCAGAACTGCTTAGATTTAAAAGGTTAAGTCCCTGTCAACGCAGAAAACATGTTTCTAGGCATAACTCTTGACTTTAGGCATTAATTATCTGAAACTGGACTGGTTGGAAGAGGCATAAAACTAAAAAGTGTTAATTCTGTTAGAGATACGAAGCGTTAAGATGCTTTGTTACAAACTGTAGCACCATGAAAGATGACAGGATGAATAGAATGAAACATTTGTGGAGCTTAACCAACATTAACATCTAAAAACCAGATTAAAATCTTAAAATCTGGTGTTTTGATGTTGACCACGTACTTCTTAACCTGCCTACGGGCATGTCCCAAAGCTTTATGAAAGAAAAATGTTAAGCCAAATGCATGTTACTTTAATGTGCATGAACCTGCTCCTTTTTTTTTTTTTTGCCTTCCACAGTAATTATGATCGTTGTTCCTATGGCCACGAAAAGTTCACTGTAGTCTCCTCTGAAGCAAGAAATGAGACTTTCTCAATAATGTCATCAAGAGCTAATCCCAGAGCTGCTCTACTGACCAACCTGCGATATGCGGCCAGAGTGATTTTAAAAATTTTCATTTTATGGGGTAATGCCTGTTAGTGTTTCAATAAAATAAAGCTCGTTTGAGTGTAAAAAGTCAGCCAAAACATTCACAGTCCACTACATTAGCCTCCAACTCATTGGTAATAAAAGAATTCCAGGTTTGGTTGTAGATTAAAGATCTTGTTGCTGCTTCCTTCTGCCTTAGGAGAGTTGTCAATTTGTCTGCGATCAGGGGAGAAACATGTCTTATGTGCTGTGGTTTTCTCCTTAAGGCAACATCAAAATCCGACTGCAGCAACAATTTTGACTTCATCTAAATGAAAATAAAGGAGCACAGCCCTCAAGAGGCTAGTTGTCTGTTCTGAGGTCAAAAACTCAGCACCCTGCTCTCTTTTCTTCTATCCCTCTCTCCCTGTTTCCATTCACATTTTTGCAGCAGAAGCAGCTACTTAGTAATAAATGGCATTAATTTCGCCCTCACCAAAAAAAAAGTGGGCTAATTTTCCAGCCCATTACTCCAATGCTCCAGCAGAAACAAAGCCACTGTGCTTTGCTGCACTGGAAGTAGGCTGTAAAATACAGCAGCTGGAAAGAGGCACACATGACTACAGCACACCCACAGGGGGAGGAACGTTTCAAGGTGTAACAAGACAAAACAGAGGAGTGATGGAGGGGAGATGTGTGGTCTTTTTATAGTGCTCTCCTTTTTATAGTCTTCTTGTAAAGCTGGAATATATAGGGCTATAATGTCTGCAGGACTTTTCATACCACATATCCAATTGTTAATTATAATTTAAATATATGAACTGTCCAGACTCTAGTGTCGGTGCTCATTTTTGGTGTTTGATGGTTAATGAGGCAAACCAGGTGTGCCAGAGTTTAGTCAGGTGGAACAGAAACCAGAAAGACGCTACCAAGAACCAGATTTAAATGCTGTGCACTGTATGTGGAGAGATAATAGCAGAGAGTGAGCACTCTGATTACAGTATGAATTTTCATACAGTATACTCTGTAATTGGGAACATTTCTGGAGCATTTAAGTACAGTGATGCTGCTTATTTTTGCTGAAGACCTCCTGGTATCAGCTTTGAAAACCAGCGATTACTGTCCACTGCCACTAATTATACACGAATAACTGGTAAACAAAAAAGTACACTCAAAATCCAAGGCTGTGGTTTATTTATTTCTATAACCTCAGTTTTTGCGTTTGATACTTCATAACATCTGTATGGATATGAAGCAAACACCAGGAGGCAGTTAGCTTACGTTTGCCCGAGAGACTGGAAAACAGCTGGTCCTTTTCTGTCCAAAGGTCACAAAATCTTCGCATGAAAAGATGCCTAATTAACACATTATATCTCATTTGAGACATACATGAATAGACACTTAATAGCCTTCCAGGATGTTATGAGCTTGTCCTGGCAGTAACTTCCTGCTCATAACCCCCACATGAAAGCAGTTAAACTACTTTTTTCTCATTAAACAAACAAGATATTATGTTAATTTGTGCGCTTCAGTGGCTCTGGTAGGTAAAACTTAGTTTGCTTTTTTTTTTTTTTTTTTGCCAAGTTGAACTTGCAGTAGCTCTGTCTGTCATCTCATTTGATGTTCAATATGACAATTAAAAAGAGACTATGCACAATTCTCTTTTAAAAGGGTGAATTTACAGTCTACTATGATTACAAATCTGTGATCAAGTTGTATCCCTCTGCCAACAAGTCCAGTTGATATTAATAAGTGCTTAAATTCATAAAATATGGACAAAACCATGCTCTAAAAGGTCAATGATTTTTGACCTTTTACTACCAAAATATAATCAATTGATCCTTGTTTGTAGGAACATTTTTGCCAAATTTGTAGTGATTCCCTCAAAGTGGCTTTGAGATGTTACATACAGAGACCAAAAGCATGTCCTGTGAGGTGACAGCACCTTTCACCTTTAACCACCAAACTCGAATCACTTTCCTAAAAAGTGTTAAAATGTTCATTTCATTCTTTACTGTTATCAGTAGAGCTGTAGTAGGATTATCGGTCATGTGTAAAGTGGTC
Source organism: Polydactylus sextarius (assembly GCA_016801845.1). NCBI lineage: Eukaryota > Metazoa > Chordata > Actinopteri > Polynemidae > Polydactylus > Polydactylus sextarius. The sequence continues at coordinate 3,568,998 of CM028911.1, read as the reverse complement.
TCAGTCCATCAGATTGCCTTTGTCTCTACCTACATCTCAGGAAAAATGGCAGCAATTTCCTAATTTGAGTAAATGTTCTCAGTTAAGAAACATCTCTGCATGATACTTGAAATTATTCACATGAACACATACGCTAGGATATTTTAATGTTTCTGTTTTATTTGGTATATTGTTTATCAGTAAATGCTCTAACTGAGAAAACATTACTTCCTCCGTTTCTGAAGGAAGAACATCAGCAAGAAAGCAAACTCCAGATATTGTTTTATTGGTACAAACATGTCTGAGCTGAATGTGTTGTTACATACTCACCTGAAGTCCCCCTTGTTGTTGGTGATTCTGTCAGTGGGGCAGTACGGTGCTGATGTCTCCAGAACAACTATCTCCATTTGCTGAGAAGTGTTGCCTCGAGAACTGGTGACCAGGCATTCCCAGATTCCGGCAACCCCCACATCGATGTTGGAGAGAATGACCTCGCTGTGGGAGGAAAATGGAGCCATTACACTGTGTGTGTCATCAACTTCCTCCTACATGCATCAGAATGTCTTTAAAAAGTTTGTGCTGGAGGTGCTGGATTAGGATTTGGCCTCAGGTTCAGGGTTAAATGTGGTTTTGGGATTAGTTCTGTGTAAGGTCTTGATTTTTAAGATGGTTCAGGTTATTTTTGGATTAGTCTGAGGATTACAGTTTCTTGTACAGCAAAAGGGTTAAGTTAGGGCTACATCTAAAGGATTGCGTCGCCAGTGGGAGCTCCTTATCGGAGCAGAGGTGCAGAAATGTGCGTGTATGTGTGTACTTCAACAAAATCTCATTTATTCAAGGCACCCTTGTGCATGTATGAGTATGCTGTGGCGTAAAATGTTGGCTGTGACTTAAGATGATCATTATTCATGCTTATCTTTCCTACTTTGTCACATTGATTCTTATCTGAATGGAAAATGCCTGATTAAACAAAGGATGGTGAAACAGTGACAAAGAGCCAACACAGGCCATTTGCCAAGACAACTAATCTTGAGGATTTTTCTCCTTATGAAAAAAAGAAGTAAAGCCGGCAGAGATTACTAAGCAACAAGCATTATCGCCATGGAAATACTACCTCTTAGAAAAATGCCAAGTGTTAAATTTCCAAATACAATCCAGTTGTAGTCAAATATACATGTTTTGTGTGTACTCAAACTATTACCTTTTCTGTGATTTTAGTAAGTAAACTCAATTTAGGGAACAATGAATTATAAACAGAAGTGTGCAACAGCTGATGTTAAAAAGTATGAGTGACAGAGCGGACAAGAAAGTGAAATCTCTCAGAGTAAAGATGATTAGTGGCTGAGCGGCTCTGATGTGGAGGAAGCTGTAATCCTAGAAAACATTCTTTAGAGGATGTGAGAAAAATATTTATTCAGAAACACTAAAGGCTTTCTGTTTTTTCTCTCTGTCTCTTTCTTTCTCTCCTCCCTTTTTAAGTCTCAGTATTATACCTATTAATACAATTTAGCTTTTTGTGAAAATCAGTGAAACACATCATAGGACTAATACAAAGAAACAAACACATTCACACTTCCAGGCCTTGAATTCAAGGTTTGGAACTTACCTTACATGCATGGAGAATGTTGAGTTATGGCCAAAAACACCTAATGTGTGGTCACAGTGACTTTTAACCTTAGACCAAAAAAATCAAATCAGTTCATCCTTGTGTCATCCATACGTTTCTGCCAAAGTTGTAGTGATTCTCTGAAGGCAGCCTTTAAATATCAAATTCAAGTGGCCAAAAACAATGTTTTGTGAGGTCATAGTAACCTTCACCTGTGATCTTTGACCTGAATTGTTCCTGTATTTAAGTTACTTGAAGGTGGTCTAGAAATATCACATTCCAGAGGCCAAAAAGATCACAGAAACATTCACCTTTGACCTGTAACCACCAAAATGAGATTAATGTGACTCAATTATTGAGTCCAAGTGAACATTTTTTTTCCAGAGGTCATAAAATTCCTTCAGGCTATTTTTGATATGAATATTTTACATCACAAGAATGTATAGAATAGAATAATAGAATGGCTTTTATTGTCAATACAAACTTTTACATGTACAATGAGATCAAAAGCAACTCCTTCTCCAGTGCAAACATGCATATAGAATATCACAACATAAAACAGAACAAGTAATAGTGCAAGAAAAATATAAGAATATAAATGTGATGTGTAAAATGTGTAAAAATATATATGATGCAACTGTGACCTTTGATCACCAATTCATTATCAGTTCAGTCAGATGAAGTGGCGTCACAAAATAATTGTGTATGGGCCACTCAAATGGCTTGTGGCAGGTCTGTTGTCATATATGTAAAATTTCATAGAGAGAATAGTCAATCAATTAATCAATAAAGTAACTGTCATATGATCTAATATTGAAATTATCACTAGCTGCAGCTCTAATTAATATAACTACAAATTTAATGAGTTGTCCTGTAACATAATATCAACATATATCAATTTTTAATAAGAAATTAAAAGACAGATGTGAATATATATATATATATATATATATATATATATATATATATATATATATATATATATCATTCAAACAGATGCCTTCTAAGATCCCTTGCTTGACTGCACTCAATCAAAAGATGGATTTAGAGAAGATAAAGAGGAGAGCTCAACTCCAGGGATGTCTCTGTCGACTCCATTGTACAATTGATGAACAAAAAGTCTTAGAAAGTAAAGAATGATTGGATTAGACATGGACTAAAAGTCTGAGAAACAGTTTAGGAGAAACTGGGTGGGAAAGTTGCTTTATCAAGGGCCGTGTGGGATACTGGTTTTAGAAGGTGGGCAGAAAAAGGTCCTATTGTTATCTCACAGTTACTTAACAGAAATGAGTTTAAGTCTTTCTCCCAGCTACAAGGCCAGTTCACACTGTCCTCAAGTGACTTTTACAGGATGTGAAAGAAGACAGAGATACATAGACCACAAAAGTCCAGCAAACGTGAAACATTATTTCATTTGCGTATTAGAGCGGCACATACCAACTGAATTACAAATCTTTCATTTGTAAAAAAAAAAAAAAAAAAAAAGGCTATTGATTGACTTAAAAGAAGAAAAATTTTATGTAAAAGAGAAATGGGAACTAGGGATGAATACAATTATTGAGAACAAGATACGGGAAGATTTATGTGCCAGTTGCTTTAAAGGGCATAGGTAGTCATTCCTAGAAAGAACTGAGGATTACTTTATACATTTTTTCATGGTGTTTGAGGGAAAACCCTCAACTGCTGAGAGAAGCAAGAGGAGGATAGTGGACACAGTTCAGAGAAAACCAATCACCTTCATCATGGAAGGGACTAGACCAACTCCAACTAAAATACGGAAGCCCAGGATTGCCAGATCATGGGGGATGAGCGTGGACATGGGAAGCGGGTTGCACATCCAAGAGAAGGCATATCACTCTGATCATACACTGTATTTGTGGTCGGCAGAGGATTAAAAATAACCATTCTGAACTGACAGTAGAGTGGGGGGGGAGTACTTGTCCTTACTCCAGACGTGTACGGACAACGGATAGAAGAAACTGGCTGCAGTGACTTCCTCGCCAAATCAGTATGGCAACTGTCATCAGCCCTAGACCTGGATAAATGTACAGAATAAGCAGCTCAAACATTGAAGATGGGGCTGGTAGTTGGTTGTGGATTAACCAACTCCCATCCCAGCAACCAAAGTGTTGTATTTCAGGGCTGAAACATTGTGAAGGTTTGTTACCATTTGGTGACATTTGCTCCTGTTCAAAGGCTATGTTTACATCAGGAAGACTGACGAATAGACAACCTCAAAACATAATGCATTTAGCAACTTTGGCACTACCTAGAAACAGTGGTAAATTATGAAGTTACTTGGAAGTATGGAACAATAAGAAAGAATAGTAGCATTCCTCTACAAGACAAGGTCAAACGTGTGTATTGTATACTGAGTGGAAAGTTCTGAAAAAATAAACATCAAAGGCCAGAGGTCTATCGTTTGCATTATTATAGTAGCCGGGCATGTTAGTCTCATTAAGCATAATTCAGTTTATATAAGTCTAAACAGTGGAGAATATGAATTTCAATATTGTAGTGAATAGTTGTGATTTTACATACACAACACTTTTAAAAAAAAAAAAAAAAAATATGGATGATTTTGTAAATTCCTGTCAGCATTGTGCCCATTGTTTAACTGACTCAAACTGTTTTTAAATGACTGAAGTTCCAAAACAATAGCAACATATCCTCTGTTATGAAGCTCATGGTTGAGCTGTCTTGCATTCACACCACAAACAAACAGCACTAAATTTTGCATGGAACTGGGTCTGGTTGTCTGATCCACACAAGAGAAAGAGACAGAAACAACAGCTTGAATGTGGATGTGCCTTGCAACAGAATTAAGAATAAATAGATTAAAAGTGTGTGTGTATATATATATATATATACACACACACACACACACACACACACATACATACACGCAAGCCTTTTTCTGTTGGCAGGTAATGAAAATTAATATAACAAATCTGGATTTCCACTGATGCTCTTTTTTCTGATTGCTTTAGTAAAAAGACCTAGATCAGATTTTAATGCTTGACTGAACTGAAGATTATATTCTGTCTTGAAAAGCGAATGTGTGTGAATACACACAAAGGATATTACATGTTCATAAGCATATTTGCTGTTGTTGTAAAAACTCTTTAAACTACTTAAGAATGATTGTTTGGAGTATTGACATGAAGACTGATTTCAGCAGGCAGCAGGAGTGTTTGGATACTTCACTGAATCTTACTGCTGGAGTGAATGTCTAATTTACTATATTTAGTGTATAGCGAGGCTCTGAACTGTAACCTTTACCTCTCCTTCACATGCTTATTCTGACTAACTCTTTCAATGTCTGTCTCTCTCTACATCTCCTCCCTTAAAACAACATCCTCCCTCTTTCACAGGACGCAAGTTGAGTTAAAAGTGTGGACAGTTCCAATCTGAAATTGAAAACCCCCTGGGCTCAGTCCACCCATCAGCCTCTCTCTGCACTTATATAACCAGTGTGGACATATGCTGTCTGAGAACCTAATCTAAACAGATTTTATAGATAACATATTGGGAGGTTAGTCATGCTTATCAGACTCTATTTGCTCTGGACTAGCACCACATAGGGACTGCAGTAATTCATAGAACAACTCTCAAACTTGCTTTATTGAATAATTTCGCATGGGATGATGATATTGGCAGGAATCACCAGTTTTCCATGTAACAATTACTGTATATGAAGACAAGATTTTCCAAATTGCTTATTGATTTAACAGAACAGAACATGAGAGATCTGAGCATTCAACACCTTCCTCTATTGACTCCACAACAAAGACAAAACAATTTGCACAGGATTAGCAAAAATGCATATTTAACATAAACAGGAGTTAGGGCTAATCCTGTCTCATTTTTTGCTCTGCTATAATGTCCATTTCATCTAGTCCAGAAGTACCTGCAGTTGTCATGACAACCTCAAATGTGCTCAGGCAAGTTGACATTGCTCACATCAAGCGCAATGCATTTGCCCAAGAATTATTCATTTTCGCTGTGCTAGCTAGCTGTTCCAATTAAATGCTTCATTACATTTCTATATGACATATGAAGAGAGCAACAGAGGAAGTAGGGTATTGTTATTACAGGGTGTGAAAATATGGGAGGGAGTCAAGGTGGATCAATGGGTCAGCAAAACACACTTTAACACAGGAGGCAGGAAGGGTCCCCAGTGTTAACCGTGTCAACACTATTTTAAATTGTTTTTTACCTTAACTTTAGTTCTGTTGATGGAGGCCATCATTAAGAAGACTAAAGAAAGTGGATCTATTCCAATCTTAACCATCTTCTACTGAGGCAACATTGGAAACTAAACCACCAGAAAGACAGCAATGAAACTAAGACCTGAAAGATCTTCAATGCCTCTCTTCCACCCCTGCTGGACATCACCAATATTATGAATACGTAGAACCTTTAATATAATCTGTGACACCTCCCACCCCTTCCATAACTAGTTTTTCTTCTGAGACAAGGTACAGAGGCAAGTGCAGTCAAATTACCAGGCTGTTTAGCATTTTTCTCCCCAGGCATTCAGGCTCCTACATTCCCAGCACATATGTCTTGCCCACCACCATACTCCCCCATCTTTTGGAAGGCAAAGGCAACCGATGTCATCCTTAAAGTGGAGGCGTCAAATCAGAAAACATTTCTGTTTGTCATTCCAGGCAACATGATAAAAAAAACATGTATTTGGTTGTTTAAGGTGGAGGAGTTACTGCCCATATAAAAATTCCACAACCAGCAAACAAGCTGGTCTCCAGGATCTCCAGGATAACTTTATTATTCCCGAGAGAGGAAACTGGTTTGCCACTATAGACAGACTCATAAACAATGCATTGACAAAGACATACCCACAATCAGTGACACCAGGCAAAGTCATTAAAGGGATAAGATGAACAGTAAGATGGTCAGTGAAACATGGGAAAAAAGCTAATCATAAAAAGTAAACTCATAAACGTTAAGAGCATAAATGTGCCTAAATGTTAACAGTATGCAGACAGCAGCAGCACAACTAATTGCTGCATTCTCTGAACGAAAAGACAGTAGCATCAACAATGCTCATTAAAGAGCCTAATTGTCGCATGAACAAAAGACATCCTGAAGCTTTTAGTAGAACAGTTTGGTAACAGGAGCCAGTTGAAGGTTCCATGCAGGGGATGGTCGTCCCATGACAGAACACTGGTTATCTGCTGTGTGATGGAGTCAGGCCAGTAATAGATCCTGCTTTTCTTGATCAAGTTATTGATCCTCCTCCTTACAACCGTCAGTTGTAATGCTGCCATCCCAACAGACGACAACACAGAGGAGATCAGTTTGTGCAGAAAGATACAACAGTCTGTACAGATTTTCTGTTCTCACTGTCAGTGTTTGTCAAGATGGGAGCTGAGTTTTACAGTTAACTGTTTCTGTATCTGCCTATATTCTATCCACAAGCCATTTCAGAGTGTTTAACAACTTTCAATTCTTTTAGTTAACACGGTGTGATCGTTGTTATGGGAATGTAGTAATTCTGAATCATCACAAGTGTTTGCAGTGAGCATATGATGCTTGAAATTGAATTTTAAGAGTCACACATCTGCCTTTTATTTATTAATTAATTTACAACAGTATAGTATAATAGCCACATCAATAAATAATTAAGTTTCAACCAAGCCACACCAATGGAGGAGAATTACTGCCTTACAGTTTTATGCCTCTGCCAGCCAGTCCACTTACAGGTAATTACAGCTTTATTTCATGAGTTATGGCCAATAACATGCTTTGGGCGTTCACAGTGACCTTTGACCTATAGCTGACAGATTGTGATCACTTCATGCTCATGAGTGCAAGTGAATGTTTGTACAGATGTAATGAAACTCCTGGGCATTACTGATATATATATATATATATATATATGTGATACAACACGTTCACAAGAATGAGGTCACTGCGACTTTGACCTTTCAGTTTCGAACACAACAATGTCATCAGTTCATCAGTAAACATTTGTACAAAATGTGAAGACATTTGTATAGCAATCAAAACCTAATCAGTACTTAATTAAGTATAAATTAACATTATTTAATTTGATATTTTCCCCGGTGGGATTAATAAAGTATCTATAAATATAGACATTTCAAGTTCATAATGCAAAAAAAATAGTTTGCAAGGTCACGTTGTGACCTTGACCTTTGACATAATTATTTAAATTGACACTACTTACATAACTATTTACAATATACTCACTGTAGATCATTGTAACTGACACACTCAGATATCCTTATGTTTCCTAGTGTGTACACCAGTTTTGGGATGCTGATTAGTGTTTGGGTACAATAGATATTGTTTTCAAAAAGCTATAAAGTGATGTTGACCTGTGATTAATCATCATTATTAATAAATAACTAACAATGTGTGTCCTTATACAGTACAATAAACAACTCAAGATCAGTTTCAGTCCATGTGAATGAAGTGTAAAATGTCAAGCTATTTTTTTCTGGAAAAGGGATTTTTATAGTATACACTGACTGGTAATGATGATGATGGTAATTATAACAATGTGGTTGATGGAAATAGTCAGTAAGGTTCAGTTAGTGTGTGATTACATGCATGCAAGTGTGTGCAACAGTGCCACTGCACTTGTCCTCTCTATCCATGAATAGGCTACAGAAGGGACAGTTACATCATCGCTGAACATAGGCCAACTGTCTGAATGCTGGGAAATACACAGGGAAATACCCCCTCCTCTCCCACTATCCCCTCCCCACTGCAATACACATACACACCCAGACACCCACCTCTCCACACTGCCTCTCTGTCACCCACTGCTTGCTTTTCGGAGGCATATTCTCCTGCAGCCTCAATCACAAACGTCCCCAGCAACCTGCTGGACCCACCCAGACAAAACAAGGAGAGCAGTGGAAGAGATCCAGCAGCCGGTCTGGTTTCCAGAAAAAAAAAGGCCATCCATGCACAATAAACATATAAAGAAATAGTTCCCTCATGTGAAAAGCAGTAGGGCAGGGCCACACATAAGTCATCAACAAAGCACTGACCTACATCCACTGTAACACTGCGCCATTGTGAAGCAGCTCCCATAGGACTCATTAGGAACATTTATGTTCACGCACTGATATTTAACAATTTGTTTACATAATGTTGCTTACGTGACTGTACATGTTTAGTCTGCCTCCTCTAACCAACAACATCATGCAAACTTTGGGATCATGCTTTGTCAGTGTGTGTCTTGAATATTCAGATGGCTGTAAACAAACATGCAGGAACACATGTGCATATCAAAAACATACTGGCAAAAGTCTCTGTAATTTAATGAACAAACTTTGCTCATCGCTGCAGCATCAAGCACTTGTTACTATATAGTGTATAATGAGTATAATGACTATGTGTAGTTTGTTCTTGTTTAACTTCACACACTTTAACTAAGAGCTTATATTTCACATTAATGACTGAAATTGGGAAGCAAAAAAAATGATGAACCCAGAGGTACAATTGTATATGTGCAGACTCCTTAGCAACTGAGAAAAGCTTTGCGAACAGCCTGCTAAATTCATGACAGAGTGTGAGGAAAACCAGCCAAAAGTCTGAACAAAGGCAGGGATTTAAAGACAACGCAGTAGGATGCAATAAAAGAGGGAAAACGTGTGGGCTGAATTTAAAGAAATTAAAGTTTATGTTTGTGAGCTAGAGCAGAGAGTTCCAGATAAGAAAAACAAACAAAAGAAGACAGAAGCTTTAGCGAGATCGTCAGCAGAGACACAGAGGAAAAAGCAGCAAGAGATGTTTGCCTTTTTTCCTTTGCCTTCAGTAATATTTCCAATCCAGGTTCTTCATTTTTGTGCAAGATTAGCCTGATTAAAAATGGACAGGATTAAGAAAGATACATCCAAAGTGTCTGCTGTAGCTACAGGGCTCTAAAATGTTTGATTAATGAAACATGAATCACAGGCTGGTCCCACTGCTGCCGCTAGCATAGCTGACACTGGGAGTTTGGCCTGACACCATTACTCAGCAGGAGTCTGGCCCGCTTCATAGAAACCATTGGGCCTCATGGGGCCTGGTTTTTCACTGCTGCTCACTGTGAGCAATGTAAATGGATCAGCTTATTGGCCCACCTGTGCCAGCAAATAAGAGCCTATAATGACATGGCACAGTGTAAAAGTTGGAAGGAAGCAAGGCGAACATAAAAACTACAAAACAAGGAAGCAAAAGATTCATGTTAATTTGAACGTCTGCACTGGCTGTTGCATAAAATAGCTGCCAAACATGTTGGGTTCACCTTCAAAGAGGTCATTCTCACTGAGGCTAGAGATGAGGGCTTTAAGCCATGCGCTTAAATCCTGTGTATTCAGTCTTTCCTCGCTGATGGGACATGCAGGGCGAGGCTGACTGACTCAGAGGACATTTATCCAAGGTGAACGACATCAACACGGGCCATAATGACTAATATATTGTCCAATGTGGCTAAACAAGCACTGACAAGCGTCTGGCGTGTCAAAGGCCAGAACATTAGTTTTAGACTAAACGAGTGCAGGATCAGTGAAGTCACAGAACTCTAATTTCCCCCCACACATCTCTCAGCACTGCAATTTAAGATACACTGCAGGGCGAAGGGTGAAGTTGAGCCCAGGCATAGCAGATTGTTTTTGTTGGCCCAAGCTCTGTTATGCACTCATCAGCTATGAAAACGATGTCTGCTTTTGCAGGTTTTCTTCAGGAGGGAGACGTTTTTGACGCCAAGAGCAACATGACCCAAACTGTTCCACTTGGGGACGGTTGCATTAGTTGTGTGTACAAGTGGAGAGCGCTGAATAATTGCAAACGGGCGCTAATCAGAATAGAAACAATGAGAAATTCGTCATGAATGACTGGGACAACGAAATTGATCCGTAAAGTAGAGTCAAGTCAAAAATGTGGAGGAGAACAGTTTGTGACAGCTGGAACTGGAGCTGACATCACCAGTCAAGAGAGGGGCAGTTAGATAAGTAGTTCTGCCTACACTGACGCTTAACAATGGACAATATGGACCCACAGTTTGTCACTGATGAGCTTTTAGGTATGAATCCACTTCTCACTTTGATTGTTCTACAGCACATTTTTGTTTATGAAAACAAATAAAAGCCAAGTGAAAATCTTTTGTGTTGATCTCATTCATCCATTATCAACCTGTCAGATTTTAACTAAGTGTCTTTTGTAATACAACCACTAGAGAGTGCCAAAGTCAGGCATTTTACATCTACAGCAGCCAATGATGCAGTATAAAAAGAAGCAACAATATGATTCATTCATAGTTGTGTCCACATGATGGAAGTAAGTCTAATAGTGTGGCCTTCACATCTCAGTGTTACAAGTTTCGTTAATGTTTGCTCTTTGTTTAGCTGTTTTGGTTTTAATCAATACACGAGAGAAATATCTTTAGCGACTATCTTTAGCCGCTGAAAGCCAAATGTAAAATGTTACAATATTCAGGTAGCACACTGGACAGAAACAATGCTGATGAAGTCAGTGACCATGAATTAAAACAAAGTTGCAGGACACAGAATCAGTTGATATTTATCTGGTGGTTTCAGCCTTTCCATCGGACTCATGTGATCTCTTGTTGATACAAAAATATTGACCGATGCTGATAAGTAACAGCATAGAAGTACTGTAAATGAAATGTAAAATATTTACAATGTTCTATTAGTCGAAACACATAATATACTATTTGAGAATTTTTTGCTACTGATTTTAAACTCTCTGAAAGGTAGAAATACCTCAGAGATAAATTACTCATTTAACATTAAAGTAGCTCAAAGTTGTAATTAAAGGTGTTACATATGTTTTCTCTCCCCTCAAATGTTGTTTCTTGGTCTTAGTCACTCAACTAGAACTTCAGCCATCTTGTATTTACAAGACAAGCAGTGACAAAATTTGGCTAGCTGATTAGCATGCAAATTCAATAGAGCCAAGCCAGAGCTAACGGTAACGGTGACTTCTATTGATAAAGACTCTAGTGACTTCTAGAGGTGAAATTTGATGCTAATCTGTTTATAGAGCAGCTTGTTTCTTTGTGTATGTGTATGTATGTTGTGTCAATGTTATGTCAATGCAACAGGCCAGTCCTTTACAAGACAAGGAGCAATAACGTGGCTAGCTGGTTAGCATGTTAAGCTTAGTGGGGGCGAGCAAAAGCTAACACCAACTTTCCTTTGCCACAGAAAGCCTTCGGTGACTAAATAAATCAAGTTTGATACTAAACTAGCATCGTTTCTGCTAGACAATGCGAAAATTAGCCATGTAACAACAGCAAAAAATTATATTTAGCACTGTTAAATGTAGTATTTTAGTCTTCAGTACTGTTGATAAAGTTTGGTAATGAGAAGTGAGTGATAAAAGATGGTATTGACCTCTGTTGATGAATACCTCAATAAAACTAAACGGTGCCAAGAGACATCACTACTGCGACACAAAAACACTGAGACATCACTAAAAGATCTCTCTCTACCCTGTAATCCAATTATTCAAGGCAATGCAGCCACCATAGGGATCACTGAGAACGTCAAACAGTGAGCTGGTACATAATGAAAAGAAAAAATATTGACTGTTTGTGGTGTTTGCAGTCAGGGGAACAGTACACCTTCCTAGAAATGGAGTGGAAAAGTAGCTGGCATTCTTGTTGCCAAATAAACCACACAACAAGACGTGTTGTGGCCCTGTTGACACAAGGAAACATATTTCTGTCAGCACTCCATCAATATTTATGTTAGAGAGGCCGAGTCAGAACAGGCAGCAGTTAAACTAATCAACAGCAATGTGCTCCTGCATCTGAGCCCTGCTGCCTGTTGCATTACGTCAAAAGCATTTACTATAACACAAACACATCCATACACGGTAAGAAAACAAAGACAGGAAGAGGATGAGGGGGTTTGCGAGCTCTTCTATCACAAAAAAGAAAAAAAGAAAAAAAAAATGTGCGAAAGCCAGTGTTGCCGCTCTACTTTATCACCGCAATTATGATTCAGCATCTGTTCCTCTTAGCGTGTGATCAGGCAGCGCTCAGGCGGCGCTGAGGGAGAGGCTGGACGGCCAACCTCTGGAGACAAGCCACAGATTGCTCTGAGGGTGTTGGCGCGCTGCCAAGCCAATTCTGTCCTGTCCTTTCAGATGCTTATCAAGGGCAGCAGTAACAAAAGGTAAATCACAGCTCCTGTTGGTGAGTGAGAGACAGAGATGGGAGGGAGGAGGGGTGCGGAATCTGTGTGTGTGTGTGTGTGTGTGTGTGTGTGTGTGTGTGTGTTACATCTATGTCTGCGACCCCCAGCCAATATGACTGAGAACATGAAAATGTGTGTGCAGTTGCATTTTTGTTTGCTGGGATTTAGTAGCTCATGTTATTGTGTAATTTGTGCATGTATGTGTCAGTGCAACAGGCCAGTCATCAACTAATCAGCTTCCATCTCACACAACCTCCCTCCCCTTCCTCTCTCCTTTATGGATACCTGGTCAGCAGGCAGCAGTCATGAAGCAGGGTTTCCTCCACGTAAACAGCACGGTCTTCCTGCGTGGCCACAACATGGCCGTTGTGACGCCAACGCAGCTCCACCGATGGGTCCACATAAGAGGCGGTGCACTGCAGGGGGAGCCGGTCTCCACGGAAAACCAGTTGTCTCTGAGAGGGGATGAGCTGGAAGAGGGGCATCTCCAGAGGTCCATCTGGAAGATGAAGAGAGGATAAAACGGGAAGGTCAGCTTGTAAAAACCTTTCCCTTCCCCCTCCACCTTCATGACGCGGGAAAATGGAGAGGTTATTCTTCAATCCTTGAAAGTAAAAGAAACCAGAAGAGGTTTTACAGGTAGTGTGCTCAGTATTCATTGCAGCATTAATGTATGAACTGTAATCAAATCCAACTCGTATCAAACCTCTACACACATAACGTGAGCATGCCCCCAAAAATACTGTCAACATACACACATACATTCTGTCAAGGTCATACTCCTCCTCCGGTCACTCCTACATGTTGTTGCTGTTGCTGAGCGAGATGAACAGTGTCTGATAAAGCAGAGCACTCTCTCTTGGACTCTCCTTGACTCCTTACATTTTCACAATAAAAGCCTGCTGCAACACCAGTGATAGGATTACTTAACTTGCATGTTGCCTGAGTCCTCAAGTCTTGTTGCCGGAGAATAGAACGATGGTGAGGATAAGATTAAAAGACGGGAGATTGTTTAGTCCACTGCAGGAATATGGGAGGGGGTTTGATTTTTAAATCCCACCATTGTTCAGGAATCTACCAACATCTAGAAATTATACAGAAAGCTGATAAAATAGATTTTTCATTTTATTTTTTTCCCCATTTGGACAAAACAGTCCATGTCCAACATTATTCTCATGCTTTTCAGTGATCAGCAACAAAGCCTTTATTTATCATCACTGCAATTCAACCAGTTTTAAATTTGCCAACAAGCTTTTTGCACATTTCCTGTGGGATGTTGGACCACTCCTCTTCTATAAAGATGTTAATGTTGCATGGCTTCCCCGTCATCACAAATTCTCAGTGTGATTCAGGTCTGGACTCCAAAACACTAATATGGTTTTCTGTTAAGCATTTCTTGACCACTTTGGATGTTTGCTTCGGCTCATTGTCTTGTTGGAATGTGCAGTGTTGCCCAATGCCAAGTTTTTCTGCAGACTGCCTGAGGTTTTCTTCCAGAATCTTAACATAGTCCTCTTCCTGTGATGTCCTTTACTTTGACAATGTTGCCCAGCCCACTGGCGCTAAAACATTACATTTCTACCACCATGCTTGATCATAGCAATGGTTTCAACTCCTTGTGTGTAAAAAGGTTACCCAGGATCCAGCCAGCTCGCTGTACCATCTTCAACACATGATGTTCGCTCATACGAGGCCGAACATTTCCTTGGACATGCTCCAAAGAGCAGCGTAAGCACACCCTTTGCCTGCGCTTTCATTCCAATCAATTGTGGATGTTGCTGCTGTCTGACAGGCAATTCGATACGAGGGTCATAAAGCCTTTTATTACTTCATGTATTGGTTTGACAAAAATGAAACGATAACACTGGGAGATCCGTGTCAGACGACACAGCCAAGTGTCTACAGCTCCAACTTAACGTCTTAATATCTCCAAAGCTTTATGGTTATATACAATAAAACCCTGTAAGCACATCACTGCTATTAACACATGCAAGGCTTTGACCTCAATTTTCTCACAAATTCTTAATCATACATAATAAAAAGTACTATGCTTTCTAATGTAACATTTAAAAAAATCTATAATTAATATAGTGTCTTCCATGATGATATCTCTGGGTAATTACGGGAGTCGACCCTGTTAGAGTGTTAAGACTTCATGATAGTCCTCAGCAACAGTAGCAGAGGCTTTGTTATCTCCTGTGGGTGACACACAGCAGAAACAGCATGGGGGCCATTGATTGTTGACTTGGCTGATGCTGATACTGTTGAAACAGCGCTTTGAGCCAAGGATCAGAGTGTGGCTGCCTGCCTTCGCCCATTGGACACGTTGCCAGAGCAAAATGCAGTTACTGGTGTGTGTGTGTGTGTGTGTGTTCGAGAACAGAGGGAGAGAGAGATGGAGCCAGAGAGAGACAGAGAAAGCGGCATGATGATATGTAAGCGTCTATGTGTGTATGTGAGGGTTCATTAGCAGTGTGTGGCTCAGTGTGTGGAGCAAACAGCGATGCCTGACTGCCATGGCTCTGTTACAGATACAGACACCTTATTACCAGTATGAGTCATCAGTCCTTTCAAAATAAATAAATAAATAAATAAAGAGCCTGGAGTATGTCAGCATGTTAATTACAGACTTATGTTGAATCCTATCAAATACAAAATTCCTTAAAATCTTTACAAAATTTTAATAATCTCAACCTGTTTTGATTAATTTGATTGGCAGATAATCTTCCCACACAGGAAAAAAGATGCATCATATTTTTTATTTCACTGATAACAGCCTCATTGTTTACCATATCAGAGGTATATTAAAGGTCCCATATTATACCCCT